>CM053812.1:34980000-36180000 GCA_028671895.1 Oenanthe sinensis | reverse complement strand
TATTAAATATATTAGTTATAATATAAAATAATATAATAAGTTTCTAAAATTTTGATTGTATAACCATTTTAATTTTTTGATATAAAATTATTTTAAATATGAATTTTGCTTACGAATAGATTAATTTAGTGAATAAAAAGTGGGTTAATATTATAGACTATGAATAATTAAAATATAACTAGAAATTTAGATTAAAATTCAATTTATATCTTTTCTAATTCGATGTAATTCGTATTTTTATTGAATTAGATCTCGTAATTCGAGTCATATTCAGTTCAGATGATTGTATAGTTGGTTCTAATCGGTTTCAAGTCATTATCGAGTCTAGTATTTTGGTAAAATTTTTGGATATTTATTGGATTATATAATTTCGGATATAAAATCGAATTCAGTTTCATAAATTTCGGTTCGGTTCTTCGAATACAGACCCATTTTACGAGATCTAGTGATTACGACATTTTGCTACCATATGCATATTAAGAAATATGCATATACCCGAGTTTTTTATTTTTGCAACTTCAGTAAAACAACACAGAATCGTTTTCTAACTTATCAGTATAAACTACAAGTTTCGTAATCAACTAAAAATGCAGAAATTAAGCCATATATTCATTTCATACACAAGAGTACAAAATTTCCCAAAAATGAACTTAAAATGGATAACAAAATACTTGGGTGTGGCAAACTTTGAGGCTCCTGTAAAAAGCCCTAACATGCACTACCCAAGTATTTGGGCCTGGAAAACAATTCTGCAAAGAGTTTTGGGCCTGCAAAACAATATGATCCTAAATAGGACAATACGCATTCATCAAGTTTCTCGTGTATACAGAGCCAACCGTACAAGGCCTGAGTCTGTTAGGCAGGCCCATCATAATAAATATTTTTTGGCACGCATTCTTCGGCATGTTTTTTGAATTTTGATGGACATTCTTTTTCTTTTTGCAATTTTTTGTTTATAAGTTCTGAGGGCTTTCACTTTCGAATTTACAAAAGTTGTTTGTTTTTTCATAGTAAAAGTCAGATATTAGGTATATTATTATTGTGTTAAAGTACTTTATTTTTAATGTTATCACGACCTTTAGACCTCTAATAAAAATATGCAAAACTACGAGTTCTAATTTATTTATTTTTATAAAATAAAAAAAAGTGATTAACATTAATTTTCAGTAGATTGTACGTGACTTGTCATGATACCCCAACTCGGAGATATTCGATTAATTGCGCTTTTTTAAAATAAGTTAAAGTGGAATGTTTTAATTAAAAAAATAATTTTAAAATGATTTCAGATCATTATAAATAAATACAAATAATTCAAATACTGGTCAAGGAAGGTGGCTACAAACTCTGACTTGCTCTTCCTTTGTAAAAATACGAAGAAAATTCCTGTTTCACGACAATAAGCTGCACTCTTTTCATAACTATGCATTGCATCAACATGCCCCTCTATTATGCATCGACTCTCAAGTCCACTCTCATATATTTGGTGCTTTGTTGATTAATCAAGAGTATTGCATCCTTGAAATAGAATTTCTTTCGTAACACTGTAGAAATTTATCTCAAGTGGAACCCCAAATTTACGAGATTCAATATGAGCTGAAACGAATACAATGCTTCTTAAAAGAAGCTGACAAGAAACGATATCGAGATAAAAAAAAGTACGAGGATGGGTCAATGAAATAAGAAGGCTTGCTTTTAAAATAGAAGATGTTACTGAGAATTTTGCATTGGAAGTTGCCACTGAACCAGGTTTCAAAAGAGTATTGCGAAAAATTGCTTTCATCTCGAGTGAATTGGTAATAGGCCACAATATTGTTGCGGAGATCAATGATATGAAAGCTGAACTCACTTGTCTCATTGCATGTCTGGAAACATATGGCATTACAAAAGGTTTGGCAGAGGAAGAAACCTCAAGTTCACTGGTTTAAGACAGATGTAGTATATCTTTTAACAAGTATCATTAGAAACCGGTCTGGTACTGGTACTAGACCTAAATTAGTTATTTTTAAAATTATGGGGTGCATTTTGTCATAAATCATTTCCTATTTTATCCATGCTAATTTGATCAAAAGAGTGCAAAGTGAAGCAAATTTGAAACCTAGATGTGTAATATGACAAGAAACATAGTTTGAGACTAAATTTAAAAAGGCTTATTTACGATTTAAACCCTGTGTTATTAACAATATACAATTCAAACCCTCTTTTAATATAATTAATAAATTTAACCCTATGTTTTTTAACTATTTACAATTGAAACCTTTTTTTAAAATAATACTAAAATTTTAAAATAATTAGTAAATTTAACCCTACATTTTTGAACTATATACAATTTAAACCTTTTTTAAAAATATTTAGTAAATTCGAAAATTAAAAAAACGAACTGCAATTCCACGAATTTTTACATGAAATGAAGCCCATAAACAGATAGAACAACACATGCCATTCAATTTAGTTACTCATATTAAGAAAACTAACTTCGGAATCATCTTCAAAAGTTGCTTTGATTCTCAGAACGTCTCAAAAACACCAAGAACGTTTGAGAATCAAAGCAATTTTTGAAGGTGATTCTGAACTTAATTTTCTTAATATGAGTAACCAAATTGAATGGCATGTGTTGTTCTATCTGTTTATGGGCTTCATTTCATGTAAAAATTCGTGGAATTGCAGTTCGTTTTTTTAATTTTCGAATTTACTAAATATTTTTAAAAAAGGTTTAAATTGTATATAGTTCAAAAATGTAGGGTTAAATTTACTAATTATTTTAAAAAGGTTTCAATTGTATATAGTTCAAAAACACAGGGTTAAATTTACTAAATATATTAAAAGAGGGTTTGAATTGTATATTGATGAAAACACAGGGTTAAATTTACATTTAAGCCATTTAAAAAATGTCCAACAATAAGAGGTGAAAAATGCTAATTACTTAAAATAATTGCTTGATAATTATTGACGACACCCCGACAAATGATTTTTGGAGAAGCATAGAACATGGATTTCCAGTTGGAAAGACTACTAGTGCTAGCAAAATTCTACTCACGACTCGTGATGTAAAAGTGGCTGAAACAGGTTCCTTTTGCGAAATCCCGACTTTGACAGAAGAGGACGGCTGGCAACTACTTTCTAGGAAAGCAAGAATAAGTCACCTTCAAGGTAAGTTTTTGCTGTAACATTTTTTTTTTTTTTGCGCTACGGCTGCTACCTACTAATACATTGACAAATGTATATATACGCGAATACTAGTATATTATGTTAAATTAAACTTGTAAGTACTACAACAAATACACAGCTGGTATATAGAATTATAATCCATCTCATCATTAGATATAAGTGCATTGCATGCAGGACCGGTCCTGAATTTTGATATTCCTGTGCCACCTCAAAAAAAGTTTGCCCCTTGAAAAATTCGCTTTCACTATTAGATACTACGCTCTCATGATTTAAAATTTATTTTTCTTGCATTTTTGCAATGAAAATCATTAATCATCCTTTAAAATTAGAATTTGCTAGCGATTGATAACATAGCCAACACATTCAACCATTCTTGTGAAATAATAGAACATATATACGACTTAATCAAGTTCAATTTTGAAAAAAATTGTTTTGCATAAACTAGTATAACCGAGAATAGTTAACACTATTCTATGAGCAATTGTTGCCATGAGATAGTAACCTTTTATTTTACTCAGAAAGTTCAATGCATAACATTTCCATTAAAAATTAATTTTGTCTTTCATTTCTAAGTTATTCCCTAAATTTTTAATGATGAATGCCCCATGCGATGATTTGTATTGCTTGCCCTCAGGGCCGGTACTGATTGCACGGGTCCGGAGATAGTATTAATACATTGTTGTTTTACAGAAAAAAGGGTGGCCTTTGGGATGGAAAGTATAGGAAGGAATATGGTTAAAATATGCAAAGGTTTACCTCTAGCTATTTCATTATTTGGAGGAGTTCTTAAAGGCAAGTCGTTGAGTGAGTGGGAGACAATGTACAAAGATATTTCATTTAACTTTGCCAAGAGTGAATGCGAAACTCATGATGATGAATACTACGCGCGGTTACACAGGTTTTAGCATTGAGTTATGATAATTTACCTCCTCGTTTGCAACAATGTTTTCTTTGTTTCGCAAATTATAAGGAGGATGAAGAAATTGAGACTGAGGCGCTTGTATATGATTTGGATGGCAGAAGGTTTGATGTCAATGGAAGATAATGCGCGAGGAGAGATGATTTTGGATGTAGCAGAACGCTATTTGGCTGAATTAGCACATCGAAGCCTTGTTCAAGTTGAAGTAAGTAAAACTGATGGAGAGTCCTGGTTGAAGTACAGAAAATGTCGTGTTCATGCTCTTGTTCGAGACTTATGCTTGTCTAAAGTTAAAGAGGAAGAATTTCTAAATGTTATTCATTTACAAGGCAAATACGATGATGATTCCACAACAACCAAATGTTCTGTGGAAGTTGCAGTTGTTAAAGCACTTGTACCTTCCCAGAAACTATGAAAAATTTGGTATAGTTGAGAAGTTGAGATTAGATGGGTTGAATGAGTTAGAGCTGTTACAGAATTATGATTCCACGTATTGTGAAGCACAAGATCTCATTCGATTACCCGAGCTCAAAGCCTTCCGTGGAGAAATATTAATGGAGGAGAACCTTACTGAAAAGAACGTTATTAATTTCATCAAATCTAGAGAATTGTGCTACTCGAATCTTTATATTCCAGGAGGAGTTACTCGTTGGAGTGAAGGAGTAGTAGTTAGTTGTTTGGTGTTATTAATAGAGTGTTGTTTCATCGATGCTTTAACCTTAAATGGTAGGATATGCAGATTTCCAGAAGAGTATGACCACACTCGCATCTCTTCAGGGCGTTTCACCACAATATATATATCATTGATGAATTGTAAAATGCACGATGACCCGATGATATTACTGGAGAAACTTCCCAACCTACGCACTCTCCAGTTAAGCCATGATGCATATACAGGCGCCGAGATGGTATGTACAGCTATGGGTTTCCCAAAACTGAAAGAATTATACATCTCCTTAATGCCGGCCTTAGAGGGTGAATGAAGGTGCATGCCCTGCAAAATCTTTCTCCCTTGTGGATGGATGAATGCCGCGAGTTGGAGATGCTTCCGGAAGGGTTGAGAACTTGAGATACCTCACTGCCTTTACATATTGCTGGTATGCCTCGTACATTTAAAGATAGGATTAAGGGTGAATATGGTGCAGAAGGTGAAGATTTCTACGAAGTTCGTCACGTTCATTGTGTAACAGTATAAAACAAACCTTGACTACCACTTGTAATAGTATTTGGTATCGTTTGTTTTTTCATATGCATCGTCTTCACAAAAATTGTGGATATCAAAATACCATGATTATCAAATATAATTATTTTATTTACTATCTTAAAAAAAATTGCTTATGATTAATCTTAGTTCCTTATTCTCATTATGTATATATATACT
This sequence comes from Oenanthe sinensis, assembly GCA_028671895.1. Lineage (NCBI taxonomy): Eukaryota > Viridiplantae > Streptophyta > Magnoliopsida > Apiales > Apiaceae > Oenanthe > Oenanthe sinensis. The sequence goes on along the minus strand of CM053812.1, from coordinate 36,174,535 downwards.
ATACGAATCTTCTAAAAATTCAGAAAGCTGATGGCAATAAACAAAGCCAATATCATTGTAGTTATTAATTTCTCCTCAATATGTCCATTCAAATAATATATATATATATATATATATATATATATATATATATATATATTTATATTAAATAAATATTTATTTAATAATTAATTATTTCAAATAATTTATTATTACTCTCTTATCTATAGAACTTGTATAAAATAAAAAAAATATATATATTAAAAAAATCTTTAACATAAAAAGTTTAAGATAAAATTATTTAATACCACCTATATTTTTTTTATTTGTTATTTTGACTTTTGACATATATTGATGTGATTTGACTGTATAATAAAAAACAACATTTTTTTTATTTTTTCTTGTAATAACTCAGAATGATGCACGAGCTTAGGAACAACCATGAAATGGAAAGTCGACGGTCAACATTTGGATAATTATTGCTAAAGTGCGATAATATTATTTGGGATTCCTTGAAATAAGTTACTTATTTCATATATTTTTATATTTTTTAATTTTAATTTACAAAAAAAAATATTAATTCTAGTTATGTGGTCAAAACTCATAAAGTTACATGCAAAAATTTATAAAAAAATAGTCTATAATTACTTGTTTTTCTCTCTTTTGAAAACAATTTTATACATACTTTTGCAAATAATACTATTATTATTTTCAATATTTGACTAATTGAAATATACAACCAATTCATTTAATTTAATGCAATTATATGGATAATCATGTAAACAAATTATGTAATTAATATTTTTTTTATGATGTGTGCTTTTTCATGAAAGACAATTAAAAGGGGAGAAAAGGAGTATTTATTTATGAAAAATAAATTTAACCATCACAATCAAGCACATATCAGTCCCTAATCTACTATTCTATTAAAAATTAGTAATTTTTAAACCGATGAAATGGAGTATATAATTTCAAAGATCCTGATCCTAGAAGCGGTTGATAATTAACATTATTAATAATTAAATAATAATAATATATACAATCATGGATTATTAATAATAAAATAATTATTTATATAATAAAATAAATTTATCTAACTATTAATTCAATAATATTTTACATTAGAGTAATAATTTCATTCCAGAACTGACCGAAGGACGGAGGGAGTATTGAAAATCAGGTGCATCGTCATTGGAGCTAAAGATTAAAAAACATAATTACTAAATACAGGTTGAAATTACTTAATACATTTCATTGAGATTACAATAATACCCCCTCTTTTTTCTGTGCATTATTTTACCGTTAATGTAACCAACTTGATTTTCTGTGAATTACTTTACTTACGTCGTATTCATTAATAGAGAAAGGCCAGAATTTTAATAATGTGGTACGGGTAGTATAATTTTGAAGTATTAACTATATATGAAAATATTAATAATTAAATTTCATATTTAAAATAATATTAATCATTAATTTAGTTAGAGTCGAAAAATATTTATAACTGAAAATTTAATTAGCTAAAAATTAATAAAACTAATAATATTAGAATTATTTGAATTTGTACACAAAATTTTTATAATTTTTAATAACCTTTTATATATGATAAATATAGTAACAATTAGTCAATTTCTATATTTTATCAAAAAATTATTATATTAAATTATTATATTTATAAATATGAGTTTGGTATACAGCGTACTTCAATTAATATATTTAAAAATAATTGACAATGCAAATAAAGAATTTATTTAAATACTTTTTGAATATACAAATAAATAAAGTATATTCATATACTTATATGATATAATAAAATTTTAAATAATTCAAAACATAAATATTTTTCCAATATATATAACTTAAAATATATATTTTTCAAAAAAACTTAAAATATAATTTTTTTTAAAAATTATTTTAATATATTTTGTGCGTTTACTAAATCTTTAACTTAAGACTTAAAATTTATATAAAAATTTGAATTTAAAATTATACTTGTTAATATATTTAATGTTAAGCTAATGTAATAAAAAATTATATAATAAAGTTATATAATTTTTTTAATTATGTTTAGTTTTTCATTATTATTACACTAATAACATATAATAATACGAATTGGTTAACTAAAACTTGAAAACATATAATATAACTTATTTGAAAAGTTAAAATTCAAAATTTTAAAATAAATAATCATTTACAAATATTTATCTATTCAAACTAATGACTAATAGTCTTTCAAATTTAAAATTTAGTTATAAATATATTTATATATAATTATTTTTTTATATGTCAAAATTATATATTATTTTTATTATAACAAAATATATCTTAATAATTATAGGTACATGAATATTCTCACGACAGAGTATAAACAATTTACCACTTGTGCTAAATTAAAAATAGAATTCTTAATTTTAAACCTTCCATATATTTCACATGAAAGGTTTTTCAGTGTGTGCCCAAGGCCAAACTACAAGATGAGTTGTCAAAATTTAATTGACTCCTATCTATTAATGATAATGAACCGCCGTATATATAAAAATTCTCCTAAAAGTAAGTGATTAGTGTGTGCAAATACTAGAAAAACCCTTTGATATCTAGGCGGCCTATACAAAGTGGCTATTAAATATCAGTATTAAATAGGCTTTTGCACAGAAAACAAGGTAAGGATGGTATAGTAATTTCCGCAACCTGTATAGAGTAATTCTGATCTGTATTTAGCAACACCCTTAAAAAAATAAGAAGCCACTGCCATCTAGGATTAGTACTCCTACTGTTGTAGTAGTAGTATACTACTCCACTTTACATATATATGCACACACAAAATCAAAAGACACATAAACACATACATCTAATCTACTTGCCAATCTACCATACTAAAACAACTCTCTCTCAAACTCAATCATGTCCGGCGGTGGAAACGACGTCGCTCCTGGCGAGTTTCTCCTCCAACTACTCCGTAATCCACCTCAGCAGCCACGTCACCAACCTCCTCCACAACAATCTCCCCTGCACATGAATCACGATCCAGCCGTCGCCGCTGTGGGTCCCACCGTCGGGACGGCATACTCGCCGGCGTATCAAAACAACAATCACATTCATCATCATGTGTCTTATAATAATAATATTATTAATCGTCCTCATTTTGCTCCTCATAACTTCTTTTTGCAAAACCCTAACCCTAATTTGATGCTCTCTTCTTCTTCACCTCCAAGACCCAATTTTGATCAAATTCACCTTCATAATCAGCAATTGGGACCAGATAATGTCATAAAGATGGGATCTTTATCCAATTCCAGACCGGTACAGACTGATATGGTGTTTGGGTCTTTCGATGTTCGAAACAATGCTGCCGGTGAGGTGTCTAATTCCAATGGAAATTTGGCAATTAGGGTACCGAATGTGATGAATATGGGGTTTCAGAAGAGTATTGAGATGAATCGAAATGGGGTTGAAAATCGTGGTGGCGGTAGTAGGTGGGGGCCTACACCTGTTAGGCGACCGACTCCACCGGGGTTTAACAATGATAGGAGTGGTAAGAACAAGAGTGGTGGTTTTGAACAGAATGTGAGTAAGGGGAAGAGTAAAACTGGGGAGATGAATTATGGGAATGTGAATTCGGTGGTTCAGAGGGTGTCGGGTGAAAGGAGGCTTAGTAGCCAGCTAGTTAGCCCTGGTTTTCCGGCAGGGAGTAAAGTTCATTCTGCTAATGCATCTGATATTGAAGAGTCACAGATACTGTTGCATAGTGAAGTTAGAGCTGATCAAATGAAGAGAGAGGAGGATGATAGTATTAATAGTGAAGTGGTGGAATTGGAAGGTATAGTGGCTGCTTTAGTGCTTGAAGGCGAATCTGCCGACAAAGAGGAGAAGAAGAAACAAAAAGTTAATCGTGATAAGGTACAATGAGTTTGCTGATATAATATAATTGTTGCTCATAGTAGTGATTGCACTTAATTATCGTTTTCCTTTTTTCTTTTATATATATATATATATATTCTTTTGAATTAAATGATGATTGTCCTTCATTTAACCTTGTTGTATGAAAAAATGAATATATATATATATATATATATATATATATATATAATTAAAATTCTATACGTAGACAAAACTCCAAATCATTTTTTCTCGAGCCGTACGAGGAAAAAACTTCCTATAAGTTTCGCGGGGGTGGGGGGGGGGGGGTCTTCTTCATTTACTTAGATCTATCCCAATGAGCTGTCTATCGAATTGTTACAATTGATGTTCGATCCCGTATAAACTATCCCAATGTTAGATCTTCGGAATGTGAGTTTTTATGATCCGATAAAGAATGGTCGCTAGTTCATGCTGATTCTTAATTCATACCTATACTAATTTTATAAGAAGGATTGGAACTTCAGTAGAGTTGCCGTATAAAATGTTGTGAAGTTAATAGTGGGTGTCAATTATCTGTCCCACTAAAGAACAATTTTGTATTCCCTTTTTCATGTTCTTCCTGAGTCCCTAACTCTTACTAATGGCACTACATGTATTCCACATTTCCACGATTGTAGGAAAGGCATTTTTAGGCTTTTCACATTAAAATGTGCCAAATCGTACTATTTCAGTCTACAAACGACAAATTGGATGCATGCTTAATTCTCACTAGCACATACCATGAGGTTATATAATATTGTTTTTATATTTGTATTCTCCCTGATTCTCTGTTGGTTACATTTTATAGGTTACAATTTGCCTTCCTGATATTGTGTTTATTGAAAATAATTAAATTGAGAATTGAACTCATTGAAGAATATTAATTTCTGATTCTCTGCCATATCGTAAAGAATGTTTGGTGAGCATGTGATGTCGAACATTTTTATTGAACATTTATTGAAAACATTTTTATATGTATATGTATAAGATTTATATGTGTCAAACACTTGATAGTTTCATTCAAACTATAGTATATAAATTATGCGTCAAACACTTAATAGTTTCATTTACTCTTAAATGAAGTACAAATTGAAAACCTATATATTTTGTATTAGATTCTGCAATATATAATAAGCAGAATATGATGTAGGACATATATGTTTTTCAATTATTACTCCATATAAGGTTCTTTTATATATATATAACACTTGATGGTTTCATTCAAAGTATAGTAATAAATCAGGGTTTGTATGTGTCAAACACTTAATAGTTTCGTTTAAACTATGCGTCAAATGAAAACTATGTGTGTGTGTGTGTGTGTGTATATATAGGAGAACGATGGGTTTATTGAGGTATAATAGAACGGCGTTTGAAATTAGGTTAAAATAGGTGTGCTGGGCTTTTCCATGGGAGTGTTGAACCTGAGTCGGTGGCGAGTCGACTGTCATTTGTGCATCAACTCGCCACCTGGCGAGTCGGACAAGTAAGCCGAGTCACTGAGTCGGCCGAGTTCGACTCGCACAAGGCATCCTTTTTGAAGAGTCCGTGCTTCCTAGCTGTCAAGTCTGTATCATTTAATATAAAGTTATTTATCAAGTACTAGGAAAAGAAAATTGCTTAGCAATTTAGCATAGGTTTATATTTGGTATAAACATTATTACTATAAACAAGGACTAGTTTCTTTTCTCTTTATAATTAACTATCGTATCTCATATTGTCAGGATTACAGATCTGATAAAAGAGGACAATGGATACTCAATCAACGGATGAGGATCTCGAAAAGACGTATCGAATGCCGCCGCGATATTCACAGGATGAATCTTCCGTTCCTTGAAATTTATGAGTCACTAATACCATCTGAGGAAGAAAAGGCCAAGCAAAAGCAGCTAATGGCATTGCTGGAGAAACATGTTAACAAAGAATGGCCTGAGGCCCGGTTGTATCTCTATGGATCATGTGCTAATTCGTTTGGATTCAAAAAAAGTGACATTGATGTGTGCCTTGCAATCGATAATAAAGATTTAAACAAGTCAGAGGTCTTGCTGAAGCTGGCAAACATACTTCAGTCAGATAATCTCCAGAATGTGCAGGTGAAATACTTCACCATTTAATATATATATCCCCATTAAAAACTATTGGCCTGTTGCGGATGTCTCATTCCATTCATATTTTCTTATCATAAATTTTGTTGTTATTTTTATGTCCATTAAATATATTTTGTAAAAACTCATTCAGTATATTTATAGGTTTAGTGGGTGAAATGTAGAAGCTAGATTCTCTGGGACGATGAGAGAGATAAAGGCCGAGGTTTTGGGCTAGAATTAGTTTCATTTTCGTAGTCAGAGTCTGCTTCATTCCTGAACTATTATTGAAGTATTCATAGGCAACTTCAACAGCACTGGAAAAGATTGACTAGCAAATTGTTAAAAGTTACCTGCCATCTACACTGTTCATTCATTAACTCTTGGAAGATGACTGAGCCTGTTCTTCACTAATTTAGTTTTTAAGTTTTTTGACACATGGAAGATGAGATCTGCTTCAGCCTTAAGCATAACTGGTACGTTCCAAATGCAGGCAAGAATTGACAATTTGAACTGAAGAAGGTATAAAGGAAATCTTTCCGTGAAACAGAGAGGATAGGCGGCCATATTAATTCTCGTACTGTCTTAAAATGACATTGTTGTGGAATGTGGAGTCATGACCATCTGAACTCATTCTGTGATCTGATGGCCACTGTTCATTTGGATACACTAATTACCACTTTGTAGAAATCTGAAGCACTAGGGACAAAGTTCTAATAAATATCATCCAGAAGCTTGACTTCTATTGCAAAATGAATTGTTGATTTTATTTATATATCTGTTCTTACTTTCAGGATTGACGCTAATTTATAATAAATATACAGGCATTGACAAGTGCAAGGGTTCCTATAGTGAAGCTTATGGATCCTGTGACTGGTATATCTTGTGATATATGCGTGAACAACTTATTGGCTGTTGTAAACACCAAGCTCCTTCAAGATTATGCACTTGTAGATGAAAGACTACGACAATTGGCTTTCATTGTAAAACATTGGGCAAAGTCAAGAAGAGTCAATGAGACTTACCAGGGGACACTGTCTAGCTATGCGTGAGTCGCCTTATACGACATATAGTTGTATTCAGAATCTTTGCTCATCTCAGTAGCTGTTTGCTAATAATTTTATCATTGTACAGATACGTCTTGATGTGCATTAGTTTCTTACAACAACGTAATCCTGCTATACTTCCATGCTTACAGGTGCGTGTTTTTATTGCTTCTTTTAATGATAAGAATACACTTTAGGTTAGTGTTGTGACTTGTGAGTGTATAATTTGTAGCATATCTGGATACTACATTTTTTGCCCACAGTAAATAGTTGTAATTATTTCTGTGAGTTATACATGGGATGGGGTTTCCTTGTCAGTTTTCTATCATCGTTGGCCTATATTAGCCTACTTTCCAGCCTCCTTTTTTTTTTGTTTTGGATTGTTACTTTGATTATTTACTGTATATCGAAGTCATTAGCCATATGGATCTAAGGACTATGCTAGCTTAGCTATTATTACTTCTTGTTTAATGATCCTAGGAGTATTGGATTCTGCTATACAGTTGATATACCCTAATTTTTGCTTTTGTTGATGTGATATGAACTTATTAAATTCTGATTTGTGTCCATTACCTAATTACTATTGCTAACCAGCAGGGGAAAACAGCATTGCCATTTAAATGGGGTGCTTAAAACCAATTGGACCTGCCACCCTCCTAAAAAATGAATTTATGCGCATTCCTCTACTCCCTTGAAAGATAATTATTTTCTCACAGTCTTGCTCTCAGAATTCTTCTTAGCATTACCTTTAAATCCATGGTGAAATGAGACTCTTATCAAGTCTTTTCTTGGATCTTACTAATGCTAGTATGGTCGAAAGACAGCAGGCCGCCAACATGCTCTCTCCCATTTGTACTTCAGCAGACTATAATAGATTTTCATAGAACTCTTGGTCTAAAATATTAGCACATCTCATCCTATTACATTGCTACTGTGGTTATAACTCCTTGTTTTTGTTTGTTTGGCAGAGGATGGAGAGAACTTATGCAGTAAATGTAGATAATGCAGAATATGCTTACTTTGATCAAGTGGATAAACTCGTTGGTTTTGGATCGCAAAATAGGGAGACTATTGCTCAATTGGTATGGGATTTTTTCAGCTATTGGGCATATTACCATGATTATACCAATGAAGTTATTTCCGTGCGTACAGGGAGCACATTAAGGTAAAGATTATGTCTATACACACTTATTATATAGTACACAATTGTTCCAAACATATCAATGTGTTGACATCGTTGGTTGGCTTTTGAATTAAATTATCTGTAAGTTGCTACACCAATGCAACATCTTCCCCCTCCAACTTTGCCCTATTAACTATATGTAACATTTAATTATGTGAAAACATGCATCTCATAATATTTCACTTGTGTATGAAATATGATACAGCTTCTAAATTTATGTCATCTAGATTGGCAGAACATACTTTCTAATAGATGTAACCTGGCAATCTACTGATTAATCTTGTCTGTGTTTTCAATAGCAAACATGAGAAAGATTGGACTAGAAGGGTTGGCAATGATCGCCATCTGATATGCATAGAGGATCCATTTGAGATTTCACATGATTTGGGTCGAGTTGTGGATAAATATAGCATACGTGTGTTAAGAGAGGAATTTGAACGTGCTGCTGAGATCATGCAGCGTGATGCCAATCCTTGGGTAACCCTCTTTGAGCCCTATCTTCCAAGTTAATTTCTCACTTAGTATTGTTGATCTAGGGAGTTTTTGTAATTACGGAGACTGTAGTGTGGCTTGTAAATTTCTTATCGTAGCATCTTTGCTATTATTTATCTCAGGTCCGTATATGTTTCCAAGTCCTTATCCACAGTTAATATAGTTTGTAAAGAACTCTCTACTAAGGAGCTCTATTGGCTAAATATATCAATTTTGTAGTTACACTGTTCGTGAGAACCAAAGAGTGGTTTACCTGCATTTATAATTTAATTGGCAGTGTGAAAAGTTGACATAAAACACATACCTGGCTGTTGGTTCTTAGTTTCAGTTCAGTAATGGAGGGCATGAATCGAGTTATCTTACTAATGATAGTTGAGCATATTTTGCTTCCACGGAGTAGAATTTCAACTTTCAATTCTTTTAATATTTGAAATTGTAGCCAAACTAGCTGACTTGGAATTCTCACGTTTTCACAACAGCTTGTTTATATGTCATTGTTCTGTTTTTCGGAATTATTGTAATGATCAATTCATTAAATTATTGCAATAAGTACAAGTATTTTCTTACTCCCTCCATTTTTTTATAAATCGTTTTGACTTTTGACTCATGTTTTTAGGTGCTTTGATCACATAGTAAAATAATTATTTTTAAAAATTTTCTTTTTTGATGTGTCAAAACGACTTGTAAAAAAGAGAAAAAAGAACCTAAGATATATTTTAGGTAATTTCCTAAGATATTAGTACAAATTAGTAGTGTATTAATAAAATTTTAAATGAATTATGATTCAACAAAAATACCATTTACATGTTTATATATAAAATCACTTGCATGTTTATATATAAAATCACGTATATCTATTAAGTTCCCTAATCTCTATAAAAAAAAAAAGGGAGAGACTAATATTTATCTTCAGTTGAGTTGGAGAAATTTTTTGAAATCACTTCATAACTAGTTGTTCTATACTTTTTTCCCTTCAGTACTCGTTCTATACTTTTTCCCCTTCAGTACTCATTACCTGTGTATTTAAATTAAATTCTTTCCCTACAACTCACGAGGATTATAGAATCTCCCATCAACTTGATGATCAAATCCGCTGACAGCAATCAGCAAACAGCAACAAAATTAACAATAAAAAATGAATCAACTTACTATTATGTAACAGTAGTTCGAGTTTCTGACAGTGGCTGATTCAACATCCAAACAGCTAAATTGCCTAAATTTATGCCAATTAGGTTTCTAAAACGATTAGATGGTAAGCAATCATTATAGAGAAAAAATAGGCAGATGATAAGGATCAAGCAAAAATCAGCCTAGACAAATATATATATCCTCGTTACAAAAGCAACATAAGTTCACAATTTCATGCAAAACTAATAGGGAACAAGAGACTATATTAATGTTTTTTTTTCATAGAACACGAGACTTTGCAACCGATAGCAACTTCTAGTCGAAGAGGCTGAATCCCATATCATCATCGCTTTCTTCTTTTGGTTCTTCCTGCAATGATTAAACAAGTATAAGAAATAAAATTAATAATAACTAAACAGCCAAGTATATGAAATCTTCAGGTGTATATCTGAAAGGGCATGATATCTATAGGCGCTTACACACAGCCACACAAGTTGCATTCAAAAACTAAAGACACTTAAGATATTCACGTGACTATAGAACATCTCCAAGAGACTCTTTATTTTGGCTCTTAACTTATATTTGAGGAGGGAGGGCAAAAATGTTGCTCCAAGAGACTCCTAGCAGCTCCTAAAATCACTAGGAGTCTCATATCTCTCCTCATTTTTAAGAGCTCCTTTCTACTTTTAAGTAATATTTTATAATAAATTTGGAAGATATACTCTCGTTGTATCCACTTTCATTTGTACTTTTATGGGTCCAAGTTATTTAAGAGTGAGTTAAGAGTCTCTTGGAGATGCAGCTGGTCAGTTGGTTCTATTTCACATGATATTCAATGTGAAGTTATCCAATCGCCAATTTTACTAATTACTAAAGTCACCCCAATTAGTCCATAGGACCATTTCATCGGACTAAGAACTATTAAGTTTCCAGAACAAATATGGCTAAAGAGAACGAACAAGTAATACACACACACACATGAAATCATATGTAAGAAATTCCTTCCAATCAACTATTGGATAAATATTAAGAAAATTACGTCTACACTATATCCACAAGGCCATTTCTCAAAACCACCCTAAAACAATAGTAAAATAACAAATCACAACCAAAATTCGATACCTTCTTTTCCTCGACAGGAGCTTTAGTCTCCGCAGCAGCAGCACCGCCACTAGCTTGAGCAGTAACAGCAACAGCACCGCCACCACCACCAGCTCCAACATTCATTACAAGATCATCAATGCTCCTCTTCTCAGCAAGCTTAGCAAACAAACTAGGCCAGTATGATTCAACACTAAGATTCGCAGCCTTCAATATCGTTGATATCTTCTCCGACTATAACAATAATCTCAACCAATTATACACACATATACATACACATCTTCACAAAAATCATTCATTTAATATGTGTGTGTGTGTGTGTGCGCTTACAGTGATGGGGATTCCATCGTCGGAGAGGATCAAACAAGCGTAAGTGCAACCCAGCTCTCCAAAAGACATCTTTTTCACTGTCAATTATCAATATTTATTCGAGATTTTTAAATTTCATTACAAATTCAAATTAATTTATAACAAATTATATACATATATGTATAGGTATTTACCTTGAACACTCTGATCGGCGCTGTGTGAAATTAGGGTTTGTGATACAACAAGGGGGTTTATTCAACAATTGTGTGTCTATTATATACAACCCGGCCTTTTTTACTGGATTTGGGCCCTATGTTTTGGGCCTCTCAACATTTACTAATATTTTTATCTCGTTTTGGGCCTCTCATATGCCTGCCTTTCTATGCAATTTTATTTTTATTAATAATTAAATTAATGTTTTATGTAATTTTAAATTGAATCAGATAAAAGTTTTACTGATGATATTTTTAAATATCAAATATTTTTTGTTGTATTCCTATTTATAATTTATAATTTAATATTTTTTGTATTTTAATTATCTGCATTTTCTCCTTTCATACCAAACAATTAGGATAAAATACTTTATTATGTATAAAGTTGTTTTCCGAATTTGATAAATAAGGAAAAAAAATTATTTTAATATGATAGATTTATTTTAAATTAATTTATTTATAATTTGTTAAAAAAATAAATAGAATTATGGTTCACAAGAATAGAAATTTGAAATACATTTAATATATTTTAAATTATCTACATCATTTTCTTGTTTCATTTTGCGACGAAAGTCTGAAAATTATAATAGAAATAAATTTATTATTTTAATTATATTCACATCAGTATTTTATATAATATTTATAAAATATAATCATTATAATAAATTAATTACTAGTTATTTATATGGGGTTTCTAAGAAATAAGTTATTTATATTTATAAAAATAAAATTATATACTTTTTTGAAAATAAATATTTATTTTTAAAAAATTAAAATTAGTTTCCAATTTTTTAAAAAATAAATAAATATTTATTTAAAAATCACATTTAATAGTTATTTTCAAAATTAAATAATTTATTTCTAAAAATAAGAAACTCAAACATAACCTTATTCTATACAATTTTTTTTTTATTAATTTGACTTATATGCCATATATGAGTATTTGTTCTAACAAATATCGGGGTGAGTGAGAGTCGAACTCAGATCATGGGACGACAAGAGATAATCCTTAACACTTGAGTTATCTTATCGCGTTCTAATTCCCGCGATTAAACAAAAAAAATTAGGTTTGGCCATATTTTCCCGCGATTAAACAAAACTCGCTAGAAAATTTCAGGTTTATGATAAAATTTTAAAAATTACAAATTTCTCAGCTAATAATATTTACCAAGAATACTATTTTTTTTATTTTTTTGCGATTTTACTGTTTTTTTATTTTTTTTACAAAAATATGGTTTTGCAACCAATGCAACTTGATGAAATTAATCTCAAATGCAACTAAAATTAATCTCAAATGCAAATAAATGCCACTTTTTTTTGAAAAAAATTGAAGTTACTCGTAATTGCATTTGAGGTTGATTTTAGTTGAATCAGGTTGCATTGGTTGTAAAACCGTATTTTTGCAAGCAAAATTTCAAAAATTATATTTTTACAAAATAAAAAAAATATTTTTACAAAAAATAATAAATTTTTTGATATTTTTCAAAAAAGCCCATAACTTAATAGTAAAAATAACTAAATTTATAATAGGTTAGATATGTTTATTTTCTTATCCCGTGTATTTATGGAGATAATAATATGATTTGATTTGGAAAACAAAATTAAAAAATTCAACCAATATTTGGAAGCTAGAAAAAAAAAAGGATGGGGATTGTCGCCCTAAATTTTTTTGAGAAGAAATTTCTACCCATGAATCTTTTTCAAAAAATAGGATGTTCAAGAGAAAATTTCTCACATATCTTTTCAAATAATTCACTTCTTAAAATATATACTTTCTTTTCTTTTCCTAATTTTCTCCAATTTGCTTATGTAAAAGAACATATGGATTATGATATCTGTTTGACTGTTTAAAACATATACTCCTATTTCCTTTCATAAAATTTCAAACCTACCATTTTTAAACCCAAATTTTGGAGGTTTAATATTTTCCCATGATTTGTTCCTATCGATACAAAATAAGGCATTATAAATTTTAGGTAGCTGCGGCTTGAGTTATTTATATATACCTTTAAATTTCTTTTGATCGAGATTATAGTTAATACATAATACATTGATGATGGATCTTAAGAACTTTAATCTCAGTATTGGGCGATTTGATTCGGACAAACGCATGAAGCTTGAACAAGATACTGCACAAAAACGAAATTCTAAGTATAAAGGAGTTACACCAATGATCAATGGACATTGGGGTGCACAAATCTACAAAGAACGCCATCGAATACAGCTTGGAACTTTTAAATCGGAGTTGGAAGCAACCAAGACTTATGATAGTGTTTCTCTCATGTTTCGTAACACTAATTCATATCGAAACATCCATTAAGATTCAACTGTTGATGGCAATATTCAGGAGAAGATATTTCACAGCAAACATAGCGTGCATGATGTCCTAGAGATGATAAAAGATGGATCTTATGCATTGAAATTTGGTTATTTTCGAAGTGAATATCAAAGGCGGAGACTCAACCCCAATCTAGTTGTGATTCATGATGGAGAGAGTATTCAACTCGACTATCCCTATTTGACAAGGTTCTAACTAGTAGTGATGTTGGTAGACTTAGTAGATTTGCCATCCCAAAAAAGTATGCGATTCGTTACCTTCCCCCTATTGATTTAAATGTCAATGCACAGATAGAAGATCGCGCGTTTAACATTGATTTTTATGCTACTCAAAAAAATATGTGGACATTTCGTTACTGCTTTCGAAAGAGTAATCAGAGTTGCGTCTTTACAAGGGGTTGGAATAGATTTGTAAAGGAAAAGGGACTCAAATCAGATTACACTGTTTCCTTTTACATGAATGAGAGTCCCGGAGGAAACTTTTATGGTATTGAAGTTCTTGATGTAGGTAAAAAAAATATTGTTGGCACCGTGACGCAAAATTTAAATACTTCAGAAGAGATTAAAAATATTGAGGCTGTAACAGTTAAAGAAGAAGATGAATCGTCCAAAGCATCATCCAATGTGAGGGGAAAAGATTTTATGCTATTTGGTGCTCATATAAAAAGCACGCCTTTACTTCCTCAAGGTAATTAATTATTTTAAATATAAATCAACATAAATTTTTCGTTTTCAATAATGGTTTTCTAGCTCTTTTTTTAACCATATTATCGGTTTGATTTTTTTTGTTAATTAAGTAGTTGATATATTGTGTAGAAGGTAAGCTTACAGGATTTATTTGTTGATAATGTATATTATATATGAAGGTGAAAGAAGCATTGACGTTGACGGCAGGGTAGGAGAGAGAAGAAAATTTGAAGACATGGAATTAGACCTCAAGTTATGATTATGATTATATTAGATTAGATACAAGGACATTAGTAATTTTGATTTAATTGTGTTTTATTTAATTTCTGTTTAGAATTATGATGATTTAGTGTCTCAAATTTGAGATATTTGGATGCTTATTAAGTATAATTTATTACAAATTTGTTAATCAAGTTTAACTGTTTTCATTTTCTCCTTGGAAGTCAATTTGAAGCTTGTCGCACTGGTTTACGACTGATTTTCATAGGGGGGAAAACATAAAATTAAGGGAAGTAGGAACCGACATCATCTAGTATTTGCATGTTACATTTCATATGCGTTATAGTCCATACCGGCCTGTAACTTGAATTAACTACCAGGCAAGTCTTTGTCAAGCCCAAGTAGTAAATGAACAGGCCTATCTTATGACTTGTCCGTCACAAGCACAACCCGTAAATTCGGTTGAAATCAATTTATAAGGTTTGACAATAGAGAGAGATTAATCAAATTAACTTGATTGATCTTATTATAAATAGGTTTTTATCAAAGAATTTATAAGGTGGTTGAACAAAATAATTATATTTAATTTAATTTCAGCTGAGTTGAGTTGCTGCATCACATTCACAATGTCTCTTGAACCGGTACTTAATTAGTGCCACTTTTACCTATAAATAAAGATATGATGATACTATCCCCATCATATATTTTCATGCATGCATGTGCTTCGCATATCCAGCTTGATTTTACTTGTCTTTTTCCTCCCAAGTGATCAGAACCCCCACAGGCCTACAATGTTAAATCTTATAGCATAATATCTCAAATGAATGGATTCTCTAAGGTAGAAAATACAAGTAATATGATTAGTGACATTAATCAAACATTGATTACTGATTAGGGTCACTCAAAGGGCACTTGAGGGTACTGACGTAATGTATATTATGCCTTGGATAGTTATAAAAAAAACAGAGGGAGCAGGACCATATGTTTTGATTTGTTATTTGGTTGTTTCTTTTGTTCTTTGCTTTGTTTTTCTTAATTTTATACTAGAGTCTGAGGCCTTGAATGTGTGTGTGTGTGTGTGTGTGTGTCCATCCTTGCCTGCCTAGGTTTGTGCTGAGCTTGGCACCACCATTGTGCTGGACTACATCATCTTTTAGAAAAAATAATACTATTATTAATGAATGTATCTGCCTACTTTCAATTTGTAAACAATCCAAATTTCAAATAAAGCTCTTAGCATCTAAAGCACATTAGTTAATTTAACTTTTTTGTTCATCAAGTTTTGGCCTTTTAGAGCAACTAGCAATTTAGAACTTGCTAGAAGAAAAGATTCCAACCATGTCATCAATCCCACTCAAAAGGTTGCAAGAGTTATATAGATGCTACTTCTGTTATATACTCAAGTTTGAAATCATCAATTTATCATCTTGAATCTTATCTCTTATCAAATAATATTTTGTGATGGTGTTAAAGTATGCCTGAGTGCTGACTGAATAAATTCTTTTCTTTCTATTTTCGAACATGTCACTGGAAGAATAATAGTTAAACAGCTCTCTCCACGAATACTTTTCCTAAAGCTTACAAGTCAAAATGTTAAGAATAGCTACTTTCAAAACCTTTGAACATATCCTTAATGTTGCAGTTGCTGATTCAGTCTTTCCTTTTATTCCTTCTTATGGTATCCTAATCTTTCAAAACCAACATAACCAATTCGCCCCACTCGAAAGTAGGGCCCTAACTAGGAAGGTTAGATGTACATAGACCTTAAATCTACTCCAAGAAGTAGATATGTTGTTTCCATGACACCCTGCTGTCCTCACCTGCTGGTTTCTTAGTCTTTCTAATCAGATAATAGAATTCTGCTAAAAATTATCTTGGAATCGCTCAGACCAGACAACACCGCTAAATTGCTTTAAACTCAAATGACTAACGTGCATCAAATGTTATCAAAATAACATGAATGTTCAGTTTTTCTAGTATAATATTTAATAAGTAAATCTACAATTACAAGATTGCAGCTTTTATGTGCCTGTATGGCTGCATTAGTTCTTGTTATTGATACACATAATTGCGTAAACTTGCACTAAAAGTTAATCATGTCAAATAAATTGGGTTTCTGGGGACTATATCAGTTTCATATACTATTAAATTATTTCAATTCAATGTGCAGCTGACTCCCCCTCAAAAAAAAAATGTGCAGCTGATCCCTTCTCCATAACAGATTACCTATGTACTGTTATTTTCCAGGGTATTTACTGTATAATTTACTTTGAAAAAAATGTAAAAAAATCTACTTGGGGGTATATGACAGAATTTCACCTCTAATACTATTTTGCCGATAACGCCATAGTAGCTATGCATCTTCGGTTTTCCAATATAATGCATATTGGCATTTGCTGGAGTATTTGATGCCAAAATACTATTTGTTACTAATACTTTGTATCATATTGAATTTAAATTCTGGTCAACAAATTTGCTTCATTTCAGAACTTCATTCAGATAAAATTGTCTGAATCTGTTGTATTATAACTTGTCTTGGAGTTGTTTTTAAATTTTAATGTGTACATTTATCATCCCTCCATTTCTTATGCCAATGTCTTAATCCTGCTGTGTTTGAGTAGAAGTTAGAACTCTTGCATGTATAATAATTGGTGAATGTCAGGCTGGTATCACAATCACAAATGTTGTTTCTGGTTAGAACACGAGTCTCCGAAAAAGCTAGTCGAATTAAAGAGAATGACAGATGTATTAATATTTTCCTTTTAAATAGTTACTTAAATACCTTCACAACTTTAAAAATGCTACACATATATTGGTTTCCAGATGCGGGATCATTGTTCTTTGATTTGAAATTTTTTTAAAAACAAAATCACAATCTTGAAGTTTCACTTATATAGAAGACATGATGAGCTATTAACAAAAAGACAAGAACATACAGGGTGAATATTAATGAAATGATTCTCTGCAAACAAGTTAAGATACTCCAATAGGCAGTTGTGCTGTACCAACTTGACTATTTCTAACAATAAATTCTGTACCTTCACAGTATATTTCTACTAGTGTCTAGTATTTGTACTAGGTGTCTTTGTTATTTTGTGAGCCTGTTTTTCAGACTGTCATCTTTCTGAATCATTGAGAATCGATCCTTTTTAATGTTTCTACAACCGGAGACAAATAACTTCCCAATCCAACGCTGTAGCCTTTGCCTAAATCTTGAACTTCCAAACCATTTGTAAAGAATCTAAAGATAATGATTTTAGATCCATTTACACATTTTACGTTATGCTATCTTTTCTAGTGAACTAGTTGCTAATATATTGTTTTGTATCATAATAAAAACATTAGTTGCCCTTGAGATGCTGCAGCCCTTTAGACGCTTACCGAGGCTTCACACATATTTGCCAGTTTGCTGATTGTTGTAATGTTGGGTGTTGGAAATTACATGGACTAACAAATTACGACCAGAAACTTGCACATTGTTTTTAAGCAAAATATTTACATGGAACTGTCAAATTACAACCTGAAACTTGCAGATCTCCAAGCAAGATTAAGCTAAGATGTATCTTCCTAATTAAACAAATTACACAATCAAGACTCGGTTCATAGCTCTTTCCATTCTAAAATTTGGCTCTATCTTACAATTTTGAAACATTAGCTACTCCCCTTTTTGTTGGTCTCTTCTGTCCTCTTCTTTCCAGTTCACATAATATTTGTGTACCCTCCTACTTATTTATATCTTGTAGCCAGTGTGCAAAAGCATCAAGTGTTTTCATGTCTGATCTGTAATGCTTCTGTGTAAATTCAAGAAAAGTCGACCATGTGAAATCAGGAAAATTTCTTGCACCGTTCATCTTAATCAGTGCTTCTGGAGGCCTTACCACTTTATCCATCTTAGGGGAAAGAAAAAATGCAAGAGATTTTCTTGGTGTACAATTGTTTACCACAGCTCTGTGTAAACAACTCTTGTAAATTCCATTGGATAGGGCCTGAAAAAGAATCACAGAACTACATTACTATATTCCCTTGCTGTTCCAACATCTTTTTGCTGTGCGTAATAGAAATAGACCTAATTGTGAACTCACCATAAATGTGTCGCCAATATTTACGACAAAAGCTTCCTTGTTGGGAAGAATGGAATGCCATTTTTCGTCAAAAAACACCTCAAGACCACCAACATCATCTTGATGAAGAATGGTTAAGGATGTAGGATCACAGTGAGGTCCAGTTCCTAGAGTTTGATCCGGTTTCTGGCAAGGAGGATAGTAGTTCAATCTCATTATGGAGTCGTTTCCTTCAAAAAATTCCCTAAGATAAGATGGACCAATACCAAGGCTCATTCCAAGAAGCTCCATGATAACAAGAGATAGATTGCTCATAGCTTCGCAATATTCTTGACAAATCTTGCTAGGAAAATAAAATAAACAAAATTATATCAACAAATATAGAACTATTATGTGTAGAGTTTAGGAAATTAAGAGCGTAATTGATATGTATTTTATAAGTAAGCTTCTTACCCAAATTGTCTGAAATCTTCACCCATTACATTCGAGAAATAATCTTCAACTTTGTAGGCAGATTGTTGATCAGCAGAATATCGAAAAGAAAGTGTTTCTTTCCATGGAAGCTTCGAGGAAAACCTGTTAGTGAAGCTACTAGCATATCCAGAGATATCACCAGCCTTTTTCTCTGCCCTTTGCTTTTCCAAGAATAGCATTCCAAAGAAGCTGCTGATATTCTTGTGAGCTTCATTTATCAGCTCCAAATCAATTCCATGATTCACAACTTGGAAAAACCCATGATTTTGACAGGCTTCGTCTACGAGCATTATGGCATTTGAGATGGCAGAGGGATCACCAGCAAGGAAACCTTTTAAGTCAATGGGAGGTACAACAAGTGGAGGCGGCTGATCAGCACATGGCTTTTCGTAGTCAGGCCATATGAACTGTGCAGGTATGTTTAATTCATGTTGAAGAAGAGATGCATCGAATACCAATTTCTTTTGTGTTTCATTTGTTGGTGAAGACAGAGATTTGAGTAATATAGGAGATGTCATTGGCATGCTTATGATTGAACAGGTATTTAAAAGATGAACCGGGGTGTTATTTATATATATGTCTGTATGGTATAGAAGGATGGTTGGTAGTAATGAAAGACGAGAGGATAAATAATGAGGCAATTGAAGCGAAGAGAAAAGCCAAAGCCGTTTCTCGGAGAAGTCGGTGAACAAAAGCTAGAATTTTATAATGAATTCACTATTGTGTCTTTGTTTTCTATCCCTCTCATTTTAGTGTGCATGACACTACGTCCTGTGTGTGTGTTTTTGTTTTTCTATCTAGAGGGAGAGGGTAATGCAGAGATGGTAATATATAATGAATTGTGACATAAGACGTATAGATATAGGCATGATAATGCACATATTTATATAGAATGTAGAGAGTGAGAGGAAGTTCTCTTCCATGGGATACCTCTAGCAGGATTATGTATTGGCAAGACATGTTTTTGTCCTGGGCCAGGATACTTAATATATCAACTCCAATCACTAAAGCTTCTGTGATGGCAAGCATATTTTTTTGTAGATAACCAATATCAATACCTTTGTCTGGCAGCATAAGCCAGCTTTTGTGAGGCCAAGGAATTGAAACTGTTCACAAGTCCTTTTGATAGTAAACATCATATAGCCAATTCTTAGAAGAATATAGGAGATCGAAGTTGATATATAAAATATAAATAAAGTTGTTCTACTTTTGGCATTAATTTTAATAGCGGTTATAAAAGAGTAGCGTTAGAGGTCCCAAAATTGTTTTTACGAGGTGTACCAGCTGATAATATAACAGTAGTCAGTAACCCGTGTTTAATTGGTAAAGACAGGCAATATAGCGTAAGTAGAGTGCTTCATCATCATTTCGTACACTACTTGGTAAATATTTTGGAACATATGAGATTCCTCGTAAGAAGTTTATGCATTCATGTGAATTCATGGTAGATGATTCTAACAATGTTTCCACCTTTTTATCAGAAACTAGCTAGAAGCTGATGGTAGTAAATTGCTATAGGACATCACAAGTCACTATCTAAAAACATTGCAAGTTTGGACTGCTTTATGTTTTTAAGGCAGTGTAAAACCATAGTCTTTTTTTAAGCATTGATAATATATTTGCCCCCTCTGAACTTTTATCCCTATATGGTTATATGTATGTTATCCGTTAAAAGTGATTGGTAGTGATCTGATTAACTTATTCTTTGTTTTAAGCTGTGTTCTCAGAACCGGACCGGGCTTCGAACCGGAAGCCCTACTGGTTACTGGTTCGATTGGTTCAACCAGTTTGACCAGTGGTTCAACCGGTGTGACGTCATAATTATGTAATATATAATTCTATATATATATATTTATTTATTTAATTATTTATATATATAATACAATCTGAAAATTATGAATAATCTGCATTAAAGCAAAAAAAAATAATCTGAAAATCTGATTATACAAACAATGAAATAACAATGGCTAATCATCTTCATGGAGTTTTTTTTAAGCCAAAAAAAATAATCTGAAAATCTATTATTATTTTTTTTGCATATAAACCGCCCGCCGGTCCGGTTCAGTACCGGTTTTCACCGGTTTTTGGCCGGTTTTGGCCGGTTTTGAACAGGAAAACCGGGGGACTGGTTTTAGGGGTGAACCGAACCGGACCTGCTACCGGTTAGCGGTCCGGCCGGTCGAACCGGCCGGTCCGGTCCGGTTCTGAGAACACAGGTTTTAAGATGGAAAAGAAATTTCTTGTTTAATGCTGTATTTTTTAAACTGTAGAAGTTTAGAGCAGAGCAGTTGTCAGTCTATCCAGTAGGCACAATAGTCAATAGTGCAACAAGCATTATCCTCGAGAAAACACAAGGACAGCTTTGTTTTTACAGTATTAATTTTTCAAAGACGGGAGAAGTTCTTCGGGTGATATCAAGTCTCCGATGACGCTTGACATCTTATTATCAAGAGAAAAGAAGTATACGATAGGCCAAAATGAAGGGATTAATTTTAAAATTCGAATGGCATAATATTGATTTCTATGGGAAAGATTATTGTTAATCAAATTGTAATATCCAATATCAAAAAGCTAGACGGAATATAGGGGACTAAAGTATACAAACATTTGTAAGGTCCAACCCTGATTAAGTATATTGATATCACATGTTTAACAATAGTTTAAGCAGAACAAATGAAAGTACTTGTCATAAATTTGTGACCAGTTTTAGGCCTTTAACTCTAATATAAAATGCATGCATTGATAAATTACATTGATGCAACTCCTTTAAAGTGATATGTATGTATGTAAGAACTACATTGATCCAGGCAAGATAGAGATCAAATCGAACTATTATTATATACAAAACTTGAAATATAACAGTGTTTGTAACTTGGTGTGTAGATATTTGGCCTGTTTGGCTGGGCTTAAAAATAAGTCCTTTTGGACTTATTTTCGGATAAAAATTTCATATTTTGATAAATGTTTTTTATACAAGTATTTAATGTATATTTGAGATTCTATAAGTTGTAAAAAAAAGTTAACTTATTTCAGAAAAAAGTTAGGAATCCTAACTTTGTCTTAAAATAAGTTGACTTATTCTGGAAAAAAAGTTCCCCCAAACACCCCCATTGATTGCTTGCACTGGACTATTGCTTGAACTGACTTGCATTAGATGTTACAGATTAAGACAAGATAGGAGTGCTGATTAATTAGTAGTTGTATATATGTTTGTTATAACAGTAACAATTTTCAGAGAGGAAGAGAGATTATGACACGGGGACACACTTGATAAGACCAGAATATAAAAATAGGCCCAAAGAGTACTGCACACAATATATATGTATGCATGAGGAAATGTCACGACTGCTATGAAGTAAAACATGCATTGTGCAAGCTAATTTTTCAGTGTGTCTTGCAAATGAACAATGTAGAGCTAGCAGTCAGTCGCACTGGTGGAAGATGTGCGTTGTTATGCACTATTGACAAGCGTACAAACTGCAATGCACATTGATATGTACGCTAACATTTCATGTCGCATTTGGGGGTATTTTCTTTCATCTCTAAAAATGTAACATGTACTTAAATTTCAGTGACTATAATAGCCTAACCAATAACTATCAGTAGTTGGGCAGTTGTGGCGACAACATATAGTCTCATGTACGTAACGAAATGAGTAGCCTAAATAATTATTAGCATTATGAAAAACTACTTGTAAAGTGATGGTTTACCACAACGTGATGGATGGAGCATTACTAAACAGTTAGATCGTACAAGTTGATAACCCATTAAGCCTATTGCTTGGTACAGATAGAGAGATATACAGAGTACAACAACCAGAACCAACATGTTATTGTTAATGGATGACCATTCGTTACCTCTAAATTGTCAGGCCTCAGTTATATAAGAGGAGATCCTAAAGCATTTTGACAAATGTGCTCTTATGCTTTAATCCTTTGAGATATTGGGGACAAGAATTTTGGAACTGGAATGAAGATAAAGCTAATAATATGAGTGGCAGCTAGTGGACTAAACAGATTATTTTGTCTAAAGAGAACAAGTTTTAGAATAAATGTGTTTAATTGGGAATAGCTCGCCTAATCAGTAATCACATATTCGCATTACATCAAACTCCTAAAGTTCGGGTTAGAGCATTTCCATTGTTCATAGATAAAATTGTTAGCTAAAATGATTCAATATAATGGTTACATAAAATTTTAATTAGGAGGAGGTGTATGTACTTACATGATATTATCTATAATTATAATTATTTAGAATTATAAATGAGAGTTTTATGCTTCAACAAATATAACAGATCAAATATGATTATCTATTTTTTTATTCTGAGATTTTTTTTTAAATGTCTCAATTTTTAAATATTCTCTAAAAATTACTACCTAAATGCCACTTAAATAATTTAGTTAACTAGTCACAATCTTTGGGAGATGCTCGTACTCGATCATACGCAATTTTCTTCGGTGCTGCTAAATATATTTGTCACGAGTCCATAAAGTTTTATTTTCACATGCACAATATTATGATTTAATTAATTTTTTTTCATGCCCTATTCACTTTTTAAAGTGTTTACATTAGTACACAACTTTTAGTTTATTTTTTTGGCAAAAATATACCAAAACATTTTTTATATATAAAAATGGTTATTGCAAAAATTTCAATTTCTTAAATATTTATTTTTACAAAAATACAACTTACAGTACAATGTAACTAAAATATAAAAAAATTGCAATCGAAATAAACTAAATGCAATCATAACTCTTTTCTCAAAAAATATAAAGAAGAAATTGATTTCTCTGACTACCAAAAATGTTGTCGCATTTATTGAGCCAAGTCGAGGATTTGTAATTATACCTGGAGAAGTAGAAATAATTACCATTTCCATCCCAAGAAAATTAATTTCGATAGCATTTTGTTTGGCTGCATACCATATTCTTGCAAATATTTTTAAAATATTTTTTTTTGGCCAAATTTAAAGCAGACTTCATTAATAATTTGAAAGAGACTCAATCGAAACAAACCCCCAACTGACTATACAACAGGTTAAAAAACAAATAAACGAACTAAACAATTAGTTGTTATTTTTCCGGATCGCTTAACAAACTGAATACGAATATTCTGAAAATTAAAAATGACTTCAATGGTCTCCCGAGCAATCCAACCTACATCTACCCTAAAAACAATAGTTTCACAATTGACTCTCACAATAATTTCGTGGATAGTGCGATGTCCAGAGGACTCAGTTACAAAAACTGAGTTTAGAGGCACCAAAGGTCTCATGTTATGAATAAACTTTTTTTGTGAGAGGTGAGTACATGCAATTTTCACCACCATCTCAAACACACCTCAGCTATCTACACGTCGGACATCAGTTATAAACATGTCGAAAGTATTGTCGATGCGGGATATTCATATCTCCCAATATACCATATAATTCGTTTTCAATGCAACAAACACAAGAGTACTCGCATAAAGTGATACAACTAACAACATAATACAATAAACTCGCACAAAGCGATACGAAAAATCCTAAAAATTCAAAAATCTCGGAAACACCAAATTTTGATATGATGTCAGGTCGGAGATTTTGAATCCAAAACTGAATTGTAATTTTTTTTTGCTAAAAAGAAGAATTTTAATTTGTTTTTGACATACACCAACTTCTCTTTTAATCTGTTTGATGAAATATATGAGAGCGAGCGTATGGATGAGCGAACTCAAATTATTTTAAATACAATTTTAAATACTAAATCGAAATCATTTCAAAAAGTGTCCACACTAATATTAATATGGACGGTGATATATGCACACTCAAAACTTATTCATATACACATTTTTCATACACTTGACCATATTATCCTTATTATATTTTATATCAATTATTTAATTGATACAAATATTAAGTTATAACAACTTTTTTTTACAATCTATTTATAATTAAATTTTTAACTTTATATTATTAAAACATAACTTAAAACTATTTATTATTATTATTATTATTATAAAATAAAAACATAATTATATATAACCAAGTCCAACAAATAAATAAAAGTATTACACAATTTTTTAATTCCAAATAATAACAATTTAGTTACACAAGTTTATAAATATTTCAACATTAAAATTATTAATTATAAACAAATATTCAACAGAATACCAATTTCTTTAAAAATGAGTTATTGAAAATAGTTTTGTTCATGCTAAGTAGAAATTTTTAATTTAAAAAATTAGAATAAATTTTACTTATAAAAACAATCAGAATAACATATACTCCCTCCGTCCCGGCCAAATGTTTACATTTGGTCCGGGCACGGAGACCAAGGATAGTGGGTGTAATAGTGATTTTATTGTTAAAATAAATGAAATAGTGGGTGTAATAGTGTAAAGTGGAGTGAAGTAGTGGATGTAATAATATATTTATTGTTAAAAGTTACTATTTTTAGTAATGTAAAGAATTGGGTGGGACGTCCCAAAAAGGAAAGTGTAAAGAATTGGTTGGGACGGAGGGAGTATTATTTATTATTGATTCTTGTTAGTAGCATTCTTTTGCTTAAATAAGTTGTCGCGTTATTTTTTACAAAATTTAATAATAATTTTTAAATTACATTTAATAGTAGATTAGAAACATACATAATAAAATTTAATTAAATATATGAATACTAGAATTAGAATTAAATTTTCAAATTAACACATTAATATAATTTTTTATTGTTTAAAAATGTATTACGAAAATTCGAAAAAATGTGGTTGATGTTTTGGTGGTAAAAAAATAAACAAGGAACATTATATTGAATAATGATCATATAAAAATTAAGGTTATTTTGGTCCAATTATATATAAGGGTGTACAAAAATACACTTAGTGTGTGCATATATCACAACTCTATTAATATTGGATTCCCAAATATCCAACTATTAAAAAAATTCTCTAATATTTGTTTTTTAAAGAACAATTAAAATTTTAAAAAGCAAGTACCAAATATACAATAAACTTTATATAATTGTAAAATATTATATATATATATATATGTGTATATATATATATATATATATATATATATATATATATATATATATATATATATATATAGCCAAGTTGGAATTAGTATTGCAAATAATTATCTAAAGGTTTATGAAAAAAACAATGAATATGAAGTTTTGCCATCCAGGTCATCATTTATTTACACTTCATTATAAAAAAATTAAAGTACAAAAAATATTAAAATACACTAATATGATTTTTTAAAAGTACTTAATAAGACACTTCAAAAAAAAGTACTCACTTAATAGGATACAATACATCAGAAGAAAACGTGTAGGGGGGAAAAAGGAATGAAAATGACGATTTTGTACAATAAAAACATGGGCCGCTGTTGTACAATTTAAACGAAACAAAACAAGTAAGATATACATTAAATTAACATAATATTACTACAAAGCATAAAAATAAAATTTATTTTTTCAATAAAATATTATAATTTGGGTATGGGTATTTCAAATAATCTGCAAATCCAAACCAAAAAATCTGAAATTCCAAACTAATATAAAGCCTTTCCAAAAACCAAGAGATTCGATATCCCTTCCAAAATATTTCACATATATCAAATTTCAAATTAGTTTTTGGATATCCAAACCAAATGTTCACAAGATGAAAAGCCTAGAAAAAGAGTTACCGAGGTAAGAATTACTGAATGTGGTAAAAATAGACAAAAAATTTCAAGTGCTTCATAGATTTGATATATGACAAATCGTTCTTGACGTAAAACAAGGAAAAATGCCAAGAAAGAGAAAACAAAAACCTATAGGTCGACAAGAGAGGGTATGTTTAAATTTAGATCACTATCACAGGAAATAGCAGAAACTTTAGAATGGTGAGTGTAGTTGTCGAAAAAGTTGAGAATATGGAGCCTTTTTTCTGCAAATATTTGGTGGATGTTGCACCATCAAATCAAATGAAGAAACATTATAGGGTAGTTATAATTGAGTAATTGACTCTGAACTATATACGTGCAAGGAGTACGAATCATTGAAGATGTGAGATATTAGTGTAGTAGGAGTTGGGACTAAATATTTATTCAACAAAAAAAAGAGTTTTAAAAATAATTAGGGCCGTATCTATTTATAAAAAGCTTGGACCTAAATATAACCAAAAGTATGTTCTTTTAAGTTAATTGTAGGATTAGGAGAGCATCTGCATTTTTGGCTGGGCTCTACCATATATTGAAATGCTGCCAACAGGAGAGAAATCCCATTAAAACATATTATAAGAGATTAAAGCAATCCTTTGAATAACTGTGCACTGCAATCCAATAAATAATTGTGCACTAGTATACTTATTTCAATATAAGACACATCCCTAGGGTTTTTATTTTTAAACAGTAACATATATTACAAAAATAGTTTCACTCCACAAGAGTTGTTTTTTCTTTTTACCTATTTATTTCAACAACTTGTCAAGCACAAAAGTTTCTTTAATTTATCATCCCTTTGCTCTGATTTCACACTTTTTGCTCACTTCCTAAGCAAATAAGCCGCAAGCAAAGGAGCAAATATATTAATTTAGCGACATAAGAAAAAGAAGCAAATAAATGAGAAAAGTAAGCATCAGATACACAATCTAGAATTGTTTTCTGGATTCAACACTGTCGTCGTTAGGTGCATTGTCAACAATTAAAAACATGGCCAACAATAAGAGGGAAATTGTATCGGAAATCTAGATGTAAAACTTCAGTGATCTACCTAGCATGGGACAACAGGCAGGGGCAGGGAGGATGCCAAGCACAAGAAGATTCGATCTACAGAATTGCAACATCCAGGTAATCTCCAATCTGCATTTAGCAAATGGTTGGGAACGAATTCAAGGTTTACAGATTATATGCCAACGAAGAAGCCGCAAGGGAATATTATTTTACCTCAAAGTCAAAGTCTCTCAATGACATGTTACCATTGTCTGGTCTTCTTGGATCTGGAGTAGAGAAGGTTCTTCCCACCTTTAAACACAATCAAGATCACATAATTAAGAGATATAAAACAGTGTTCAGAGCAGACTTGCAAAGGGATATGATTAGCATATATAGCACTTAATGTAACAATAATCAAGAGCTAGACGTATAATTCAGTACATTGCACATGTATAAGATAATCTATCAGTTGCGCAAATAAAATCCAGTTGGTATCTAGTACGTAAATTGCCAAATAAATTGAGTCCACTTCTTTAATGACAATAGAAAAAGGGGTAATGGTAATATCATCATTAGTTTAAGGCTTTCAATGATAAACAGACAGAAATGTTAATTGAAAAGTACATGCACTTTTTGTAAAATAGAGGGAGTAGCAACTATCACAAGTATCACTGCATCAACTTGGCTATTGTCTCTTGAAAATGTATATCAGTGGACCGGATGTGACATGATAAGTAACTCTAACTGCCTTAATGGCTCGATCATATTATGCATATATGAATTCAAGAATTTGGGAATTAAAAAGGATTTTGACAAACAAAAATAAAGATACCAGGTTTTACTATTCACTAGAGATCAAAATCGAACAACATTTTTGTCTGAAAGAATTAAGCTAATTTTGAGTGTCAGCAAGTACATCTCATATAACATCATCCAACAGAAGTTAAATCATCCAACAGAAGTTACAATGAATAACTTACCTTTCTGACTAAAAGCCGCCCAGTTTTACAAGGATATGCAAAAGCAAAGGACAGTGTTGCATCTTTTCTATTGGCCTCTGGAGCAACCTCTTTGACCTACAAGGATCCACAACATATACCATAAGCACCCAAGTAACAGTAGACTAACCGAGGGTCTGTCAATAAATCATTCCAAGGCCATATAGCACACAAGCAGACCTCCATACAGTATTACAAACCATTGGTAATAACACAGTTCCTAGAATAGTTCTTGTTAATTATATTCATATTGACTTACATGGGAAGCAGAACAACCCAATTTAGCCTATACCACTTGTTAACTGTAACCTTCACATAACTACTGTAGCCTTATTAGCAACCAAATAATTTCAGCAGAACCTCCAATTGCTCAAGACAGATATAAAACCAGATAAAAGGGCCGCTAATGCATAGAATGGACACACATATGCGACACAAAGTCAACATCTATATCCAAATACAAATTTATGCTAAAGTTGCATCCTATTCTAGATTCCTAGAGTCACTAATTCAATAAAAATGTCTTCAAATTTTATTTTAGTAAACAAATTAGTTATCACTTGTCACCAGATTATTTAAGGAAAAAGTACTAAAATTCTGGGAGGCGAGAAAATGGAGGACAGCTTAGGAAACTAAAAGCTCTATTGGGTTCACAAAGAAGTAAGTAGAATTATCTTAATTTAATTACAGATATAAGCTCTGGGCTTCAAGATCCCCATTCCACCATAACTTTAAGCTCGTTACAAGTACAACATTATCCACACTAACTACCCAGCTTTACTTGTGTTTAAGCAAATGAGCAAATGACTGAGATAGGTTACATTATAATTTAAAGCTATATAGTTTAAACTGCTTTTCCATGATTGCTGCATGAGAAGTTTATTTTACTTGTAACCTGCAATGACTACAATGCTGAATAATAATATATGCGTGAAATATTACACAATGTGCGCAACTAATAAAATATTAAATATTATTGAGAAAAAATTATCAAGATATGCATATAAAAGTAGATGACATGTGTACTAGATCAGTCAGCTCACGGAGTGTAGCATCCTTCCATGTATAAATTTGGACCTCATCTTTGGGCTCTTTCCCTCTCACTGAAAACTCATCATCAGTATGATGAGCGCCAACCTGCAACAGTTACGTTGAAAAATTGAATGAATCTTTCGTTATAGTCGACAAAAAGGCACAACATTTCACCCAGTCAGCTTATTGGTTTTAACTTTATTTTTCCCTGGTTCCTCGGTTTAAATAATCAACAACTTGAAACCCTGCTTTTATGTTCTCTTAAACAGTTGTACTTGATGGTAAACTTCCAGAAACCAGAATTAACCAACAGGAAACAAACCTTAAGGAAAATTGATGATATACATTTTCAGAAAAGCACATAATTTTTAATCAAGACAGTTAAAGAATACAGCTACAGCCTTGGTGTTTCAATATAGACAGATAACGATACCTTTAAGGAAACAATTTGCTAACAAGACTCTATGTTAATCTTTGGCCACATCAACATTATAAACTAGAGATATCCAAGGCTGTACTTACCTTTGTAAAAACTCGAAGCAATAGAGGACATGTCTGCATATCATAATCAATAATCAGTATGTTAGAAGCTATTCTGTAATCCAACGACTCCAAGAAATATAATAGTAATAAGGACAAGATGAAGAAAACTAAGGTACTCTGAATCCAATAGCATACTAACCTCAACAAGTAACAAAACAAATGCAATATTAAAAACCAAAAACTCGGCTGCTTTGCACATATTTACAACAAAACATTAAGGGTATCTATAGCATGTTTTTGTCTATTATATTAAGCTGCCCTAATATCACAATTCCAAAGTAACAGCTTAAGTTCACCAACCAAAATCAAAATTAATCAACCCTGAAAAAATGATACCTTTTCGCGATCGATGGGTTGGTGGTGAAAGGGTTTACAAGGACGGGTGTGAAAGGAAGGTCCGGTTGGTACCCGACCCGGATTAAATGCCCTTCCGTCTCTTCTTTGCCCTAATTCCATTTTCTCACCTTTTGTTTCAATTTTACTGAATGGATCGGTGGTGACAGATTTTTGACTGCCAATTAATCAAACCTACCTGGCCTCTAATTTGGGCCTTGCTGTTTTTCAGCCCATTTACAACCAGGGTTCAAAACCTAATATTCAAATTTGAAATGGCATGTACTAAATTTTAATCGTTTATAATATAATAATAATTAAATTAGTTTTGTCAAAACAAATAATCAAATGAGATGTAAATTTAATTCATCAAATATCTCATTTTAATATTTATATTCCAAAACCCATTTTATAAATTGGAGCTTGTATAATAAAACAAAAATTATCCAGTCATTATGATATGTAAATATTTTTAAAAAATTATCCAATTATTATGACGTGTAAAGTTTTTTCAAAATGTGATATATAATTACTAAAACAATTACCAAATTATTTTATCGCGTTTTTGTATTTCAACTGAATTTTATTTTATCACAGAATTCTTACAAGATATTTTTCTTATCCAAAAAAAGTACACAAAAAATAAGATATTTATTTACTATTAATTTTATTTGTATAAATATTTTTTAACTTATTTTATATATTCATATTTTCAAGATATTTATGACCAAAAATATTCAAAATTAATATAATATTATTACTCCCAAGCTATTTTCATAAGTTATCCTATTTTAGTTTTTATTTATTTATTACTTTTCTTTATATTTAATTACTAATATTTCATTATTATCAAGAATCTATTTATAATATAATTTTCATATAATATAATTGTATTCAATACAATCTCCTTACTCTTTAATTTATATAAAATTACAACTCACTAACTAAAATCTCATAAATACTATAGTATTATTATATTTTATTTGTATTATTTTTTTTGAAAAAACTATTAAAATTTAAAATAATATATACAATATTACAAAATATAAAATATTTTTTATATTTTTAATAATATATATATATACACAAACATATATCCATATATATATATATCAATATTAAATAAAATCTTATTTATTATAATACGAGTCCAAACTATATAGATATATATATATATATATTAAATAAAACTCTTCTTATATAATTAAATTTTACGAAACCAAATAATATATAAAATTATATTTATTATATCTAATTTTTAATTATTATTAAACTAACTCTTTTAATTAAATATATTAATATCCACAATTTTAATAAATTTATATAAAATAAAAAAAAATTATATATATTAACTTAAATTTCAATTCTACAAAAATTTCATATAAAACATCACACGTTATATAAACTTGTGTATTATATAATTCTGTATATAGATTGAATTCTATTAATCTTTTAATTATAATATATGATATCTTTTAATAAATAATAATTAAAAAATTAATAGAATTCAATCTATATATCTATATATAGAAAATATGTAAAAAGATGACTTGGACGTCATGAAAAGTAATCAAGTCAATCAATTAATCGATCAATTGATGGACAAATACAAATTAACTTGTAAAGTTGATGTACCAATGAACATGCAGACCAATAACAATTATGTGGATGATTCAGCCCTAGATAGTTGCAACTTACAAGGACCTCTCATCATTTCATTAGCCCTCCTTTACGAGTCGAACAGATCTATCGTGAGATTGTAGTACATAGCCCAACTTGAGCTCTACTGAGAACTACTTCATTAGAGAATTTTAGAGAACACTTCTTATTTTATAAAAATCGTCATATTTTTTGTTTAAAATACAAATGTTTTGAAAATATAAACACAATTATATGAGAATTTTTTTTGAATTCTTAAAAAATAATGAAATTTTTTTACAGAACAAATACATATGATTTACAGAACATGTACTACACTTCTCATTTCGTTAAATATATCACATTTTTCATCACATGTGTTCTGTAAGTAAAAACACAACTAGGAGATTAAATTATGTATTTGAAGGAAAAAAATGAAAAAATATTTACAGAACACGTGTTATAGAAGTACGGAACATACTAGTTCTCCGCGGAACTAGTTCTCATTTGAGTCTAGCCCTATATATAAAATATTTTAATTGTTGAGATTTATGTGAATATACATGGTTCATTATTATTAGAGCAATAGTAGGTGCCCAAAAATATTTTTTTTTTTTAAATACTGTTACATGATATATGACTTATTTTAATTTGCAAGCGCATATGCATGCACACAAGGTCTCGTATTATTATTAGGAAATTTACAATTTACGTGACATGAGCGTGAAAGGGTTTCAAGATTCCATTTTATTTTTTTATAAGGGCTAAAATCACTTATTTTGTTTTTTTACTCCATATTATAGAGTGGATCTCGAAAGATATGAAAGATCTCCCTCCAAGCAGTACATAAGAATTTCATCGAATACAACTTTTCACAGAATTCTATATGTATCTATTAAATTGAGTATGGAATTCTGTTTATTTTAAATTGAATATCAATCTGTTTCCCTCCTCTTCACGCTAGGTATCTAAAACCTTAAGGTGTTAGAAAGAGATCCAAATGAATCTTATACTATTTTTTAACATTCTCCCTCACTCGAAATCTCATTTTTTTAGGTTGAATAACCAGCTCATCTAAAATCTTAAGATGTTAGAGAGAGACCCAAATGGATCTTATACTATTATTTAACATTCTCCATTCACTCGAAATTCCATTTTTTGGGTTGAAGAGTGTATCACGAGATCTCATTTCAACCTGAGCTCTGATAACATGTCGAGTAACCTGTCGAGTAACCAGCTCATCTAAAACATTATTGTGTTAGATAGAGTTTCAAATAGATCTTATACTATTTTTTAACAGACTAAGATTGGAAATCATGTATTTTACAAATCCATACGATTTTTTTTACTAAAAGGATTGAGTCGAAAACAAATACTAAAAGGTGTAACTTATTGCATATATTTTTATTTTAAATAGATACATACTTATCTAGATATAGAAGAATATATAAAACATAAGACTAAACAATTCAAATATTACTATTGGCGTGTTGGATTCACAATTAATTCAATGAATCCTTAGGATTGGTATATTCTTTTATATCCTCAATTGTGAATAGCGAGCTGTTTCTAGTAGATTTTTTTTTTATTGGAACGACCAATCAATTTTTAACTAGAAAAATGGAAATAGATAAATTTTTATTAAAGTAAAAGATAGATCTTAATTTCTTTTGAGGTTATGTGGATAAATATAAAATCCGAAAATTGTTAGAAATATTAATTCTATTGACAACTCAACATTTGACACAATTTTGGAATACATAGTATTTATTTATAATTTAGAGTCAATCAAAACATAACATGTGACATTTAGGAGAATATTTTGAGAATAAATTTGGGAACTTTAGTATTACTCTTTGTATAATAACATGATTCTTTTTTATTATTATCTTATTTTCAGTTGGGATTTTATACTATAAAAATATGTTGTTTAAAAGATCTTCAGCTTTTTTTACCGTTTAAATTACTAAAATATTAGTCAAATTGTTTTTTTATAATCAAATAATTCTTTAATTAAAAAACATATACATGGCATCTATAAAAATAATTAAAGCTGAATACGGTAATAAAAATTCAATAAATAAATAGAAAAACTCTCAATAAAGAGAGAGGCTTATTAAGTAAATATAAAATTAAGAAAAATTTAAATGAAAAAGAAGGGGTTTATCGTCAATCGAAAACCGATGACAGCTCCAAAATCAATGTATAAATTAGGGTTTTCTTTTTGGGTCGAGAGAGGCGAGAGGTTCCCTCCTTTTAGCTTTTTCTCGTTCCCGTATAGCCAAATTACTAGCTGATTGAACGAGATTACTTCCAATTGTGAACTTGGCCTAATGTCGAAAATGGGCTACAACTCTCGGATAACATATATTAAAATTTAACAAAAATATTTTACGGTCTCTTAATTAGTCGAAACTAGAACATTATTGAAGCCTGGGCAGTTGCTGAGTTGATAGAGATAGATTTGCTAAAGACGGAAAAAGCATTGGTATTCTCTTTTCTCTACTGTCAAAACCATTCCTTAACAAGGAAACTATCTAACCACTACCACACACAGGGCCGGGGGCCTCAGGCCATGCATTTATATCCCATCCTTTTTCACTAGCTACCATAAATTGTTATTCCCGTACATACAAAACCTAGCCCACGTATATACAAGTAGATATCCCATCAAATTAGAGGATGGAGTTTCTAAAGTTATGTTAGTACGTGATAAATTATGTATTTTATTTATTTTTTTGATAATCTAATCGTACAGATGAATATTTATATCAAAATAACAATATATACAAATTTTCATTAAATTTAAAATAGTGGAGTATCATTTTTATAATAATATTATTTTTTTATATATATTCAACGACATAGATCTATTATAATCTTGTTGTTATAAATTTATAATTTTAAATTAATATATTACATGAAAATTTGTGCATTGACTTATTTTGATATGAAATTAACATCGGTACAGTTGGATCGTTTAAATAATAATTATTTTATATAATTTTACATTAAACTAATAGAAAATTTATCTATTATGTAGTTTAGATACTCCTAATTGTACAGGAGATCCTATACAAGTAGATATCCCATTAAATTAATTGTGTGTGTAGTTGGCAAAACATTGTAGGCTTAAACTTCCATAAATTAATATTTTCAAGTTTAATTTAAATCATTTAAATTAATATATAATAAATTTTAAAAAAATTATAAAGGCATTCAAAGGTTAGACTATTTATGGTTAGTTTTCTAACCAATTAATTACCTTCCAATTTTCGTTCTCCCTGTTATTCTTGACCAAATGAATCATGATTACATAGTAATATATATGAACATTTGATTCATTTCATATGATATTTTCACATTGTACCAAGTTGCAGGGACGGCGCTTCACAGGACTAGAGGTGGCCATGCCCCCGGTCTATCATAATATTGGTATATTGGTATATGTATGTTATGATTTAGAAAAAGTTATATTTTAATTTATATATTTAAATAAATATAATATTTGACACCTGTAGAAAAATTTTGATCCTTACAAAAAAAATTTAGTCCCTGTAGAATAGAAATTTTAGTTCATTAAATTTCTTTCATTAAATTTAGTACCTTTCTCGTACAAGAGAATATCATGATCCAAATATATTTCATTTTCTCTATTCACTTTTTACTAATTTAAAAATTTTTCTTACAAAAAATTGTGCAAATATTTTATTTCCATCCAGGATACTGTACGATGACGGTCGTAATATGCTTTTGACTTTGCAGTTAAAGTTAAATAATAATAATTGTTTCGACATAATTATTATAGATAAACATTTATTTAGATTATATCTTAATGCTCAAAAGTGTCTCACTTATAAATCTGAAAAATATTTTTATTTTGTATAGGCTAATTTAAAAAAAACCAAGATTTTAAAGGTTGGGTTTAACTTTTATTTTTTACGTGGAGTTTGATTTGCAATTGGGATTAAATTTTTTTGTTTGATACTCCTTCCGTTCTAAAACAATAGTGGCTTTAATTTTTAACATATATTAAAGTGTAAAAAAATTGTTAGACTTATTATTAAATTTAAAAGCTTATATAAAAAAATATAGATTTTAAACTTTTATTTAATATAAAATTTAAATTTTATAATAAATTTAAGGACATTTATCAGAAATACTATTTTTAAAACTTTTTTTGCGATTTTACTATCTTTTGAAATTTATTGTAAAAATACGGTTTACAACTAAAAGTAACCAAATCCAATTATTTTTTGTAAAAAAATTGAAGTTGCAAGTGATTGCATTGATTTTAGTTGCATCTGGTTCCATGGTTGCAAAACGGTATTTTGTAAAAAAAAATTAAAAATCGTATTTTATAGAATATAAAATAAAATAATGTATTTTTGCAAAAAAAATAAAAAGTTCAGTATTTTTCAAAAAACAACTAAATTTAGTTATATATATATATATTATATTTTAAAATACGTATAAAAAATTAAAGAAATTATTATTCGAGAGAGAGTAATATATTAGATATCAACGTCGAGCTCAGAAAAAAAATTATACGTACTAACTAATTCGGGGGTGAGTATGCAGGGCAGCTTTTTAAGAGCATCTGCCGAGAGGGGTGCCAAGTGTGTCGAAGCAATCTTGATTGCCACCTTATTGGAGTTTTAAGCGTGATAGGAGGATGACAAGAAAATTTGCTAAATTTTGAACAACTCCTCAAAATAGATAAAAAAATAATTTTTACATAAAATATATACACATGTATTATTTTTTATATTATATTTTATTTATTAGTTGGGTTAATAGTTGATACGGACAACCATTTGGAACTTTGAAATGCCAATTGTCAACTATTGTACTAAAAATTTGACATAGAGTAAAAAGAAAATAAAATATTATTATTTATAATCAATTGACAACTTTTGTATTTGGAGATGTTTTAACCCATCTGATGTCTGATCAGTCATTCATCAAAATAATATTCAATAATTCTATTAACATACAAATAACTTATAAATTGTCAAATATTCAAACATTTCTTTTCATCTATTTAAATTAAGGAATAAAATTTAACGAAAATAATATTCTGTCAGTCCTCTAACATTTTTCTTAGCTAAATTTTAACATATCTCCTTTAAAATATAAATTTGTTCGTTAATACATATTTATCGCTTTTTTATTCAAATTTGTATATAATTTTTTAAATTTATTCTTATATTTATTATCTAAAATTTAATTATATATTTATTTTTAATATAATAATTAAGGTACATATAATAAAATTTATCTAATTTTTTATATGTGTCACTCTCACTTTTTAAAAAGAGACATCAATTAAAAGGGCACGAAGAGTTGGGTATGATTTTCAATAAACATGTCAAACGAATCCTAATTTTAGATAATTAAATTAATATAAGTATTGTAATTAACTAGCTTCTTAACGTCTCTTTAGTATTACTGTCAAAACTTATTATACTTGTTTGATAATATTTTTAATTTGAGGCCAACCTGATTATACAAAGTGTGGATGAAGATTAATATGCAAACCAGACGTATATAGGTGAATCCTAACCGTCAAGGTAAACCATATAAACGATTATAACCATTTAATTTTAAATTATATTATATATGCTTTCTATTTTAAAAAATCTAATTTTAGAAAGGATATATATAATATTCTTTTATACAATTCATCACAGATAATATTATATTATATTTAAATTATATTCTATATTTTCTATTTTAAAAATCATACTTAACCTATAATTTTTATTTAATATATCATTAAATTTTATGATTACTAATATATCTATACTATATTATTATAGTCAAATAAGAGAATTTTTTTTTCAACTTACCTAGATGAACTATAAAAAAAATCATAATCGTCCAGGTGAATCATAGAACCTAACCATCTAATTTTAATAAAATCTATCATACATACAACTCTATCATATATTATATTTAAATTATATTCTATATTTTCTATTTTAATAATCCTACTATTCATATAATTTTTTTAATATAGTTTACTCACATTCAACTCAATTTTATCACCATTCGAACTCCTTTATTCATTTAAAGTTATGACTTGTCATTAAATTTTATGAATATTAATATATAAACATCATTGTATAAAAAATGTAAAAGGAAATTAATACTAAAACAAATTATCATATTAAATAAAATATTTAAATTGTATAAAATAATTAATATCTATATTATATTATTAAAACCGAAAGATTAAAAATTCAGTGATTCTTGATCGGAGCATCCTATTTCAATTAAACAACTATTTTCTAATAATTTTAAACACTAATCTCTTGATTAAAAGACATATATCACTTTAATCTCCTAACTAAAACACATATCTAAACAAAACACTCATACATTATCCTATTAATAATTATTTAATTATTGGACTTTTCATAACTAAAATATATCTCTATAAAAATCTATACTATATTATTAAAACTGAAAAATTAAAAGTTTGGTGGTCTTTGGTCGGTATTTGGGCTGCATAGTTATTATCGGGACTAATTTTTAAACACTAATCTCCTAATTAAAATACATATAAGACATTAGGCATAATTTTTAAACATTAATCTACTAAATAAAATATATCTCTGAACAAAACACATAAATATTATCTTATTAAAATACAAATAAAGTATATGAAAAAATATATACATATAATATTAAATAAAATTTAAATTATTATTATAAAAATAAAAATATATTCAAATTGTATAAAAAAATATTCAATTCGTGCATTGCACGGATTTATTACTAACATCTTTAATGCTAGTATAATATATACCTGTAGTAGAGTAAACACGCAGAGGGATCGAGACAGAAACGTAATTAGAACATCATTCACAAGTGAGATCACATTTTGCCGTAACATAGACTATTTGACCATAGTCGTAGTTATACAGTACAGTGTAACAAGGACAGTGCATATATACATACATACATAAGCATCCATATCTTGAACAGAGAGAAATTAAGGCAGTGCATATATTTTGTGTAGAATTAAGAAAAAATGGGGAGGGGAAGAGTGGAGTTGAAGAGGATAGAAAACAAGATTAATCGACAAGTGACTTTCTCCAAGAGACGAAATGGTTTGTTGAAGAAAGCTTATGAACTCTCCGTTCTCTGTGATGCTGAAGTTGCTCTCATTGTTTTCTCCAGCCGCGGCAAGCTTTACGAGTTCTCCAGCTCCGGCAGGTACCCACACGCTTTTTAATTCTACCCGCCCATCTCTTGATAACAAAAAGTTTGTTGTTTAGGTTATTTATTTATTTTCCCTTTTTTTTTAGGTTTTCAGATTCATATCAAGTGTGTGTGTGTGTGTGTATTTCTTACACTTATCTACCAGTTCCATGTAACAATTGTTCGCTTTTACAGCTATATCTATATATGTAGCTGATTATATTATTATTTATTCTCAGTACAGGTATCGTTCTGAATGTATATATATTAATGTATGTGATTAAACAAGTATTATTAAAAATTGTGTGGATTAAAGTAGGGTATCTCTAATATTGTAATGACAAATATTTAATGGATTTTTGTGCCAGATCTAAGGTTTCCATGAAACATCTGATTCTCTTTTATCTAGGGTCTTGGAAATGGAGAAGACTCCTAGTCCTAGATCTATGTTTAATTTCTCTGTAATTCATTAGCTCTACTCATTTATGCGCTTTCACCTCTAATATCTTCTTCTCCATATATTGACCATGGTTTCATCATCTTTCTAGTTTGCATCTCTTCCTTTGTGTGTGTGTGTGACTGTGTGTTTTCTCACTGTGTTTGTGAGTGTTTTCTGAGTGTGTTGTTTGTGTGTTATCTGTATTTTGTGGGGGGTTTTCTTGAGCTCAGGTTATATATATGGATGATATGCTGTCTGTGAGTTTTAATTTTCCTCCATTTATTAATTTTTTGCTTCTTGCATTCTTTATTATTATTCTCATTTTTCTTTCCATTGATGTGTATATATATGTTTATGTCTTTGTAAGCTTGTGATACATCAAATCTGTATTGTGTCTAAGGAGGAGTTATAATAAGAAGGCAAAATC
Organism: Oenanthe sinensis; assembly: GCA_028671895.1. NCBI lineage: Eukaryota > Viridiplantae > Streptophyta > Magnoliopsida > Apiales > Apiaceae > Oenanthe > Oenanthe sinensis. Next base: position 36,134,039 of record CM053812.1, on the reverse strand, counting down.
AGAAATTATGCTTGTTTAACTCAATAATAGGGAAGAAATGAGATTAGGGCCAGGATATATATGTTTGTGTGTGATGAAGAGATTGAGAGGTAATTAACAACTATATTCATATATTAACCAAAAACTCTACAAAATTCATTCAGTTTAATTAGACCCAGCCTCATGGTGTGTTACAACACTCTCATCTTTAAGATAGTTTATTGAATATTTATTTTAATATATTGCTAAACTGATCATTTGGGTTTTTAAATAGTTGGAGTACTGCATAATATAGTCGATCTTCTCAGTTTCAAAGATTTCTTCTAGTATACTTATCATAGTTAAAAAGTTTTGTTGTTTCAAGTTTCAAGAATGATTATTGACAACTACGTACTATATATGGTTATGATAACTACTGTGAGATTTGCTAGCTGTGTGTAAGAGGACTCAAATTTACTGTTTAATTAATTATTGGGCATTGTTCAGCTTTCTGATTTGAAGGGAGCAGGTGGGATTTCTCTCTGGTACAATTACATGAGAATATTTTTCTTACAAGAACTTAGGTTTAATGTTGTTTTCTTAGTACCACTCAATGGTACTAAGAAAAAAAGAATTGTAAATACTGATATGTAGTTGGTAATATATACTTTATTATCTCTCATGTTAAAGAAATTATCTGCAGCACCATAATTCAATTCTTGATGAATTATAATTACAAGATTACATAGTAATTATTTACTGCATCAATTGGTAACGCTATATTACACTACCAATGCACAAAAAAACATTAAACCTGTTCTATATATATACGGACTACATTCATGGTTTAGTACTTCTACTTGCCTTCTTTATGTTATACATGTGCACATTGATCCCAACTGTTATTTTGAGGGGAGGGCTATAATTAATATAATATCATATGGGGTAATCAACTAGATAACGCAGTGTGTTCTGTAAACTGCTATGTATATATTGATTGTAGCAGCACTTTAATTTAAGGATGTTAATGTTGCTACTGCAGTATGACTACAACCCTTGACAAGTACCAGCGTTGCAATTTAAATCAGCTGAACGATAACGTTGAAACTGAAACACAGGTTTGCATTGTACTTTGAGATAATTGAGGTTACGGTACTTAAATTTCAACTAGCTATGTTTAGATTTTACAATAATCTTAACAACATTTTTTCGTTTTAAGATTTCTTAGATATGTTAATTATATTCTTTCCACACTTTTGTTTTCCAAATAATCAGAACTGGTGCCAGGAGATCTCACGTTTAAAGGCAAAGTATGAAGCCCTGCAACGCACTCAAAGGTTAGGTTAATGCTCTGATCATATTTATCGATCCCACAATCTTTAAGCTCATTAGTCATATACTCACACACACACACACACACACATATATATATATAATCTTAGTATTATAACGAATACTCAGAGTATGAATTTAAATGATCGATGAAGGCATTTACTTGGAGAGGATCTTGGACCATTGAGCTTAAAAGAACTGTATAATCTTGAGAAACAGCTGGAAGGGTCTCTTGCACAAGCAAGGCATAGAAAGGTAATTTAATTAAGCCAAAAAAATTAGTTACAAGACCATAGCTAGCTAGACAATAATTATCCATAAGCGTTTAGTAAAATGAAAAACAAAACAATACATGTTCCATATATTTTTCACTGGTAGATTGAGATGTATATATTATATTCTGACCTTTATCGATCCAAGTAGAAACGCGGACTGTATCTTTAAAATATTTCTTCCTCTAACCAGAAATATTACAAAACTTATAAGTACATGATTATTTTGATAATAATAAACTGGTTAATTTGGCTGTAAATCGTTCTTTTATATCCCTAATATTACTATCTTAATTATGAGTGGTTGATTATACGTGTGTGTATGCAGTCACAGGTTATGGTTCAACAAATGGAGGAGCTCCGGAGGAAGGTATGTTATTAAATTAACTACTAGATACACACATGAACCTCTCTATATATTTCTGCTTTACCTGAGTTCTAGCTAGGTTCCTATAGGAGTGTACTGGAGTGTAGTGTAAAAGTATAAAAAGTCCTATCAGGAATTAATGAATGTATACAAAAACCTGACCAAACATCGAATATATATCTCATTATTATTAACCATCCAGATGTACCGAAGGAATAATACTATTGAGATTTGAGATTGGTTTTTAGTAGATGTATACAAAACGTGAAAAAACTGACCAGACATCAAATGTATCTAAAGTGAGACCCTTCAAACATATCAAAACAATAACAGTGGTGAGTCTGCTGACATGTTTAGTTACTTCTCTCTAGATATATAGCCAGCTCCCAATATTAAATTGTTAACTAGGTTTAGCTTGCAGGCTCTAGTTTTCTTCAGTCATAAGTGCAAAAGTTGGAGCTAGGCATTAATTGTATCACTTCTAATTTTCTATCATTTCAATCATTCATGTTACGGGGTGTTTGTCTTAACTTATAAGTAATAAGTTACCTTTTTTTTAAGTATTTTTATATATTTTTTTGAAAATTAATATTTATTTTAGAAATTTAAGACCAAATCTTATTTTCAAATTTGAAAATAAGTTACTTATTTTCAGAAAAAGTACATATATACCAACTTTTTCAGCTTATAAGCTGCTTATAAGTTCAGACAAACGGGCCCTATATAACAACTATATTAAAATAAAATAAAAACTGTTTTACTGTTCACATTGGCAGGAACGTCATCTCGGAGATGTCAACAAACAGTTGAAAATCAAGGTTTCTTTTGAATTGTCTTTGGTACTCATTACCCTCGTGAATTTAACATACATATAAATAGACTGGGCGTTGCAATTTTTACTGACAAGATCGCAAGTGACTCTCTGACTGTGTGTACGTGTCTATGTGGTTTTGAAAATGCAGCAAGAGTCAGTATCAGGACATGAGTATAGGGCTCTTCCATGCCCATGGGGTAGTTTACCTATGCAGCAGCAGCATGCACAATCTTCTCACTCAAACCCCATGCTTAGTGATCATGAACCTCCTCTCTTACAAATAGGGTAATGAGAATCAAGTTACCAAATTAATGTTTTGATGCAAGAAACGTAAAATATAATATACAGAGTACAATTTTACATACGCAGGCCTTTTGGTTATATATATGTTATGTTATATACACACCCACCAACTAGGCCTATTGATTTTGTTTTTGAAGCAGGTATCAGCAACACTATGTCCATGGTGAAGGATCGTCTGACATTCCACCAAACAATAACGCAGCTGCGGAAAGTAACATCACCTATGGTTGGGTTCTTTGATATATATATATATATATATATATATATATATATATATATATATATATATATATATATATATATATATATATTAAGCTATCATTTTACCTACTTAAAACTCATATATATATAGAGAGAGAGGGATTTGATATAAATTTGGGTGATAATTAAGCTAGATCTCAATGAGATGCTAGTTTTTGTAAATTACAAGCTTAAGGGTTGCAGTACTGCAGGTTGCTTGGTAGTTGGTATTATATATTTTGCTTTCACGAGTCTAGCTGCGTCATTAATTTGACTGCATATATATGTACTCTACTTGGATGAATGTTTGAATCTTATATAAAGTTGAGAGTTTTTGAGTTCAATAGCCGTGTAAAATATATTTATTTGCTACTTTTCCGCTATATTATATGAAAAACTTTAAAATAAAAATAAAAATTAATTATATTTTATTACAATTAATTTATAATCGGTGCAAATTCTTTTATATGACGTATGTATATATAAATATAAATATATTATACATTAATTTCTTAATATTTTTTATAATTGCTTAGATGGCAATTCTATACCTTTATTAGTATTTTCAAAACTAAAAATTGTAAATGCGCCTAGAGGGGGTGAATAGGTGTTTTGGGGCTGACTAAGTCCAATTTTAATGTTTACCAACTATAATAACTGACTGTTATTGAAAGTAGTCTGTTGTGCCTGATTAATGACTTATTGTTTTAAATATGTCAGAGTATAATAAAAAGCTATAATGAATGCAATGCTTTCAGTAAAGCAGTAATATCAGTATATAAAGGAGGTACAAGATGTTTAGTCAGGTTACACCCCTATATCTAATGGTCTACGTCCTAATCCCTTATCAACTTGGTAAGAGAATATATATTAATCAATAATATTCCAATTAAAAGATTAAAATATATTTCCCTTTAACCCAATCATTGAAAGTGGTTTGCTCTTATCCCTAACAATCCTGAGCAGAATGGTTACAGCTTGTTGTTATCTTCTCCCTTGCAATCCGTTCTTGAACGCCTGAATTCTTCTTTGAGTCCCACTCTTGAATTCCTTGTTTCTTGAACCTTTTGCCTTGTAGAAATAATACAACTAAACCAGGTAGCTCCCTTGTTCTAACTTCCTAGAACCCCTTGCCACTTAGTGATTCTCAAATACAAATCGAATAATACAATGAATGAAGATTTGATTACAACTCAAAGGTATAATATTTGTATAGCACGAATATGATATATAACAAGTTCAAATAATATAGAGAACGTGTGATAAAGCTTTTTCAAGATCGAATAGTAGAGTTGTTGTATTGTTGTTTTTTTAATGCGTTGAAAAATTAAGCCTTAGATATATACTTGCTATATCATTGGTTAGTTTGAATTATTATAGATATACATTTAAAGATAATGACAATTCAAACTAATACACGATTATAGGAGATAAAAAGATAATATAAGCGTTTAAATCAGCTCTTATAATAATGCATGATAAAGATAAGAAGTTGTGAAAAGATAAGGTTAAATCGAATACAACTTCATCTCCTAAAATATAGGAATACGTTTAAATAAAATATTCTGAGCTTAATATATATTATAAATGTATTAAATAAATATATACTGACAAAATTAAAGTCCTATTCGAAGTATAAATCTAATCCTTGAATTTTGGACTAGAGTTGTAAAATTGTTGGATTCTGTAGCGGCATGCTGTTTTGTCGTAACAGCTTGCTGTTATGCAGTTAACTATAATTCCTGCAAAACAATGTTAGCACAGTACGAGATAGCAGGCTAATACAGAACATAACATATGCAACGGCTATAACAAGCTAGCATCTTGCTGTGTGTTATGTGTGATCATCAAAATTCAGGGTTTACAAGAATATGAATATTAAATTTAATATTTTGTTAATACGATTCAATTTTATTTTTATTAATATTTTTATACTTAATAATACGAATATTATATTTTTATATATTATTAATTAGATTTGAACCATAAAACGTATGTTAGTTAATTTATATTAAATTTAAATATATTAATAATGGTATTGAACTTTTAATATTTTAGATAAAATCTTTCTTACACTTTATTATATAGAATAGAATATATTAACATATAATTCGACAAGGTGTTGTTTTTTGGGTGTTTAATTATTTTTCCTTATTTTTAAGAAATAAATGTTTATTTTTAAAAAAATATACTTTCATATATTTTTGGGGTTTTTTGAAAAATACCAAACTTTTTATTATTTTTACAAAAAAACGTTCTTTTTATTTTTTATTTTACAAAAATATAATTTTTTATTTTATTTACAAAAATACAATTTACAACCAATACAACTTGATACAATTAAAATCAAATTCAAATGCAATTTTTTTTGAAAGAAATTGAAGTTTCTGGTATTTGTATTTGAGCTTGATTTTAGTTGCATCATTGCATTGGTTGTAAAACTGTATTTTTTAAATAAATTCAAAAGATAGTAAAATCGATTTTTTTTAAAAAAGTAGTAATTTTTTTAAATATCCAATATTTTTTTAAAAATGAATAATTATCTTTTTAATAAGGTAAGTTAAATGTACTAGGATCGGTTCTGCTTCTATACCTAGGCGATATTGTTATTTGAATCGTTTTGAATTCAAGAGCTACGGGAGGAACAACTTTTTCAAATGATTAATTTAAATCTATTAGATAAGAAACCATTTGCCTATCGAGTATTTAAATAATGATTTTATTATATAAATGAAAAGTAAATATTTCTAGATTTTTTTAAGAATTATAAAAAGCAATTAATATTTATATCGAATTGTTTAAATTTATTTGAAAATCTAACATGTATCAGCTGAGTTATTTTGCCTTCGAACGATCCACAAGTATCAGCTGAGTTATTGGGCTCAATTCAAGTCCTCTTAAAGCTTATATATTGGACTTCCTAGCGTAGACACCCAAATATCGTTATGTTAAGGGGGTCGACCCAATTAATTATTAAGATGTCGTTTGGTTCGGATGTTTCTGGAATAAGACATGTGTTTAGAATAGGTAAAACTTATACCCGGTGTTTATTTTATTTTTTTAAAAATTTCAAACTCATTCCTCAAACCCATAAGGTATGAGTTTTTGATACCCAAGGGGGAAGTGGGTATGAAAGAAGGGTATGCGTATCAATTTTAATAATATTATTTTGTTATTGATAATTAATATTATTAATAATCAAAAAATAATATATATACAATCAAGCATTACTAATAATAAAAAAATTATTTATGTAATAAAGTAAATTTATCTAACTATTAATTCAATAATATTTTATATTAAATAATTTCATTCTAAACTAAACCAAACACATGATATCAATAATGGAATTTCATCACATACCACCCTAACCCGATTCTTGATACCAAACACATATCACCTCCTGAACCAAATAACCCCCGAGGTCTAATCATATAAATTAGATACTTAATTGAATGTTAATATATGTTAATAATTTTATAAAAAAATTTGAGGTATGTTCTGTGTAATTATAGTAGTACATAACATAAAAGAAAACATATTAAAAATATGTTTAAGAACATATTAAAAAAATAAATTATAGAACATATATTGACTAATATAATATAGAACATGTCTATATTATAAAAAATATTATTTATTATATGGTTTTCCGAGTTCTCTATCTAGGTTCCCCTAGAAACTTACCCGTTAATATAACATTTACATGCAAAATAACAGAAAAAATCAGTAATGAAAAATCCCTTCAACCTCGGTTTGAGACAACAGAAAAAATAACATTTACATGAACTAAAAATTAAATATGCATTATTTATATTTATTATTGAAAAATAAATTATATTTTTTAAATTAAAATAAATCTAATTATAGCCCAAGTGATAATGGATTTATTTTATTCCAGTTTCGGCTCAATCCGAGAGAACATATACTCATAACTCATTTGTGAGAGTATAAATCTAATTATTCAAAAAATTATTACTACTAACTTTATATTTAATTCTCTTGACAAGATATTATTATTTTATTCAAAAATGTACTTTGAAAATACTGTGAATCTATATGATTATCCCAACTAACCAAACAACAGGGTGCTCATTGTCGCTGTCCACAGGATACCTTCCCTCGAGAACCGATATATATATATATATATGTCAATTAACTTCTTCTTTTTTTGGTGAAAATAAAAAAAGCAATTATATATTTATAATAAATATTTCGTTTCCAAATTACCCAAAAAGATTTCGTTTCCGAGGAGCGATTGATATAATTATCCATTCATAATTATTCCATATATTATAAAAAACGGGTATGAATAATTATTTATAATTCCTTATTAAAAAACGATTCTCCTTATAATAAATGACATAAATAACAATTGTCTCTCTATATTTTTCTATATTATACTTTTTCATATTAAATAATTTAATTATAAAATGTAAATTTATCGTCTATACATAAACAAATAATAAAATAAAAATATATAAATAAATACTCACCGCCACCGATTCAAGGAAAAAAAATCTTGCAAAAAGACTAAACTATACACACACACAAACATATTGAATTCAATTCAATATATGAAAATTGTACTAGTTCTTTACTTGTAGGCTGTAGCTGCGTAGAGAAGACTGAAGAGGGGGTCAAGTTGAGTTTGAATAGAAAATTGTGTGTGTGTGTTTAATAGTTAACTTGTTTTTACTCTTACGACTGCCCCTAAATTCTCGTCTATTTGTCCGTCATCTTCTTCTTGTTCTTGTATATAACTAATAACATTAACATATATATTATATAGCCTAAAAGTCATGATGGGTCGATGATTTCTTTAAAATTAAAGCTGCCCAGATCTGATATTTATCTGTAAGTTTGTTCTTGCTTATCTTTCTTTGCTTTTCTTGAATTCCCAGATTTTATATAATTATATATATCTTTGGCTGTGTTAAAGATTGAATTTTTTATCTTGTATACATTGTTTTTACTTCTGGGTATGTGTTTATGTACCATGTTTTGCTTCTGGGTGTGTGTTTATCTGCTTTGTTCAAGTGTTTATGTTGTTTTCTTGTTGTTTAATGGTGTTTATGTAGTGTTTGAGTTGATAGGCTATAGACTTACTTGCATATATGTTGCCCAATTCTTGCAACTTGGTGCCCCAAAAACTCAAAACTATATTATATATGAATACGATATATCTAAGATTACCCGAATTAGGGGTGCTTGTGATTAGTGTTTTCTTGAGAATTGATTCTGTAAGTGAATTTAGTTATTTATTGAGTATGTCACATTTTTTCAGTGGATTAGATATTTTTAAGTATACAAGGAGGGAGGGGGAGATGATTCGGAATTTGGTTATGAGGGGTAGGGGAAAGAGCCTATTGATAAATCCTCAAAGGGATATATTGTTTGGTTCCAAGAATCTTATTTTACGAATTTATTAGCATATTTAGAGAAATTCTGAGCTAAAACAAATCAGGTCTATGTGTGTGAATAACAAGTAAACTTGTAGCTGGCAGGAGTATATTCTTGTCTGTGTATAAGCTTGACAAATTTAGAATTCTATAGTGTTTTTACTAAATTGACTCGCTCCCATTCGGGTTTAGATTTTTCTTTTTGGAAGGTCATTACACCAGCTGTATTTGATAGTATCTGTTGAGCATATAAAGTAGGTTATATGGTGTCACTTGATCAGGTGTTGCAAGAGATTTGCTAATTAAGAGTTTGTGTTTCTCTGTTTGTAAGAATATATTAGTTTCACAGTATCATTTTGCTGCATAGTTTATGTGTGCACTTTGTTGTCTCCGTGTTGACTTTGCCAATGCTTATACAATCGAATTTATTGCAGGTATACTTCAGTTTGGAATAGTCAGACATGTTAGATGAATGACATCTGTTGATACGACAAGTAAAATGTCCGCTCCGTCGTGGGAGCTTGCTCAACGTCTTTATGACAAGGTTCGAGTGTATTTCTTGTTCAAATAGTTATGTATTTAATCCACTATGTCATTTTGTACTTTCGCTAGGGACAATATTTCTGACGGTTCAATGTCTTTTTCAAAGTTTCCTAGTATCTTCTATTGTATTCCATGCTTAGTGCTTTTACCTTGATATCCCTTTTCCTTGTAACTTGGTTGTAAGGTATGGAGTTTCTAATCCCTCCCTATATGTTTTGACATTACTCTTCATCAATTACATTGTGATGTAATCATTTGTTTTTATTATCAGCGTAATCATTTTTTTTTGTTATCACGTCTGCTGCTTTTTCGAAAATGTTAATTGGGAAACTCCCAAAAGTGTTGGCGACCAGTGACTTTTGGAGATATGCCTTACTTTTGATTGATATATATACTGTACAAATTTTACAGGTAAGACTTTGTAATAATAATAAATTTTGCACAAATAACTAAACTTACATTCGTGAGTAGCACATGCGTGTGTAATGGAATTTTCAACTGAATTAATTGGATTTTTCTATTATTTTGGAGGATTAGAACTTAGAAGTCGAAGAAGCAGCAGATAATTGAAAACTTATTGTTTTTATTAACTCTTTTTTCTTTCTACTTAAAAATTTCTGATTCTTCACTTGCCCATTTAAAGTATATTTTCTTTGTAAATCAAACGGTTGTAGTCAAGATTATGTCACAAAGCTGGACAATTTAGGTACATGAAAATTTATATATTAGTCATTTAGACACGTTGTATGCATATGATTCATGATGGATTCATTTCCTCTATCAGGTTAAATCAGTGTCAGCTGTAAGCAGTTACAAAAGTTTCTGGTTCCAATAGTATTTCATATACTCACTCCTTTTATATTATACAAGTATACAACAATTGATCTAAGTAGTTTATTACTTATTTCCTGTATCATTAACACCATTTGCCTTGTATATGCTAGAATTACAAGCACATTTATCTGCATGTACTTTTGCGGTGGAAATTAGTTACTTTCACTTATATTGCATCTTATAGAATACGGAGCTGGAGAATAAGCGTCGACGAGCAGTACAAGCGAAGATTCCCTCCGATCCAAATACATGGCAACTTATACGTGAAAATTATGAAACCATAATTCTTGAGGACCATGCCTTTTCGGAACAACACAATGTTGAATATGCTTTGTGGCAGTTACATTACAAGAGAATTGAGGAGTTTAGAGCACACTTTAATGCTGCTGCAGCTTCTGCTGGATCAGTCCCACCTCGGTCTGCAAAAGGTCCTAGGCCTGATCGAGTCACTAAAATACGTCTTCAGTTCAAGACTTTTCTTTCTGAAGCAACGGGATTCTACCATGACCTTATTTTGAAGATTAAAGCGAAACATGGGCTCTCTTTAGGACATTTTTCTGATGATTTCGAAACTCGTATTGTTTTTGAGAAAGATGAGAAAAAATCTATTGAGATGAAGAAGGGTTTGATAGCTTGTCACCGTTGTTTAATTTACCTGGGTGATCTTGCACGCTATAAAGGTCTTTATGGGGAGGGTGACTCCAAAAATCGAGATTATGCAGCCGCTTCCAGTTACTATTTGCAAGCTGCATCTCTTTTGCCATCTAGCGGCAATCCTCATCACCAGGCACCTGCTCCTTGTTTTGTCCATCTCTTTTCACTAATTACAATACTATTTTTATTTGTTGTTCCTCACCGTCCTGCTTCGTTATTTTCAGTTAAGTCTTACTTTACAGTTGTACAAAAGTTTGTACTAAGTTTTAGTTATCTTTTCTGTTTTGCAGCTTGCCATAGTGGCTACTTACTTGGGGGATGAAGTGGTGGCTATTTACCGTTATTTTCGTAGTTTGGCTGTGGATAGTCCCTTTTCAACTGCAAGAGAGAACTTAATGGTTGCTTTCGAAAAGGTGTTTATGACTAATTTTTGTTGAAAACTGTTTATGCACTAATTTGTATATATGTATACATGTTATTTTCTGATTTGGCCAACACTATATACTTGTCCAGACAATTTTATGTTGAAATTTTGTTTGCCCTTGGTCATGAATAATGCTTAATTTATTCAGCTATTTGGACCTGTAAAACATATATAGTCTAATTAGCTTCACCTTCTAAGATCACTACTTTTAATTATTAGGCTCCCAAGTTTTTCACTAGCTATCTATGTTGTTAAACATAAGAAGGGTAGGGAAAATAATCTTTTCCAACTTGTTTTCCTATCTATTAGAAACCATAGTTGATATGGTGGCTCATATATTATTTTCTAAAGGACGAAAATATCATAGACAAAACTAAAAAATGACACGATCAACCCGAATGACCCAAAATAACCTGTTTATTAGAATTTTATTCCTTTAAAATTAATTATTCAATTTCATTAAATTACAATAGTTTTTAGCCCGGCCTGTAATTGACCTGTTCACAAATGAACACTACCCAAAACCTGGAACCGCCAGCCCAGATAGAACAAGTAGACCCCTTTTGAAAGACTATTTTTTCCATTTCATCTCTATATGATATTTATTCTAGACCAGATGGGACCAGATCGAGAGTGTTGTTTACTATAATAAATTAAATATTTAGTCTCGTCATTATAATATCTACGTTCTGAGTACAATTTAGCATTAATAATTACATAGGACAACTACTTTTATCTGGTAGTAGCTGTTTCATAACCAGAGCATTTGCCCCGCTAGTAATAGTATTAAGGATTTTCTGTTTACTGCTTTATACATATAGCAGAATATAAACATTGGCTATTTGGCTGGTTGGACTGTTCTGGATTCGTTTAAAAATATTTGTAAATAGATGCATTTATTTGCCTTTTTATATTTCTTTATGTATACATGTATATCCTGAAATTCTGCAGAACCGAAAATCCTACTCACAGTTGCACAAAGATATAGAAGGTTATGCTATTAAGAAGTCACCTAACCAGACAAATAATAGGGGGAAAGGAACAGAAACAAGACTCCAAGCTAAGGAGGTCAATGTTGATGGCTCCAGTGAAATAGCACCCAGTAATCATGATATTTACAAATCTTTTTGCACTCGATTTGTTCGTTTAAATGGAATCCTTTTCACACGCACAAGGTAGATAATCTTAGACTTTTTTCCTTTCTGTTTTTGGTGATTATTGTTAGAGTAACCGTATGATATATATAACTTTTCTCCAGCTTGGACACATTTGGTGAAGTGCTCTCACTTGTTAGCAATCTTCTGCATGATCTGCTTTCGTCTGGTCCGGAAGAGGAGCTGAACTTTGGTTTAGATGCTGTTGATAATGGACTTCTTATTGTTAGGCTGGTCTCTATTCTCATTTTTACAGTTCATAATGTAAAAAGGGAAGCTGAAGGTCAGTCATATGCAGATATTCTACAGCGTACAGGTCTACTCCAAAATGCAGTTGTTGCAACTTTTGAGCTAATGGGACACATTTTTAAGAGATGCTCAGAGCTATCTGATTCTTCTGCAAGTTACCTTTTACCTGGACTCTTGATTTTTCTGGAATGGTTGGCTAGCTTTCCTGATGTTGCAGCTGGCAGTGACATAGATGACAAGCAAGCATCTGTTAGGTTGCAATTTTGGCATCATTGTGTTTCTTTTTTAAATAAACTATCCTTCAATGGATTAATGCTTACAAGCGACGGAGATGATGTAAACTGCTTTTTTAACATGAGCAAATACGAGGAAGGGGAAAGTGATAATCGGCTTGCTTTGTGGGAGGACTTCGAGCTAAGAGGGTTCTTGCCCCTACAATCTGCTCATCTTATCTTGGATTTTTCAAGGAAGCAGTCCATTGGACGTGATAGTAAGAAGGAAAAAATTTCTCGTTTGAAAAGGATTCTAGCTGCGGGGAAAGCCTTGACAAATCTTGTGAAAGTTGACCAAAAACCTCTAAGTTTTAACGCGAAGCTTAAGAGATTTGTTATAGGTGTTGCACCTCGAATTTCAGAAGATACCAGTTCCGCCATCTATTTAGCTGGTTTGAAATCAGGTGCTAGCATTAGAGAGAGTTTGAAAGATCCCATGCCAAATTTGACAATTAGTCAGTCAGAGTTTGAGTTATATGATGGTGATGAGGATGATGAAGTGATTTTATTTAAGCCAACATTGAGTGAGAAGCGACAAGATGCAATTCCTGAATTGGTCTCACCCGGAGAAATGGTGAATGGTCATGCTTTCCCAGATGACTCTGAGCTCTATAGTGCTCCTATTTCAGCTTTGGAAGTCGGTCTGCACCAGAAATCTACTTTTTCTTCTGGTCCACAGGCACCCATGCCTGTTACTACTTTTTCTTCTGGTCGACAATCACCCTTGCCTGTTCCCAGCTTTGTCTCTCAACAAATGCAACCAAGTCAGACCAGTTCTAGCTCCAGGAACCAACATGATTTTCTTGCTAAAGACTTGGAAGGTTGGAGTTTGGTGGAAAGTGGTCGTGCAATTAATGTCACGATGCAGAATGATGTGAAAATGTCTAATGTTTCTTCGCTATTGCTTCCCATGCAGCAATTTGTCAATCCCAGTTATACTGGTATTTATTCTCAGGCAATAGCCCCGGGAACCATGATGCAAAACCAGATAAACACAAGTGCATCTTCCTGGGTACCGGATATGCCAAATAATTTTGAGTTTGTTGCATCCTCTGGATTTAATGGAGGCATCATTGCACCTAAGGTGTCTTCGGCACTACCAGCCACATCCGTAAAAGGTCCAGCTAATCGTCCTGTAAGGCATCTAGGCCCTCCACCTGGGTTTAATTCTGTTCGTCCGAAACAAGTTTATGAACCCTCCGTACCAATAATGAGTGTTGAGAATCCATCGATGGATAATTATAGCTGGTTGGATGGATATACGTATCCATCATCAATGGCTCATTCGAGTCTTAAACAGTCTACTGGTCATCCATCACATCCTGGGTTCCTGTACAGTGATGAGAGCAATGCCCCTTTAGAGGGAGCTCGATTCCCTTTTCCCGGAAAACAAGTTTCTGCTGCGCAGTTCGAAGCTGAAGATAGAAATGGACAGATCGCAGAAAGTTCAAACTTGCCCAACCAACAAATGCAGCAGCACCAAAGTCTTCCACCACCACAGCAATACCAAGGCAAATCTTTCTTGATGAATCAACATATCGTGTGATACATATTTAGACATGAAAATGGTAAGTATATTATGCCTTCTGTGCAATTTATTAAATTGAAATATATTGGTCAACTTTCTACTGTTTCTGGTTAATTTGAGTTCATATATCTGATTTGATAATCATAGGTCCTTGTGAACGATTCTGATGGTCTGGGACACACTTTTGCTAACGAATTCTGGATCCAACTTGAAACCTTTCCTGTTTTCATACATGTATGTTGGAGCACATTGTTGTTGGCATCTTGCAGGCCTTGACGGTAAACTCTCATCTGTCTTTCTATTTCTTATTGCTCGTGTTTCAATCAATAAAGATGGAGTCTACGGGGCTTTCATGCAGTATTTTTTTTTTTTTTTTTGTAATATATACGTGATGTTCTGATTTAGCAACTTGTGTTATAATTTTGAACCTTGTGCAGATTGCGATATGCTCTTTGGCATGGAGGAAGAATTATGGAGGTTTCAGCTGGCTCGTTGCCCATCATTAAATCTACTGTCTGGTTAATCTGGGGATGGAATATGTCAATTACACCGTTGTTAAACTTTGGTCGTTGTCTTTAAGAAGAAAGGGTGAAATTAGTGAAATCTAATGACAGTTCTACTTGGTTCTGTTAGCCCTATCAGTGAATACAAGCATAGTATCTGGTGGTTGTTAGCATCAGTTGGACGATATATGTGTTATGCATTTTCTGCTTGCTAATACTATTATCTGCTGGATGCAGGATAATATAATGTTGAGTTTCGTAAGGTCGTGTCGAGGACATGAGTTTGAATAAATGAATCATGAGATCTGTAGCAAGAAGAATGATGTTTTTTCTTTATTAACTTTGATTAAAAGTCTTCTTGGGTGTTGATGTTATTATATTGTTGGTTATTATTTGTTAGAAATGGAACACCTGTACCAAGGGCTTGAATTAGAACCGACAATTTGTTCGCATCGTCTATTCGTATCGTGTATTAAAATGTCAAACCCAAAACCAACCCATTTAGAGTTAGAGTTTGTGTTCGTGTATCTTTACTTTTCGTGTCAGTGTTTTCGTGTAATATCAAATAAAAATTAATATATAAATAAATAGAGAAATATATTAGGATATTATATTATTAAGTATATTTCTACAAATATTATATATATATATGCATCATATTTACATACAAGATTATAAAATTAAGTATAATTATATAAATAAATATGCATATATTTATATAAAAAATAATAAATCTATATATATAATGTTTATTTATTTATTTTATATAGTGTAATTCGTGTTGTATCGTGTCGTGTACTGAAATGGTAAATATAAAACCAACACTAAATTTCAGTGTCATTCGTGTTCGTGTACTCAAAATTCAAATACAAACACTAAGTTTTCATGTCATATTGTCGTGTCGTGTGGTATAACTTTAAATAATTGAAACACGAAATTGTTTCGGCGTTGTCTGAATATTATTGCTGGCATATACATAAGGGTATGTTTGATTTACTTGTACTGAGATCTTCATTTCAAGAATCTCAGCTTTGCTAAAAGCTCTTAAAATGCCCTTGTACAAAAGAATATTCAAAGATATTCATTAACTTGAATTATCTTCTAACAAATAAGGGCAGAATGGACATATTTGTTTCAAAGGCTTTGCTGAAACTTTTTGACGGGTGAACATCCAATTCTAGAGCTGTTTAACGAACTGAGCTCGTCGATAAAGTCGACTCGACTCGACTTAACTCGATAGGCTCAGCTCGATAAGTAATCGAGTTCGAGTTCGGGAAAAAAAAGGTGTCCGATAAACTTATCGAGCCGAGCCGAGTTTTCGGGGTGTTCGACTCGAACTCGACCCGGACCCGACCCGACCCGACCCGTTAAGTTTAAACTCGACTCGATAACCGATTATAATTATTTTTTTAATATTTTCTTTTTTAGTTATTTTAATATTTTCTTTTTTTTATAAATAATAAATATAATATAATATATATTAGAATAAATTATTATGTTATTTAGTATGATATCAATATTATATTTTCATTAGTATACTATTAAAAAATTTAGAACATGATATAGTATTATTGCAACTTAAAAATAATAATATAATATTATGTAGTTGTTACTTTAATTTTATAATATATTTTAAATAAATATTGAACTTTTCATATTTCATAGTATTATAGATTATTTGATTATTTTTATTTATACCATATAATTATTGATAATATTTGAACTATAAACTTATAGTAATATTTTTGAAGATATAAATATTAGATTTAAAATGTGTTTTTACTTTTTAGTGAATATCGAACATTGGATAAAATTTCTATTATACTTATTATATATATATCTGTGTGTGTGCGTGTGATATAATTTATAACAAAACTCATAATTTGCAAATGTGAAACTAATAAATCATTTCTTTTAAATGGAAACTTTATATGTTAAAATTTAGTAATTTTTTAATCTGGCTTCAAACTCTTCATTTTATTATTAATTATTCTATGTATCTTAGTTTGTGTCTCTATTTGTTTAGTACTTTAATGTAAATAAACTCAAATACTGATATGAAATAAATTAAAAATTTTAAAAAAAATTAAAAAAAATATTTTTTTTTAAAAAATAAAATTTTAGGATCAACCCCAACCCGAATTCGAACTCGATTGCTGAACCCGAACTCGACTCAAGTGTTCGCGAGTAGCTCGAACTCGACTCGTTTGTTAATGAACTCGAGTTCGGACACAGAAAAACGTCTAATAAGCTTATTGAGTTTGGCTCGACTCGGTAAGAAAAACTCGAACTCGAACTTGATAAGAAAAAACTCGACTCGACTCGTTTACAGCCCTATCCAATTCTTGACTATTGTTTAAAACTTTTGGGGTTGGTACATTAGTCAAAATCCCTCAAAATATCTGGTAAGGTCGGTCATGTTGATGATTCTCACCTATCTACTTGTGTCATGCAAGGTCGGCCACAATAATCACTATTCTATCCTCTGTTCGCTTCTTTTTAAAATAGCTGTTGACTTGTTCTTTTCTCATATTTTCCCTAAAAAAATCACATGTACTGGGGTAAAATTATATTATCTAAATATTGGTACATTTTAGTTGTAGAAAATTAATAGTTTTCCACAATCCTCCACTCAAGGATATCTGCTTGGATAAACTAGTGGCTGTAGCTTTTGGATAATACACTCGATGCAAACGGTGGTGTCAAAGGAACAAACATCATTTATCAAACTAGCCATTTTTCGTGACTTTGATTGATGAGAATGAAGTACTTTTTCTTGGACAACTATATGAAGAACTTGATAAGGAAAATTAAAAGCAACAACCCACATTACATACATGCATAGTATTATTTCTCCATAATACGCTTGAATCTCTTTTCTGGAGGTCCAATGAACAGTTCAGTTTCCACATCTGAATTCTCACTGCTTTCTGTTGTGGAGGTTACGTTTCCTCCATCTTCTGGTGACTCTTGTCGCGGTTGAACTTCATACTGAAAATTAAATCCAAAAACAATTCGAGTTATTATCATTACTATTAAATAAGTCGATCATTTGCCCAGTGAATATCCGCTTCTTACCCTATTTTTTAGTGCGTTCTAAAGCACAAGCCGTTTAAACCTTGTGATCTCATGAAATCTATAAACACTCCCATTTTTTTATAAAAAAATCTTCTTTCTTAGCTCTATTTTTCCAAAAATTCAAACCCAGTGTAAAGTGCATAAGCATGATACATAACACTGTAGAAAAAGCCATGTAGATGATTACCTTAGCAAGTAGGATTGCATTATCTTCTGCAAGATTCTTCTCCTGAAATTTTATAATTTAGAAAAAATGTATTCCCGGGGGGCTAGTGTACATTATATTGAAATGTGTGTGTGTGTGTGTCTCTGTGATTTTCGGATGAGACGTAATTTTCTTATGCATTTTCAATACCAAAAGTTCTACTCCATTGAATTCTCCAGCATTAACCAGCCAGCAGTTGAAAGAGTATTGCATCTATAAATTTATATAGTTTAAGTACCTTTTCCTTCAATTGTTCGATCTGCTCTTTGAAGACCTGCATCTGGAATATGAACACACGAGTTGATGAATACTTAATAAACTTTTAACCATACAAGAATCTCTTAGCACCCAGCAGCTTTATGTTTTTTCATCGCTAAGAAGATACCTTTCTAGCTCGAACAGTGCATACACTCTTCTCCAGCTGTTGTTCTATCTGTTGCAATTCATTAATGGAACACGATCCTAAACCTTCTCCCAAAAGTTTCCTATGTGCAATCAATATGTCAGAATTTTTTCAACACAGTTAGATCATAAGATGGTATGGCAATATTTAAGTGCCGATCGAGAATATATATGCAGGACTGTACGCTAACCTTTTTGAAACTTCAAGAAGCTCTATCTTCTTCGCCAAACTTGCTGTTTCATGCTTTAGATGCTGCATTCAGTTACACCACAAAATAAGAAATATTATTATCTTCATGTTTGACATGACCACTTTTTAGACTTTAAATGGTAAATAAATACTGCGCGCTGATGTCTCTAATGAATCTGTATCAAAGTTTGATGATGTACATAGAGTTCTAGAATACACTTCATATGGTCCGGTAGCATGTGTCTACTTTCTGTTCAGTGTTCACTGGGTCATGAGTTTGAGCCCATACGCTAAGCGCGAGATTGAGTGTTTTGGGACCTTCAAATACACTACCTACCTGTGTAAGGGCGGGCATGTTCAAAATTTTCAAAAAAAATTAAGAACATCTTTCATAATGTTCAACACCTTGCAAAATTTCCCAAAAGCCATAGATTTTTACAAAACCCATCTCACTCCTATCAATGTAGGGTTATGGCTTTCCCAGGCTTTCCATACATGTTCCTATATACATTCCACTATTCTGGCAAGTTTGTTCAGATTCAATGAATACAAACTAGAACATCGAGTATCATTGTGTATAAACATGCGTTTTGAAATGAAACTGTTGAATGGAAATCGGGAATGGATATATAACCTGCATGTTTTGCACCGCAGGCTCGTTACTTTGAACATCCTTAGTGTGTTTTCGGTATCGTTCGATTGTCTCGTGCATGCTGCACGGTTTTAAAACATTATCAGATAAATGACATTACTTTTGAAAAGTGTTTATGTAATTTGGTAGAGTAACACTATAGTCACACAAAATTAGTGAGGAGGCTTGGCTTAAGTTCCCGCACCCCAAATTGCAAGCCATTCTTTACCCAAAATACTTGTTAAGTTTAAAAGATGCCATGATATAAAAAATTCAATACAATTATTGAATATAAATGCAAGATCATCTTATTTAGATCAGTAAAACTTCTGTAATTAACTTAAATTCGTACTATGCGTATGTTCTATCCGTTATAATAACAACAACAAAAAAAAAAGATTACATGTTCCGTTTGACTAAACTTATTTCCAGAAAAAGGTATATAAAATGTATCTTCATTATGAATAAGTAGTTTCAGAAAAGTATATAAATATATAGTTTTCTAAAAATAAACTTAACCAAACCAACCGACAATGTAAATGTCATAGAATAACCTCATTAGAATTGATGAGGGAAAAGTGTTCGGGCATGGAATCTTGTTAAATAGGAGTATTACTATTTGCACGCTTGTTAAAGCAGTTTGTTAATTATATACTCCAAATATGTAATCGGATATATATCGTTAATTGTTAAAATACAATATAAGATCCAATTGGGGTCTTACTTTAACAATTTAAGATTTTAGATGAGCTGGTTACTCAACGTGACAACGTCTCAAGGCAAAATTATGCCCCAAAGATGGACGCCTGTGATATATTTTTTAACCTAAAAATGGGATTTCGAGTAAGAAAAATGTTAAAATATTTTAAAGTTTTAGATGAGCGGGTTAATTAACACTAATATGAGTTTGATGAGTAAATATTTCAAGTTTCTTATCTTTCTTCAGAATCCAAAATATTGACTATTCTATTATTTATTCATGTCTCCTCAGTCTATGATGTTTTAACTTCTAAGTAGGGGGTGTGCATGGTGCGGTTCCAGGCATTAGCTGTAACCCATTACTATAAACCGTAACCAAATCATTTAAAACGGTTTTTCGATTTCGGTTAATCATGAGTCAATTACGGTTTTTTTCCTCATTTTTTATATTTTTATATCATTTCATGTTAGTATGAAAATTTTATTAATAAACTTACATCTTTTTTTGTTCTACAGTTTATAATTAGCTTTATTGGTGCAAGGATTATATTTATCAAAAGAAGAAATATTTTTATTTCTTCCGTTCTTTATTACAATTTATTCGATTAAAATGATTTTATTAAAAAGAATGAGATTTTTTTATAGAAAGGTATTTGTATACTTTGTAATGAAATTCTCACTAGATTATATTAAAATTCTTATATCATAAAAATTAATATAAACATTATTGATATTTTAATGTTATTAATTTTTAAATGAGAAAACTTCTCATGAGGTTGTCCGGAGGAAAATCTCCCCCGCCACGCCCACGCTCACGCCCACGTTCCCGTTGCCTTCACAAAAATAGCCTCAGTATTCACCCTCAAGAGCATCAATCTCTTTTTAAATAACATATATTATATAATATATATATATATATATATAATATTCAGTTCGGTTAATTTCGGTGCGGTTTTAACATAAAACTGAAACCGAAATCATACCATTAATTTCAGTTTTTATTTTCAATTTTTTGTCGATTTTGTTTTTTTAGAGGTAGTTTTTTGACTTTTCTCGGGGGGGTTCGATTTCGATTTTTTCTGTTCACCCCTACTTCTAAGACTATTCACATATTGCAGGTGCTATTTCTATAACATAGGATCAATTATGGAACATAACACTTCAATGCAATGCTATAGGATGTGCTAAAATAGAAAAATGTTATACTTGGTTCTATATTTAGAACTAAGTATAAATGTAGTTATAATTACTAGGATTGCAAGTGAGAAATTGGAGGTAAATGAATATAAATATCTATTTTAGCAAATGTAATATTATACTTTACATTATTGGTTGAAAATTTACTTAATTTTATATCTATTGATTCTATTTTCAAATAATGCATTGGAGCATGATATTTATTTCAGTACCAAAATATATTTTTTTGATTTCATATAATAACAATAACTACATCAATTTTAACATTACCATTGTACTTACTCAACTGAAAATTATCATGTCACATCATTATATATTTGACATCCTCAACTTGACACACTTTAAATTTTATATATGGTCGGCACTCAACTGTACTAGAATATGCAATGTACGTGAAAATGAAAATTGCAAGGTACAATTGCATATCCGAAATGCAACTACGTCCCTATAGTCTTGCAAAGTTTCTTGGTAATAACTCAAAATGTGTTGTTTAAATTTTTCCGGAACTTAAATTATTTGTGTTTTATTTTGCAGACAAGGGGCCTGCCCCCTGGGTGGGCATATATGCAAGTAGCTATACAGCCAATCAGCCATACAGGAATAGGAAGTTAACATGCATTTATTCATATATTTATATGCTGATCATAATATTTAAATTTTGTAATATAGTAATAATGTCACGCCAGAGGATGAGAAGTAGATTACATATTATGTGTTACATTTATAATTTGTGTGATTTATTACTTATTACTCCAGAATCTTGGTAAAGCTAATTTTTACACTAGGTCCAAGTATATATACATTAAAACATGTGAGTAAAATATTTACATGTTGTCAGATGATCACCGCCATAAAAAAGTGTCTTCAGAGTGCTGAGATCCGGTAACGATATTATTAAGAGCATTTCTAATATTAAATTATTTTTATGTGAATTTTATATTAAAACAATATTAATTATTAAAATTATATTGTATCTAAAATTTACTCCAATTTATTGACATCAAATTTAACCTATAAAAAGAAAATTTGTACTTAAAATATTATTTTATTATTAAAAGTATAAAAATAACAAAAATATAATAATTTTGTTGAAATATAAATAAAATAAATTCTTTTTATTTAATGAATATATGAAGGCAATGTTGAAACTTTTAAAATTTAAATATTACGATAAATTTTGATATAATTATGATTTTTCAAGTTAAAATAATATAATTTTTAAAATTTGGTTAGAATTAATCTTGTAGACTTGCAGTAGATTTTAAAATAAGTGTTTAATTTTTTTTAAAATAATTAGGTTCCTTGAAATAGATTTTAAAATAAGTGTTTTAATTTAAATAATTATATTGTTTTAGTTAGAATAGGTTTTTAATATAATTTAACCTGTGTAAATAAGTTTTTAATTGATTGGGTCTATTATAATAGATTTTTAAAATAAGTAATGTATTTAAATTAAAATAGTTAAATGTGTTTTATGTTGAATAATTTATTAAAATGAAATTAGACATAGGTTTTAAATACTGCCAATTATCAACCAAATACAAAATATCAAGTTTTGATAATATAGGATAGATATATTAATAAATTTTTTATCGAAAAGGGTAATAACTTGTGAATCAAAAATTATAAATAACAAAAATAACTTTTTGAAGATATCCAGTTTTCGTGCAAGCACCTGACTCTTAAATTATTACTCTTAATCCATTTCAGAACTCAAACAGTGTGGGTGAGAAAAATTATTGAAAATTAAAAAAAAAATATATGCAATAGGATGACAAAAACGTAACATGATTAGAACAGGCTCTAGGACCTCAAAAGTCCCAACTAATAGCTAGGTACTGTCCTAATGATGGGTCTCATCCCTGACAAATGATACGATTGATGATTGATGTCAGCTATTTGTCCGCGTTTTTTTCACGTGAAATGTTTTGTAAATTCAGGGATCATGTCATTTATCTGCTTTTCTCGAGGATTAGTTTGGAGTTTTTTTCTCTGCGAAAAAAAACGTATCGCAGATAGATGATTGGCCAACCATACTTGTTCTAGACCAAAACGCCGTACTGATATAGTTTTCCTCGTAGTGGATACACCTTAATCTACAGTATTACTTTATAGATTAGCAAACAAATCATCTAATTTTATATCATCAATCAAAATAACTAAGAGTTTAGATGGTAATCCAGATTGGATCTTCAACTGTTGAGATCCTTAATTATGAATAGATTGGAATGGAAGTTAATTTCTTTATTGGGAAATTCTGCTAAACAGGCAATGACATATATTATGTATGCTTTGCACACATAATCTATCACATGCTATTGCTACCTTGATAATGCTATCCTAGAAAAATATCTTTTGGCCTCCTCTCAAGTCAACAAAGATTCGGTTCCTAAAGCATACAACTTGTGAGATCTGGTTTCGTACTCAAACATCTCCAAATTAAGAGAGTGACAAGAATCACGAAACCCTAAGAACGACTCACACATATAAATTCATACATATGCATGGTCATCCCAATAAAACTAAGAAACAAAACTGATAATATGCAAAAAAATAGATTGGTAACACATCCATAACTCCAGCTGGATTCTTTAAAGAAGTATGTAAAGATGAGAATACAGATTATAAAAAAAAAAAAAACACACAAATGTGTACCTTGAGCTGGCAAATTCATGGAGCTTGCCTCGGGGGGAGAAGATAATCAAAGCAACTTCAGCATCACAAAGAACAGAAAGTTCAAAGGCTTTCTTGAGCAATCCATTTCTTCTCTTGGAGAAAGTCACTTGCCTGCTTGTGGCGTTTTCTATACGCCTCATCTGAGTCTTCCCTCTCACCATTTTCTCTATCAAACCAAATCCTTACAAAATCAGGAAACATATACCATAACATATGCAGATTTATTTAGGTAGAGCATATAGAAACATGATATATTATTATTGTCTCCTTGTCACAATTTATATAAGAAATAAAAGAATAGAAACTAATTATAAATTCATCAAAAAACAGAGAGAAATCTTACAGAAGAGGAAAAAGGAAATAGAAACAAGTGAAGAGATGATGTAGGGGGGAGGAAAGATAGGCCTAAAAAGGCAAAGAGAGATCTCAAATTAATTCCAAGATACACAACAAGGCCGAGAATGGTAGAAACAAAGGTAAGTTTTGTAAGTGATTGGTTGATTGATAGTCCTTTTGACTCAAACTTTTTTACTGCCCATCTTTCCTTTCTTACTCATATATCTACAGTACACGCGATAACATTTTTATTTTATACTCCCTCTATTTTTTTTTATGATTTTGACTTTTAACACACATATTGATATGCTTTGAATGCATAGTAAAAATTATTATTTTTAATTAGTTCTTTTTGTAAATTAAAATTTTGATTATATATTTTTATTCAAAAAAAATTAAAAAATAATAATTTTAACTATGTGATTAAAACTCCTAAAAATGTGCGTTAAAAAATCAAACCTCAAATAATAAAAAATAGAGGGAGTATATTGTTATTCCTGCCCATTAACTAGTGTCTGGTCTACTTGTTTCAAGTTTCCCCACAAAAAAATACGACACAAGAAGAAGAAAATAAATGGGTATTATTATATTTCCAATAACAACCTCATCTTTTGCTAATTTTGGTAACCCAGAGGATATATATGGAAAATATTGAATTGGATGGAAAGAGAAAAAGTATTTTTGGCAGAAAAGTCCAAGGGCAAAAAAGCAGAAAATATAGAAATAAATTAAGTGTTAAATCAACGGCACGTCGTCCGTACCACTGTTGGATACGGGTTAATATTCAATGATGTCCCTGTGTCACTCAGTCTAATCCTAATAACATGGAATGATAGAAACATAGAAAGTGAAATTCCCATGTTCGCCCCCACAACTCGGCACGCCAAGTCTCCGTTGAACTAGAATAAAAATTTAAAAAAAAAACAAAGGAACCGGCTAATAATCGCCAACCCGCCGGACTGTTCACGAGTCAAGGTTTTTCCGAACCGGTTCGACTCGGCACGGCTCACCTTTCCCCGTGTACCGTGTCCGAGTCTGTAACATCCGGAAAAATTACGTGTATTTTATAATATTTAAATATAATTTTCAGTGTGTCAAAATTTTTTTTATGCATTTATTTGCGTTAGGATTTTTAATAAATAAAAAAATTGTCCATTATGTGTTATGTGACTTTTGTGTAGTTTAAAATATTTTATTCTATTTTACTGTAATTTTTGTATCTTTAGAAAAATGTTATTTCAATTTGTGATTATTGGACCCAGACCCTGTAGTAGACTCGAGACCTTGTTTATGTTACCTTTATTTTTATGGAAATGATAAAATCCTCGAAATAAATTTATCTTATTATTTTTGAACTATTCATATTTTTTGGGGAATTTTGACATATATATTGTATTTGTTCGAAAAAATTTATTCTTATATTTTATCCCATAAAAATTATTTTTGGACTTTTTATTTTAATTATGGGGTAATTTATCTTTTAATCAAATTAGAGCCCCAAGAGTTTTCAAAAATATAAATAGTTTTTATTAAAAATATTTTTAATCAAAATCAATTGTCACCACTTGACAATTTGGGGGCAACCTAGAGTTCTTGTTTGTTCTTCAGATTAACACTTAAATTAGAGGTGATTTTGATATATGTTTACTTCATATGAATAACCAAATTGTAGCCCATGATATGTGTTATGTGTTAGTATCAATTTCAAATTAGAAGCATGATTGCAGGATTTTGTGTTTTCTAGTTTGTTTCAAAACTTTCGATCTGAGTTTGGTTGTTTGTTCGTTTCAACTGGTTCCATGAATACGTAGAGTGTGTCGTGTAGAGTCTATACATGTGTTTAGCATCAATTTTGGTGTTGTTTTAGTATTCATCGGAGTTTGGTCGTGAGTCTATATGTTTGGTCGGGATCTAATTTTTCTTGCTTAGTTCTTGATTCTATTTACACAGCTGAGTTGTATTGATGTGCAGTAACGTGTGGACATAATTTATGTGTGTTTATGTGTGTTTGCGAGGTCTCTTTCCAACTGTTCCGGTCCGGTTGCAAGGTATCTGTGTACATGAATTATGTGTATCTGCTGGTGGAGTCTATAGCTTCATTTTTTATGTTGGAGATTAAGTATGGTGTCCGTTTTTGTTAGCCGGAATCTAGCCAGATTTCAGCAGTTTGTAGACACCGATTTTAGTCGAGTTGGATTGTGTTTGTGGGTCACTAGAAGATTTTCTATTGTCGGATTTCTTTGTTTGGCCGGAATTATTGTTCTTGACATATTTTTCCCGATTCCATGTTAATAATTAAGTTAGTAACCATGCCATGAGCTGCTGTGCGACTAATGAGCGATGAATCGATTGAGTTTGGGGTAAAGTAAAGATGCTGGTGTCTTAACGGAAAGGACCGCTGACAACGAGTTTTTGATTTGATTGGAGTTTTAATTGCAGGTTCCAGGCTCCAGTTACGGATGAGAAGATTGATGTAGAAGCCTGGGTTGATAAGGATTGTTTTGGCAGCAAAACCACATTGAACCATGGTCGTTTGAACCCAAAACCAACATCATCTTTTGCACTGAAGTTAACCAACATTTCTCACTATTAAACCAGAAAACTCTTATCAAAGTTGGGTCTAATTAACCAGCAAATTCAAACGCTCGATTTCTAGATGTCTTGGAAGTGAATGATGAGTAGTATGAAGAGCATTTAGTTGTTTCGTTCATATTATATGTATTCTTTTTACTACTCATATAAGCAGCAGTCTGATATTTCTCGTCCATGTAAAAATAATTTAATTTAATTATTTTAATTTATTTAGATAATATTTTAATTAATTTAAATTAATTGATTAATTTATTGTAATCAATTAATTTAATTATTTATTTATTATTTAAATATAATTAAAAATATTTGGATTTAATTATTTTGGGAAATAAAAATGATTCTTTATTTTTATTTAATTGTTTTTAATTATCTAATAATTCTTTTACCCGTTTTAAACGAGACAATTTGTTTGAGACCCTAAAAATAATCTGGAAGTGACCAAAATAGTTTCAATCCTCAAATTTATTTATAAACCCGAATTATTATTTTATAAAATATTTTAGGGATCCAATAATTATCCGGAGGTGATAATAATGATTCACTTTGACTCAAATAATACTTTAGAATATATTTTTAATTCTTTGATTGCTCTTTAGTTTGCGAGTCTTATCCGCTATATGATTTATGTGCTTACTCGCCTGCTAATTGATATTAGTTGTTTATTAATTATTATTTGATGTTCGTTATTAATAGAACGCATGGGTAGACACTAGAATCTAAATTAGAATATTTTATTTGTAGATACGAACGAGGTGGTAGATAGATGAGCAGTGTAGTCGTCCCATATCCAGTTTTAGGACAACATCTATATTAGGCAAGTATTTTCTCCTTGATAATCATAAACACTTTTATTTTATTGTTTCGATTATTCATATCATGATAAATAGTTATTGTTCAGAACTATTTATGATTCCTATTTTATTCTATGCATCAGAGTTACTTGTTATTCGTACTCTGAGTATTGGAATTTGATTATAATAGACACGTCATATCTAGTGTTATCGTAGTAAATAATGGGGATATGATCTGTATTTAAAATTAAGCATACCTTTATTTTTTTTGGATTGCTCTATTGGATTAGAATTTATTGAGGCCCGATGTATGGGGTCCAACAATTGCGTCAGAGGTCCGATGTAGGGGTCCAGCATTTTGAGAAGGATATGGTAACCATTCCATCTTCTTATAGGCTAATATTATTTGCCTATTTTGGTACATATATTTTAAAATCTTTGTTATATCTATGGGTATAGAAATGTACCGATGAGCTATAAAGGGGTCCTATTGCTTTTGAAACCTGATCAGTGGGCAATAGTGTTTATTTGTGTGTATCCAATCCATATTGCCAATATGACTAGTATATTTTGATTTTGAGCAGTTGATCATTTTTATGACATATTGCATTGTTTCAGTTTGAGATACACTGTGATTTACTTATTGTGCAATTTTTATAATAAACTGTTTGATATTCCGTTCTCTATACGGATCTCATATTCTGATTTCATTTCGATTGTTCATATACTTGCTGAGCATTTCTTTGGCTCACTCTTGCTTTCTATTAAATCTCTCCAGATCTCCATTATGAGTCACATCAGTAGCTCTAGCAGGCATATAATGCATCAGGTGTTAGGGCAACTCGCTTTTCGGGCTACCCAGGTATTTAGATGTTATTCTTGTGTCGGTATTGAGGTTAAAGTTTGTAATAAAAATAATCTAGACATAAAACTTATCTAGACTGTTGGTTTGAGCTGTGAGTTACTTTTTGGCTTGTAATAAAGTATTTGGTTTACTTTTAGTTTCAGCTGCTTGATTTCATACTATAACCTGTTAGCGATCCTTAGTTATTGGCGGGATCAATACGCACCTAATTTATTATTTTATTATTGTTGGTTGTTGATTGATTGATGACCCCTAAATCTAGACCCCGAATTTGGAGGGCGTCGAGGCACTTGGTGGCGAAACCCACCGGCCATTTGCAACACTTTAATACTCCCTCAGTCCCGCCCAATTGTTAACGTTTCGGAAAGAAGGTCCGACACGCATTTTAAGGTGCATATAAAGTATAGTTCCATAACTTATTTTTAATTTTTTTTCTGAATAAAAATTTAAACTTCAGAAGAAAAAAAATTTAAAAATAAGTTATGAAATTATACTTTATATGAACTTTAAAATGCGTGCCGAATTTTCACTCCGAAACGTTAACAATTGGTGAGACGGAGGTAGTAACAAATAGCAAATGGAAACCTCTGTTCAGCGCAGTATCGCGGGCCCAACCCAGACTTTTTACACTTTCCAACAGAATGGGTGGTCTTTCTTTTTGTTTCTATTTTCATCTTTTTGTTAAGTACTTTTTTGTTACTTTAATTTATAAATATTTTTCATGTTTTTTTTTAAAAACAAAGTTTTTTCATTAATTAGAAATATCCCACAAACTAGTCTCCAACAAATGAGTAGGAGGAGACGTGAATACATTTAAACAATTGATCAAATAAGGCATTCCAGCTAAACCCGAGCCACCTCGTTAGCTTGTTTTCCACACGTGTCAAAAAAATAATGTGACAATTTCCCGAAAAATAAAAAGAGAAAAAAGGAAAGAACAATATAACAAATAACTGTAAAAGACTAATAACAACTTCCTATCCTCCCTTGATCTCATGGTTTAGAATTTCAGGCAATTATCATGTATATTTAGCAAATATATTCAATTATCATGTATATCTAGCAAATAAAATATGAACTAAAAATTAATATGTTTTATAATATTCTAATATTTAGTTTAAAATTATAATTCATAAAACTCAGCCCTTATTTATTATATATAATATAAGTATATTTTAATGATTCATAAAAAAAACTAATATTAAATATCTGACCCGAACCATTAATATTATAGTTCTATTTAATGAAAAGCCCAGTCATCAGTTGACAATTCAGTCACACACCATATCCCACCAAAGCTCAGCCCAGACCAGCTCACAAAAGCCCATAACCACATAAACATTTAACACAAGCTCTTCATATGAAACTCCCCAAAACCCTAATTTTATATTATATACATACATCTCAGCCGCTCCCACTTGAATCTCCACAATGACAACAAGGTTGAAGAAGAACAGGAAGAAGAGAGGCCACGTCAGCGCCGGCCATGGACGTATCGGAAAACACCGTAAGCATCCCGGAGGTCGTGGAAACGCCGGAGGCATGCACCACCACCGTATCTTATTCGACAAGTACCATCCGGGGTATTTTGGTAAAGTGGGTATGAGGTATTTTCACAAGCTTCGTAATAAATTTTACTGTCCCATTGTTAACATTGATAAGTTATGGTCTATGGTTCCTCAACAAGTGAAAGACAAGGCAGCAAATACCCAAAATGCCCCTGTCTTGGATGTTACACAACATGGGTATTTTAAGGTTCTAGGTAAGGGGAGTTTGAATGGGTCAATGCCAATTGTTGTCAAAGCTAAGCTGATTTCCAAGGTTGCGGAGAAGAAGATTAAGGAGGCTGGTGGTGCTGTGCTTCTTACTGCTTAGGTTTTATTATGTCTTTTTAAAATGTTGAGTACTTTTAATATTAATGTTATTGAACTTGTTTGGATTGGTGATCTTATAAAAGTGATGGAGTTTCTATGTTACATTTGTGTTTTATTTTGCGTAATTAGCTATTGATATTGACATGAATCTGCGAGCTGGTAAGAGGGAAGTTGAGCTATGTTTGTTTGTTGCGAATAGTGTATAATTCATTCACGATAACGTACATTACTGTATAATAAATTTTGTCTAGTAGGGAATGGAGATTCGTATATAACTAAATACTCGAGGAGACTGATGCAGTGTGTAATGTACGTGAGGAGAATTTAGCTTGTTAATTATGTAGTTTATCTAGGCATTATAGTAAAGTAAGTATTGTGGTGGTGGTGGTGGTGGTGGTGCCGGGAAAAGAGAAATAGAAGGGAAGCACTGTTTATGTACACGCTTAGAATCCCAGAATGGGTTAAAAAACATTGGTACACAATAACACAACGGGATAACCGTAGAATTCAATATTCCAGCCAATCTACCCTCCACATTTCATGCCTGGATTACTTTATTCACATGTTATATTGTGATTTATATGGTTGCCTGATGTAGGGATGGCTCCTCAAGAAATTTCCTGATCTCCGTTTAGTTACTTGGTCTCGCCACTCTAGTGGCCAGTTTTGTTAACAGAGTCATCGAGTCAGAACCGACACACTTAGAATATTTATAAATGGGAACTGTTAACCCTTTGTTATGTTTGCTTCTCCACCCCCATTGTTCTTTTCTGCTACAAGCCTGCAGTAGACACAAGGTCAAGGTTTGTGTATACTTTATAAATAGATATAAACAATGTGATGTAAAAATATATCCATTTAGATATGCAAACCATCTGAATAATGTATAGTACTTTTGTAAAATTATTGGTGGTTAACATGCCTATCCATAAATCCTGTAAATGTTAAATTGTGACACTGAAAGTAGTCATCAGTAAATTTTACACAAGTAATGGCCACAAGCAAAAAGCAACGCGTACTCACACTTGGTGTGGAGCTTGTAACCCATAACTAGGCCAAGAGGGGTTCCAAAAGCACAATAGGTTACACACAATACACAAAATTCACTTCAATCGATTGGGGTTTAATCTGTTTATTATTTCATTGTAAATCTGGGCCCCGCTAATATGAAGCTAACACGTACACGAGGCTTAGACCTGCCAGCAATATTCTGACAGCTCCAAAAATAATGTGGGCCGAGGCAAAATATCCTCATACAAACAAGCAAATGTTACATTTATTTTTACTCGAATTTATACTGATATTTCTATCTTTATTCTCCCTACTCTCTCCAGTATCTCCAGACTCCAATACCACCGAAAAATTTAACATTTACATTGAAGATATGCTAGATAAACCGACTACACATGAATCTACTCAGCACAAGCAGAATATCTATAATTCTAGTGATTCTGATGGATGAAACGATAATGTATGAGTTGTTCTGTTATTCTTTGATCTTTGACATGAATACATTGTTTGGGTGTGCATATAATTGGAGGCTTCAATTGTTCAATTGAAAATCAACCGCAGAAACCAAACATGAATGATTTGTCTCATTTCTTGACATGAACGATGGAGGCAGTTGACAGTAGTAGTAAATTATGGTATAGTAGTTAGTCAAGCACAAATGAAATGAACCTCTCAAATGGCATGCCGCATGTGATGTCCCCTCAATAATTGACCTCAAATTGAAGACAACACTGTTAAAGTTTATTCCCCCGTACCAACCTCTCATACATCACTATTAGGCATAACATGCCACATTTTCAAATAAGGCTGTGAGTAGAGTACTAGCTACTTGCTGATGCTCTGATCCCGATGCGGCCCTTTTTTTATTGCAAGGCAATCTTTTAGTAGATTAGGTGAAATTTGTATTTTCTTAGTTTATTTGCTGTATAAACTGTCCCGAATGAACATTTTCACATGGCAGGAGCATATGCAATGTGTATTTATGTGTCAATACCATTTGCGTAGAACTTTCCTACTTACAGACAGAACATGTAATGTATGGCGGGTACATGATCAAGTTAGGGGGTGCTGGTCAAGACAGGGGGCGAGCAAAGAGTTCAGTAAAATTTAAAAAAACTGCATTCCGGGGTATAAGAATGTTTGGTTTTTCCATTTGGAAGGGGCTACCAAACAAAATCGATCTCGTTTCTACAAATTATATGATAAATTCTTGTTGGGGCATGGAGTGGTTCAATCCGACCCGCCAACATAGGGAATGGATGATGTTGTGGATAGGGATGACATTTTAAGAATAAAGATGCCTTGTTCCTTTAAAGGAAAAAGAAATCTAATTATTAGTAGTAATTATTGTGACTTAATTTGTTGGAAAATGGCCTAATCATACTTTGCATTCTTGTCTTTTTTATCCGTGCAGCTAATTGGCATTTTCATCATTTAAGGGCCAACATTATTATAATAATCTACACCACTTGTAACATAGTACTCTACATTAGCTATGCATTTGACTCATTTTATTCCTCGTTCCCTCACTACATAGCTAGCTACTCATTATCATCTGCACTTCAATCAACAGAAGCCTTTATGTATCTAGAATTGCTGATAAAGATTATGATTTATGCCCACTTTAGCACTTGTTCCTAGAATCAAGCACAACCAGTCGCGTTATTTCAGAGAATTCTTGTTTACAGTAACAGTTTTCAAATATGTAGAATTGCTTCAATGGAAACAAAAATAAATTAAAAAAGTAAATTATGTTGAGTCCATACATTTTGTACTCCCTTTGTATGTGTTTTCTAGGTGTTACACTCGCAAATATATCATATATGTGTATGTTTCAGTATATAGTTTGTGAGAGACCAAACAAAAGAGAAATCATTTATTCAGTTAATGAACAAACGCTGCTGATCTATCATGTATATAAAATTAGGACTCGGGATAAATTCTGCAATACACAAGACTTAACTAAAAGGATACATTATACAAACTGAAGGGATCATAGGGATACACAGATCATACAACTCTAAAACTGTCAGAAATTTAAAATCACCATACAAAGTTGCGGTGCCTTTAGATCAGATAATTGCCAAGCAACAATTAATGTTAAACATAATCAAGCCTTCTCGGCACGACGAATAAATACAGATTCCAAGTCGGGTGGAGTAGTAAAATATTCTCTAACACCACCATAATAACATATAGGTTTAGACTTTCGCTTTCTTGGAGCAGGTGGACAACGAATTCTACTCGAGGTTCTTGATTCCTCGGATGTTGGTGTTGTACTCCTCGAGCTTTCTTCGTCTTCCTCATGTTTGCTAGATTGTTGTTTTGTGAATATTGGTTTCAATGAAGTACACAATGTGATTCCAGCCAACACCATTCGTTTCTTGGATTCAGATTCAACGACGATCATGCCTTCAGTTTTCTTACAGAAACCCATGATGTATAGTTATATAGAAGTGTAAGCTCAAATATAATTTTGATGGTAAGTAGCTAGGTAGTATGAAAAAATTTAGTGAATGTACATTATATATTTATTGTTGGGGGGGGGGGGGGGGGGGGTATAGAAGTAGAGAAATGGAAGAGAATCTAAAGGAAATTTAAAACTTTGGAGAGAAAGTGAAGGGTGGGGAAAAGGGGTGAGGAATTTCTTTAATTATGTGGAACGTTTGTTCTTTTTATCTTTTCTTTAAGAAGCTTTGGAGGTGAGTGGAAAAGAAGTCTTTAAGCTGAACAAGGAACACTGTTATAAATAGATAGACAGGAGGAGTATTTAGGATTGTTTCTCAACAAAAATCGTCTTGATAATAGGAACCATGATTTAAAATGACCCGAAACTCAAAAATTTATTGATAATTCAAGATTTCAGTAGAACTAAAAAGTTATATCTGGTGCAATTTTTAAAAATTTAACAAAATGTGGTTTAGGAGTAAAATGTAATATACGTGCCTGTGGAGAGAGGAAAGGAAAGTAAAAAAGAAGCCGAGGAGTACGTGAGGGCAAACAAAGGCTAGTAGAGGAGTAGATAGGCAGAGGTAGAAGGAAAAACAAAGGATGAAATTGCCCGTGAAAGTTGCTGACCCATGAACAGAAGACAAAGGATTTTTTGATTGCCTTTAATTTTGGCGCCCCCCCCCTTCTTTTTAGCCGGGAATAGAATATATTCTTATTCTTTCGAGTACACTTACTGTTACTATTAGTATTAGCCTGTAGGCTGTAGGTCAATTTCTTTGCCTACCCCATCAAATTTATTTATGTTATGTCTTGTCACTTGTCACTTGTGACTTGTTTCTTCTTTAAGATAATATTTTAGAATTAAGTGGTTTAGGTTATTTTCAGAATTTGCCAAATCTTTAAGATGATATTTTATAATTAGTATTTAGGTTATTTTAAAAAATTTACCTTTGGCATTTTCATAATTTCATGGTGACTGCCTCAGCTGCCTCCTATTCAAATCCATATGTAAAATTCTCTCTCAAACTAAAACATATTATCTGAGGATCATTCAATATATTAACAAGAAAGTTGCATATTGATGAAACATAATGTTGCCATGAAAACAGGTGTTTACCACCATGCGCATGTTATGTCAATATGTCTTACTGTAACAAGTTGTCATAAGCTTTGACTGTCCAAGGAACAGAGGTACCACAGATTACACAATTTATAGCAATTTTAAAAACTTGTCCACCTATAGCAAAAGAAGAAGTCATGTGAAAAAAGAAAGCACCTGTATTCAAATGGACCTATGGAGAGATGTCTGATGCTTTTAAAGAGATAACAGTTCATGACAGTTTGACTTTGACATAAATGTAAGGCACCGCAAATATATTTCACTTGGGCTTGATGTTTACATGGGAGATGCATGAAAATATAAAGACAGGTTTGTTGGTAACTTGGTATAGCAAATAACTTGCAACTGCTTAAGAGATCTATACATAGAGAAATACTCTATCCAAAGCATCATAGTTTACATCCTTGAATAGCCTCTGTTGTCTTCATATTGCTCCATGAACTCGTCATTAAACTTCTTGAAACTGGACATGATTGCAGGCATGTCCTCTTCAGCAGGCAAGATGGTTGTCCTCAAATGGAACACGCTGTAATTTCATGTATAGCGTTACATATTGCCAAGGTACGTTTATAATTCCCAAACTCCACATAGCAGATTACAATATGCAAAGAATTTTTCAGCGCACAATAAGATAGTGGATCTCATTCTTTTACATATTATTTTATGAAGTCTGGATATTTTTTTTGGGGGGAAAGGGGGATTCTTAAAATGAAGTTTGAAGTATGCAAGAATTTATTATTTACCCATCCTTTTGTCCAAACCCTGAACCTGGGACTGTGGAGATGCCTGTGGCCTCTAACAGCTTGAGGCAGTAGAAGACATCAGGAACTTTTCCAGCTTTTTTTGCAGCCTCAATAGCTTTTGGAGGTAAACGTATTTGTGGGAAGGAATACATGGCACCTAAACCATTTCCACAATATATAATTACACCTTTGAAAAAATACAGGTCAGTCGAATGAGAAAAAAATAATAGCATACCTTCAGTAAAATTGCAAATTACATTTCTGCAGCTGTTAAATCCATCGGTCATTATTTGTGCTCTCTTCCTCAGTGACCCAAGGATTCCTTTGCTGCATCATGTACAAAAAAAACAGATGCTGAGAATGCAACAAAGACTGCTTTCTGGAGATCAGACTAGATTTCTACATAGTATCATTATAGACTATACATTTGTAATACAAAACATGAGAGAACTAAGACAATTTTAACGCATTCAGAAACTTGAAAATGTCAACGAGACAACGACTATTAGAATTTGTAACAAACTCTAAAAGTGTAATTTAGAAATAGGCTCTTTTGACACTCTTGTTGTGAAGTGTAGAAATTAGGGTTGATATTAGCATACATACCTCTCTCTAACAAACCTATCATATGAGATGTCTCCGGGTTTAGGAGGATTGACCATCACACCCATCTGTAGACAGCACAATTATTATTTGTAATGATATTGCTTAGTTTAATAATAATAACGCAAAATTAACTTACAAATATCTGTCCAGGGACATTTGGACTAAGCGATATTGATGCAACCTTGTATATTTCATCAACCGTCTGCAGTTAAAGTATTGCATCAGTAAAACATCATAGCATGACAATGTACCTATTCTTCAGTTACCAACGAGATGGACGCTAATAGAAGTAATAAATTATAACAATAATTTCAGAGGGTGAATAGAGTTAGGTATATACAAATAAAGAAACTGCAGAATTTATCAGACAAATCACACAATGCACCTGTGGAGGAATGTTAGTCATCTCAAAGTAGCCTCCTCGCTGTCCACATTCACCCCAATAGCCTTTGGACACTGTATGAAAGGAGACAAGCTGGACCTCCTTGCTTATTGGTGGGCCCATGTCCATCAAAACCTTTAAATTTATGTATAAAAATTAAGTTGATGTTGCAATGACAGAGCATATAAAGGTTGTTCATCTAATAGAATTATAATATTACCTTTCTTGCACTAATAAAGGGACGTTCATCTTGGTAAACATTTTGCTGATAAACTTCATCTCCAAGCAGGACTAGTTTCTCTTGGTTGCAGAACTTTAATATTTCTTTCAAATTGGCTACACTAAGGCACTGTCCAGTAGGATTTCCGGGATTTATAATCACCATAGCTCGTACCTAATTATGTTTGAAAAAATACAAGACATTGAGCAGATGGAAATAGTATCCGGCTAAGAACCTGAGAGTGAATGCAATATGATCGCGTAAATTAGGTAAAACAAATCCATTTAATCAGCCCAATGAAGGTAAGCCATTTTGGATCATGAATTACACTAAGAGAAGAAATAATATTCATATTAAAATATTAGGTTTCCAAGTAAGCAAATATTCTTGAGTAGGTGAAGCGTGAAGTCATATACTCCTAATATTGCTTAGAGATTTAGCATGTTCACATAATAAATACTATTCATTCAAAGTTAAGGCAAGGGCATGGTCACTTTATTTCATCTTTCAATTTTGGGTTTGACATATGTCAGAACACATGTTCCCTCTGTCACCCGAGCAGAAGGATTTGAAAGTAGGGAATGCTTACTGTTATTCCTTTAGCACGAGATTCTGCAACTGACTCGCGTAGGTTTTGTATATCAAGACCCCAGTTAGCCGTCTCCTCCAGGTAGTATGGAACAAGAGAACCACCAAATAAAGTAATGGCAGCTGAATATAGAGGATATTGTGGAACAGGAACTAAAATCTGCAAATGACGAAGAGTTAAAGAGTTAAATTAACAAGTCCTGTTTGAAGAACTTATAAACTATAAGATAGAAGATAAAGTTATGAGCATGAGCAAAAAAGTTCATCAAGGGGGGAACAAGGGAAAATGAGAATAGATTACTATTCCATGGAAACGTTGTTATATTATTGGATAACTAACAAAATATATCCCGTGACAGGGGAATCTGTGTGTGTTGTACTTGCAGAGAATTATACCCCATCTCCTTGACCTCGGATTAGGGTTTGCAAGATCTGCATTACTCCTTTGCTCGCA
Source organism: Oenanthe sinensis (assembly GCA_028671895.1). Lineage (NCBI taxonomy): Eukaryota > Viridiplantae > Streptophyta > Magnoliopsida > Apiales > Apiaceae > Oenanthe > Oenanthe sinensis. The sequence goes on along the minus strand of CM053812.1, from coordinate 36,096,079 downwards.
CCATCAGTGAGATATATAAGCTCTGGATCACTGTCATTGATCCATATAAAGGATAAAATTTAAAACACAACCGCTTTTACCAGGCATACTCAGTAAAATGGTACAGAGAGATTGTCACCTTGGATATCCATCACGCTTCTCGATGAACTCCGCCACTTCTTTCCTTATTCCAGGAAGACCACGCGAGTCACTGTATGCGCCTATGTTCATTTACAAATATAAACTTCTTTATGCTTAATTAGCAGTTTAGCACTAATTTATTGTTTAATACGGAGTATAATACAAGAGAATATGGGATATAACACTAGTACTTGTGCTTGACACAAAACAAGGCCCAAACAAGATTGGTTTCTAAGAATATGTCAATTTAAAACATTATTGGAGCCTGACGTGATCATTAATAGATCAGCCGACTCCAAGAGCTTCAATAAGTAGATATTAAGTCGTCAAAGAAATGGAACTAATTGCATTAAGAAATGAATCCAGTTGAATGAGGATACCTAGACCACCCGAGGTGAGTCCTAAATAATATTTGGCTCTTGCAATGGTATCGGCAGGGAATACAAGTCCTACATTAGGATCATCGAGTAAAAATGGTGCTTGACAGAGAGCAACAACCTGCAATAACAACTTTGTAATTCAATATAAAATACATTCAATTCCAAAAAAGATATCAACTATCACTAACTGACTTGCAAAGTAATTTGCAAATGTAAAGAAATTAACACTGTCAAACCTGGCGGGGGAAAGTTAGAGGCTTCTGTCCTAGAGCATGAGGATTCCCCACATTTGTGAAGATAATCTGCATGGAATTGACCGTAAAAATTATGTTTTATTTAATATATGCATGTTACAAGTAACATGCAACCATGTACAACTAATGAAGAAACAATTCACAATTACATCAAATATTCTCATCACAGGCTAATAAACTAGATCTATAGACCATTGTGAGTCCCAGATGAAGGATGTCTGAAGATTACTTCCCTACAGATCTTGGTTTTATTGTAACATGCAAACAAATTTAGTAGGATAACTTGGGGTAAAGTAATATTATCAATTGGAAACATGTAAAACTATAAAGGTCTAAGGAAGAACTGCAAGTCAGATATTACATTTGACAATTGTCATGAAGCAACTCATGTCCATGAATAACAACTGATATTGTCGAACTCTTACAACTGCATTTGACTACACGTGATGAGTGAAAATAGATGTGCTGGAGAATACCAGTGTAAAGATAGCAGCAATTCAAATTTTCAATTTTTCATACAAGTGAAACCCTGAAGGAAGTTTCACATAGCTCAAAGCATCAATAATTTATTTTGTTGTTAGAGAGTGTGCAAATTATAACTGAGCATAAGCCAATCTATGGGGGTATATTGTGATTAATACATGAGAGATAATTTAAGTTGGGAGGACATTCAGCTCCGAAGATATGCACATGCCCGATATATTATCTTTGAATTTAGTGTTGTAAATTAAATAGCCTTAGACATAACAGTTGCACTTGTCAAAAAAAGAATACACCTTCTTCCCTTCCTTCTGAAGCTCTGAAGCTCGAAGATACAGCTCACCTCTGACAGCATACTGAGCCTTCTTCACATTTTCATTAATAGTCTCGTAATCAAGAGCCGCCATAATGGAATATATAAATTCCTATGGAGCTAACAATGCCACCTGAGAGTACGAAGTAAGTCAGCACATACCGTATACACTGAATTTATTTCGACAGAAGCACAAATTTATCCAAAGCTCTATTAACAAAGACTAAATAGCCACATTTAGGATCCAAATTGCCTATACAAACATCAAAATATTTTTGAAAGTTGATTCACTGATTCATGGTCGACCAAACTAATTGTGCAACACTTTGCACAATAAGTCTTTTTCAATGAAACTAACAAGCGTCAGCCTTGTAATTTTTATTTTTACTTCTTTTCCAGAATAATTTATTGAGCACAAATCTTTGTAACACATACAAGGCAGACAGGACAGCCATGACATGGTTCAGTCTAGCCAGACCAGTATATTGCTAAATTCAATCATAGGGTTCAGGGTTTAATTCAATGATATACAATTTTATTAGAAACAAAGGTACTAAACCCTGTAATAAAACCTCTTTAAAGAAGCATTGTGCACTAACAAAATGTCAATCATTCCCACATAATTAACACAAAATGCTCAAAACCAAATAATCAAAACCTTAAACATCAGAAATGAAGAAACCATAACTTATCAGACATTCACAGTAAAAATAAATAAATAGAAAGATTATAAAAAGGGTACAAATAAGGACCCATGAAACAACCCTTTATTATATCCTAAACAAAATCTCAATCAGATGGTATAAATAAAATAAAAATCGAAGCTTTACAAGTGGGGTGTTTTTAAAAACTTAAAATTGATGATTAATATTATATATGAGCATAACTGCACAAGATTGTTACCTTAAAGAGGGTTTTATTAGGTACACTGATGAAGCAGAGATTTTGTGTCAGTTATATACTCGTGCAAAGAGATGAAATGTGTATTTATGTATAATTGTATATATGGGTGGGGGCATATGAAAACAGATGCCTTTGTTATAGACTTACTCTGGCACAAATGTGTTGAGATCAAGAAATAGTGAAAAGTAGGAGGAGTGACACCACAGCCACTCAAAAAGTGGTTATGTATGAATGGATACAACATTTTATTGGAATTTTATATTCTTTTGGAGAAATGAGAATAGACTACGTCTTGAATATTTGAGTCATAAAATATTATGGGGTGTGTTTTTCTTTATTTTATAAAAACAAATATTTGGTTTTTAACAAAAAAAAGAATTATTTACACTAAAAAGGCGTTTATTATTTGGTGTTGACTAAAGACTAAAGAGGCGTTTAGAGTTGTGAACGTAAGCGTTTTGTCAAATGCTTTTTTACAGTAGCACTAGATCGGGGCCTTGTTCAATCGTTCCAATAGCTAGTTTGTCTTGAGCATCAACAAGTTGTTCATTATCGGCTGATCTAGTCCAGGATCCACACATACATATAAATATAAATATAAATCTATTCACAGAACTCATTTGTCTTTTTCTATATAAAATTTATAAATTAAAATATACATATAAATTTTTATTTATAAATTATTTATTAAATAAATCAAACGGACCAATAAATTTACACTACTCTAGGATTACCCTCTATTTATAATTTCACACTTGCACAAAAATCACAAAAATCTACATAATCTATCCTTGTATATTATAGAAGATTGTTTGATGGATAAAATATTAGAGCTGTTGCTGTTTTTATGATCAGGCCTAATTTTATATTAAAGTCTTGCATTACAAATATGCTAATTTTTAATGTAAATAGCGAAAATGTCAAACTTCCGCTTGTTTATATATTCTGTGTAGTATTATTACGCGTCAAAAATTGGGCCAACTGGTGATCCTCAGCAGAAGAATGGCCTCTCTTACAAAGCTCAATATTGTAGCACTTGTATTTATCTTCTTACTATCAGTTTGTGGTGCACTATGCACTTCTGCCTCCTCACTTCATCAACGTACATATTTTCCTTCATTATGTATTTTGTAATGTATACAACACACATGATTCATGAACACTCACATATGATAATAGAGTTCATGTTTAGAGATGTCTCGATTTCGATTACCATCTTTATAGTATAATTTCTACCAACACCTTAAGATTTTGAGAGAATCGGTTATCTAATAGTATGTTCCACAGGTGAGAAGCAAAACTCGAGGTGGTTTTCAGATTGCCGGAATGGATACAGAAAGCTCGGTTTTATAAACTGTGAAAATGCAAGTGGTTTAACAAACATGGAAAGTGTTGCTTGGTCTCAAAGGCTCAAAAGGGCATTATCACCACCACCACCACCTGCCCAGAAATTTGTAACACATTTTGGAGGTGCTCCACCGCCCACCAAATGATGAGTCCTAAATCGACCAGGTGGAACATATGTCTACATAACGCACAAATACATACATGTGCATATGTAGTTCATCCTGTTTGTACCATATATCTTTCTGAGTTTTTGTATCTATGTATCAATTGGTGTTAATAAGATTTTTGTATCTATATTCAAATGTCTCCTATTATTATATCGGTTATAAGATTTTACGTAAAAGAAAGCTTTATCTGTCACATTTAACAAGTCAACGAGTTAAAAAAAATGGTTGCGACTCTTGGGGAGATGTGATCTAAATTAAATTAGGTGGAAAGTTCTCAAGAAGTTGACATTCTGCAAAGAATGTAGCCCGTACTCTATCTATGCTCCTGAGCTTAATTAGAGAGGCCGTTTTGGTAATGGTACACACACCTAAACAGTAAACTTGGTGTTTAATGCTTGCATTTATATTTGAAATAGAGGGAGTACTAACTTCTAAATCTGTGTAAATGCACATTACACAATTACACAAACAATACTGCATTTTCTTGAGAAGTGTTAAAACAAACCAAGGTAAGAGTTTAAAATCTGTATATTATTTCATCTATTCAGCCTGTTACTGTAGTATTACAATATAACAAAACTGTTTTCTAGGTGACTTGTTACAACAAATAAAAGAACTTCATATTTGATAGTTGTCCAACAGGTAAATATCCAAAAATCCTGAGCTACTCTTTTCCACTTCATCTGACTTTATGAGACATCTTAATGTAATTTAGTAGCCTATCAAGGGCCTTACCGCTGTCAATGGCCTCTCTAGCCCTATCAAGGGCTGCCGATATATCTTCTGCTCCATCACATCCAAGCAAGTGATCTACGATTCCAGCGTTTAAGATGATTCGATCATATGCTGGACCTTTTTCACCACGAAGAGCTGCTAAGCCTAATTCTATATTTTTTGAGACCTGAAAATGTAGAATGAGAAAGGGGGTGTATTTAGCAAGAAAGAACAGATGTTCTGTAAATTTTTTGAACCTTATGGCCGAGGAGAATGCTGACATTACGGAAAACATTTGGAAAGAAACACGTGTCTTTAAAAATCATGTTCCAAGTATTTAAATGAACAATACTTCAGAATTAGGAAGATTATTACCTCTATGCACAAAGCTAATATCTAGAGGCCCATATTTAAATCAAATTAATACCAATGTACATACACATCATTTGTAGTCAATAGTAATGTTTCCAACAAACTCAAGATGCGAACATTACAACCTACTAAGATTACCAGTACAATTATGACTAGAAGATCTAGAAAGCATATTACCATTTTATCTGTCCTTGGAGTTTCAGTGGGATCAAGGCCATACTCCTCTGCATTCACCACGAACTTAAAATTTTCAAGCGACACACCTGCATCATTTCAAATAGCTTCAATTTTTAAACTTATAAGGGCTTGCCTAATCAAATGAGTCTCTGTATGTGGAAGTGAAACTTAAGGCTAAGTTACAAATCTAAATCACTTCGTCAGATACTACTTCCATAAAGAAACAATAATTAAAGATTGAAATAATTTTGCACCATCAACTTCGTAAGGTATTGGCATGTCCAGCGAACGAAACCCAGCACAGTAATTAACGGGGAGTCCTTTTGACGCGCTCGTTGACCGCGGTTTTGTTGTCATTGACAGTGCACCTTCCTCGCCCTAGACATATAGATACAATATAATTGATCACCTTTTCTTATTCCTTATATAAATATAGTATATACTACTAATTAATGGCATCGCTTTCTTTAACTTTCTAATTCATGGTATTGCTTTTCAGCTTTGTAAACAGAAATAGATACAAAAATGAGTTCCCTACAGCTCAAAAACAATACAGAAACAACTTGGTTTACATAAGACCATCTGTATACCTTTACCACCAAACCAGAATGAACACCTCTTCGTTTCATAAGCATTAAAAGAGGTTCTTCATAACCTTCATGATAAAACCCAGCAACCATTGCTTCCTTTCCCCGAGCCTAGATAAAAAGAATGAGCGGACAAACATTTAGAAAAAAAAATCATTACGAGAGGGTGAAGTGCTAAAATATTGCACCTAGGAAATTGAGAATTTCGATAACTCAGGATGACGCAACTAATATTTTATCAGTGTTATACATATGAACATGATCACATATACAGATGAAAGAGAATGCACAGATGTCAGTACATGTCATGAAATAATATTGACAAAGTATCCCTTTTTGACAATGATCTATGTATTGTAACTAAAAAACTAAAGATACTACATTTATGTGAAAGTGAAGCATAAAATGCAAACTTAAAAACTGTTTTAGCCTGTGAGATTCCTATGATAAATAATATTATGTTTTCCATAAGATGTTTTTCTGTCTGTTACAGTATTATATTATCTGTAACATAATTAGAATTGGCCCAATTCTATCTAGATTAGTATTATATTACATCAAAATTAAAACGAATCTATCTAGATGTAGCTTACCCTCACGATCTGTTGAACCTTCTCAGTTGTTGCTAGCGGTGGACGTTTCTTTATATGTTCCCTCAGCCCAATAACTGAATATCTGTGAATTTATAGAGACAAATACCAACTCAGTCCACTACACAGACCTATATGTTTTAAGAATAACAGAGTTTAAAATAAAGTAAAAATAAGAAATTATAAGTTGATTTCATACAGCGACGGACAAGCTTCACGCTGACTCACATAAGCAAAACCGACCCCCTTATCCTGTAGACATGTATTAGAGTTAAATGGTCCGAGCAAGCATATGATAACACGTCAAGAAGACATGGGAAATACAATCACCTCAAGAAGCCTTTTAGCTTGCAAAGGAGATAAATTTGTATCTGCTCCCATGAATTTCAGCATTTGTTCTTCAGTTATGCCTCCCTGTACACAAGAATTATCTTGGTGTGCACAAATCAGATTGGCACTTTTTATCAAAATTTTATCCTCGTAGTTTTTAATCTCTGTTCAAACTCAAATCATTTTTTACATCTCAAAGCCTTTGAACAAGGAATATGCAACTTGATCCAATTAATGGTGCTAAAATGAACAATAAAGCATCATGATACATATTAAACTTTATATAATATAAAAACATAGCAGGTTTTGGAACAGTATAATTGTGAGACATTTATTACTCTAATGCCTATTACTTGGTAAATAACTTTTGGGATGCTCATATATATATATAGCACAAATATCAGACTCCAAGTGCAGCAACCATGAAGAAAATACAACACACAAAATATACCTTTGGTGGCATCCAATCTACACCATGAAGCAAACATGCTTCATCATAACAGGATCTAACAGCAGCAACAAAAAGAGTGCTCCTGAAGAAACGGGTATTTCCGTCATATGGTTCTCCGTAATGAGTCAATGACCTAACATCCGCAATTGGCACTGGACCTGATAATTGGCACATAAACAGATTCAGGACAACAATACATTAAAGGCAGCCAAAAGGCACTCCAAAACTATTTAAAAAAATAAATCATTACCAAGTTCATTATCGAATGCAAGGCAGTATGCTTTCAGTTCACGATCAGTCTCCCTGTTCATACGTTGACCAATCAAGAAGGCTGAAAGTAGTGACTCTGTAACAGTTGCTGCTGTATTCTCGCTATTCAGTGGAAGAACATCTCGCAGAACACCTTGAACTTCCTCATATCCGAGATGCCCCCCTGCTAAAACTTCCCTAAGAGCGCCAACCAATCTCATGTCAGATGTACCATTACCTACATATTGCGGCCCGATTGAGTTACCTGTTCCCATTATCGAGCCTTCAGGATCAGCTACAAAAATTATATCAGGGGACAAGACTCGAACCAAGTGTGGCCAGTACGCATTTATTGCACGCCTTTCCCCCTCACTCCACTGTGTTGGTTCCGGAAAAGCATTAGCACGGATTGTCATTGCTGCAAAAAAGGCACCCAGTTGTGCTTTTGACACTTTCTCTTCATCCTTCAATTCTCCTTTGGCTGACAATCAACAGAAACCTAGTAAACAGATACCTTCCTTCAGAGGCTATAGCCATTTTATACGACAGGGTCATAACAAAATCCAGGCTCAACTGTTCAGTAGATTATGCAAATTTTGTAACAAGTTACTCAAGTTTAACATTCTCTTAAATTGTGATCCTAGAATTCTATCTTGGACACCGAATATCAAAGCAGTACCTCTCACTGCATTCATTTTGTGGGAGGTGGCAACGTCTAATGGAGTCAAACCCAACATCAACATGTTTTACAGACAAACCCCGAAAACAACACAAGCAAAACTCAATTAATCCCACTGTGACTAGTTTGTAAAATTTTATTATCTAAAACTTTATTATTCATTATCATCAAATTCAACTACTACAACATGGAATCGACACATACAATTACGAACAAGTCCCGAACCCCAAAATAGCCATCCAACTGAGAAGACAACGGAAAAAAAAAAAAAAACAGCCCAGTCTTATAATGCCAGCAAGCCTTGTTATGCCATCCAAGTCAAAAAAACACACACAAATAGGGAGAAAAAAAAAGAACCTTAAAATACAATCAACAGCATAAATTCAAGAAAGTACAGAAATATAGAATAAACATACCTGATCTTAAAATGGTATCAAAAACCTTAAAAGCTTGTTCTTCATTAAGAGGCTTGGTCTGAGTGGGGCCAGTACAAACCCGGGTTTGAGCATCTAACACAGTTTGATTGGGTTTAGAATAATGAGAGCTCCGATAAGAAGAAGAAACAGTTGGGTTTCTAATATCAGGTTCTTTAAACCTCGAATCCATAACTTGTTCTTTAGAATCTAACACAGCTTTTATACTCAGTTGACCCCTTGGAAATATTACAACTTGGCCATCTTTTCTTGGGAATAGAGCTAACCTTTGAATATTTGTCTGATAAATACAAATGTTGTGTGTATACTTGTTGGGTGTGGAGAAAGATGAAGTGGGTTTGAGCAGAGCTTTCATGGCGGTGGTAATCTTGTTTGGAATCAAGACACGAGGAGACTAGAGTTTCTTGATTTGGAGGGCCTGTTGGTGCTCTTATTATTTTTGTCTATCCGGGTACATCGAATTATGGGTCTATCCGGGTACATCGAATTATGGATCTGGTATAATATAAAAAGGGTTAAATATTGCGTTCAGTGTATGAAGCAGGTCACTAATCGTAAATTTAACTCATTTTGGTGATTGATTGCATAATTTGATCATTTTAATCACTGATTTCGATTTTTTTATCAAACTCATTTTTCGGCCACTTGAAAATTTTCCGGCGAAAAATAATATGCAAAAAAAAATCAGAAAAAAATTATATGTAGTAAAACACCCCGACTTTAAATCTCCTAAACTCAGAATTATTGAAATAAAATTCAAAACTCAAAATCGAAATTAAATAAATTTGGGTCAATATTTATTTAATTTTGATTTTAAGTTTTGAATTTCCTTTCGATAATTCTGAGTTTAGGAGATTCAAAGTCGGGGTGTTTTACTACATATAAATTTTTTTCGACTTTTTTTGTACACATTTTTTTTCGTCAAAAAATTTTCAAGTGGCCTTAAAACTGAAATGATATGGATAAAATAGGTAGTCTTTAAGAATAAAATTAATATGTTTTCAATGTTTTTATTCTTATCATTTCAAAAATGAGATGCAACAAAATGTAAAATGATCACTTTTTAGTGAACATATTTGTTCTTTCAATTACAAAATATATAAAATAATTTAATTTCATTTCAGGATTATATATATATATATATATATTGATTATCATAATATTTAATGGTAAATTTTGTGATCGAATTGAAAATCAAAGCTACTAAAAGTAATAAAGAAAGTGAAATTAAATTGCAAAAAAAAAAGTAAAATTAAGGAGGATGTATTCAATTGAAATTTTAATTAATTATTTTTAGGCCATAAATCTTACGTAGTAATAGATTATAGTTTTACACAGAATTTATATAGATTCAGTAGAGCACTACATAGTTAAGACCCAATTCAATAAAATTTCTTATATTTTTGTAAAATTTTAAAGGAACAAAATTATATTATAAAATCTAGCAAAATTCGTGAATTTTTTAAATACAATAATGTTAATAAATTTTTGAATATCAACAAATTTAAATATATTAATAATTTATATTAAATACTCTTAGATTTAAAAAAAATTATTTTTAATCCAGATTGAATACTTCTAAATATTTAAAATATGGCTTGAATATCATCAAAATTTAAATGATATTTTTAAATCTTTATTGAATATTTTTTATATTTTAATATTTTTTTAATTCAAACTAAATACTCCTAAATTTTTACAATCCAAAGAAAAAATACAAACAGAATCTAGATGGTCCCGATGGGAGCAACTTTGTTTTTCCCTAGTTCCGATTATAAACCAAACAATTTATACGAGGCGAAACTTTTTTAACGTGAGAATTATGAAAATTTTCATTAAATTTTACAGAATTATAATAAAAAATGTTTAGATAAATTTTTTATTATAATTTTATAAATAAAATTATGATTCTTCACTATTTTATTTATTTATTATTATAATTTTATAAAATTTATTAAAATTTTCACGGTTGTCACGTTAAAAAGTTTGTAACATAGTGTTACCGTTAGGGTGAGCATTCGGTCGGTTCGGTTTTAAACCAAACTGAACCAGAAAAACCGAAATTCCAAAATTTTCTAAACCGAACCGAAATATTTCGATTAGTTCTGTTTTTAAAAAACCGAAATTATTAAAAAATTATATTATATTATAATTATTATTAATATCATTTTTTACTAATAAATTTATTAAAATAGGTAAGAACTAAAATAAAATATAAACCATCAATTTAAATATTTTAATTTAATTTGAATTAATTAAATCATTAATATATAAAATATTAATAAATAATATATATAATTCGGTCTATTCGGTTTGAACTTTGGGTTCAGTTTAAACCGAATAAATCGAACCAACCAAATTTTCAAAAAAATAAAACCGAACCGAAATTCAACTGTTCGGTTTTTCAATTTCGGTTCGGTTTTGCTCACCCTTAGACTTACCGTGTATATAATTTACTATTTTTTTCTAATGTATGCTCTTGAGACGCATTAAAAAATTAAGTATCAAATTTTAATTAATTTTCTAGTTATTAATAGTAATAATAGACCCTATATACACAAAAAAAATTACCAAAAATAATGTACAAAAAATTTCATGAATAAAAATCAACCAACCCAAACAAAATGATAAAAAGTTAGTGGTCAGTGTGTACATACCACACCCAAGAAAAGACCCTGTAATTTAGAGCATGTTTGGTCTGCCTTAAAATAAATTTTTTTGAACTTATTTTTGGGTAAAAATTTCATATTTTGATAAATATTTTTTATACAAGTATTTAATGTATATTTGAGATTCTATAAATTGTAAAAAAAATTAATTTTTTCCAGAAAAAAGTTAGGAATCTCTAATTTTATCTTAAAATAAGTTAACTTATTCTGCAAAAAAATTATCACGAACACCCCCTTATTACTGTACGGTAGTAATTTAAATTTAATAGCATGGTGGGCGCATTGAAGTATTGAAGGTAGATTGAAAACCCGAGGAGTAACTTTTTTCTATTTGCATATTGCTGCTCCAGGCAGGCAGTTTATAATCACAAATTCACAATCTATCGACCTACACAATTCAATTCAACTCAACTCAAATCAAATCAAAGCTATTCCAATGATTTCAATTTCACAAACCTGAGAATAAATGGCCGCTGCGATCTCCGGATTTTGATTCTGTATCGCTGTTGATTTCAAACAAATCAACCACATCAGCAGATCTAATCAAATTACAACTACTCTGATCTCATCGTGTTGAAATTGAAACCCTAGGTACATTGATTAATTATGGCAGGCGCGGCCTCGGCGCTCTACCTTCTGGATATCAAAGGCCGTGTTCTCGTCTGGCGCGACTACCGAGGCGATGTTACCGTTGCTCAAGCTGAGAAATGCTTCACCAAACTCATCGATAAAGAGGTTTTTTTCTATATCCTACACTTGTATATATTCTGTCTATCATTTTCTGCTCTCTGTATTTTTCGATTTCGCAATTTTACTTGCTGCTGTATTGTTACTTTATTTACCTCATTGATCTGTTTGCTTATACGTAAACCAACCGAAAAAGCTACATGTTAATTGAATTGGACTCGGAAATTTGTAGTACCTGTTTTGTTTCTTTGTCTGAGCTGCAAAACTCGAATCATACAATTTATAAGTGTTGACGAGTTAGTTAGTCGGTTTGAATTGGACTGTTTGTAATGTATTGATTTTATTTAGGGAGATGCAGATACGCAGCATCCAGTTGTGTATGATAATGGCGTCACGTATATGTTTATACAACACAACAATTTGTATTTGATGACTGCATCCAGGCAGAATTGTAATGCTGCTAGTCTCCTTTTATTTCTGCATCGTGTGGTTGACGTAAGTGTCGTTGACTCTTTAAAATTTATAGAATATTGAAATTTTTTATTGGAGATTCTAATTATTATTATTGTAGATGAATTGTCCAGTTCTAAATTGTTTTTCGATGACAGGTCTTTAAGCATTATTTCGAGGAGTTAGAAGAGGAATCACTTAGAGATAATTTTGTTATAGTGGTATGCTAAACTTCTATTCTGCGCAAAGTTCCCCAGTTTATTACGTATACAGAAAATAAAACGATGTGTGGATGCTGTCATGCTGATACAAATTTTTCTGTACACAGTATGAGTTACTTGATGAAATGATGGATTTTGGTTATCCCCAATATACTGAAGCAAAGATTCTTAGCGAGTTTATCAAAACGGATGCTTACAGAATGGAAGTATCACAGAGGCCCCCTATGGCTGTGACAAATGCGGTGTCATGGCGAAGTGAAGGAATTCGTTACAAGAAGAATGAAGTAAGGCCTTTCAAATTTATATAGAAAGATTTGTAAGCTATTTGAGACAGCAGATCATAAATATTCTACTTTTTTCCAGGTGTTTTTAGATGTCGTTGAGAGTGTCAATATCCTTGTGAACAGCAATGGGCAGATAATTAGATCTGAAGTTGTCGGTGCATTAAAGATGCGGACATATTTGAGGTAGATCCTATGCTAAATTATAATAATTTTGTGAGAAACTATCCTACGTACTTTTGTTTTATCATTCTTGTAATCTTTCGTCAAAGTGAATGTTTATTGATGCCAAGTGAATGGTATTAATATAAATGAAGAAAGTGTTGGTTAGAATATATCTCAAGATCCATAACAAGACTAGTCTTTTTTCCCCTTCTTAATACTGCAGAATTATGATCATTTATATCATATGCTGGAATATATGCATGTTATATAGTCATTAAAAGTTATGCTAACAGAAGAGTATTGCCTATGTCTACCTTAGCATTTTATGAAACTGGTATATGTTATTTTGAAGAACATTGGCATTAAATCAATCTTTTGATTTGTTTCTGCCAGTAAGAGCTGTTCCTATATTTTGGTCCTATTATGTGTTACTCTTTTTATGTACTATCTAGAACATAAATGCTGTGCTCATCTGTTGTAGTGGTATGCCTGAGTGCAAACTTGGGCTAAATGATAAAGTTTTACTAGAGGCACAAGGACGAGCAACCAAGGGAAAGGCCATTGACTTGGACGATATTAAATTTCATCAGTATGTTATCCCCCTTCTACTTATTGTTACTAGTTGTGTACACTATTGAGTATATTTTTATAAATAAAGCTTCATCTTTATATTTTCTCGGTGTTTTTTTATCTTGCTGCTATCTGGCTGAATTCACTATTATGATAGGTGTGTGCGTCTTGCTCGATTTGAAAATGACCGGACAATATCCTTCATACCTCCTGATGGATCTTTCGATCTCATGACATATAGACTCAGCACCCAGGTAACTTTTGCACATAGACTTTTTTCTTCATCGTCTTTTCTGACTTCTCTACCTAGTAGCATGTTTTAAGTGACAATGTATAATTTGATTATAGGTAAAGCCTCTGATTTGGGTGGAAGCTCAAGTAGAAAGGCATTCGAGGAGTCGTATGGAAATCATGGTAAAAGCCAGGAGCCAGTTCAAGGAAAGAAGGTATAGTTATCTGTCTTTGGCATACATCAATATCCTTAAAGTTCTAATTTTAAGGTCTACTGAATGAGATAGTTTATCATTGCAGCACTGCAACAAATGTCGAAATTGAGTTGCCTGTTCCCTCTGATGCTATTAATCCAAATTTGCGGACATCAATGGGATCTGCTTCTTATGCACCTGAAAATGATGCAGTGCTTTGGAAGATCAAATCATTTCCGGGTGGTAAGGTAAATTTTTCGCTCTAATGTTTTCATATATTACTGGGTGCTAATGATATTAAAGATTATGATACGTTTTCCTGTGTGAATAATATCTAATTTGTTTAATTTTTAATTCTGGTGACGTGTAGGAGTATATGTTGAGAGCGGAGTTTAATCTTCCCAGTATTACAGATGAAGAAGCAGTTCCTGATAGAAAGGCTCCCATACGAGTGAAATTTGAAATACCATATTTTACTGTTTCAGGGATACAGGTGCGCCATTATGAATATGCACTTCAGTGTGTGAATATAGAAAACACTTGCATGTCGTTGTTGTTGGTTCTTTCTCTGTTAGTTTCAACAGGATGTTGTTTGCTTTCTGTACTAACCATAGGTATAAAACAGAAGAAGCTATCTAATAGAGACGTTATCCTTCTATATTAGTGTTAAGGCCCTGTTATGCAAATCCTGAGATATATATCCCTGAAATATATAGACCAAAATGCAATAAACTTGAGGTGTTACCAATCACTAATCACAACTTGCTTGCTGTCAGAATATTGACAAAGTACACAAATAACAGGATATTTTTCTTTAAACCAGAGATACTAAGTTCAGTAGTTCACAAATCACAATAACAGACATATATGTATATTTTGTAACTCCTTGTCTTGAGTTAAAGCATCACAGTTGAGGGTGTTTGGCTACCTGGTAAAAGAGGTAAAAGGTACCTCCAAAGGTATTTTTGCCATTTATAAGAGGTAAAAATTTAAGCCAAATACCCTTATTTCATGTTTCCTTCCACTGTCATTTACTAAGTGTTAACATATCAACCCCTCTTCCTCGTCTCTATGAATTCAACAAGTTCTCTATTCAAACCAGTTATGGTATATTTCATCATGTCGAGTACTGTGAAATTCGGAATCATCCACCAGCAGAATTATAACAACTCACTGGAGTAGAAAATTGTACTCGACAAGAAACTAAGAAAAATTATTTTGCATTTTGTTAATCACCTGGTCATGAAAAAATAATCACACTTTTACATACAAGCTCCGAAATGATAATGCTTAGATTTGGTAACATAACTAGGTACCTTTAAAGTTTCTATAATTCCATTGCTCCAGGCTTGGCATAGTGTGGGGTAGTCCACTTCTCTACTTAATTGCAAAGTTGCATGGACTTGGCATATTGTGGGGTAGTCCACTTCTCTACTTAATTGCAAAGTTGCATGGACCTTGATGGTCTCTGATTGATTCATATACTTTGAATTATGGAAGGGTTAATGGGTATTCTCCACTTTAGCTAGTTTTTTTGGCAATACCAAAAATGTAGTCTTCAAGAATTATTTTATTGGTGTTTTGGGCTAAAAGTATTTTTGTAAGTTTATGAGCTGAGTTCGTTAATGTTTACATAGCATGTCCACCTAGGTAGCAGTTTTCAATTGAGAATATTCTAAAGATTGTGACAAACTGTCTTTAAAATTTTAGTTGCTTTTTTATTGTTTCTAACAATAACAAAAGTTATCATTGATAATGGTTTTTCTGTGTTGTACTTGTCTAAACATAACAGCTGTAGTGGGATAACTCATATTTCATAATTGTAGTAAGATATTGGGGGGTTTTGTAGGTCCGATACCTGAAGATCATTGAGAAGAGTGGCTATCAGGCTCTCCCTTGGGTGAGATACATAACGATGGCAGGTGACTATGAATTAAGACTAATCTAAAAGCCATTTATGTCCATTAATGCTTCTAGTCCTGCAGTATCCCTGTGGTCCTGCCAGCAGTGGCTTTCAATCATCCTTAACAAGAGGGTTACTCTCCATTACCAGGATTGGGTTTCGGTAAAACGATTACTCATGGGAAGCACATTATGTTGTTTTGTGTTATTGTTGTCTTTTATTGAATACAGGTTTTACTTTCTTGTATAATCAATCAAAATTTAATCCTACACTCTTCAGAAGAAATCAAATTTTGTTTTTTCTTGTTTACAAATTATTTAGAACATTTACTCCATGTATTTTGAATCACGTAACTTGTAATTATGCTACCTGCGTTTGCTTAAAATTTGTGTCTGGACTCCAATCACTTAATTAAATTGTTCATTTAGAGCAAGTCTAAATGCATTGCTATACTTGGTTCTATAAGTATAATATCCAGAACTTATAAACTGATAAATCTAATGCATGTATATACTTGAATGGAAAAAATATATAGATGGATAATTGTTTCAATATTTAGATTAGAAATACTTGAATGAAGAAATGTATAAATAAATAATTAGCTCAACATTTGAAATCAAAGATATATGAATTTTCTATTATATAAAGTAGAGTCTTTGATATTTAAATGTTCTGATCTCCACATCAAGAAATAACGCTATACTAACTCAAAAGAAAATCCTAAGCCTTTCATGAGATTTTAATATTCAACACTCTAGGTCTGAAATAAAATATAATTCGAAGTAATCCTAAAGGCATAATGAAGCTGCTCCATAAAACTTGGACACAATCTCTATTTACCAAGCTACAGCCTAGTATTTGATGCCCCAAATAAAACATGTCACAGGGGCTGCCAAGTAAAAAATAAAGAAGAAAATTAGCTTATGTACATTGTTGTTGGAAGGGGCTAACAAACGAACATGTTCCAACCAAATGTAGCCAAGTTTCTTTCCTCTCTCTTTTCTGTCCTGGGGGGGGGGGGGCTAATGCTGCACTTGGTTTGGTAATGTTGGCGGAGTCCTTCTAGAAGCATGTTTTCTGCAACGTTCAAAAATGCTATCATATATAACATCAAACTGAACTCCTGCTCTTTCCCGATTCACAATAAACAGAATGTGATCACCTTCAACAATCTTGTAATACCTGCAATACAAGCAAGTGCCAAATTTCGTAGTTAACAAAACATTTAAAGAAATGTGACAAACTTCTTTGGAGAGCCATCTCACTTAAGTACAAACAAACATCATTTAACTGGAAAAGCATGCATTTAAATTGTAAATGGCCTCCTCTCCTCTAAATGGGAAATTCACTTTACATATCACACCCATCAAATTTTTTGACAACAGTCTACCAAGTCAATTTGATTCATTTGGTGGGAGTATGATGACAACCCGTCAAACCCTAGAGGATTATGATTATTCTATAATCCCAACTAACAATAACATTACAAGACACAAGTTGGTCTTGTGCAAAGTTGCCTAACATCTTATACACTAAGGCCAGGTTTATTTCGGTGGATTATAATCCGCAGACTATTACTTTCTTTGCCCCCCCCCCCCCCCAAATTTAAAGGATTAGTATCCTGTGGAATTAGATTTCAATCATCTTAATGAGTCATTTCTATGGGATTGTAAAATACCTTCTCTCACAAGGTATTAATTATAATCCCATAGAAATGAACTAGAAAGATGATCAAAATATGGATTCATAGTATAATAATCCTTTAAATTTGGAATATATAAGGTTATAATCCCTTAACAGACCTAAGATCTCCCAGGCATAGTCTTCAGTAGCTCGATCAATGAAACATTCCAGAGTCTTTTGCCAAGATTCATGTTATCATGTAGAAGACAACTCTATTGAAGTTTAAATTGCTCATACATTTGTCTAACTACCCAATTATTTACTGACGGGCATATGAGAGCGAATGTTAAATTATTGCTCAACAGATATCACAATGCAACACTTGTACCAAATACATGATTGGTCATGGACGTATTAATAAATCATCAATATAAATTGTCTAAGCTGAAGCTGAATGCTTAGAACTATTAATAAACCAAGGCAGAACTTCCTAAATAATAAAATATAGCACAAATATTAATATGCATATTCCTTGGTCACTGAAATTGCAATGTGGAGTACAACAGATTGAATGATGCAAAGAAGTGGAACAAACCAGATGCCCGGTTGCAAGGGCTGGCACTCAGAATCATTTATAACTAGACGACTTCGGTGTTCAACAGGATACCGAGGGTGTGTCATCGATATAGTGTTGAGTGCTCCATCATTTTCCCACCAATCTTTGTCCCTAACAATGTAGTTGTATTTTAGCACAAAGCATGACAACAGGATGGTGTTCAAATATATTTTGAATGTATATATAGCAGTTATAGTGGAACTCAAAGAAGTAAAAGGGATCTGAAAAAACATTGTAAAATTGTAATTTATAAAATTCCATCAATTTTAATTTATCATTTCAAATGAGACTAAAAACACATGAGATTACTAGTACTTATGAACAACATTCAACAACCAAGTTTCGCTCACCTGTAGCCTTTGAATGGCGGGGCTACATCAGGAGGATGACGCCATTGACTCATCTGCAGCACTCTGATGAAAAGCAAAGGGTGAATCCCAAGTATGCCGGATGGAACAGTTACACCCATAACTTTCCTAGTACGCTTGGTAGCATAGCTGAAGTAGTAAGTATCAGGAAATGTAGATAGATGAATATTCAGTCTCAAAGATCCCTGGAGTGTCAGATCAGGAAGAATCCAATCTCCAGAAGCAAATGGACCAGAATTCCCTAGGAGGCAATCGACAAGACCTCGAATACCAATTTTCTTCCATGACATGTTGTAGTGATCAAACCCAAAATTATAGTATGCCTTTACCCAGTGAATGTCAATCCAATCATAAATTATTACTCCCACTCGACACCACTGTAGCAAACATAGAGGTTTCAAGGACTTTCCATCTTCCGGTCTGTATAAAATTGCATAAAGACCAGGCACAATTTAATTGGTAATCACAAGAAATAAACACATCGCAAAATTCAAAGCACGTGTAAACCTATGAAGCTATTATTGCAAATTTGAGAACACAGTGAAACTCTAATTTAAGGTATTAATTATATGAATGATCACACAATTCAAGCGGCATCACATTGACTTAAAGCTCCATCTTAGAACATGATTTCTAAACACACATTCTGAATATTCACATGTAATGTAATGGAAATAATGTTTTGTTTGACTAAATACTGCTTACTGCATTCCATCTAGGTAAGTTCTTGTAGTTCCATTAAAAGCACCGGATAATGATGTTATGCTTAATACCCAGTTCTCAGAAGTGCTTTCATGCCCCTTGAATGCCTGAAATTAAGTGAGTTTTTTTGTTTATTATTACAATGAAAATTAGTTACTTGTTAGCAAATGAAATATTAACATGAAAATTCGATTACCTTGTCAGCAAGCATTTGCTGTAAAACACGAACAACCTGCGCACCAGCTGAGTGACCGACAAAATGAATTGGGTGATCTTCGTCCCACTCAGGATAGTGCCCTGCATTCCAGTTACATCATTCCAAATCCAAGTAAATAATCAATTGCTATAATACAAACTTAGCCCACCTCGATCCAAAATACCAAGTAAACAGCTAAAAAAATAACCTTGTTCATAATTTCGACCAAACTGCGAGTGTCCACAAGCTTTGCTGTGTTCCTCCCCATAATCAACTCGTCCGCCTTTCAAGTAATAGAACAATTCACGTGCCCTGAAACCTCAAACCCCTTTCATCATTTCAAAGACTAAACAAATACAAACATGTACATTATAAAACTCATATAAGCATAAACATGAATATATACACTCACCTATCATATATACTTGTCAATGAACCAAGATCTGGCACCAAAACTCTTTCATCCTTCTTTTCTGCCCCAGCAAAATACGATAATCCACCCAATTTCTGGAAGTAAAAAAAAACATGACAAACATCATAAAATTAAATATCTAGAAAACAACTTTTAAAAATTGTACATTTCACAATTTAATTCACAAGAAAATATAAAATGGGGACATCCCCACATACCCCTTTACCAAATCCAAAAATTCCATGAACCAACACAATGGGAGGCAAATCAACAGCAGAGGGTAAAATCTTGGCATCATCAATTGTAATTTCATTAACATTTAAATAAGGTTTATAAATCCATTCATTTAAGGCCTGTGAAAGATCACCAGCCAAAGCTGTGCTAAATATATAAAACCCATATAACATATGAACCCAACAACTCACAAACAGCTCTGACAATTGCAGAGCTGCTATAGATAATCTAATCATCTTTGCAACCCCCGATAATCTAAAAAGTTGGGGTCTTTGTGTATATAAATGTATGTATATATGACAGAACAGAGCCTTCTTCTGTTTCTTGAATTTCTTTAAGAAGGATGTTCTGATGCATTAAAAATTATTTATAAACCTGTATGTATATGTCAAGAACAATCAAAACCCTTTTGAAACCCTATGTTTTACAATAGATGTGAGCATGAAAAAGAGATCCTTTTGCTCAAAATTTGATCTTTTGCTTTGGGGAAATTGTTTCCCATAATTTTCTCGTGGCTCACCTCACAGGTCACACAAAACCAATACAAAAACAAATAAATTAGTCATAGTTAATCTGTGAGTATATAGTAAGAGTCTCATATACATATACACAAGCATAGTAGTAAAAATTACTAAAACTTTGGTTGTATTCTAGAGAAACCCGCTCCACAGAGTTTAAATTATTTGTGGGTCCCATGAATCAAGAACAATTAGGCCTGGATTATTTAGACAACAACATGATTAGTGAATTTTTAATTTTTAATGAAAACGTGTTTGGTGATTACGGAGTATAATGGTAATAATAAAAGTGCCTCTTTATTACTAGTGAACTGTTTTGCTGAAAAAATACGTATAATTTATTGCTAGATTATTACTCCTCCAGTCTCGTGTTAACTGTTTTTTAGATGTTTACGCGTAGACCAATTTTTACATTTATTACAGAGTTTTAAAGAGTTCCAATACTTGGTATTTAGTTAAATATTTCTAAGAGTAGTCAATCACAATAATCAAACACACTAACGTAACTGTATCACTATTTAAATTAAATAAAAAATGAATATTGCACAGGGTACTATAAATTGCATTGAGAATTATAAGTGTCGCTAATGAGGAAATAATTAAAAGTCAATCACTTTTTAGTAGTAAACAAAAAAAGTAACGGTTATTTTGAAACAAAAACTATTTTCTAAAAAAGCACTTACAATTGGACGGAGGGAGTATCTTTTTTCAAAATGTGTTTTTATATTTATTTTTATTTATCAATACATTTTAAAATCATATGAAATTTATAACTTTTAATAACTAAAAATGATGAGAGACACGATTGTATAGCACAAGTGATAAAGTGTTTATCATTTATCGTCCCAGGTCTTGGGTTTGACTCTCGCTCATCGCGAAATTTGTTAAAACAAATACTCATTTATAAGGCTATAAGTCAATTTAAGTCAATCTAGTAACAAAAATGATGATAAACATTTTGTATAATAATAAATATATACAAAATGTAAGTAGGATAGAAATTATAGAGGACATGCAAGCAAAATTACAAAAATACAATTAGAGCATCTCCAACGCTGAGCTCATGTTAGGTATAATATTTAGGTGGCAGACTATTATAACTAATAGGTAAAATATTGATTACTCCAATCGAGACTCCTATTAGTTATAATTTTAGATGATGAGAGGGACGCACGCTACATCTCATCGTCTAAATAATCAACGTCAACTCTCGCTTAAAATATCTCCTAACCCTAGACCTAATATTAGTCTAAGCCCCATTTTAAATTGTATTATTTATTTATTACATATAACATACTATTATTATTCATTTTTTAATAATTTAATTTTAAATATATAAGCCACTTATTAAATATATAATATACAAAAATATACATTCATTATTAGTATATGTATCGATTACTATTTTTATTTATAAATTATTAATTTTATGTAATATTAAGTGTAAAATATTATTTTATTGTTAACTAAATTTATAAAAATTCTAATATTCTCATATAATAAAATATATTTTATAATATATGTAATTAATATTTGTTAATTTATTTTTACCATATTTAAACATGTTATTATATTTTCAATGGTAATAATTATTATTTTTGTTTTATAATATTTACATAAATATAAAAATATTATAATATTATCATTGAATATCTTTATGCTAAATATGTTTTATTTTAACTTGTATTGAATAAAATTAATTAAAATTATTTTAATTATATATTTAAAAATAAAAATAATATAATATTTTAAATATATTTAATAATTATAGCTAACACATATTAGAGCATAAATCCTTACATGTTACAAAAAAATTAGATATTTACATTTTAACTAATAATTTTAGCTCTGCTCCGTTCGGAGATGTTACCACTAACTTGGCGCTGGATCTGAGGTGTAGCCGCGTAGGTCTTGTTCGATTTATTACAGTAATAATTCTTATCCGGTTCAACGCTATGTGGTCCCACGTTTATCCACTCCATTTATTCGCATCCTTCTGTCATTTGTACCCAAATCATCAAATTTGTCCGATTTAAAAGTTATCGACTCGGTAAGAAACTTCATTTTTCTGGTAAATTTAACCATTTTTGTTCACAGAAAGAAAAATAAAAAATCTTAAGCTAACAGATCACAATGAGAGAGTATGTGCACGTTATTAAAATTTTAAAGAAATTAGAAGAAAAATACTCCCTCCATCCCATTTTAGAAGACTATTTTATAAAAAAAATTATTTCAAATTAGTTGACCCTCTCTCCTTTCAATGTGTATTTATCAATAATTTTTCCAAACTACCCCTTTTTATTTGTCATTTCCTATGTAACATTATTCAAATACTATAGTAACTTAATATAATAAATAGGAGTAGATAGAGAAAAATTTATAATCATTTAATACTCCTTAATATATGTGATTTTTGTAAAGGGATTATCTAATTTGGAATGGAGGGAGTGATTATTTGACAAGATATGGATTCTCAACCTATCAATTATTCGAATTTCTTTTTTGTAAATAGAAATTAAAAATGGTAAATATTTATTGAGATAAAAAAAATTCAAAAACTATAGATGTTATTTCAAGCGAAAATTATAGATATTCTTTATTTCATCTTTTATATGTGCTGAGTTTCTAGCCATTATCTAAAATATTGACGTTAATTTTTTACCTTATTTAAATTATACTTGTTAAATTGTAAGTTATATAATTATATATAAAATTATATTTTTAACTATAGCTAATCATCATGTTTAATATCATTGGAGTACAGACTCTTACGATAGACATTCATATATATTCTCTTTACATGACTGTAATCTGTATTTTATGAACCTAACAAATATTGATGTAGTTTATGATAAATAACTCAAAAATTCGAAAATACAACATGATTGTAATATTCCATGCATAATGTCATTTGCGCGGGTGCATACATATAATAATATGCCAAATTTACAACAATCGCAAGTGTATGGTTGAATGGAAGAAGCTAGCATCCGGAATTGAAACGTAAAATTTTAAAACTAATATTATTGCTAAAGTCGAGACGTAGCGAAAGAGACTCGACGGAAAGGGTAGCATAGGCGTAGTATGTCTTTATATAACCAGTGACCACTATACCGGCCTCTGTACATAAATCCAACTCTCTGGAACTTGGATATCTGATGTGAACAACATGCAACTCATCATTAATACAACTCACACTTGTCAATTAAATTCAAGATAATATTTGGAGCGCACACGTACACGTAAGCCACCTTTTTTAAAGAGGAAGTTTTTTATATATACTAAATTTAAACCCGTGCGAAACATGGATTTTTAATTATATTTATTTAATAATTTATATTTACTTGTAACTTAATATTAATATATAATTTTTCTATATATTTGTCTTAGTTATTTAAATTGAAATTGTTTATATTTTTAAGTATTTTAAAATTGATAATACAAATATTAAATTTTAATATGTTGGTAATATGATTCAAACATCTTGTTAGTTTTTTTAAAACTAATAATATACATATTAAATTTTAATATTAAATGGATATTTAATATCTTTAGAATTATAAATATTAGATTTAAATATTTTGTTAATAAGAACTCTTTTATTCTTATTTCAGATAAAATATAATAGGATACGATAAATATTATATCATATAAGATATACATTATAATATAAAAATTATTAAATATTAACTCCAAAATATCTCCTTAAGTTCAAATTTATATATTAATAAGATATCTAATAGAGTTCGAGTTATAATCTGAAATGAGTTAAGAAAATTTATAGTTGTTAGGAATCTTAATAATAATTATAACTTATAAATAATTAGTATATAATATATGTAGTTATTAAGAATTGGTCATTTGACCTTTTGTAGCATACTCTTATTATATATAGGATATAATATATATACAGTGCTCAGATAATACATTTTCTTTTCCCTGGAAAATTTTGTCCACTTTCAACTTCTAATATAATAAACTATATGTTATTTTAATTACAAAATAAAATTTACTTTTGTAAATATCAATTTAAATAAAACTTATACTACTTTTTATGGACAATATAAACGAGACAGATAAAATATATTCTATCCAACTATTTTCATGTCAGACATTTGAAAGATCGGCCCAAAGTAGATCGGTCCAGATAAATGTAAAGCCCGTTTTATTGGAGCATTATAGGGTACCGAATTCAAGTAGGGCCATTTTGGTTTTGTACCAAGAATTGATAAACAAACAGGGCGTAGTGACTGTAGAAATAAAAACGGGCTGCTATTAAAAAATGAAAATGGGCCAGAAACACAAGAAGCCCAGCGTCTGTTAGAACACCCTGGGTTGCAATACAACATAGCAATTAGAATGAATCTAGGGTTTTAGTTGGAAAATGGCGTCGTTATTTATGCATAAATTTGGGAGATCAAAGAGTGTTCTAGTAAAGAGATCAAAGAAACATCTAGAAGAAGCACTTTACAAACGTTTGTTTAAGGATGGTAGCTCTGAGATTAGTGTTAGACAACAGCTCAATTTGTTTCTCAAGAGTAAGAAAAAAGTTTATAAATGGGAAGTTGATGATACTCTCAAGCTCCTTCGTTCTCGTAATCGATTTTATCCCGCACTTAAGGTAACCTCTCTATTCACTTAAGATAATTTTGTATATATGTGTGTCTATTAGTGATTTAATGATTGATTCTTGCAACATTTCTTTAGATTCTTATTATTCGGGGTTTTATTTTGTGACAACTTTGAAAGTTTCGATATTTTAATGGGAAATGTATGTGGTTAGGTTGGACATTTTAGTTTCATTTTTCTCTAGTTTGGTTTTAGAAAAGTTGCGATTTTTACACATTTTATGCGCCTAATAGCGGGTCCGGGGTACCAGTCTATTTGCTGTCTTGTGGAATTTTTATGTTTTTATATGGGAACTTGTTAGTTGCAACGGATTTTATGTTATGTATATAAAGATTTTCATTTTCAGCCAAATATGTATCTGCATTCTGCATCTAATCATTTACGGTTGGGAGGATAAATCTAATACACAAATTCACACAATAATCAGCATATTATGGATTCAGGATTAGATTTTTCCACGTTAGTACAGCTTCATGTTCTGGTCTAGTTCTAGAGTAAAGTTAGTGATGTAGTATTTTTTTAATGAATGTTAATGTTACTTATGTCTTTGCAAGTTCATGCCTTTTACTTTTGCAGGTTTGTATTATCTCTGATTACTTGCTGTTTGTTAATCTAGAACTGATTTCATTGCAAGCTTTACATTAGAATTTGTTTATCTGCAGCTTTCAGAGTCCATGGCAGAAAGGGGCATAAATAAGACAGTCAGTGATCAAGCCATACATCTGGATCTTGTTGCTAAAACTAAAGGAATCTCTGCTGCAGAAACTTATTTCGCTGGTCTTCCAGAAACATCGAAAAACCATCTCACTTATGGCGCTCTTCTGAATTGCTACTGCAAGGAATTAATGACTGAAAAAGCAGAGGCGTTGCTGGAAAAGATGAAAGAACTTAATTTAGATCTAACTGCGATGCCTTATAACAGCCTGATGACACTGTATACTAAAACCGGGGTACCAGAGAGGATCCCGGCTATCATTCAGGAAATGAAGTCCGGTGACATCATGCCAGATTCTTACACTTACAATGTTTGGATGAGGGCCCTTGCTGCTGTCAATGACATATCTGGAGTTGAGAGAGTTATCAGTGAAATGAAGAGGGATGGCCGAGTTGCTGCAGATTGGACTACTTATAGTAATTTAGCTTCGGTTTATGTTGATGCAGGCCAGAATGTGAAGGCGGAGAATGCCCTCAAGGAATTAGAGAAGAAAAATGCCTGCAAAGATCTGTCAGCTTTTCAGTTTCTTATAACATTATACGGTCGAACTGGGAATTTGCTTGAAGTTTATCGTGTATGGCGTTCTTTGAGACTTGCTTTTCCGAAAACAGCCAACATTAGCTATCTGAATATGATCCAAGTGCTAGTTAAGTTGAAAGATCTTCAAGGTGCGGAAAAATGTTTCAGTGACTGGCTATCTAATTGCTCAGCATATGATATTAGGATAGCCAATGCCCTTATAGGTGCCTATGTGAATCAAGGCCTGTTAGATAAGGCCATGGAGCTCAAGGCACAGTCCAAGAAGAAAGGAGCCAAGCCCAATGCTAAAACGTGGGAGATGTTTCTAAACTATTATTTGAAAGAAGGAGACTTTAAATCAGCAGTTGATTGTGTTGAGAAAGCAATTTCAGCTGGCAGGGGGGATGGAAGTAAATGGATCCCACAGAGAGATATAACACATCGCTTGATGGGGCATTTCAACCAGAATAAAGATGTTGAGAGTGCAGAAAGGTTTGTGGAGATTTTGAAGAAGGCTGTAGATGAGGCAGGGGCTGATGTATTTGAATCATTGATAAGAACATATGTAGCCGCCGGGAGAACAAATCCCATAATGCGTCGCCGCATAAAGATGGAGAATGTAGACTTGAGTGTGGAAGGTATAAAGTTGCTGGATGCAGTTTGTTCCGATTGAGTATTCAACAGATTTTATTCTGAAGAGGGTAATGCAGATTAATTTTATTTACCGATAATGAATCGTTTTGTCTGAGGCTTTTGCTCTAGGTTCCTCCTCTTTTATAATTGCTAGGCAATGTTGAAGCTGAATGAATGTCTCTTTTTCAAGATGCACAGTTAACACAAACTCATGTCAATAAGTTGATTTCTTATATAGCCACTGCAAATCTGACCACTTTGCGGTTGTTTTGGCTTTGGTTGGCTTTTACCTGGTTATTTTTGTTTCTGCTTCTGTAATCCACTTGAATACAGTATCAAAGAATCATAGAGTCAACCAAAGCTTGGCCCAAGTTCATTGATATCATTCATCTTCATCTCATCTTTTACCCTACTGGTTCCCTGTCATTTTCATATTTTTACTGTTGTAATTGGGTAATAATGTAATCTGAACTGTCCAGGAAATAATGTCAATGCTATGTATCATGGCTGGCACAAGGTTTGCATCATTTGGAATTTTATCACTCTTGTTTAAAATGAAGCCAAGGAAGGATAGGTTGATTTTTTCAATCTGGGCCTATAAATTACTGTGACTGGATTCTATGCAAACAATATGCACCTATGTATGTCTCCTTATATTACAGTAGGCCCATTATTTTAGTGTGTATTCATTCTAATTTACTCTCCTCCCACTGGCAGTGTGGCACACACAAAAATAAGGCCACAAGGTGAATGGGAAGTGAGAGCATAGCAAGCGATGATTTAGGCTATAAGTTTCGAATTTGCCAAATGAGGTTGTTTCAATAGAAGAGAGTAAAATTAATGCATTAGTTAGGCAGCTGAGAGAGGGCTGTCATAGTATTCTTCCATGTCTTCTAACTCATTTTCACACACTTCCTATCCTATTTATTATATGATGTTGACTAATCAACAAATAAGCTCCCTCGCTTTCTCTTTTGATATTCAAAGTTCCAGGATGTTTTATATTCTGTAAATTGGTGTCTGGACTTTACCTCATGTACCACTTACCACTATAGTTGCTATTTGCTGAACTTTGAAATAAATTTGCAATTTGCCTTTCACTTGAAAAAAAGAAGAGGAGCTTCATTTTTTACGCTCTTGATTGATTACCCATCGCCCTTAGCGCCTGCATCTACAGCTAATTCCTCATTGTTTTCGCACACTGAGCTTAGGAATACATTTTTCTGTTGGCTTGGACTATGGTATGTATAAAATGCAGCTATACAAGAGTAGGAATAAGGTATATGAACATCGTAGTAGCTAATAGAAAGATTAGGAGTAATCAATCAGTAATGTATGTGTACATATCTTATGTTATGCAGTTGATGTATTCTTTAATTGCGAATTCTCATTGCTATACTCAGACTCGCAATCACTGCCATACCAATATCACTGCAACTTGCTTATTGCTGATTCTGATGCCACGTGGTAGCAGTGTAGTTACTCTCGGCCAGCAACCATCTTATTGTTGGTATACCCATTAAACCAAAAAAACCAGCTGGCTTGGACAGCTTCTTAGGAGTACAAGTCAATAGCTAAATAATAAATTCTCATCATATACTAATGCAAATTGCAGATGAGACTTCATTTAATTATTTTGACCAACGGCTTATTGTTTGATACACACCACTTGTTTACGAGTGCTAACTACTACTACTCAGTACTCACATAGTCACAGCTCATGTGTTTTGCTTGCAGTTGACATAATTATATTCGAATAGCACACTCTGTAATATACAAGTCATCGCATAGCAAGAAAGATCTGAAAGCTACAGCTTCATTTTTCTATAGGGTGTGGGCGATTCAAATGCGACATATCTCGATAATAATCCTTTTTGTCGTGACAGCGGAGAAAAGCACAAGTAAATTTTTTAAGAAACCAATGCTCTCATATTGTATTTTGTATTATCTTAAACTACAAGCTACGTTACTACCAATTTCGCATCTTATTCTCTCTATATTTATTTTCTGAACTTGCTTAATTTCTATCTAATCAATCAGTGCATTCGATATCGTCCGAGAACAAAGAGAAATGTTTGCGAGTATTTAAATATCTGTAAATTAAATATACGCGGTTGTAAAGTATAACCGTAATGCAGAAGCCACACAACGACTCTAAGAAGTGGACACCCAAACGGATCATATATAGTTCACAAACCATAGTATATTCACTACTATTTCACATCTTCAATGTACATAATATTTATGAGTTGGTATAATTAATAGATTACATGTTAGATTGAAAAACATAACTCAGCCTCAGCGAACAAATTAAGAAACCCCCCTTAATTAAAAAGAAGCAAAATTATATGAAACAATAAAAGACTACCCTTTACGGACATCTTGAATTTCTTCCAGGTCCTCCGTAATAAAAATAATGACCCCAAACACGATTGATCCCTCCTCGTATATCATAACAATTGGGATGATCGGCTAAAACCTTAAGATTTTGTGGCGGAATCAAGCTATTATCCCAATCCACAACTTGTAAATTTCTGAAATACGAAGCTTTACCAAACCCTTCTCCAGCAAAATGTCCACTCCCCATTTGTGTGGGAGTATGATAACCCGAGCTTCTAGTATTAACAACTTCCCCTCCATATTGTACCATGCTTGCATGATTCCTGAGGTGTGTAAATAAACGTGCTGGCCAATACCCTACCAATATTCCCGATCCAAACTCCAGCCACCAGTTTCCGTGCTTGGGATCCTGCGTCAATTAAATCACATTTCATGCAATTCATATTAATATATTATTTTGCATTTCTCGACAAATATAATACCAAGTACGAAAATGTAGTAATAAATCAAAAATTTGTTTATGAATGTTCATATACATTCATTTGCGTCACTGTTATGCATTTGTAGTTGTATTAGTATTGTGTACTAGCGTGCATGTTTACATATATGACTAAATGTGTGTGGTGTGTCTGATTGTCTGAAACAGTATTTAAAGAAACGAAAATGATAAACACTGTATAAAGAAATGTACAATGAGGGAATGGGACAGTGTATATATGTGTGTGTGTGTGTGTGTGGTTACTGATCTATCAATTCATTGTCCAACCAACTTAATAATTTAACTGAGAAAACTGCCCAAAAGAGAAGTAGTCTCATTCCGCAAGCTATATTAGAAGTTATTTTGCTCAACAGTCGTGCAAGGCAACTTCGTAAAATCTCTTTCAAATAATTACGCCTAGCATATATTAAGAGGTGTAAAATTAAGTTTGATTTTAATCTTAAATAATTTGGAGACGGATAAAAAAGTTAAAATGCAGTACCTTCCATATCATGATACTAATATCAAACTGGCTACCACGGTAAGATGATCTCGGAGAAATTGCAGCTCCAATTGCTATTCTGTTGCTAGTTTGAACAAACCCTGAACATAGCAAATTGTAGCACCCCGTCGTTTGATAGGCATCCGTCTGCATGCCATCGATATTCAATTAATCAATGAGTTTCTCCGGATCAATGACAGAAGCCAATATAATTAACTGGAAAGTGAGATACATATATGGACGTATAATCAACTTACAGTCCAGTAAGTGAAGAATCTAGGGTAACTGTCCCCATATAGTTCCGGGCTAACCTGTTGAATATCGATCAATAAATGAATTAGCTTCTATGGCTACATTACAAATTTTACAACTGAAAGGTAGTTGAGATGTAATTGCTGCTTTTAATGCCTTGATAACTACACTGTTTTCCATTCTTTCAACTAATCAACTCATTGCAGGAGTTTTTACTAGCAAAAACATGTACTATCCATTTACATGTTACTACTTGAAAAATCACAGGACATGCAGTTATTTATTTTATTTACAGATACATAGAATTTATGGAGCCATGAACTTGCCTGCCAACCAGCTTCAATGGTGTTGAGATCATTTCCAAATGAACCAGAAATGACCCACATTTGAGATAAGCTGAATTCATACCGGCTAGCCACTCGAGGTGCCCACACATTTATGCTCGCTTTTGCTCCATAATACTCTTGTCCAGTGACATATCCAACTGCATGCTGTAACCACAAAATTGAATATGAATTCTATCAGCACTACAGTATTTGGAAATAAAAACTGTAAAATTGACTAGCATGATGTTTTTTTTAAAATTTAATTATCAGGTTTTAATACCAAATTTCCAGAAAAATTTGATATTGAATAGTAATCAGAGTGAACATGGAAAAATATGTATGTTGCATTTATTCATCAAAGACTTTTGTCAAGGATAATAAAAGTACATGATGAAAGCACACCAGGAAAATTTGAAATATTTGGATACATTGATTTCATGATGCTAAAAAGAACAATCATTGTCATGACATTTTGTGAATTTGTTGAATTGAAATTTCACTAATGAAACTTTATATGAACAATGTACAAATTTTATTACACTAACCTCATGGCCATTGCTGGAAGTGTCTCTTCTAATAGGCTTTCGAAATTTCCGTCCGAATCTTTGAACAGAGCTAGCTCTTAGAACATCTTTTTCAGTTGTTCTTCTAATCGGAACGGTTCCTTCTGGACATGAATCTCCAGAAACACTCCATAGCTGATAATTTTCTGATGCCATATCTGCGGGATTTTGGCCTTTGGGACCTCTTTCCGGTGGATCCTATTAAGTCAATGATATGGTTTTGATAGTTTGTTAACTTAGTACTATAATAAAAGGAAATATCAATTATCAGACAGTATTATTTTAAATGCATTAGTATAAATTTCATATATGTACCAATGGTTTCTGTCCTTTTAAATGAGGATGATCAAAAGCTGGTTGCTGATGAGCTAGCACACATTCTATCACATCACCATCTGGGCTCTGCAACAGTTTGAAAATTAACATAACAAATTTTATGAAAGGAAACACAGGAAATTAATAACTTCTACAGTGCTAAGTAAAGGCTAGAAAAATGCCTGAATTGTCTTGACAGAAGGCTTATTGATCTTGTTAAGATGAGCTTTGATGAGCTTCAACTTGTGCACCTCTTTCCCCGGTCTGAATGTTTGATTGGCTTGATGAATATTGTGGTGTTTTGAAGAGAAAACTGGAGGAACAGAGGAACTCAAATAAAGAAAAAAGACAAGGAATGAAATGATTGGGGAGATCTTGCAATAGGCGGAAGAAGAAGAAGCCATGTATGATGTATATATATGCACTGTTTCTTCTTCTTGTTTTAAACCAACTGTTTTTGTTTTCGTACATTGGTGTTGTCTTGTTCTGTGATCAAAATAACTCAAAATATTGTCTTTTTTGGCCCATGGACTAAGTAGCACACCTCCCAGCATTTCCATACAACATATAATAACCATTCTTAGATAAAACTTCAATGCTTCGCCATTTCCAACTCCCAAAACTGGAAACCCACGTACTAGTACCCTCTCTCCCTCTCGCTCGCTCTCTCCGTCTCTCTCTCTCTCTCCGTCTCTCTGTGTGTATGTGTGTGTAGTTTACCCTATATCCATGAGTTTCTTGTTTTTAATGTTCTGACAAGGAGTACAGAACTTCCAGGGTAGAGAGGTTATGTAATTTTATTGAGTTGAAGCCATGTATCCGTATGAGAAGTTTAAATACTTCTAAAATAGAACAGTATTATCGATTAAAAATTAAATAAGTCTTCATTTTGTACACAACGCTAACGATAATATAATAAATGATCTACTATGCTAGTCTAAATACTCATATAATTGTAAGGTGTGATGAAAACATGTTGAAATTTTTAATTATTTTTTGGAAGAATGAAACTGAGAAGAAAGGAGAAAGAGGCCAAGAGGGTGTTGTGTTTCCAGTCTTCAATACAAAGACTGAAACTTTGAGCTTTTTTATGCTTAATATTTTATAGAGCCATAGAAGGGGGAGTACAAATTTTTATATACTGTATTATATAATAATAAAGTGATTTATTTTATTCTTTTCTTTGGGTCTGAAGACAGCTAGGACTTAAACTTAATTGATTCTATTTTTATTTTTTTAAAGTTATTTGCTTTGAGCATTTTTCTTTCTCACTTCCCTAGATTTGCTTTGTGTCAGCTTCCCCTTTTTATTTTCTTTTCATAATACTTAATTTAAATATAATACATTAATATGTAATTTAATTACTATCATATATTATATCATAATATCATATCACTAGGAAAGAAAACTGGATTACATTAATTAATTATATATATATATATATATATATTTATTTATTAATCTCTTTGCTTCCGCTGGTGTTCTTAAAATGCTTATATACTTGACTTGCCTTTCAAACTTGATAGGATTGGAATTCAGTACAAACGATTACACGGCTCCAAACAATTTTAAATTTACATGAAATATAAAATATTCTTTTTCTTTTTATTTCTTTCCTGAACTCGAGAATACGACATTAATCTCGATCACAATTATAGAGTTTTTTTTTTATGGAGAGAGTTTATTTGGTTTAACTTCACTGTTTTGTGACTTTTATATCAATGAAAGTAATTAAAGTTATGTGACAGAAAAAAAAAAGTAATTAAAGTTATTTTTGACAATAAAATTGAAGTAATTAGTAATATGAAATTATAGAACTTAATCACAGGCTTAATCTCAGAAATATAACTCTAATTGATGTGTATAAATATTACAGTACTACTTAATAATTAAGGTGGTGGAGCAGTGATGTGGGTATGAATTAGTAGCGCAATTAAAGAATATCTAAGTGGGCGTTTGGCAATGATGTGCTGCCATGCGCACCTGACCTGGATATGTTAGTATATGCATGTACATACTATGGCATGTGCGTCTTCGAGTGCTTATTTATCGGCTGCCTTTTGTTTATGCTTTGCCCCAGTTTCATAGTATTTGATTTTAAACTGATCGATCTCTGTATTCTCAAATTCTTTGGTTTTTGATCATGCAGTTTTCAAGATAACATAAATATATATGTGAGTATGGACATGATCTAATTAATATGAATGGTTGGACCATTAAGCTTGCAATCTTAGTAGTAGACCAGGGATGTATATCAAAGCTGTTAAAGCTCACATGGGTGAGTTAAGTTTGCTAATAGTGACATTAGTTTGCTGCTTATATATGCATATACATACTAATATACTATACGAACGTATATATTTGTAGTAATAATGTTTTAAAAAGTAAATCCTGGTAATTAAGGAAGGGCTAGAAACACTAAAATATGTAAAAACATGTTTTTTCACGGTCTTCAATTTTTTTTCGGAGTAAACGAAATGGATTGTTTTCTTGTTGCAATAATGCATGGAAACTAGTTGGGAAAAAAATACTTCCTAATTTAAATGTTTTTCTAAATAATTTCTTTATAACTTCAAGTAGCTCTTCGTTTCACTAATAATTTCTTTAATTTATTTATAAAGAATCGTATCTCATTTTCAATTTATATTTTATTATATTTTTAAAGGATTATATTTTATATTATATTAATAAAAGTATCATATATCTCTCTTCATTTTTTCATTTTTTATATATTTTAAGTGTTAATTAGTAAAAAAAAGTGCTATTATAAATAAAAAATAAAAAAATTAATATAAACAATAGTGTTGAAAATAAACAAATTAAATTTATTAAGAACAAATTTTGTATATTATATTTAAAGAAATAAAAAGACTTTTGAAGATACTATCGCTTATATACCTAGCTAATTAATCCGGCCACAAGCTAAACTCAGTACCGGAGTCCACATAAAAGAACAATTTAAGTTGACCAACCCTGCTCTAACTAAACTAATCTTTCCATCTTAAAAGCGAAATTTTTGATGAGACACTTCGATTAATCGCAAAATCATCATTCCTCGTCTTTTGCTTTAGAGAGTTGAAACTGAGCCCTACAACAAAGAAAGAACCAAAAGTAAGCTTTTTAGGGCTCAATGTAACCTTACAAAGATTGTAATCAAGAACCCTACTTTGGTTTAGGGGTCACAATTTTCAACCCGATCTAAAACTGACACGAACCCAACTCAAAAAAATATGAATTATGGTCAGTTCAACCCGAAACAATCAGGTACAATTAGACACTAACCTGAAAACCGAAAATGACCCAAAAATTAATGAGCCCTATATTTATAACCCTACTTTTAAAATACTTTATGTTTAAAATAATCAAATTTAATTACAAAAATGATAGATACTCGTTAGTTGGTTCATAATTATTTAATAGTAATAACTAGACCCGACAATTTTGGACACGACACGAAACGATACGAAAATTTAGTGTTTGTGTTTGCATTTTTAGTACACGAATACGAAAGTACACGAGCAAAATTTAGT
Organism: Oenanthe sinensis; assembly: GCA_028671895.1. NCBI lineage: Eukaryota > Viridiplantae > Streptophyta > Magnoliopsida > Apiales > Apiaceae > Oenanthe > Oenanthe sinensis. The sequence continues at coordinate 36,060,690 of CM053812.1, read as the reverse complement.
GTCGGTTTTGTGTTTACCCTTCGAGTACACGACACGACACGAAGTATACGATATAGATAAATATATAAATAATTTTTAAAAATAAATAATATTATAATATAACTTAATAAATTTATAAAAATATTTTTATAAGATATTTCAAAATTTTAACAATTTCGTGTAATAGTTCGTTTCCATTCGTTTCCATTCATTTCGTGTACACAAATGGTACACGAAAAAATTCGTGTACTTCATGTCGTGTCGTGTCTGATCGTGTACAAGTCGTGTCGTGTTCGTGTCACAGTTCAAAGTACACGGTTTGTAATCGTGTCTTTTTCGTGTATACCCAAAAATACACGAAACACGACATTACACGACATGAAACGACACGTTTTGTCAGGTCTAGTAATAACAATATTTTATACATGTTCTGTCCTTTTTTACATATGACAAAGTGGGTACAATACATTGTACATATGATACATTTGAAATGTAACTTTCACGTGCAATGAAAGAGAAATGAACCATTTTTACTTAAAATTTATGCAAAAGCAATCAGTCCATATAAATCGGGAGAGAATGATTATATAATATAGGAGTATATTTTCAATCATTCTAAAAAAAAGTAGAGTCGATGAAATCGAAATGACCCGAAACCCGACACAAACCTGGTAGTTATGGATTAGGGTTAGGAAAAAATCAACTCGAACCAACCATGTACAATCTGACCCGACACGAACTTGACCCGGAACCCGAAATCCGCCCGCTTTGGTTGCTTTGAATTCAAAGGCTTCCGATTGTATTTTGTTTTTCTTTTGATTTGTTTATTAAATCCATCATCGATGATAAGACAGTTGGGGTAATGATTTTAATTACTTAATTCTTGTTCAAACTTCAACTCCACTAAGCCTAAATTATACAACTCGGAAACGAGAAAATTGTAGAAATAAAAGGATAATTTGAAGGCTACAAAATATTGAAATCAACAAAGGTAATAAACAAGAAATCACTGAGTCGTGGAAAGAAAATTCACTGCCTTGAAAACGATATGCGGCGCGACCGAGGTGCTAAATCGTATCGTCGATCCGTTCCCTAAGATTTACTCAACACTCTCACACAAGTGCACTCTTGGGTGATAGTTTGGAGCCTATACAAACTTGTGCCAAAAAAAAAAAAAGTTTTTATGTTTTTCAATGGTGTCCTATCTCTCTGAAAAACCATTTTTATATATATCTATACCAAGGAAGAAGAAGATCAGATTTGTAACTCCTCACATATAATGACCCATAATGAATCATCAATTTTAGGAATTAAAATCAAAAATAAAAGATCTGATAAACATGTAACTCCCAATGTATATATATATGTACATATATATAATATAATATAATATAACTAATAAATATATAATATAGAATATTCATTTAAGTGGGGAATAATATATATATACCAATATAAAATATTGGTTACATTATTTTGAAATATCATTATACCAACAAAAATGACCCGTTTGATGACACCTTAATATAAATAAAATTGTATAAGTTAATTATTAGTAATACCACACATGCTTAATTGATTTAAATTAGCCAGCATATAAATTTTGATAGATCAATTGGTCATCGTAGTCCTAAGAAATTTCAAATTATATATTATTTGGTTGTTGCGAAATTCAAAATAATATATAGTCTTGTAAATTTCGTGTCAGGTGAAATTCTAATACGGAGTAATTTTTTTCGTGTGATTTATGTTCAATCTCCCCCCCCCCCTGTTTAATATACGTGAGAAGGTGTAATAGTAAGTTGAAATGTCTATTTTTAAATTGATACTATAGCTTTTAAGTATGGCTTGCTTTATCAATCGGCAACCAAGCAAATAAAGCGCAGGAATTGCGAATATATGACAAAAAAGAATGACGGTAAATGTATGAGCGGAAGCATGAGCAATCCAAAATTAGATGAAAGATGTTCCGATATATTATCTAGATTTTGATATTCCTTTGTAGAAAGGCATGATCTCAAAGCATCCGAATTTGTGGAATAAGAGAGAGTGCATATATAGTTAAAGAAAAATGTAAGGTGTCAGATAGAGAATCCTCCCACTGGCATAAAAAGAAGAGAATAAATTATGAGAAAGAATCAAACAATGGTACTGGTTTTGATGGATAGTGTTTTCGCAACCATTGTATTTTTCGACATTGACTACTACTTTGAATTATTCCCTTCACAAACGGGTATACTACTTACTAGATAGAGATAACTGGTACTCCTCAAGTTATTCTCAGAAGATAACATGAGATTATATAAGTTTTTAATATAAATTGTGAGTGTTATTTTTGTAAATATTAAATTCTCTTGCTATATTTTTGTAGTTCTCTTATAATGGTAGTCCGTATAATATACACGTTGTCCTTGTAAAGTAAAGGCATCATATTTGTATCCTCAGAATGTTTTATTATATTGTGAATGCTGAAAGAGAGTGTAAAAGAGAATAAAAGAGGAAAGTAAAGGCATACGGCCATGGAATGGTTATGATTGTGTCCAGAAGGCATGACTACGAATTTCTTGCTTGGAAAAACACTTTGAAAACTATTGAATTGGAAGATGTTGGTGATCATGCACCCACCATGTCTAAAGTGGAGACTTCCCTAACACCAACGATGAATAATTACTGTTTTTTTTAATGTGTGTTATAGTACACGTACACCTGGGCTGCGCAATGTGCATGTTTTGCAGAAGAATCTTTTATTGGGTAACATTCTTTTTTATCTTCCTTAGTTACATACTTACATCATAGTGATGCATATAATGATGATTATGTTCTACACCTTAACTACACGAAGGTTGCTCCCATCATCTAATTTTTCGCTTCTTTTTCCTACTTACGGTGAATTCCATTTAGTATTTTATAGTATGTATTAACTATTTTTGCATCCAGAATCCATTCATTGCATGCACCAAATTGCACCTACCCACTTATTTCAAAAACAAGTATTGTATCGATATATGTTGATTTACACATAGTAAAGTAATGAGATCAGCTCAAAATTGTTAGGAGAAGTTGGATCTTATATATATCTTATCAAATATCACCTAAATGATTAAGAAGAATTTGAGTCTTTGACATTAGAAAAATAAAGGGTGAAATATGGTACTATCACGATTTTATGAAATTGGTGGCAAGTGGCCGCCCACAGCACTAAGACACAGTATGATGAATTGACGCGGAGATGTGAGCTGATGTGTGATGCACACACACTATTCAATTTTTTCTTCGACATGTCTTTCATATTAAATTTCGTTAAACATGACATGATAAATTTTGGTGGAGTTGCCATCATTTATTGCATAGGTTAGAAAACTCTCAAGTCATGACGCGTTTACGCATAATGCTGATCAGTGACCCCATTGCGTATTACTCCGTCGTTATTTGGATGAACAATTTGTTTTCTGCGCAGTTAAATGAACTCACATTTGACTGTAATTTAAAAATAATATATAACTGAAAAAAAATCAAAATTTTATATTATTAAAAATATATATAATCTACTTTAAAATATATTTTTTAATTTTTTAAAATTATAAAATAATAATTTTTAATTTCAGTTAAAAATTAGTCAATTTAATTCTAAAAAAGTCAAAATGGATATCTAAATAGAAATAAAGAGTAGTTTCAAATCAAATTTCACGGTCGACAGTGCTCACAATAGTTTGTATATATGCCGTTCCCATTTTTCATTTGCAAAATTATTTGACCAACAGAAATATAAATTATATGCATCTTTGGGTCAGTAATACGGCAATAGATCAGCCCAATTTAAGACTCACCTAGGTAGTGATCCAGGTCCAAATCTTAAAATGCACATTTTACTCGCACATCAGATCAGCCCAACTCTTTCAAGAGTTCGACCGGGCTAAGCCCATCAATTTGCATTATCTGATAACGCTTAGCACACATTTTAGTGAATACCATCATCTGCCACTAATGATAGGACTGCAATGACAGCTTAGAGCTTACAAAGTTTGATCATCTCGAATTCGAGAAAGGAGGGAACATTAGAAAAAAGAGAACTACCTTGCCAACTGAAACTACTTGATGGCATGAAGTTTTAACTTTCAAGGAGTTTCTTGTAAAATACCTCAGAGTTATGAACTATCTTTTGAAATATGAACTCCACCTCTAGTAATGTTACAGTATCTGATTCTTCTTACATCTGTGTTTTTTAATAACCTTGTAGTGCTCTATCAACAGTTTAAAAACTTTAAATGATAAAAAAGTTCCTACAAACTTGTTTGGTAGACAATCTTTAGTTCCTGTCTTGAAAAATATTTGAGTCTCGAAACCAGAGCTTTGCTTACATCTGCGGTCTTGTCTGGACAACATAGATCTTTCCATCCCTCACCACTCCTTCAATGTCTTGAGGGGATCCATAGAGCTCTTCAATTGCACTTCCAGCACGAGCAATGCTAGATAGTATGGAATTCTGGAATTTAGAGTCGATTATTAAAGGGTCGGATGAGTAATCAACAACGACTCTGTCTTCTTCATCCATAGGCACACTGCAAAATTGAAGGGATTTGTATCAGCTAATGTGTATCAATTTATAAATATAGCAATGAAACAATTTAATATTGATACAAAACTATGCTGCGTTTGGGAATATTACTAGCTTTGTATATGCACAAAACCATACAGCTTAAAGTGAGCCTAGAATGAACCAATAAGCATTAGCTTCAACACTCGTCCAAATCAAATTTTGTGAACTTAAAATGAACCCATAAGCATTAGCTTTAACACTGTCGTAAAGATCTCAATGTTTGAGAACATAAAACGAACCAATAAGCATTAGCTTCAGCACTGTCGTACAAATCAAATATTGTATTTAGAGAATAACATAGCTGTGTAGGTCCAACCAGCGCAGGAATTTATGAAAACAAAAACCAGGACTTCAAGAACATTGAGAAAAAGACAAAATGATCTACAAGAATGAGACGCTTTTGTTGCTTAGCGGCTTAATGTAGGGTTAAGGGACTCCAGACAATCAGACAATAATGCTGGTTAATAATATTGCATGCAACTAAGGCGAGTTCTTGAAAATGTACCTGTCATAAAGGCCCGCACCAGCATAGCCTTCTAGATCTTCACCATTGGAATCAGACCGAAAGATAATGGAGCGTCTAATAAAAAGGCCAACAGGTTTGCTTGGGTAACCCAATACCTAAAAAATATGAATCTTAGATTCCCTCACTGGGGCATTCTTCTAACGTCCATCAGAAATTCAGAGTGAACTACATCACGAGAGAGAACAAGAAAGCTGTAGATTTACCTTAGGAGAGTTGAGGTCATCTTTCTTACAGACAAAGCTCAAAGCGCGGCCTGGATAGGCTCCAACAAGAGATTCTCCTAGCCCTTTCACCACCTTGTGAAAGTTATATGCAGAGATTAGCATTCAGTTTTGCGAGTCCCTAAGTGAAGAGACCTAGACAAGTAAAATTCATTGATCCAACTTTTCAAAGTTTCTTGGATGATTATGCAAGAACCTTACCTTTTCAGGTACAGGTTATTTACATTGGCTGCCGCGCGGGGATTGAACTGTTGTTATACAATTATTGTTAACGTATACTTTCTAGAGGAGAAACAAGTTCAAATGATTTTTTCATAGCACTGCACGTTGGTGAATAGATACAATGCTGCCTAGCTACATGAATATGTATCTTCAAGATGAGTGAGCATAGATTAGCTACATACTAATACAAATCTATTTCACTAGAACCTAAGAGTGGCTCAGGTTAACAGACAAAAGAGGTAAATAAAAAGTTACCTCTGTGTATATCTCTGACGAATCCCCTGAAGATGGATTAGTAGTGTGGATCACAAATGCATAATCGGCATTTATTATTTCCTGAACAAGGACAGCCATACAAAGTATGTTGTGATCTAGTTTTACTTTTTTTGTGCTGAAGTATGCTCTCTCATTCCACTTTGAGGCCCAAACCTGGTTATATAAACAAGTGGTATCCTGGTTATTTATAACTTGACCCTAGGATAAACTAATACCAAGTATAATCGGATTGGATAATAAGAGAAATTGATGAGGTAACCACATGCACAAAATTAACAATAACTATAAAAAAATATCACAACTATGTAGAACTTAAATTGTAGTTGAAGTTAGCCCTCTGATCATTTCTTTTTCCAGACAAGTAGACTAAGAAGTAGCCATTGAGAAATCAAAATATGAATATGAACCACGGATTGGTGAAAGAATAATAAGCTGTTCATTCTGTGATTTGGAAGAGATTTTCTTTACAAAATCATCATACGTGATATGTAAAAAAACACTGTTTTGAAATGAGGAATAAGATTATGCTGCGAAGACAGCTATTTACTGCTCGACTCAAGAGAAACTCAATTATCAAGCAGCATTCAGTGGTAATTGCAGAGCAATGTAAGTTTTACCTTCTTGATAGCCATCCATGCTTGATCCCATCGCTGGTCACCCTCATCGCCAGGCCAAGGCATGCCAGAACTTCGCATCTTTGTTTCCAGTTCTTGTACCTGAAAAGTCTTGCCATGAGGTTTAAACTAACAAGTAACACCAAGACCATTTTGCCATCAAGGTCATTAGAAGTCATTTTATCCTCACTTAGAATCCCATCTGTATCACCTTCATTAACGGTCATGCTAATATATTTTATTTCGTTCGCTGTTCCTCATTTCCCCAACATACAATTTTCTTTTGGTTAAATTGTTATATCTGTGTTTTGACACATCTATAAGTAGATATAAAAGGATTTAAACAAACAGTTCTCTAATAGTCTTCATGAGCAACATTGATCTAATGCTATATATTTAATTTCTTATATAAATAAAAACTCTTGATAATCAGGAGGAATGTGCAAGTCATTTAAAGGATGCCAGGTTGAAGATCTGTAATCTGTATCTTGCCTAAAGTATCTGAATGGCTAGCAGCGCAAACATCATGTTTTAACACCTACCAATTCAAATGTAGCAAGATATTTAACCATAGTGCTACTATCTAGTAAATAGGGAATCAACAAACAAACCCAGCACTTCCAAAAAGCTATATGTGCCTGTATCAAAGACTTAAAAATTGTATTCCATTGCCAGATGAATATTTTCTGGGGTACTTTCCACATAAACAAAGTGAAAGAAGACTATTGTGTGAACATCCTCAATCACCTCTCCATCTTATGGAAGCTTACCAATTGTGGTGGTGCTGCAAGTGCCAAAACTGTCTGGCGAATCTGCCGGAGAACAGTGAACTCTCCTCCTTCCAACTTATTTTGCAGGATATGCACCTTTTCTGCTACTCCCTGCAGATTATGCCCTACAATTATGTATACAGAATACCAACCAAAAATAACAAAATAATTTATGTACCTACTAGCTGCTTTGAACATTATACAAAAAGGGACTTGGCCAAAACAAGTAGAAGAACAAAAACAAATGTGATGAAGTATAATATGGACTATACATATTTTACTTGAGAGCAAATAAAAGTTGTACTTGGGAAACAACAAAAAATGTCTAAAATAGAAGTCCATAAAAGAAAGGGTATGAAGATGAATATAATTTTTGAATGCATGAATGTGTATAATTCAGTGGAGGAGACCTTGTTCAAATCATCTGAAAGGACTTTCTCGAACACACCAAAAGGCAGGGCAACTGAAGTCGGAATACCGACCCAAGATGGTACTTTTCCTTTCAGATATCCAATATTGCGTGATTTAGCTCCAACCTTCACACACAAAAAAAAAGAATTGTAACTCATGTTAAAGCATAAAGTGCGTAAAGTTGCTAACTCTCCTTAAACCTTAAATTGCAAGGAGGAGGACTGAATTGGATCATATTGTATATTTAACACTCCCCTTCACTCAAAATCCCATTTTTGGGACTAAAGAGTGTATCACTAAGAGCCCATCTTTGGGACAATATAAACCTTAGTGTCCTAACATGAGCTTCAATACGATATTAAGTAACCAACTCTCCAAGACCCTTAACGTGTTAGGAGGAGGGATTAATTGAATATAACAAAGCGTCTGTTCATTATTCAACGACACTAAATGCAATTCCGTGACTCAATGTTAAACAGTGCACTTAAAAGTTTTATAACACGAACATGAGAAGGCTTACCAATTCATTTGTGAAATCCTCAGATGATATGGCATGCCTGCCACCAAATGTTTTTTTGGTCAGTGTAATAGACCCTGCAGGACTACCTTCTTCCTGGCTACTCGAACCTGTAATATCGATATCCTTTGCCTCACTGATGAACAGTACGAAAAAAGCAAAATCCATAACCAGTATGAAGTAAATCATAATCCATACTTTCATATATCATGACCGACTTGGAGAACTAATCTCTCATCTATGCATGAGACAAAAAATTGAGACAGAACAAATAGATGTCAAATCCTCACATCATCTGATCAGATTCAGACATTAATACAGAAGTTTATAGGTTACCTATAAACTATATCTGCAGATGTAGGTATTAGATGCAATAATATTCCTTCTTTTGCTTGAAGGTCAGAGAGAATACTGGGATCAAAGCATGTAGCAAAGCAGACCTGCCAATGTGGCAAAGCTGGTTAAATATCTTCCATGGATGTCAATTGTCATGCAATCTAAATATCACCACTAAGAAAATATCGTGCAAAAGTTTGCATCTACTATCCACCTTGCTATTTCTTGCTCTAACAGAAACATGAGACAGGACATCCGGCATGTCAGGTGTCAGCACAGCAACAGTACCGCCAGGAATCTCTTCCTCTCCTTTTACAGATCTTGCAACCAGTATGGTTGGCTGTTCATAAGTTTTATTTTGAACAGAAAGCAACTCATCCACTACAACTACGACTCCAACTGCTTCAACCGGACTTATAACCTGCCAACTATAAAGCAGCCAATTCGGAGTAAAGGGTTAATTTTCATTTTTTTTGCCTATACTCATATGAAGAATACCTAAAACCTTAATATACAGGAAATATTTGAGCTTGACAACCTTCCTAGATTAGCAGTTTTGCGAAGAGTGGGATCAAGTCGATTAAGAAGTACAGATAATGTAGCAGCAGATCCAGCACGGATGATTTCTTCAGTAAATATGTCCACCTGCATAAATCTAAACCACAGTTATGTGCAATCCACAAAAATTAAATAAGTAGTTATTGAAAGACATTACATACAGCCCACTCATCCACTCCTAGCCGTGATCCAAGGTATTCAGCGGATGGTTGTAATTGACGATGATACAACTCAGCCTTGCTTGTAAGAGCAAGTCTTGTTCTATCAAGGACTGATTTTGCATATAATGCCCAGTGATTATCTCCAGAGCTTAACATGCTTATTGCTTGATTCCATCCCTGCAAAAGAAAGCAACATAGTTAGCCTATGACAACATTGATCCGTCTTTTTACAATTAGACAACCCAAAAAAAAAACTGATTATACAAATTAGCTACAAGTATCGGTCCTTACTAATTTTATATTTTCTACTGATTATACAAATTAGCTACAAGTATCGGTCCTTAATAATTTTATATTTTCTTTAACAAGATACTAGTAATAACTGATTAGAGATTTACATTTAAACATAAAAGAGATGCAAGAGATCAATCCAATTTTATGGGTGTTAAACGTTCCTTAATTAGAAGATGTTGGTTTACAAGGTCAGGCCAACAGGTTATTATTGAATTTAAATAAGGATCTATCAAGAATACAGAGGTAAGTAATATTTATTTTTATATAATTTGAACAGAGTGCCAAACGTCAGCACTGATGGATTATGTTTCGTAAAGATTAAGAAAATGAGAGTTAGCCTTTTTCTACAGATAAGGAGTTACAACAATGGTGCTATACTTTCCACGGTTCACTATAAAAATCAAACTTATCAAAGTAAATTCTTTAAATCAGTTCGCTTATAAAAAATTGACAAGGAAAAGAACTTCATCAATATTACTACTTACCTTTAAGCAGTATATGAGATTTTCATTATCATCTGACGAAAGTGCAAGGTTTTCAAGAAGAAGAGTAATGAAGTACATAACTTTCTGCGGACAAAAATAAATATTCTTATGATGATCATATTTAAATTGTAGTTTAAGAAGTTGCCAACTGCAACAAACGGAAATAGAGCAAGAATTCATGTAAGATAGACTATAAGCGAATAATAATAATTTAGGAAATATGTAATGACTAGGCTGGAAGATTATAGTGATTATAGAATTCTAAACAACAATTACCTCGGGTTTAGCATTATTCAGTTCCTCATAGCCTCTTTCAATGGCTGTCCTTACAGTAGAATCAAGGGCAATATCCAGAAATAGAAGGTCTTTGAGCCTATCATTTGGGTTAGAGATCAGTGGTCTAAGCTCCTCCCTAACCTCCAGTAACCCCTAAATTACAACATTTGATTTGGGAAATAAAAAGCAAGAACTCAGAAAAATAGTAGCATTAATGAAAACTTTAAATACCTCTAGAAGGCCTTCTACATTTTTATCCTCCACATGTGCCAGGATGAACTGAAACAGTTCCTGTATAATAGCATACACATCAAAACATCATATAGGAAGAACTAGCTTTAGGTTGAGATTAGGAAGCAGAGCCCTTACTGGAATACCAGATGGCAAGTCTGATACAGGATTGATCTGCACCCCAACCATGAACCCTTGCCCCTGAATATGATTCATGTAACTAACTTACATAATTTACTCCAGATAAGTGTGCAGTAGACAAGGATACAATCATAACACAGTACCTCAGATTTGTAGCCCAAACAATTTGAAATTGCAGACTCAAGATCAGCTCCTGAATGTACTGCCTACACATAAAACATTGATTGTACAATAACTCAATAAGATAGTAATTCAGTGTAGAATATCTGTTGTGGTTCCCCTTTTGTAGCATTCCAATTAGTTTGGAATAAGGGGAATGAGAAGGTGATTTACTTACAATTGGAACACCAATTATGTAATTATGCATTATTTTGCACAAGAAAAACGTATAAGAAAATGAATACTCTGCATAGGTAACATTTCAAAATTTTATTATTACTTGAATCAGGGTCATTAACCAAATTTATATGTAGAGTACTAGTGACATTTGCATGACAGGCAAAATACAAAGAAGTGGCAAATTTATGGAAGCAAACCTTTAATGTTCTCATGTAGCTTTCCAAATCACGCAAAAGACCATCTTTCTGATCTCTCCTGAAACTCGGTTCAGATCGGATGGCTCGGTCATAACTTAAAAGTCGTTCTTTCGTTATCCCATTTTCATTTAAGGTTCTCCAGTAAATACTGACGTCAAAGTCGCCTTTTATATAATCAATTAATGCCTGTCAAAAAAAAGGGTTGTGGGAATTTCAAGAAAGTAAACCATAGAATCTACTTAGGATGCGACTTAGTACCTGGCAGATCACAACATCATCAGGACTAGTATTATTGTGCAACTTCTGATGCCACTGCTCCATCATTCCTCCCTTGCAATCATTTTTGCTCTGTAGTTGGAGATGCTCTTTTACAATTTTATGCCTTTAAAATATGAAAGAAAAGAGTGTGCCAGAACAGAATGACTTAATATTTAAATACAAACCTGAATAACAAGGATTTCATCCCTTATTCTCTGTCCTACATCCCCTTCACCTCCACGACCAACAGTTGACATAATCATACGCAAGAGTTCACGGTACTCTGGGTGATTTTTGTAAACATTCTGGAGAAAGCCAGTAAGCCTATCTTGAGCTTTGCTTATTTCTCTGCAACGTCAAAGGTATGCATTGTCATTCTAGAATGACCACAAGAATTGCACAAGTATTATAAATTTTAAAAAGGGTGATGCATTTAGAAACTCGTAACTTGTTCATACAATGTATTAGGATAAAGTCAAAACCAGACATTTCCACAGTTATGGTGTCCAGGTAGGATATTCACAGTAAAACTTATTATAAATCAAGTCAGTTATGAGGGCTCAACATATACAACAAGAAGCCTGAGGAAAATGTATACATGCAAATACATCAAAGTGTTATCTTCAAGAGTTATACCGTGGCTTCACATTGTAGTTTTTATTCCATATCAACTGCCTTGTTGCCATGAACCTCATCCACACAAGAATTGCTGCAAGACCTAATTCACCAGCATCTTTGGCCTCCTCAATTAGATCTGCAGCTATATTGAATCTGGAGAATACAATTAGCTACTATCAATTATTTTTTTTTAGAGGCAGAAAGTTTTCAAGAGCTTCACAGATTATGTAGCTCAATTAACACAGCTTAATGTGCAAGCTTGGTGATCCAATGTAAGACCAAAAGTGTTTAGATGAATGAGGAATTTCATGGAACGAGGCACCTCTAATAAGGTAAGGCTCAAGTTAAGTTCATAAATATACAAATTACTACATATGATTCTTATCAATTGAGAAAGCACGAGGACCAAGTTAATGAGAGGTATAATGGTATATTTCACATCCTCTAAACATGATCCTAAGCCCATTTGGTAGGAAGAATTATCTACAAGTTTGTCATATTGCCATATACACACAACCATGCCAAAAGATAGACTTAAAGGAATATTTTAGATTGATAACAAACTATAACGTGGAGACCGACAAGTTTATTCTAGGGTGATCAGATAGACTGGAATGCTTTACATGTTGACAAAGTTAAGTTGTACATTACATATTTTACAGTTATATAGTACATAGTCTTAAACACACTAAAAACTTTTGTGAACATTACAGAAATACTCACCGAGACAAATAAAAATGTGGTGAAGTTTTCAACATATGAGAACTTCAATGCACATGTGATATTAGCGGATAACTCAACTAACATATTTTAAGAAGAACTAACCGATGCATAAACGACTTCTGTGCCTCACTTTCCATCTCTGCTATCTTATCCAACAAGGATTTTGCCGTTCCCTTGCCATCATCCGCATCCTTTTAATATATTTATTTTTGTAGAAATTAGAACAAAATATATGTCCCTAATACTAAATAACAGAGAATACTCATTGCTTCTGAACTAAAAACAAATTTCTTAAAGTTAAAACCGATGATATAAAGAATATTGACAACTAAGAAAAACAGTATGCAACCTTCTGGATCTGCTTGTGTGCACTACTCAAGTCAACATAAAAGTCTGATCCATTATTCTTTATCCAATTTTCACCTGACAAAAGAACAAATGGCATCCCTGCAAAATTTTCCTCTGTTTCTATCTGTATAGATTGGATCTGAAAAGAGGGACGTTACTTGTATTTGTTTATAGCGTACTACTCTTACAGTCACCATCGCAATCTATCTACAAGGCTTGATATATCAGAAACATAATAGTATGTGCAATACCTTGTATTTTTTATCATCAGCAGAGTCACTTGAAAATGGAGTTTGAACAGCCTTATCCAACAATATTGAACCAGTCGGCAATGTGGTTGAAGGAGGTGCCTATAAAATTTCCATAATTTTGTATCAGTTTCTCATAAAAGGACTTAATACTATGCTGATTAATATTGTTTAGAATGGATATTACCAGCCACTCTCCGGGGTTTTCTGATAAAGCCCAATGAAGGGTAAGTGGATCATCGAAGTCTGTAGCAAAATCTATCATTGTCTTACCAGAAGACTTTGTTACAAGTACCTTCACGTAAAAGATGAGTCATGAAATTAATGTAATACTAAATATACTGGGAGGAACATGAATAGAATACTGAAATCATACTAAAAGCTCTTTATCAGCAAGCTTGTACATATTTTTCCTCAGAACAGGACCACCACTTTGTTCTTCTTTTGCGTTAGCAAAAAGGGCCATTGCTGATAAACATGGTGGTTCGGCCGAGGTTGTTTCCTTTACAGGCACTGGAGTAAACTTGTTAAGAAGCTGCATCAAATCCCTCTTCTTGCGTTTGATCCTTTCAACAGTAACAAATTTCTTTTTTTCTAGTTGCTTTGAAACCCTAGTTTTTATCTCTCCCTTAGTGATCTTGTTCCGTATAGTTTCGGCAGAGATTCCCTTCTCTAGCTCACTTTGTAACTCTTTCCTGGCCTCTTCAAATTCTTTCTGATCATATAACATTACACTAATCAAGATTCAGTAGAACGAACCTCAATTAAGAGTGCTTGGTCAACATGACTAAACAAAATATGCGAAGTAACGGAATGTAATAATTACAAGTATGTATAAGAGTCGAATTTTACAAGCTGCTAATCCAGGAAGTAGTTAATTTTTCCAGCTTTTACCCAACATATATACACTTACGTTTGCACAAGATTATCAAGAAGTTGGCTTATTTTTCCTGATAATAGACCCTAACTTTCGCACTATTTTCAGTTGTTAGCCTTGCTTAGATGTATCTCTATGAACTTCCTCAGTAACTCAGTTCGAGCTGCCTCATATTCCTACTTATATATAATAAGATAATGATTATATATTCAATCAAAATTACATTAAATGAATATAAAATAAGTAAAACTATCTAATTATTAGCATACAGGCATAACAACATGATGGAAAAGTTTGCATTGCAAATTCCAATTAATGTCAATATTTGTTTCTGATACTTCATCCTAACTATAAGAAAGACAAAGCACTGTAACCAGAATACTAATGTTAAAAAGTTTGCACTGCAAGTTCAAAACTTTCTGCTTTATATTACTTCTGAAAAAAAGACGTGGACTGAACTCATCTCAAAGTTATTGAAAACCCTGACTTGTGGCGGAGGAAAACCGAATATACAAACAAATCCAGACTACAGAATGAAAGAAAACACAGAAGTTATCTGAAAACAGAAAAACTAAACATTCTAAAAACTCTTTACATTATGGCTATGCCACTCAGTTTAATTTCAAATAAATTATACAGTATCACCTTGCCTCTGAATAACAAATGTAAACATTGTCAAATCAAGGTATGGATAAACATAAGCATACTCATGTTTCGGTGAAAGATCTCTACTAGAAAGATGTTCATAAAGATAGGAGCAAGAATTTTTCTTGCCTTCTCTTGCTCGGGAGTATACGTTTGTTTACCATTCCTCTCCCATCTCAAATATGCTTGAATCTGAACAAGTTCTTCAGGAACTGAAATGTTTGAACTCGGCAATTTGATATGGAAGTTGTTTCCTTTATGTTTGAACCTACAAACAATATAGTAGAGTATATAAGTCTGCTGTGTGGATCCTAAAAATGTTCAAAAAGTATACAAACAATCTTACCACTTGTTTCGGGATTCATCAAATACAAGGAATTCTATAGCTTGTATTACCGGATCATCAATCTCTAGTCTCAAAAAGGATGTAGACCCAGACTACAGACGACCAATGAAAACATAATAGTAATCATATTAGTTTCAGGCATAGCAGAAACTTTTTGACATTTGCAAACTGTACATTGCATTAACAAATTAGTGTTGCCAAATGAATTGATGAGAAGAATTGAATATGAATAGCTAACTAACAAGTGACAACATACTTTTACAAAAGGGGTTCTAAGAGCTTGGTTGTTATATACTTTTGTTCCATCTGGATGACGAGAAGGAAGCACCCACTCTCTGATATAGTGACAAGAGAAAGGTAAGATTAGAAAGATAATACAAGAAAAAACTAAATCAGACAGAAAGATAATACAAGATTAAAATTAACTTGCCCATTCTTATCTCGTACACCACCCCAGTGAATAACTAGATTATCACTACTATTTGTGACCTGAAGTTCTATCTGTGGCAAACGACCTGGACTGGAGGCCCTAACATTAACCTGAACAATTGTATGGTATATCTACTATTAGCCTCGTATTAAAGAAAAACATAACACATTGCTAAATATGTGCATCACTGCATCTGAACCATAATTACCTGCAGTTGAGTATTTCCTTCAAGATTAAATTTTCCAGCAAGCTGTTAATTGCAACAAACACACACATTTCCAAATTGCACTTGGTCACTAATTTACGTAATTATGTAACAAAAGTCATATATCAAATTGCAATACTGTCAAAGAAAGTAATATGTTTCAAAATCGAAATAACAAAACAATGTAGTATAACTAGAAACCTATGCAAAACTTGCATCGATTTTAACAATTGAAGCTAAATATCTACGGCATAAAAAAGGCATACACACGTAACAACATTTACTTATAGTCCAGTCCACTAAAAAGTTAACAATTACGGAAAGTATACCTCAGAAGGAGAGTCAGTGGCCAACACAGCTCGAGTTTTAACAGAAAATCGATAATTCGAACTCATTAACGACCTTTTTCTCCGGGTAAATTTGGTAAATAAAGGCTTCTTTCGTGAATTAGAAGTAAGCTGGGGTGGAAACAATATATAATTTCGAGAAAAACAAGGAGCAATGTTAATTCTAGGTTGATGCTGAATTGAAATGCGGTGTATCGAGCTTGAACCAATGGAGTTGCTCATTATTTCCCCCAATCACTGCCTCCACTTCTCTCTCTAAATATACAAAACACAAATATAACCACCAATTAGAGAGAGCGAGAGAGAGAGAGAGAGAGAGAGAGAGAGAGGGAGGGAGAGAGAGACGCTGAGAAATTGAAACGCAGTACGTGAGGAGAACACTGCTGGGTTTTATCGGGATGACACGTGTCAATTTTCTGTACCATATCGAGGCATTGGAAGGAGAGCCTCCTCACGTTTGTGAATATCTTTGACCAGCTTCGGCAGTGGGGTCAGAGATGGAGAAAACCGCATTGAATCAGGCCGATTCGGGCACGGTTTTAAAAATTCTGGATTTCTTTTAGATTGAATTGAATCGGGTTTTTATTGGGACGGGATTATGTTTTAATCCAAATTAAATCGGGATTTGAATTAGGATTTGATGATCCTAAAATTTGTTTTAGATAATTATCTAAAATTAACATCTATTATAATATTATTATAATTTTTTTCTTCGCTTCATGGGCATTAAAATTATGTTTTATTATTTTATATAAGTTTTAATATTATATGTATATATATACACTATTTTTTATTAAATAGAATTGCAAACCTATATTTATTTCGTAAGCGTTTAGTCGGTTATTAAACACGTATTATACTTTTATTATTAATTTGAAATTGAGTTTAAATCATTTTCAATAAAAATTATTTAAAAACTGGTATAATCAAAGAAAAAATAAGTTAATTAATCAGAATTGATCTTATTAACACTTTCATAAATCTTATTAAATCATTAAAAATATTTCTTTTTTTGTTAAATCAACTCACGTGTTCAAAAATTAGATTTTTTTAAAAATAAAATATGATTATATGGACCAGAAAAACGATCTTAATCATTCGATTTTAATAAAATCTAATTTTAAAAAGAATACATATCATACATATAACTCTAACCCCCGATAGTCGTCTTTTTATACAACTCCTCACGGATAATATTATATTATTTTTAAATTATATTCTATATTTTTTATTTTAAGTGTCATACTTATCCTATAATTTTTATTTAATATATCATTAAAGTTTATGAATATTAATATATAAATATCATTGTATAATAACGTACAACTTTAATCCCGATAGTCCTCCTTTTATAACTTCTCACGGATAATATTATATTAACATAAATTTTCAACGTTATAAAATTTTATAATAAATATTAATAAAATATAATATAAAAAATAAATTTACCAAAATAGTAGTCATTCATCTCGTGCTTCACACGGGTTATAAGCTTGTATATAGTAATTGTATAAATATACATGTAAATGAATTGTTCAATACATAGATATATATTAGTTGATTGTTTAATATCATATTAATTAATGGTTTAATATCATAAATCTTATTAAATCATTAAAAGTATTTCTTTTTTTGTTAAATCAACTCACATGTTCAAAGATTAGATTTTTTCAATAATATATGATTACAGTTTTACAATCATTACCAAATTTTTACACAATTTTAAATAAATTTATACTAATTGTATAAGTATTCATGTAAATCAATTGGTCAATACATAGATATTAGTTGATTGTTTAATATCATATTAATTAATGGGTTGTTTAATTATTTTAATTAATTAATTGTTATAAGATATCTCATTTATTACAATTAATTAATTGTTTTACAATAAATTAAATAATATGCACTTGTTATGGAAAAATGGATTAATTTAGAAAATTATTATTCTGTTTCTTAAAATACTTTAGATTAAATTTGAATATCAAATATAAGAATAATTAGTTAATATTCAAATTATAATTAATTAGATACCGTGGTCCAATCATTAAAGAGTGAGATATGGTAATACAATTGAATCAATTGCCCGAATTAGTAAATTACTTGAATTTCCTTAATAAAGTAGATGAAGTTATTGAATTGGGGATATAATTGAAAAAATGAAATACATGATTAGTAGGAATTATAATATTAATAGATTTGAATTAATTGTCTGAATAATTATTTTTCTGAACTTTTATTTAGGAAGAAAACAAATACATTTAAATTAATAATTTTTTTTGATATTGACAAATAAAAAATCCAAGATAAAGAAAATAGAAAAATTTGTGAAAAGATATCTTTTGCACTTTTAGTTTGAAAGAAAACAAATGTATTTAAATTAATAATAAAATTTTATTATTGACAAAGAAAACCCAAGATAAAGAAAATAAAATAGATTGATTTAGAAAATTATTATTCCATTTCTTAAAATAGTTTATATTAAAATTGAATATCAAATATAAACATAATTAGTTAATATTCAAATTATAATTAATTAGATACTGTGATCCAATAATTAAAGAGTGAGATATGATAATACAACTGAATTAATAAATTACTTGAATACCCTTAATAAGGTAGAGGATGTTATTGAATTGGGGAAATAATTGGAAAAATAAAATGTAGGATTAGTAGGAATTATAATATTAATAGATTAATAGATGCTATTATTTTATCCGTCAAAAGTGATGCCGTTATTTATTTCATAATATCTCTATTCATATTCTTACTAACTTTCGGTTCCATATTCGAACCCAAAAAAATCATAATGTAAATTTGGAGCATAAAATTAATAAAAATATATTTGTAATTCAATCTATATCTTAAGAAACAATCTAATAAATTAATGATCTTAACCAAAGTCAAAAACATGGATATATATAATGTATTCTGGGCAAACTATCTTCAGACTTCAAAGTCAATACTTGTATTGAGGTTTTGGAATCTAAATTGAAGAAGCAATGTCGTAAAGTTAAAATGTTACAGGCTGCCATGAGACTTGACAGTGTGTCGAAATGTTTTTTTTTTAAAATTATAGAAGCCAAAATTAACTTACGATCCTCTGATTCGCAGTGTACATGTATAGTTTACAAGTCGTAAACTGATACTCCAGTCCTCCAAAATTACAATTTTTTTTTAATAAAAGGGTCTTTATTTTGTACTCCTTCTATTTTTTTATTTTTGACGTTTGACTTTTCTGTGCACATCTCAAAATACTTTGACCGTAAAGTTAAAATAATTATTTTTTCAAAAAAAAAATTCTGAATAAAAATATGTAACTTATACTAAAATTCACAAAAAAAATTTAAAAATAATTATTTTAACTATGCAGTCAAAGTATTTTAAATTACGTGCAGAAAAATCAAACGATAAATATAAAAAAACAGAGGGAGTATTGATTTTTTCCGTTTCTTTAAAAAAAAGATAATTTCTTACATTTCCAATTATTTGAACATCCAGTAAAACAAAATGCTGCCTTTGAACGTGGTAACATACATGACAACATGTGAATCATGGTTTTACCCACACTGATAACATTAATCCTCCGTGATTATAAATGCTACGTGAGTACATGGTGATATAGTCACTATACCATTTTGTAATAATACATGAACAAATTTCATAACTATAGTGATGAAATAATATATAATTAGTTTGTTACTAATTTTAAACTAGTACGTCAGTTTTCAGACGCTGTCGCGTTCTATATGTCACCAAATTGTGAATATCATAATCGATGAGATAATATATAACTCATTTAGTTATTAAATTTTAAAGTTACTAATTTTAAACTGAAATGCCAATTTTTTAACATAAACGCAGTTACGTTTCATCCGCGACCAAACTTTAAATATTATAACAGATAAAGTAATATATAACCTTGGTTATTAATTTTTAAAGTTACTAATTTTAAACTGAAATGTCAGTTTTCTAACATAAACACTGTCACGTCTCATGTGCCACCAAACTGCAAATATCATAACAGATGAAATAATATATAACTCATTTAATTATTAATTTTTAAAATTTGAACATTAATTTTCATCTATCACCAAATAACTTAACTAATAATCATTCATCTAAACATACAAAGTTGCTATATAATTTTTCTCTAGACATTTAAGACAAGAGCACTCCGAAATTGAGATATAATTTAACAATGAACGATAATATTAATTTTTATCAAATAAAACAATCACCTAAAATTCACAACTTAATTCTCACAATATTGACAAACTCAGATCCCGATTCCCAGCAAAACGCTTACACGTCTCTAATACATTTGCTTTTCAAACGAACAAACACTTCAACTTTTCTTTCTTTCTTTTTTTTTTTCTTTTTTTTTTACGTAGAACATGTTTGCTTTATACACGTTAACAAGGGCCAACAATTAAAAAATTTGCAAAAGTAATATTGATTTTAAGATGCTAAACTAGACAAATTAAAATATAAAAAAGGCATACTTGACAATCTCTAATTAAACGCACGTAAAGTACGAGGAGCCTAGGACAACTTAATAGAGAAGGGAAGAAGCAAATACAAAAAGTTTGGAAAAGTTTAAGGCCGTGTTCACTTTGATGTAATGAAATGAATGAAGAATATAATGAAATTTATACTTTTATTTGGGTAAGATTAAGAAAAATGTTTATAATTTTCATTCCTTCTTTTATTCCATTCCAAATGATTTCAACTAGAATTATAATCAACATATTTTGGAAGGAAGGCTCCATTTCATTTGTTCATCATTTTCCCTACAATCCACATCATAGAAAATTTAGACTCCATCACGTTTATTCACAGTTTTACTTATACATTCTTCATAAAATTTATTTACAATTTTTCATTCAATTTTTTTCTCATTTCATTTTTACCAAGTGAACACAACCTAAGTAGCAAAATCTCGTGCCAGTTTCAAGCACCGCATCTCACGAATTATGAGCATTGCGGAAATGAAAAGTAAGTCCTCTATTTTTCGGCCCTATTTTTTATGCAACATAACTAAAAGTTAGCTTTATTATAAAAGTGTACAACTTGTTCCAATACAAAACCCAAATCCATTATTTAACATATCATACTTGGTTATTTTATATGAAATAGAGCAACTATGGACACTAGTTAAAGTTACAAAAGACTGCAGGACCCGACCTGTCACCAACACGGGCCTGATTACTGCAATACGCTTTGATAAAAAGGATCCTCTGCATACATTCGAGCACAGCAGTCGGCCATGTACTAGACCTGTTCTAAGAGACGGATCAATATTGGCGAACCAAATTACTAAATTTAAAGATCGAAAAATATTGTCCCACTATGGGATAGCGTGACTGGTGTGTTACGACACAGCTGCATACCAGTCTATCCTTATTCAACTTGGCACAATATGATGATCAGACCAAATTATAAGTCGATAGTCTACATGTCATTGTTAAACACCAGTTAGTAAACTTCTTCAAAATAAACCATGATTCAAGTACGTGTAAGATGATAATGTTCGAACTAAATGTAAGGGGCAGCACGTTCTATTTACAATCTTGAGGTTCAATGTGTCAAATTTAAAACTTGATGGACTATATTGCAAGTGAATGCTATCGTTAATAAACAAATAGTGTACTTGCGTGCCAGCTGCGACTCTGTCTAACTCATGCTTGGATTGACCGTACTATGTGTTTTTATATCAGAAGTCAGCTGAATAAACTTATTCACATGGTATATGTTAGTGCAGCTTTTGCATACAAATTGATGTCAAATGACATCATTTTCATCACTTAAATAAGTTCTTATAGCATTAAAAATGGCATCCTTTTCATAGTTCGTGAGAATCAGCTACTAGGAATATTCAATTTCGAAGTCAATAGGAAACTTTAGTACTTGATTCTTAATAAATTGATAAACGCAGGAATGACACTGATTATATATTCCTGAACTCGCAGTCGCCACCCTTTCCATGTTACCTACTTACCTTGAATACCTTCAAGTTGGAAAATTGGTACATCTAAGTATCCAACTAATCCTCTAAAGTTACAAACTTACTAAAGGTCATTATTTTTATTGATCTTTCCTATTTTTTATTAAAAAAGATATGATAGTTTCGCACATTTACAATTATCGGAACTTAAGTGAGAAAATAATACTTTATAATTTCATAATCTATGAAGTAACAATATTTATGGGAATTTTAACTAAATTTAAAGAGATACAACCATGCGTATGAATCATTTTTTACTTAATATTAAGGTTTAAAGCTGGCAAGCTGCCCTCTATTGTACAAAAATACAGACATACAGAGTCGTGCTCTTTTTTATAAGTTGCAATTACTAATACATGTATTATAACACCCCAATCTCACATTAAGTAGATTGAGCTAATTTGTTCAATATATAAGTAAAAATACTATTGCTAAGTGCACCAACAAATCATTGATCTTTTGGGGGCCTGTGGTGGGCTTATGAATTACCCAAATTGTTGCATTTGAGCCAGTTTACTTTGGTTTATTTTAGATTTGAAAGCCGGGACTTGACCCGATTTTCAAAAAAAAACTCGGGATTTGACTCGGGTTGTCACATACATCAATCCCACAAACATGGTGCATGATCGTGTTGTTTCTTCCCTTCTTCTCTACAGTAGTTTCAACCAACCATTCATAATGCTAGAATATTGTGCTAAAGAAAGCATTTTTCTTTAGAGATAGGATGAAGTTCTCTTTGGTCATCATGCAAGGGTACTTCTATGCGTGCTTTCAAGTTGCACAACTGCTACATCAGTTCTCCTAAAGTTACAAACTTGCTTGATTTTTCTCTCAAATTTCCAGGGGTAGTATATTCCCAATCATTTTGACATTGATAGATAAAAGCATCACTATGCAATTTTGTTTGAAATAGAGTGAAGTATGAATCATTTCTTACAAAAATTAAAGGTTAAATGTCATTCTGTCACATTGTAGAAATGCATCATTATTTACGTACATGCCTTCAATTTTAAAAATTAATGCATTAATCTTTCAAACTTACAAACTTATAACACAATTGTCCCCTTTTCTTCCTTTTAAGATAAAACAGTTTCGTCACTCCAGAATTTCTGTAACCAACAGAGTAATATGCGACATTTTTTCCTAAATTTAGAAAAATAACGTGATTCTCGATTTATACATCATTAATCTCCCCTATCTTAAAGTTGCAAAACTTCATTATCAAACTATTGCATTAATCTTTCAAACTTACAAACTTATCACACAATTGTCCCCCTTTCTTCCTTTTAAGATAAGACAGTTTTGTCACTCCAGAATTTCTGTAACAGACAAAGTAATATGTAACAGCCCGCCCTTTTCGGGCCATTAATCTTACAAAATCTAAAACAATTATATTCAATTATTAATCCAAATATCTATTACAAAGCTAACTATTACAAAAGCGCAGCTAACAATGACGAATCAACAACCAATCTACTCCAAATCTAAGATCCTCGAAATCCGATACACTTCATCTTCCTCTTACATCAAACCTGAAAATTGTAAGTAATGAGCTACACAGCTCAGCAAGTAACCAATCGATCCAACTAGTCGGGCCAAGTAACAAATAATACATATAACAAAACATAATTTTCGATAATACGATAACTATACACATAACTTTTCGATACACTTTCATATTCTTATTCGATATATACGATACAGATAACTACATAAACAACAATAATTCAAAACTCATGATCTATGCCACGACCACTACAACCCGGTGATAACGGTCCTAAATTTTCAGAAAACTGTCACTGTAACCCGGTGACTCGGTCCTAAGTTCTTATTCTTATTTTCACAAACCACGGCATAAATCAGAGTTCCAAACTTACTGTTGACACACAACACATATACGGATAATACATGTCACTTCAAAATATAATCACTTAGCCCAAAATTTTATAATCAAATATACACATAATTTTGAAAATACCAGAAAGATCAATCAGAAACTTACCTCAATGTCACAAAATAAGAATTAACAACATCCTAGAACATATATTCAATTCTTAGTACCCAATCACAAACATCACATCTCAAACTTCGAACTTCTTCATAACTTCAATTCTGCTCAGATTTGTAATTTACCTTTTTGACCCTCTAAACGATATTTTCTCGGAAAACTTAAAACACGAAAGTTGTAGAGAACGAAAAGACCTTTCCGAAAAGTCCAGAATCACTGAATTCCGACTTATGATGAATTTACTACGAATTTTACAAGATTGCTGAGTTGCGTATGAGAAATCTTACGAATTTTAATAACAAAGACGAACAAAAAGAGTCAAGATTTGTGTCGATAAAGATTTATAACTGTTTAGTCAAGGTGACTCGAATAGAATATCAAAAAATAAGGAGATCTCAATCTATATATAGAGTTTTAAATCCTATAACAAAACCTACTACGATTCAAATTCGACCCATATTCGAAAACCCGTTATTATAATCCAATTCTAATTCATAATTTCTATCCAATTTTAATTTTTTTCTATTATTATTAATCTATTTTATTATTCTAAAAAAAATATGGGATATTACATAATATGCGACATTTTTTCCCAAATTTAGAAATAGAACGTGGTTCTCGATTTATACAACATTAATCTCCCCCGTCTTAAAGTTGCAAAACTTCTAACATTACAAACTTCTCCCCTGTCATTATGTAACATGGAGGACTAATCAATCAATTTGGAGTACATAGTTAGTCAGTCGCATGGTTATCAATTAATGAGTATCAATGCTGAGATTCCTTGGTTGCTTTAAATATCATTAGTAAGCTAGTAGCTGATCGGAGTCATGAATACAACTAATGATGGTGGGCCTGGAAGGCGTGGAATGACTAGAAAGTCCCTACTTTAGTTCTTAGCTAACTCCCAGCCTTGAAACTTCACTTTGATGGAATAAATGGCGAAAATCTCTTAGATAGCTACTACAACTAACAACATCAAACATCTTAGTATTGATGTTTAGGCAATTTCAGAACCCAATCTTAGTATTGATGTTTAGGCAATTCAGAACCCAAAATCCTGTTAATCTATTCCCTGAATGCACATTTGGAGCATAAAACTAAGGATATATTTGTAATTCAATCTGAATCTTAAGAAACAATCTAATAAATTAATGATCTTAACCAAAGTCAAAAACATGCACATAATATATGTTCTGGGCAAACTATCTTCAAAGTCAATACTTGTATTGAGGTTTTGGAATCTAAATTTAAGAAGCAATGTCTTAAATTTAAAAGGTTACAAGCTGCCATGAGACTTGGCAGCTATTTGGAGTTTTGAATGTGTCGAAATGTTAGAAGCCAAGATTAGCTCACGATCCTCCGATTCACAGTGTATATGTATAGTTTACAAGTTGCCAATTAATTACAAACTTATTTTTTAATAAAGGGGACTTTATTTTGTATTGATTCTTTCCTTTTCTTTTAAGATAAAGATGGTTTCTTCTATTCATCGAGCTGAACAAAACACTGCCTTAGGTAACATGTAGGGTGATATGTGGATATTTTTTACCAACAGTAAAAACATTAGTAATCCAAAGCTACAAGCTAGCTACACTGTGATATTGATTCTTCCATTTTTCTGTTTAGGGGTGGATGTAGATGTATAGGCATTACATCATGTTGTAATAAACAGAGCAATACATACATAAACAAATATCATAACTGATGAAGTAACGAAGTAACATATGACTCATTCTGTGGCTAATTTTAAAATTGGAACGTTAGTTTTCCGGTTATCGGATTGTACATAAATATTGTCACGTTCCATGTACCACCAAGCTGCAAATATCATAACAGATGAAGTAATGTATGACACATTTGGTTACAAATTTTAAAATTTGAACGTCAGTTTTCCCCGTTGTCAGATTGTACATAAATATTGTCACGCTCCATGTGCCACCAAACTGTAAATATCATAACAGATGAAATAATGTATGATTCATTTGGTTACAAATTTTAAAATTTGAAAGTCAGTCATCTGTTATCAGCCGTGTCACTTTTCATGTGCCACTACACAACTTAAGTAATAATTATTCGACCACTCTGTAATCTCGTATCGGATAAGATAATTTTATGAGTAATATCACTTATTAAACTTAAAGATTTAGAGTTGTTTTCTTCCTAACTTTAAAAGTTAAATGTGATTTTCTCATGTACCTTCAAATCACAAAACTTCATCCTAAATTACCAATGCAACTCATTACTTTGTCATTATTTGTCTCAGTTCTTCCCATTTTTTGTTCTAGTAGTTTGCAACTTGGACTGACCTATCAATTATATAATTTGAAGACATCATCAATAGGGTTATATTTGTCATATAATCTGCAACATATGTAAGAATCTAATATATTAATGATCCTAGCAAAGTCAAGAATATGCACCTAGTATATCCTGGGTAAATTACGATCTTCAAAGTCAATACTAATGTTTTTGAACACCACTCAGAAATGTGTCTTAATATCGAACTCCAGACCACTAGGGTATTAAAATTTAAGAAGTAAATGCATTACATTTAAGATGTAACCGGTCACATCCTGACAAATTCCTTGAAATTCAAACCCTCTGTTCTTTCCAGCATGTGAGGTTACAAGCTACCATGAGACTTGGCAGTTATTGAAGTTTATAACTTCTCGGTTTGTTCTTTTGTTATATACAAAGGCCAAGAATCAGCTACCGATCCTCCAATTCACAGTGTTTATGTAGTTTATAATTTTTTCTTTACTTGTCAACATATGTCACCATCTTCGAAAAATCAGTATAAAATCAGCAACGATAGTGTTTGATATTATTATCTCATTCTAGCATTTGAGATATTTAGCACCCTAAAAATTGAGATGGAGATGTCTCACACAGAAACCAATACAGAAAACAATGGAGGCTTTCCTATTCCGGTGGATTCGGAGCACAAGGCGACTAAACTGAGACTACACTCAATGGCAGCTCCTCACATGAGAGCCTTTCATCTATCTTGGATATCTTTCTTTGCTTGTTTTGTATCCACCTTTGCTGCTCCACCCCTTATACCTCTTATTCGCGACAACCTCAACTTGACCTCAACAGACATTGGAAATGCTGGAATTGCAGCGGTGTCAGGAGCTGTGTTCGCTAGGATTGTGATGGGGACACTATGTGACTTGTTCGGACCTCGTGTCGCCTCTGCATCACTTATGCTCCTTACAGCACCTGCAGTTTACTGCAGTGCGTTAGCCAACTCTCCAGCCTCCTTTCTCCTTGTACGCTTTTTCACTGGCTTTTCCCTTGCGACATTTGTCTCAACTCAATACTGGATGAGCTCAATGTTCTCCGCTCCTCTTGTTGGCACCGCTAATGGCGTAGCTGCTGGTTGGGGAAACCTTGGTGGCGGTGCAACTCAGCTCATCATGCCATATGTGTTTACCCTTATTCATAATATTGGTTCTACTAAATTCACAGCATGGAGAATTGCTTTTTTCATTCCAGCTATGTTCCAGACCTTGTCAGCATATTCAGTGTATTTCTTAGGCCAAGACTTGCCTGATGGCAACTTCGCGAAACTTCATAAATCTGGAGATAAGCACAAAGATAAATTCTCACAGGTGTTCTACCATGCAATCACAAATTACCGAGCGTGGATTTTAGCGTTAACTTATGGGTATTGTTTCGGGGTTGAACTAACTGTGGATAACATAATCGCACAGTATTTTTACGATAGATTCCATGTGAATCTTCACACCGCAGGAATTATTGCAGCAAGCTTCGGGTTAGCAAACATATTTTCAAGACCATTAGGGGGCTATGTCTCAGATATTATGGCAGCAAGGTTCGGAATGAGAGGTAGGCTATGGACCCTGTTCCTAGTGCAAGTTCTTGGAGGCCTGTTATGCGTTCTCTTGGGGATGTTGGGATCTTTAAGTGCATCCGTTACTGTGATGCTTATCTTTTCTGTATTCGTTCAAGCTTCATGTGGTCTCACATACGGAGTAGTTCCATTTGTTTCGAGAAGGTATTTTCCGGAAGCACCACAATCTATAAAGTTCTTGGTATAAATTATAAAATGTCCATACAGTAATTATTGACCTCTACCCTTCATATTACAATGCTAGGATATAACAAAGTACAAACTATTATAAGACCTTAAAATCTCTTTTTTCTTTTATAAAATTATTTAAACAAAATAGGTGGCTATGAATAAGCACACTCTGATCTTTACACCACTCAGAATGACAAACATATTTTTAGAACACTTTTATAATCCCCTTGATGAAAACTAATTACTAGTACTTGTTACATCTTTCATCAGGTCACTTGGCGTGATATCGGGCTTGATCGGAGGTGGTGGAAATGTAGGTGCAGTTTTGACACAAGTAATCTTCTTCAGAGGATCAAGGTTCAAAACTGAGACAGGCATAACTCTGATGGGAGTTATGATAATATGTTGCACTCTCCCGATGATGTTTATATACTTTCCACAATGGGGAGGTCTGTTTTGGGGTGCATCATCTAAAGGCATTACAGAAGAGAACTATTACATGTCCGAATGGACCGAAGAGGAACAAGAGAAAGGTTTTCACAAAGCAAGCCTAAAATTTGCAAAAAATAGCAAAGGTGAAAGAGGTAAAAGAGTAGGTTCTGCTCCCACACCTTTAGAGGGAACTCCAGAATCATACGGGCATGTTTAATTTGTGAAATTACTGTTGTAATAATTAAATAAAATGTCAGCTTGTATGACCCCTTAATGTTTGTTTGTTTGTTTTGTATATATTCTACTCAAGAATTATATAGTTGGGAACTTTAGCTAAAAGGGACGGCAAAAACGTGTTCTTTGTTTCATCGGTTAGCCATGGATCATGATGTTTGCCTTTGTTGCAGTTATCTTTTTTTTTTTTTTTTATGTCAACACTTTGTCTCATTTTCTTGAACATGGGATAACTTGTATAGCTTCATTTTGTGTTGTATATTTTTTTTTTCATTTCAATAAATATCTTCATTAAATCCCTGTCTTTTTGACTAGAATAAAAATTAAACTCAATCTTTCAATATTTTCTTAATATTCTTGTTCTTTTAAATTACAACATTTGATTATGTATCTAGTGAATACATTTGGGAAATAAAAAGCAAGAACTCAGAAAAATAGTAGCATTAATGAAAACTTTAAATACCTCTAGAAGGCCTTCTACATTTTTATCCTCCACATGTGCCAGGATGAACTGAAACAGTTCCTGTATAATAGCATACACGTCATATAGGAAGAACTAGCTTTAGGTTGAGATTAGGAAGCAGAGCCCTTACTGGAATACCAGATGGCAAGTCTGATACAGGATTGATCTGCACCCCAACCATGAAGCATGAACCCTTATCCCTGAATGTGATTCATGTAACTAAATTACATAATTTACTCCAGATAAGTGTGCAGTATACAAGGATACAATCATAACACAGTACCTCAGATTTGTAGCCCAAACAATTTGAAATTGCAGACTCAAGATCAGCTCCTGAATGTACTGCCTACACATAAAACATTGATTGTACAATAACTCAATAAGATAGCAATTCAGTGTAGAATATTTGTTGTGGTTCCCCTTTTGTAGCATTCCAACTAGTTTGGAATAAGGGGAATGAGAAGGTGATTTACTTACAATTGGAACACCAATTATGGAATTATGCATTATTTTGCACAAGAAAAATGTATAAGAAAATGAATACTCTGCATAGGTAACATTTCAAAAATTTATTATTACTTGAAACAGGGTCATTTACAAAATTTATTTGTAGAGAGACATTTGCATGACAGGCAAAATACAAAGAAGTGGCAAATTTATGGAAGCAAACCTTTAATGTTCTCATGTAACTTTCCAAATCACGCAAAAGACCGTCTTTCTGATCTTTCCTGAAACTCGGTTCAGATCGGATGGCTCGGTCATAACTTAAAAGTCGTTCTTTCGTTATCCCATTTTCATATAGGGTTCTCCAGTAAATATTGACGTCAAAGTTGCCTTTTATATAATCAATTAATGCCTGTTAAAAAAAAGGCTTGTGGGAATTTCAAGAAAGTAAACCATAGAATCTACTTAGGATGCAACTTAGTACCTGGCAGATCACAACATCATCAGGACTAGTATTATTGTGCAACTTCTGATGCCACTGCTCCATCATTCCTCCCTTGCAGTTATTTTTGCTCTGTAGTTGGAGATGCTCTTTTAATATTTTATGCCTTTAAAATATGAAAGAAAAGAGTGTGCCAGAACAGAATGACTTAATATTTAAATACAAACCTGAATAACAAGGATTTCATCCCTCATTATCTGTCCTACATCCCCTTCACCTCCACGACCAACAGTTGACATAATCATACGCAAGAGTTCACGGTACTCTGGGTGATTTTTGTAAACATTCTGGAGCAAGCCAATAAGCCTATCTTGAGCTTTGCTTATTCCTCTGCAACGTCAAAGGTATACATAGTCATTCTAGAATGATCACAGGAATTGCACAAGTACTACTCTATAAATTTTAAAAAGGGTGATGCATTTAGAAGCTCATAACTTGTTCATACAATGTATTAGGATAAAGTCAAAACCAGATATTTCCACAGTTATGATGTCCAGGTAGGATATTCACAGTAAAATTATTATAAATCAAGTCAGTTATGAGGCCTCAACATATACAACAAGAAGACTGAGGAAAATGTATACATGCAAATACATCAAAGTGTTATCTTCAAGAGTTATACCGTGGCTTCACATTGCAGTTTTTATTCCATGTCAACTGCCTTATTGCCATGAACCTCATCCACACAAGAATTGCTGCAAGACCTAATTCACCAGCATCTTTGGCCTCCTCAATTAGATCTGCAGCTATATTGAATCTGGAGAATACAATTAGCTACTATCAATTATTTTTTTTAAAGAGGCAGAAAGTTTTCAAGAGCTTCACAGATTATGTAGCTCAATTAACACAGCTTAATGTGCAAGCTTGGTCATCCAATGTAAGACCAGAAACGTTTAGATGAATGAGGAATTTCATGGAACGAGGCACCTCTAATAAGGTAAGGCCTTCCTCGGAACCAAAAAAAGGCAAGTAATTTTCAAAAGTTATCAAACTGATCAAGTTGAGTTTATTACATATGATCCTTATCAATTGAGAGAGCACGAGGACCAAGTTAATGAGAGGTATAATGGCATATTTCACATCCTCTAAACATGATCCTGAGCCCATTTGGTAGGAATAATTATCTACAAGTTTGTCATATTGTCATACACAGACACAACCATGCCAAAAGATTGACTTAAAGGTATATTTTAGATTGATAACAAACTATAAGGTGGAGACCGACAAGTTTATTCTAGGGTGATCAGATAGACTAGAATGCTTTACATGAATATAAATTGACAAAGTTAAGTTGTACATTACATATTTTACAGTTATATAGTCATATGTACATAGTCTTAAACACACTAAAAACTTTTGTGAACATTACAGAAATACTCACCGAGACAAATAAAAATGTGGTGAAGTTTTCAACATATGAGAACTTCAATGCACATGTGATATTAGTGGATAACTCAACTAACATATTTTTAGAAGAACTAACCGATGCATAAACGACTTCTGTGCCTCACTTTCCATCTCTGCTATCTTATAATCTTATTCAACAAGGATTTTGCTGTTCCCTTGCCATCACCAGCATCCTTTTAATATATTTATTTTTGTAGAAATTAGAACAAAATATATGTCCCTAATGCTACATAACAGAGAATAATCATTGCTTCTGAACTAAAAACAAATTTCTTAAAGTTAAAACCGACGATATAAAGAATATTGACAACTAAGAAAAACAGAATGCAACCTTCTGGATCTGCTTGCTCGCACTACTCAAGTCAACATAAAAGTCTGATCCATTATTCTTCATCCAATTTTCACCTGACAAAAGAACAAATGGCATCCCTGCAAAATTTTTCTCTGTTTCTATCTGTATAGATTGGATCTGAAAAGAGGGAAGTTACTTGTATTTGTTTATAGCGTACTACTCTTACAGTCACCATCACAATCTATCTACAAGGCTTGATATATCAGAAACATAATAGTATGTGCAATACCTTGTATTTTTTGTCATCAGCAGAGTCACTTGAAAATGGAGTTTGAACAGCCTTATCCAACAATATTGAACCAGCCGGCAATGTGGTTGAAGGAGGTGCCTATAAAATTTCATAATTTTGTATCAGTTTCTCATAAAAGGACTTAATACTCTGCTGACTAATATTGTTTAGAATGGATATTACCAGCCACTCTCCGGGGTTTTCTAATAAAGCCCAATGAAGGGTAAGTGGATCATCGAAGTCTGTAGCAAAATCTATCATCGTCTTAGCAGAAGACTTTGTTACAAGTACCTTCACGTGAAAAATGAGTCTTGAAATTAATGTAATACTTAACATACTGGGAGGAACATGAATAGGACACTGAAATCATACTAAAAGCTCATTATCAGCAAGCTTGTACATATTTTTCCTCAGAACAGGACCGCTACATCGTTCTTCTTTTGCGTTAGCAAAAAGGGCCATTGCTGATGAACATGGTG
Source organism: Oenanthe sinensis (assembly GCA_028671895.1). NCBI lineage: Eukaryota > Viridiplantae > Streptophyta > Magnoliopsida > Apiales > Apiaceae > Oenanthe > Oenanthe sinensis. Next base: position 36,027,886 of record CM053812.1, on the reverse strand, counting down.
GTTTGGCCGAGGTTGTTTCCTTTACAGGCACTGGAGTAAACTTGTTAAGAAGCTGCATCAAATATGTAGCAAAATTCTTTTTTTCTAGTTGCTTTGAAACCCTAGTTTTTATCTCTCCCTTAGTGATCTTGTTCCGTATAGTTTCGGCAGAGATTCCCTTCTCTAGCTCACTTTGTAACTCTTTCCTGGCCTCTTCAAATTCTTTCTGATCATATAACATTACACTAATCAAGATTCAGTAGAACGAACCTCAATTAAGAGCGCTTGGTCAACATGACTAAACAAAATATGCGAAGTAACGGAATGTAATAATTACAAGTATGTATAAGAGTCGAATTTTACAAGCTGCTAATCCAGGAAGTAGTTAATTTTTCCAGCTTTTACCCAACATATATACACTTACGTTTGCACAAGATTATCAAGAAGTTGGCTTATTTCTCCTGATAATAGACCCTAACTTTCGCACTATTTTCGGTTGTTAGCCTTGCTTAGATGTATCTCTATGAACTTCCTCAGTAACTCAGTTCGAGCTGCCTCATATTCCTACTTATATATAATAAGATAATGATTATATATTCAATCAAAATTACATTAAATGAATATAAAATAAGTAAAACTATCTAATTATTAGCATACAGGTATAACAACGTGATGGAAGAGTTTGCATTGCAAATTCCAATTAATGTCAATATTTGTTTCTGATACTTCATCCTAACTATAAGAAAGACAAAGCACTGTAACCAGAATACTAATGTTAAAAAGTTTGCACTGCAAGTTCACAACTTTCTGCTTTATATTACTTCTGAAAAAAAAGACATGGACTGAACTCAGCTCAAATTTATAGGACATGGACTGAGACAGGCATAACTCTGATGGGAGTTATGATAATATGTTGCACTCTCCCGATGATGTTTATATACTTTCCACAATGGGGAGGTCTGTTTTGGGGTGCATCATCTAAAGGCATTACTAAAAAGCAAGATTTTTAGTTGGGAACTTTAGTTAGAAGGGGCGCCAGAAACGTAATTTTTGTGTCATCGGTTAGCCATGGATCGTGATGTTTGCCTTTGTTGCGGTTATCTTTTTTTATTTTTTTGTCACCACTTTGTCTCATTTTCTTGAACATGGGATAACTTGTATAGCTTCATTTTGTGTCGTATATTTTTTTTTTCATTTCAATCAATATCTTCATTAAATCCCTGTCTTTTTGAATTACTAACCTGAATATTACTGTTCTTTTAAATTACTTATTAAAAGTAAATATCATAACATATATCATAAATATTGTCATATTTTCCGATTGTTGAATTGTACATAAATACTGTCACGTTTCATGTGCCACCAAACCGCAAATATCATAACAGATGAAGTAATGTATGACTCATTTGGTTATAAATTTTAAAATTTGAACGTCAATCATGTGTCAGCCGTGTCATTTTTCATGTGCAATCAGACAGTTTAACTAATAATCATTCGATAATTCCGTAATTTCGTATCAGATTAGATAATTTACGTAGCATCTCTTATTAAACTTAAAGATTTAAAGTTGTTTCCTTCCTAACTTTAAAAGTTAAATGTTATTTTCTCATGTACCTTCGAATCACAAAACTTCATCCAAACTTACTCACTATTTGGTCATTATTTGTATCAATTCTTCCCATTTTTTGGTGTCGTGTGTTTGCAACTCGGACTAAGCTATCAATTATATAATTTGAAGACATCATCAATAGGGTTATATTTATCATATAATCTACAACATAAGTAAGAATCTAACATATTAATGATCTTAGCAAAGTCAAGAATATAAACCTAGTATATCCTGGCTAAACTATCTTCAAAGTCGATACTAATGTTTTTGAACACCACTCAGAAATGTGTCTTAATATCAGACTCCAGACCACTGGGGTATTAAAATTTAAGAAGTAAATGTATTTTCTTTCCTGCATGTGAGATTGTGAGGTAACAAGCTACCTCAATATCATCAATACTCATGAGTTATCATTTTTTAATATTCTTACTCTGTTTTTTACTAAATACTGTAATATTCTTACTCTGTGAGACTTGTGGTTGTCACTTGTCATTATTAACATATTTAATTATTTAACCACATCTAGATTAGAAAAAACAGAAACTTTTTATTTATCAGTAGTAATTACTAATTACCATCTATTTATACATTGCTCGTCTTAAATCTAAATTTGCAAAAAAAAAGCCAGCAAAGGTGAAAGAGGTAAAGGAGTAGGTTCTGCTCCTCCCATACCTTCAGAGGGAACTCCAGAATCGTCATGCCATATGTGTTTACCCTTGTTCATCATATGGGTTCAACTAAATTCACAGCATGGAGAATTGCTTTTTTCGTGCCACCCATGTTTCAGACCTTGCCCGCGTATTCATTATATTTATTAGGCCAAGACTTGCCTGATGGTGACTTCGCAAAACTTCATAAATCTGGAGATAAGCACAAAGATAAATTCTCAATGGTGTTCTACCACGCAATCACAAATTACCGTGGGTGGATCTTAGCATTAACTTATGGGTATTGTTTCGGGGCTGAACTAACTGTGGATAACATAATCGCACTGTATTTCTACCAAAGATTCAATGTGAATATTCACACCGCGGGAATTATTGCAGCAAGCTTCGGGTTAGCAAACATATTGTCAAGACCATTAGGGGGCTATACCTTAGATGTCATGACAGCAAGGTATGGAAATGAGAGGTCGGCTATGGACCCTATTTCTAGTGCAAATGTTTTGTGTTCTCTTGGGGAAGTTGGGATCTTTAAGTGCATCCGTTACTGTGATGCTTGTCTTTTCAGTATTCGTTCAAGCTTAATGTGGTTTCACATACGTAGTAGTCGTTCCGTTTGCTTCGAGAAGGTATTTTCCAGAAGCACTTGAATCTGTAAAGTTCCTGGTATAAAATGTCCATACAATCATATACACGTCTCCACTGATAATCGAATTATTAACCTCTACCGTTCAAACTACAATGCTAGGATATAACAAAGTATAAACTAAACTATGAGACCTTAAATTCTCTTTTTTCTTTTATAAAATTATTTAAACAAAATAGGTGGGCTATGAATAAGCACACTCTGATCTCTACACCACTTAGAACGACAAATATATTTCTAGAACACTTTCGTAATCCTCCTTGACGAAAACTAATTACTAGTACTTGTTACATCTTTCATCAGGTCACTTGGCGTGATATAGTGGAGGTGGTGGAAATGTAGGCGCAGTTTTGACACAAGTAATCTTCTTCAGAGGATCCAGGTTCAAAACTGAGACAGGCCTAACTCTGATGGGAGTTATGATAATATGTTGCACTCTGACCACTCTCCCGGTGAGATGTTTATATACTTTCCACAATGGGGAGGTCAGTTTTGGGGTGCATCATCTGAAGGCATTACAGAAGAGAACTATTACATTCCGAATGGACCCACCCAAGACGAACAAGAGAAAGGTTTTCACAAAGCAAGCCTAAAATTTGCAAAAAAATAGCAAAGGTGAAAGAGTTCATTAATAATAATTTGAGAGTTTCTTAAAACTCTAACATTTATCTATCTTTAATTAATATGAAAGTTATGAGCCGGCCCTGGCGAGTGGAGTGCTAATTGGGTGCTTATCTGAGGAGGAGATCACTGGTTTATACGTACATCCATCACAGATTTTTCTCTTTCCAACTCAAAATGAAGATACTCTTCTATTATATTACCAAAAGCAAATACCACTATTTTTTTTCCCAATTAACCACAATCTTGAAGACATCATGCATGTGTTGCCAGCTGCTTCTAAATGTCGTTTATATAATCATTCTTCGATTTACTCTTCTCCCTTTCATTCAAAAAAAAGCTTATATAACTTATTTTACAGTTACGGTATTTTGGTTCTTTTTTTTTGTTGTTGTTAGAAAGAGCCTTCCTTCGTTCGGTCAAGAAACGTTGAGAAAATCCGTGGTAAGAAGCCCAGGTGCAAAGCATAAACAAAGAATTGGATAGTTATTTCGATCAATTGGATTTGTTATTTAATGAGTACTTGTTATTAAAGTATTTACCGTTTAGTTTATTATCCGTATATCTAATATCTAATATATATTTATATATTTACATATATTATTTATTATTAAAATTTATATAAAAGAAAGAAATAATTGAAATTGTTTGTAGTGGTGACTGTGAATATAGAGAGCCATATTCTTATTTGATATAGACCAATAAGCCGCGAAAAGCATGATAATATCATTATAATTTTTTTTAAATTATATAAAATGAATTTTTAATTACATAAAAATATAATAATGAATCTTGAATCGTTTTCTCATTAAATACATTTTTCCGCTCTCTCATTGTTTCTCATATGTCATATCGACAATTTACTAGCATATTTCGCTTCAAAAACAATTATCTATATATTCATTGACTTATAATAATATATGAATTGTATACTATATTTACATACTCATCATAGTCATGTAATTAAAATCGAAAATTATGACAAAACCCATAGATTCTTTTTTCTTCTCTATGTCTACCTTAATCAATAAGCTCGACTCCTCAAATTATAATCCAAAACCGGCAAAAAGATTAAGCAACTGAATCAGAAAGGGAAAAAGAAAATCAAAATTTTATATTCATAGTGTAAATCAGTAATAAGATTTATATTAATAGCGAGAAATTGTAATAGTATTTGACAAAGATTTTTAATCAATATATGTATAGTTGTCGTCCTCATCTTTACCTTAATATATAAATATTGATTTCAATAAGAATTGTATTCCTATAATAATTTATATTTTTTTAGCTATTAATTCGAAATAAAAATTATAATTCTTTTATGATTTCTATATTTTATCTCCAAAATTCCTATCTTTTAGCTATTAGATGGAAATAAGAATTATATTCCTTTTATGATTCCTATTTTTTAGTTATTCAAAATTTCTATCTTTTAGCTATTAGATTAGATGGAAATATGATAAAACAATCTCAAATTCTCTCCTTCTCATTTAATGTTGGAGGCACAAGTCTCAATTTTTTTACAATATCACAATTGTTGTTTATATAGACAAACCCTAACTAATAATAAAGGAAACTAATATAATAATAAGGGAACTCTCCCTATTACGTTAATAATAATAATAAAGTTAATTCTCATACTTTCCTATAATAATATATTGACATATATGTTAACATTCCCCTCAAATTCACAATACTCAAAATCGAGAGTTTGTCAAAATTAAAAAAACAGTTTCACTCGCTTTAATTCGATCAACATAATCATTCAATGAATCGCTCGCTTCGATCAACATAATCACCCACTTGAATTACTTTTCTTGTTGTGATCAATTCTTCATTTTTGTCTTCATCATCTTTATCCTTCGTCATCACCATGATCAATTCTCCATCCTTTCCTTTTTTCATCTTTGTCCGGGATCATTACTATATTTATCATCATTGGCTCGTTTCCACCATTATTGATTCTGTCATGGTTCTTCTCAAAAATATTTTTGGTTCGAGACAATCTCTTCCACAAATCCATGATCATCAATATTATATTTTCTTGTCGTCAACTTTCTTTTTTCCAATGCCACGAATTTCCCACACCCACAAACTCTCGTAGGGTTTTTTTCCTCAAATCCACGAACTCTCACAGATCTTTATTTCTTATACTCACAAACTCTCGTAGGATTTTTTTCTCGCACCTACAAACTTTTGTATATTATTATTTTCTCACCCCCAAGGATAACCTGACTCTTGATATGATAAAATAATTTCAAATTCTCTTTTTCTCATTCACTGTTGGAGGCATAAGTCACCACCCCCGTCTTCTCCTTTATATATATATATATATATATATATATATATATATATATATATATATATATATATATATATATATATATATATATATATATATATATATATATATAAATTGATTGATTGTGATTTTTTAAAATATAATATTTAGGTTGTGTTTGGGACAATAATAATAGTTTTTTATTTTGAAAAGCAGGTAAAAATGTGTTTGATAAATTTTAAAAACAGGTTTTTGTAAAAATATTTTTAGTCTAAAAATTATTTTTAGAGAAAACATCCTCATACTTTTAATAAAAAAAAACTATTGTTCAACTTTTGTAGGAGGTTATTAAATCATTTCAAAAAAAAATTATATATTTTATCTCAACACATACAATTATTGAAGACTTTTAAAATTTCAAAATATTATGATACCGTTACCTGGGTATCGTTAATAGATTATAGATTATCGATATACAGGGAATACCAGCATTCAAGCCAGTTTCAATTTATTTTTTTTTGCAAAACCCACATTTCAAGTTTAAAATAGAATATTAATCAAAATATTATAATTTTAATCAATTTTAATATTAAAAGTAACTATATATTTTTTATTTTATTATAAAAGAATTTTTAGAGTTTTATATCAATATCAATATCAATATATATAAAGGAGAAGACGAGTGCGGTGAGATTGCGCTCCTAATACGCTCCGCTCCGTTCTATTTTTCTACTTTTTTCAGATTTTTACAATTTTAAATACTAATAATTAAAACTTCATTTTCAGCCATCAAAATTTTAGAGAAAAAAGATTTGAAAAGATTTGATATAAAAAGTTTAAAAGGAAAAGAAAAAAGAAATAGTTATGAGATAAGAAATAACTATTTTTTAGAGATAGTAAGAGATAAGTTCTATATGAAGATTTTGTAACTAATTTTTAGAGATGATAATTATAAAAAAGTAATAATGATTTTTATATGGAATTTTTGTAACTATTTTTTAGCAAACAAAAAATAATTTACTATTTTACAGAAGTGACAAAAATTATAAAGATACAATGACTTTACAAATTAGTTGTGACACTAGATTTCTCAATAGAAAATTTACAACATATTTTTAAATATTAATAATTAAAACTTATTTTATCATCATCGAAATTATAAAGAAGATTTATAATTGCAAAAAAACTGATAATAAATTTTTTTGAAAAGATTTGATATATAAAGTTCAAAAGAAAAAGGGAAATAAAAATAACTATTTTTTAGGGATGACAAGAAATAACTATAATATAAAAATTTTGTACCTATTTTTTAGAGATGACAATAATAAATAGGTAATAATATTTTTTATATAGATTATTCATAACTATTTTATCAAATGACAAGAAATAAGTTACTATTTTTAAGAAGTGACAAGAATTATAATGAGACAATGATTTTGTAATCGAGATCGATCAATATAAAGAATTCAGTCATTTTTAACGTACAATTATGTTCTCTCCAAGAGATTTATATCTTCGTTACAAACTTTTAATAATATTTATATATTTTACGTTTGGTTTGATTTTTTTTATAATTATATACATTTGATTGATGTTGATCTGATAATTATTTGTAATGTTTATGCGTTTAATCTTATTCTTTATCTTTAAATTTCAGGGTATGCACATGAAATTCTTAATACAGATTGAAGATGAAGAGAAATGATGAGAGAAAAAGAGCACAACAACTTAAATCACCATGTATCCCGTAGGTACCATTTACGTCCCTATCTGTATCCACATGAACACTTAATCTTTGAAAAATGAGGTAATTTTAATATACAATTGATTTATGATATCATGAATTACACTCTCTTGAATGTTTTGAATAACAATAGAGACAATTGGATAATAAGATTGAGGGTATGCAATATGTGGGATACAATCAATACACAAACAAGCAATTAATTTAGTCTTAACATGATTTTAATTAATGATGTGAAGGTTAATAAATTTTTATTATTTATTAATTTATTACAATTATGCATTTGTACTAATTTTTTTATGCTTTAATTTATGATAGGAAAATCTTATCCATGTAATGATTCAAAATCATCTATTTTTTCGATTCAAACATATTCTGGAAGAAGAGTCTTTGTATAACATTAAAAACTTAAAATTAGTTGCAAGTACCGACCGATATAGACCACTATCATGTGAACTTAAAGTGATGTTTATACGTACAACGACCCCAAAAAAGTTGGAAGAAGAAATCATCAACATACCACTATATGGATTTGAGTTCATATGTCCCGATATAATGACACTAATATTTTACTAAAATAAGATATTATAAGTCATACACACCTATAATTTTAAATTATATTCTTTAATATTTATATAATGTTACTAATATTTATCTAGATGTCGTAGGTTGCTTAACCTACATTGGTGGCATTGATATTGTTAGCGGTAGATAAGAAAAAAAGAGATCTTAAAATAATAACAAATTAGTAAATTGTGAATTATAAGACACATATATATTTTGAAATTATTATTTGATTTTATAATATTTATAAATTTAATACTACTATTTTGATTTAATATAATTTTGTTATATCAAATTTTATCATATACAGTTCAGTCATCAGTAATGTAACTTTGTGAGAAAAAATTTAATAAATTTAAAATTTATTATGAGACCGCCGCGAAGCGCGGGTTTTTTCACTAGTTAATACTAAAACCACATCAATATTGAAATTATAAGTGTAAATAATCTATTTATTTACAATATTACACGTACTAAATTATATATTAATTTATTACGGTGCATATAAAAAAATGGGTGTTGTTATAACGTTGAGTTTAATGTAATCATATTAAATTCAATATGAATTTATAATATGATTATATTATAATTAGTAATTTATAATTATGCAGTTGAGTATAGATATAATTAATATGTAGCCATAAAAAATTAAATTCAAAATTATGATGAAATTAAATTTGGTAATTTATAATTATGCAGTTGAGTATATATATAATTAATATGTAGATATAATATAATTATATTATAATTATGATTCAAAATTATGCAGTTGTTAAATATCAAAATTATGATATTTAAAAAATAAATATTATTTTAATATGTATCAAATTGGATAAAAATTAATTTGAAAAATGATGTAGTCAACTAGTCATTAAGTATATCTTTTAATACAAATTAATAGACAAAAGTTATATGCACAATATTATATGGAGTACTAATTTGATAACATATATGTCCTGCATTATATTTTACTTATTATATATTACAGAATATAATGCAGGAGTATTCCATATAAGGTATTTCATTGAATTCAACCCTAAATTAATATTTTATTTAGGGTTTAATGATTCTAAAATTATATTTAGATAACTATCTAAAATTAACATCTATATCAAGGTTATTTTTGTAAATACAACTGGGTAGATTCTATTATTACAAAAATGACATTTACTTTTTATACTCAAAATACCGGTAATTTTAGGTAAGTTATTTAAAGTTAAATTTAGATTCTTTTTTCTCTTTTATTTTTAATGTTTTGAAATAGATAAAACTATCAACCCAACGATAAGAGTACAAAGTGACCGTGCCCGAATATCATTTGTGCGTTACGGTACTCGTGACAACATTCAATTAAAAGTTGACACGTGGAATAGAATTAGTGGGAAACTAGGTGGATTTAAGTTAGTGGAGATACTGTTACAACACCAAAGTATAATAAATAGCCAAGAAAAAAGGAGAGCAATAATCGAAAGTGGAACACCAAAGATAATAATATACAGTCATTAAAAAAAAACAGCAGTATTCAAAAGTGACGGACCAATCAGTGTTAGTGGAATACGGGTACTTAGGAGTGCTAATCAACTGTAAATTATTTTGGCCTCAATGCCCTCTGGGTTGTTGCAATTTGTGTTATTAAATCTTTTTAAAATTCCTGAGTAATGCATCTGGTTCATTATTCAGCTTACTGAGATTGCATGCGTATTGATTTTTTTGAATAATTAGGTTTATAATCATACAAATTAGTATCCGTTCTAATAAATTTTGGATTGAGCGAGAGTCGAATTCAGTATTAGAGATGAGAGAAGATAAAGCTTTACCAATTAGATTATTCAATACGCTGAGAGTATTGATTCAGTGAAGCTAGGTATGCGGATATTTAAAGTATTCATAGGTATTTTTTTTTAAATAATAAGAAATCATCATATGTATAATTATTGTGTGAAGGGTACTTTAGTAAATGTCCAGTACAAAGTTAAAAGACATGAAAACCTTTATTCAACTCTTATCAGACTTTAGTCGGTTAGATTTGAAAAAAAAGTAACAAATCTAAGTTATCATATGTATAATTACTGCGTGAAGGATACTGTTTCGGATGATGATGCAATGATTTAACCTTTGAGTTGTTCCTTGTTGATCAGCTATTTAAAGGCACTAGGCTTCCAACTTGGTTTCTCCACTAGTTTTTCTAACCATTGAAAGGGTTACATATATATAATCTCTTGATGTCGAATCCAATATATTAATCTTTCAATGGCTTAAGAAAAACATGGCAATTTGGAGTAGTGAATGATTAGTTTCATTACATGCTCCAAATTTAGACAGTTTGTTTATACTTTAGCCATCTGCATGCTCTACAAATCAATATAGAGCTTTGCCATGCACTGAAGAAGTTCAACTGTTAAAGTCTTGAAGATGAAGCTTCAGAAAGTTCTACCAGAGTATGAAGGTTTTGGTTAATGTGTAGCAGACCGGCAAGTCACAGAAAGGCGATGAACTCGATTTATTCGAGTTTTCTTTATGGCTATTGTTTGAATTTCTATCTGCATATGATATGGTAACGTAGTAGTAGTTCATGTGGTTTTGCATGACAAAAAGAAAGAAGAATATGTACGAATAAATTCCGGTGTGTTGAGGATCAAAAATGTAAGAGTCTTGCTTTAATTATCATTTACAGGTATATATGGGTTGATTTTGGCTTCACTTTCATTTTTTTACTTTAGTAGTTGTTGATCAGATAATAATTAGACCTTAAACATGAACTTTACAGCCCTACTGATGAAAAACACACGTTTTAGACATGTCTTTAAGGCATATAATTTTCAATTTAGCCCTGTAAATCGAAACAGTCTCATTTCAGATCATATCTATTATTGCTTGTTAATAAAACTTGGGAGGAATTGGATAATTAATATAAAGCTAATGAAAAGGAGAGGATAAAATAAACAGCAGTGAAAACATGAAGATGAAAGAGAGAGGGTGAAAATTGAGGTCGTCCGAATTTTTCAACATAAAATTTGTCAGGAGTCGTATAATTGTACTAAAGAAACAATGAATAATGCCTACAAAATAGTACATGCTAATTTAATTCTCACTGTATTCATTCCATGCGACCAAACGAAACCTAAGAAGTAACTTTCTTGTAACACGCTAGTAACTTTACAGGTCGTCTGGCATGTTTAATAATATTACAATTATTTCCGGTGAAGAAAAACCTCATATTGGTAAATTTAATCTCAAAACATTTTACAGCTCCATACTCTGGATTACTAAACTAGACATAATATAGTACATATTTTATGTGTGTCCATTTTAACTTCCACACATTGTCCAAAAAGCTTGACAATCTATCTGCCTCGAATTTACATTTTAGGTTTCCCACGATCCTTTTCCAGTTCTCAAAAGAGAAGCATATAATAGCTCATTCCAAGTATCCGGGACTCCAGGCAAGCACCAGTGGCTGCAATCTTGCGAATGCACTGCAGCAATTTGTTCTTCCTGAGTCTTGTATTCCATTCTATAAATCGAAGGATGTGCGTCTTTTCTGTAGTCCGTAAGCTTACTAATGTTTAGATATACCACTGGTGTTTTCATGTCTTGGATCACATACTCTAGAGCTCTCATCTTTGAAGGATATTTAATTAGGTGAACGTCGTCATAAATTGGTTCAGTTTCTTGATGACAATGACCTCCCGTATTCCAATAGCCTCCTCTGTAACCATATCGAACAATTAAGAAATACGAACCATCAATTAATCCAACTTATCTACACTCACAAAAATTAATTTATAGAAATAGTTTTCGATAGCTAATTTCAATCTTGCACAACTATTCATGTACCATATAACAAAGTTTGAATAAAGTGCAAGGGACTAAATGGAAGTGAAGAACAAAGGACAGGACACAGGAAAACTTGCAACAGATCTAGTAGTATCTAATGCACCTCAAAATGGATTATCATTTCAAAAAGATAATGACAGTTCTAAAAAACAATTATATACAAGTTACAATCAAGGAATGAATTATATATAACCCTGCACAAGTACATATAATGAACGTTCTGTTCAAACTAGATGATTAACACACAGGGGAGTAAATCGGGCAGACTGTAACCTAATATCTGGGAACAATGTATAGTGCAGACAGATTTATGACTACTCAAAATTTTTAATTCCTTTGTGTACACATTTCCCGGCCCAAACAAGAATTTATGTGTGTGGGACACAATAACAATAACATACTACTCGTACTTTCTTATAAACAAACTGATATCTAGTAGTATAAAAGTGTGCTGGAGATCATACACAGAGGCTTCTTTTAAACCCAACTCTAGAGTGCTGTATATATAACAGAAAAGGTAATATAACCTGCAGAAAGTCGGATCTTTCAAGAATATGATCAAACTCGGAACAATTCTAATAACCAACTCCAGCAGGAATGTAGTTTGACAAGCATCAAATAAAGAACCCCATTGTCCAACCAAACAATTTTGTTGCTCCCAGGTTTACGTATGGAACAGGATTTTAATTTTCAATAATTAACAGGGTGCACTATAGCAAACCTTTTTTTATTGATTATCAATTACTTTTCCAGTTGTAAGACATATAAACAGATATAAAAGTAAATTTTCATTTTATCCGCAAAAACAGCTATTATATATTAGAATAAAAGAAGAAATAGAAGTGACCAGATGACGGTAAATACCTAAAATGGGTTACTGAATAACCCCTGAAGATAACCTGAGTTTTCCCTTTATCAATGTTTTTATCAACCCATCTAGCCCAAGTGCTAAGTGCCCTCGTGTACGCATCAAGTACCTTTAGTCTTGTGTGTACAACATTACCTTCCTGGTAATAGTTTTCTCTGTAATATCAACACGAAAAAATTGTCAACTATTTTGAAGCTGTAAAGGTGCTGCAATGTATGGAGATAAAAAAAAATCTTCCTATGAACATCACATTCATAACTTTTTGTACACATATATACTGCCTAGTTCCTGCTTATTGTTTTTTTTTCAAATTAAGATTTACAGGTGGTGTGATATGCTATAGCGTGGTTTACAAATGTCAACAAGGCTGAGCCAATGAGGAAAATGAACAGCAAATGAAGGATTTGCATTTACCCTTTCGAGGTTTTCTCATGCGTCCACCAATGCCCTGTATTGAAGATCAAGTAATCAGCATCCCGATACATTGAGGTGGTCCGATCCATCAGATCCAATCTTAGTGTCTCCAATGAAACATTCTTTCCCTTGAAAGATGATTCTCTGACAAGAAATGGAGAACTTACAAAATCCACTGTGCAATCATAGTCCTACAAAGTACAAATGGAGACAAAAGTATAACTTATAAGACAAGAGTGCAACTTGCTGTAGATTAGTGTGAAACGTTTAGGAGGCTTGCCTCAAATCTGAATGCATAAAATCCTTTCTTCTTGAATTCTTTCTTTCCCGAAATCTCGTAAACCCGTTGCTTGTTCTTCACACTATGTCGAAGTATGCAAACAAGAGATTCCCACATATTCCTGTTTAAAGAGTCCCCAACAAAAACCAGTTTCTTCCCTCTGATTCTTTCTAAAAAGTCAGTCGCATTTAAACTGCAAATACAACAGCCAACAAAGAAAAGTTAGATCAGTGTTTCATAATCTAACTCAAAATGCCAAGTTAAACTAATAGATATTTTATAAGTAGAAAGTGCTATTATGTTAATCAAGTTATTTATTACAAATGCTGACTATCATGCAATAAAGATACATTTAGAAAGGGCCAGCTAATTAACAGATCTAAGTAAAGCAATAGGGCAATAGGCTATGCACAACTATCTACAGCATTCTCCAAGGTGAGCTAAAAATTTATTGACCTGCTCTACAAAGTAGTTCATTTTTCCTAATGCTCCTACATGTGAACTCCTACTATATTTTCAGCAGACAGCACAAAATTTGAGTCCTCCATCAAACTTCTCTTCACAGAGTTTCTTTATAGATTCATACAAAGTGAACTTCTACATTAGAGATATGAGTACTTAATAAAGTTAATGTGAGAATGAATATGGTTGCTAAGACCCTTAAACCACCTCCACATGACAGTTTATAAACAAGTTATACTCAGTCCGATGATTATTTCTAGATGATGCATTGTTAGAAACTAGAGAGATAGATGGACTTCTCATGTCACGTGGCTAACCACAAAATTTCTGTATTCATAAGAACTTGATTAAGTAACATACAAGGAGTGGCTAAAGAAACATACTATTAATTACCGTATTGACTGCTATCAAATCTTACTAAGTGAGGATATTCAAATTACTCAAAGATTTGAGATTAGTAATACCTTGGGATGTCACAACCATTTGGCTGCCATCGCCAGTTTACAAACTCACTGTCTGGCCTCTTGTTAAGGTAACAATCAAAATCCCTATCAATGTGAGGGCAAGAACCAGCAGGATAATATGGCTTTGTGTCATCTCTCACCCACCTGCCATCAAATATATCACACTTATCCAAAGAAGTCTTTTTTACTACTGGCTCCTCCACCACAGGACTAGGGAGTGGTGCACCATCCTCTCCATTATTTGTCAAATTACTAATCTTATCTCCACCACTTAACTTTGACGCATTACCGGAACTCAAATCTTCTCCTGGACCAACAGATTCACCACCACTAATCAAACTAGTCCCATTACCGGAACTCAAATTGTCTACTAAACCAACAGATTCACCAACTAAGCTCCCATTTCCCTTCCCCATAATACTTTTCTCAACACTCACATTCCTACCACCACCAAGACTCTCATTTTTAACCAAATCAAATGCATTTTTCAAATGGGCACCCTCCAAATCACCCCCATTTCCACTATCACTAACAAAACTCCCATTCAAAACAACTTCAGAAACATTTGTCACTGGGGTCTTTACAGGATTAGGCAACTTAGCAACAGTAACATTAGCAACAGTAGCAGAAGTATCATTAACAATCTTAGAATATGCAGAAGAAGATGAAAAAGGCCAAGAAAGAGTAACAGAAGTAGAATTAGAACCAAAACTATTCAACCCTTGAAAAATTGGATTAAAAAAAGGAGTCTTGAAAGAAATATTAAACACAAACACACTTAAAAAGATAAGTGAAACAACAAGCCCTAAACCAAACCCAGAAACTACCTTTCTTCTAAAAGATGCAAAATGGTCTGCAAATCCAACTTTTTTCAAGTCCATCTTCAAACCAAAACACACTTTAGCATACCCTCTTCACCACAAATATATACACACAATATTATATACACACAAGAATGCTGTGAATGCTTGCAAGTTCTTGTGTTATGGTAAAAAAAAGACAGATGGGGTTAAACAAGAACAAGGCGGAGAGAACTAAAAAGTGTTTCTTTTTAATAATTTGTTTAGTTTTGTCAAAGTGTTTCTATGGCTGTCAATGTGGTGTAGATTGTTTTTTTTTTTTGTGTGTGTCACACTGTCACTGTGGCAAGTGAGGGGAGTGTGGAATGGAATTCCTAAAATACCCCTCCACAGTTATAAACCGGTCCTTATTATCAGTTATCAGATTTTTATCGTTCATCATCATCAACTTGTAGTTTATCTTAATTTTGTGGTCCCACGATATATTATATATACAAAAACAAGCGACAATATGTATATAGGCCAAAAACATTTTTGAATGCACCCAAAAGTATTACTGTATTATTACTCTACTTTCTCATAAATAATTAATATTTCAGATAAAATATTTGTAATTTTTACTTCAAACAAAGAAAGAATTTCTAAGCATCAATCATCTCAATATATATATATATATATATATATCATATAAAAGAAGATATTTCAATTTTATTCTCACGTAGGTATCCAAATATTAATCAATATAAATAATTTTAGGGTTTATAAAAATAAGTAAGGTAAAAAAATATATAATATATAATTTATAAATTATAATATATAAGTTATTTTTTGTTTCAATTTGAGCTCGAAAATGATTGAAATTTGCATCAACACATATTTTTAATATTTGATCTCAATATCATAACCGATTAATACACATAAATTTCATTTTTTGGGTAACAATAATAAAGACGTTTAAAAATAAAACACTGAAGTCTGATTAGATAATAAACATCGGATATATTGAGATTAACGAAACCGGGGCCTAGAGGTTAGAGGAGTTTAATTAATAGAATCAGATTCGCGTTAATAAATGCAAGTAAAAAGACGGTGCATATTGCATAAGGGTAAAATGGTCTTTAAAGAAAAAGCATCCACGCCGACATGACGTATTTTGTTATAGCATGGGGCACATGCAACTGTTATTGATTTTTTTTTTGAAAGCTGCAACTGTTATTAATTTAGTCCCTACTAGAAACATTTAAAATTAAGGATATATGATACGATGTCGTTTCTTTCGGGTTTTCTAGGCCAAACCGCGTAAGAGGAATATTTGTCGACCTCGGTTCTCTATACAGATCTATCATTATTCACCGTTGGATTAGATCACCAAGCCACTACACTTGTACGAGTAGGGGTGAACATGGGTAGGGTTGGGTTGGGTCGGGTTTTCGTCAAACCTCGACCCAATCCGATTAGTTCGGTTTTATAAAAAATCAACTCATTAATTGTAAAAAAAAATCGTAACCCAACCCAACCCAATTAATTCGGTTTGCAGAAAATCGTAACCTAACCCAACCCAATCGTAACCCAAATCCCGCACATTTACAGAAAATTCTGCTTGTTGCAGAAAATGTTGCAAGAGCCGGAAAGTGTTGCAGAATGTGTTGCAAAAAAATTATATAGTGCAGAAATTTGTAGAAAATATGTAAAAAATATATAGAATATGCAGAAAATATGCAAAAAAATCTGCATTTTATGTAAACGGGTTGGGTTGGGTTGAGTAAGGGTTAAAATTTGTTAAACCCTTACCCAACCCAATTAGTTCGGGTTTTTTAAAAATTAACCCATTTATATTTCAGTTTCTGACGGTTCGGTTTATTCGGCCGAAAAAAGGGATGAGTTGGTTCGGGTTAACGGTTTAATCGGATTTTTGTTCACCCCGATGTACGAGTATAAACTTCCACATTTACATTTCATACACATTCACAGTCTGGCACTCTAGACAAGCCTTTTTGGCCCACTAGAAAGTAGAAGGCTAGCCTTATGTGTAAGTTCATTGGGCCAACCCTTCAAGGCCCACAGTTAGTCACAACTTTTATAGGAAAATATATCAGAACAAATCCAATACCAAAGCCCAAGTTCTCTTTTTTTTTTCTTCACCATACGGTTCTACTACATGCAAAACTTTCAACAGAGGCTCTATCAATTATACTATTTTCACCAATAAATGCTCATACAAATTGTCTTTTTAGCTCTGAAATTTCAATTTCTACATCATTATGGTACAAGCTCTGAGCAGCTATCGACACCAGTACTACACCAGACCAAACTACTATCTCCCATTCTATAGTTTTTTACCTATCTATAAGTTAACTGATCTGAAGAGCACTTGTAAGAAATACTCTATCGAGGACCCGAAAGTTCCATTGCTTCAACCGCAAGTGAAGTTTCTTTGATTAAATCTGAATATCTTTCAGTAGTTTCGTAGGTTTTAGGAGTTTCTGCCATTCGGTACCTTGGTGTTTCATCTCTTTGTGAGGCCTCCCATTTTTCTGCTAAGCCATCCCCCTCCAGCATGCGTAATACTTCTGACATTTTTGGACGATTAGAAGGATTGAATTGAGTACATAAAAGAGCTACCTGCACAATTTCTTCCAACTCGATCTTGTCATAGTTTTTCTTTAAATCTTTATCTACGATTAGTTCTAGCTTTCCATCTTGACGAAGCTTCTTCACCTGCACATAAGAAGAGATCAAACGGTCATGCTGTTACTATTTTTATCTTTTTATATGCAGTTATATCGAATGTTAAAGAATCAAGCTGTTTTTCCTTTCATATAAGTCTTACTTTTATTGATAATTTAGAGTCCAAGCCATTTCCATGTTCAGATTTTTTTTTAATAACAGAAGTTATATGAGTTTAAGATAGACAATAACAATATACCCAATCAAGCATCACAACTTTCTGATTTGCTTCTCCGCCAAAGTCCAAAGCTTTTTGACCTGTAATTAACTCAAGAAGCAAGATCCCAAACCCAAAAACATCAGTTTTTTCAGACGATTGGCCTGTTGACAAATACTCCGGTGCAATGTGGCCAACAGTACCACGGACTGCTGTGGTCACATGAGATTCTCTATGATCCAGTAGCTTTGCCAACCCAAAATCACCTACAACAGCCTCAAAGTCTTCATCCAACAAAATGTTGGCTGCCTTCACATCACGATGGATAATTCTGGGGTCACAGTGCTCGTGTAGATAAAATAATCCACGTGCTGTACCTAAAGCTATCCGCTTTCGCCTCGACCAATCTAAGATTGGCCTGCCACGAACATGATCTGAAATGCAACTAAATATCATATAAACCACAGAGTATTTCTTATTGGCATATTTTAAATAATATTTTGAAATGGTACATGATTGCTGGAGCTGCTAGATTTTTTTTAAGAATTCGATAAATAGAAATCTTAGGTTTTCTACTTGGTGCTTACTGCTATATCACCTGAGAGAAGCATGAAGATAACGTCTATCAAGACCGCAGAAACTGCCGGCCAACAACTTTTTTTATGGAATCACGTGAGAATTATGAATTTATGATGAATAGTGGTTTAGTTGTTATACACAAAACATTGTATATAACAGAGGCTAACCTTAACAAAATTGTAAGGGTAAGAGTAAGACTGCATACATTGGGACCTCCCAAGCTTCAGGACCCTTGGATATGACCTTTACCAATTTTTTTTTCCATTTCAACCTGCTAGGCGTTATATTTTGAATTATGTAATGCTAATATTTATGTGATAGGCACATTTTCTATGTGACTGCAGTTGCTGAAAAACCCCATTACAAAATCTGAAGACAGGTTATATATATATATGAACTTGCGGTATATAAGACTAATACTCAATATTCCATTAAGGCGCTAACCTCTTAATCTAGACGCCACACTGCCATTTGCCATATATGGATAAACGAGAAGCCTTTCATTCTCTGCTGTGCAGAATCCCAAAAGCCGAAGAAGATTCCGATGTATGGCCAAGCTTATGAGTTCTACTTCTGTCTGAAATTGTATTTCACCCCCTAAAGTATTATACTCCTTCAATCTCTTGACAGCTATCATAGTCCCATCACTTAAGCAACCTTTATAAACAATACCAAATCCTCCACTCCCTAAGATATTCTTGGAGTTAAAATGGTTAGTTGCAGTCCGAAGTTCTTTGAAGGCATACCTCCTCATATGTCCCAAGCATACATCTGGTTCATATTGATCTGCCAGATATCAAATCCTTTCTAAGAATACATCAAATTTTATGTGATTCAACGTATATGATAAATTTTAAATTTTTGATAGTCCAAGTGAATTACTTTCTTTGTTTTTTATTGCATAAATAGATCTGAAATCAGAATTCCTAAGCATTTATCTTCACTCACAACTTGGCACAATATATTCAACTCCATAGAAGTACAAGTACATACAGATTAGGAACTGACCGTTGACATCAAAGAAGATCTGTTGATTGTGCCTGTGTCGCAACCATACCAGGGACCCAATGATTATAATGATTAGAAAAGTGGCACCAAAACTTGTACCCATGGCAATAGCTATGTGGTTGTGTTCTTTTTCTCCAGATTTTGTTTTATCTGAGGTGGAAATAAATTACTTCTTATTAGGAGTAAAGAGAAACTGACAAATAACCTAAAACAAAAAAGAACATAATCAAATGATGTGGTTTTTTTTTACCATCTGGTTGAAGGGACAGAGGTTCTGGATAGACAACAGAACAATTATTTAGAGAAATTCTGGCACAGATTAAAGGATTGCCATTAATCCTGAAATTCAAAGCATAAGAAGACTTTAGTACCTGAAGATTACATAGGCTAACAAAGGTATTTGTACTTTATGAGTGAAACCTCACTTGAAAGTTCTGGCAGATAATTTTGGTAAAGAACCACTGAAATTGTTGAAAGACAGATCCCTGCATATATTGCAAGTGCAATAAGCAATAAATGTGGCATTGGAGAAATACGACAATTAGCTCTGTTTCTGCAATTTGAAGCAATATAAGTTGAAGAAAACAGACAAATGGACTTACACGAGAGTGAGACCACCAACTCTTGACAGAGATTCAGGTATGGTTCCGCCAAGACTATTGTTGTTTAGTCGCCTGGCTTGCTCAAAGTAAAATTATCATGAAATGAGTAAACATTCTTATTGCCTCTCTTTTAAACTTTAACTATCGTCAATCTGGAGAAAGTTTTGCAACTCACAAATAATTTAGGTTCCCAAGGTCACCAAACGAACTGGGGATTTCACCTTGAAGCTTGTTGGAGGACAGATCGAGTGTCTGCAGCTTCTCCAATTTTCCCACAGAAGCAGGAATAGAGCCAGAAATGGCATTATTCTGCATCAATCTATATAGCATTTAAAACAGAAATTGGAAGGTGTAAACAATATTTTCATGCAAGCTCAACAATGTACACCAAGTCAAGGACAAAGAGCTAATTCAAGAATAAGCTACTTGTTAACTTACAGCGATTGCAAATTAGTGAGGTTACCGATCCCCGATGATAAGGTTCCCGACAAACTCTGGCTAGGTAGCCCTCTGATGAATAAAAAAAGAACAAGCATATAAGCAAGATTATTAACATTTGAATCACCACAGTTTCTCAGAATTCCCAGCCATGCTTCTCTTTCAAAAAACAGGTCTAAAAAAATTGCTGACATCAAATGGGTCAAGTAACTCACAGAGCAGAAACAGAGCCATCAGAGCAGGTGACCATCCTCCAACTACAAGGATCTACAGATGTTATATCCCAATTATCCAGAACATTGTGGGGATCGGTTATATCATTTTTAATGGCCATCAACGCAACAACTGCATCAATATGGCAAAACACAAATATGAGTACTAGTGTGAAGCATGAATTTTTTCAGCAAAGGAAAATTGTTAAAATCATGAAATACACAGCTGCGGTTGTACTCACTAAACAAGTACTTTTCATGTTTTTCGGGTTTATATGAGGCTAAATATGCATGCATGCATCAGAAGCTCTGCCAGGCACTGAAATATCAGATGAGACTATATTCTAATATGAGAAGGGTTAAGCAAATTTGAAAGAGAGGAGTGACACAAAGCGAGAAACTTTAAAATGGTAACTGTTGGACTCAGTATTCACTACTATAAACCCCATCATAAGAATTGCTAAAGCCTGAAACAAGAAATATTGTCCAAGATATATGATCCAATTAGGCCTTCCTACTAACATATAAAGATTTTAGAAGAGCGTGTATCCTAACATCTTTTCATAGCTCCGAAGTCCGAGCTCGTGCAGAAGTCTCAGGTGAGGGAGAGTGTTAGAGATATACCATCAAAGTAAGCCCTTATGTTAGCAAATATGATTAACATGACTACATGAGCATCTTATTGGTAGTGAACATAATATCGATAGCAATATACGTGTTACTTGTCCGAAATTCATATTACTGGGTAAGAATTAAAGGAAACTGAAAGTAAACAAACCTTCATAGTTTACTCCAGAAGGAGAAAGAGTAGCAGAAGAGCCTTGCAACAGTGTCAAAATCAGTAATGCCACTCCACCCAGAAAAATGAACAAATTTTCCATCGTCTTGAGTATAATTACACAGCTAGCAATCAAATCAAACACTAGTTATATGAAAGCCAAAAAACAATTAAGTGAAGCAACCGGCACGTGAATATACCATCACTCCACCACCTTTATATTCCCTTATCCAAACAAACATCCAACAGGACAAAAGTAGCTCCAAGAATCAGCATCCATAAAAGCAAACTGCAAACCCACCTTTTTCTATATATTAACTTTTATCTCCAACGTTCTTAATACAAACTCAACTGCTCATATAAAATTATTTTTTTACACACAGAAAGCCCATGATGAATTAGCAACCAAAAAAAAAAACAATAAGGCCCTGATGATAAGCAGTATTTCATGAAACTTTATTCACGCCATTTTCATTAGAACATATAAAAATGTTTTTTTTTCTCGAAAGAAACATAATATATACTAAACTGTAATAATAAAACTGAAATTCTGGGGGGACCTTGAGATCTGTGATTAGAATGTTGCTCTAGTTTTATATTTTTATTTCTGGTTGATACTAACGATACCCACAACTTTTAGCTGATTATTATTTATTTTTTGTGGTTGTTGAAGTTTAGCTCTCCACTGCGTTCTTGCTCAATGAATCTTTTAAATCAAAGACTAAATTCACAAATATTATCTTTCTTGTATTTTATCAGAGAGGTAGAGAACATACAAACACAAACAGGCAAAAAGCTTGATGGCCACAGGCACGACACTGTAAAATGACAGTTCAAATTATTGGCTTTTTAAAACTACTCAAGTGGCAAAATAATATTCGGTCTTTATAATTATTGAGAGAGAGAGAGGGAGCAGCAGTGAAGGGCAGTTAGCAGGGGCCAGGGAGAAGAATGACATGCCCAAAAGCGAAAGTTAGAAATATTGCAGATTTGCAGGCCAGGCAAGGTATTTGCAAGTCACATGCATAACTTTTCTCCTGTTTTGCTGCGTTTTTGTCATCTATTATATTGGGCTGTCAATGATATTTTAACTGGTCCAAAATAAATTACAGGCCCTACAGAACCACTAATCCACTATTATGAATTGGACCATTCTAATTTCTATACTATTCCACAATTGTGATTTCAGATCCAATAATTGTGCCAGTGTCATTTTTATCTTCGGATAGCATTGTATTCCATATCACAAGCATCGAATTTATATTTATAAAAATTAAATATCATAATATTATATTATAGCTTATGCTATTAGTTGGGCTAGTAGGATCTAATCTGATAATGTCTGCTTTACCATCTCAAATAATTGACAAGAATAAATTATACAAAATAAATTTTATATTTTATTATCTATATTTCAATTTTATAAGAAATTATACAAAATTGTGTACATGGAAAATTTTGAGGCGGCTCAGGACAAGAATGCACTAAAATCCTTCGGTCCCCCCGATTGGCCAATTTCCGTTCTGCATCCAAAAATGTCTCCATCTCGTTCAAAACAAAAGCTAAATTAATATTGGACGGAATGTACCATGCTGGTCGCTTTTTAATTGGTACTCAGTTTTAGTTAAAAATAAAATAATATTTGTACAATTAGGTTTCTTCTTCTTTCTCTTTGAATTTTATTGAAAAACATATGCAATATAATGAACCAGCCTTTAGAAAGTTAGCAGAATCAACCCTATTTAACACTCCATTTCGTTCAAAATACGTGTTATTTTAACTTTTTACATTTATTTTTATATTTTTAACTTTTTACACTTACTTAAGTGCATAAAATAGTTTTATAATTTAATTTTAAAATTTTCTTTTTCTACATTAATATTTAAATAATTATTTAAAAAAATTAAAAATAAATTATAGACCTATTCTTTTATACACTTTAATTAAGTGCAAAAAGTCAGAACAATTATATATTTTAAAACAAAAGAAGTAATAAAACACTTATTTTACTCTCTTTTTTGAATAATTGAACTGATAACTTTATAAATAATTATCTATTATAAGAAATTCTCTGATAAATTTACAAGAAAAAATTTTGTTTCTCCCGTTGATTAAGTTTAAAGTTGAAGCTATAGCCATTCGAGAAACGCTAAGCTGGATAAATAAGAAGGGATGGACTGAAGTTGTAGTGGAAACAGACTGCATTGTGGCTGTTTAATCTATTTGGAGTTCTGCAACTATGTTATCATTCATACTTTGGCAGGGTGATTGATCAATCTAAGCAAGCACCGAAAGAATTAAAAGAACGTAAAGTGTCTTTAAGATTTGTAAAACAGTCTACGAATAATGTGGCTCACTATCTAGTATCTAGCAGGCACACTTGTTTCATAGTTGATCGTGTTTGGAGAGTGGATTTTTATCCCTTCAGAGTTCATTGATGTATTGTCAAAAGATTTAAACCGTTAATGAAATTAGTTTTGTTTGTGGCAAAAAAATAAATAAAGAAAACGTCAAAGTCTTAGAGGGGTAAGCGAAAGGAAATACGTACAAGTCCAAAGTCCAGTGTTTTTAGTTGATTTGTTGGGCTAAAACAAAGTTGTGGCATTCTCTAATTAGGCTATTTTATGTGACTGACCAACTATATGATGCTTTTTTTTCAGTACAAATTGAAAATTAGCATCGCCAACCATAACACTTTGACAAGACTTGGTGATCCTGTTTAACTGATTAAACATATAAAAATTAAGTATATATTAAAACTTGTATCTTAGCTAACCTTTATTTTTTTTCCCTACAGACTTTTCAAATATCTTCTAGATAAAATCATACAAAATAATTTGAAACGGTGTATGCAGAATCATTCTTAATTTTACTGGAAAACAATATACAAGTGGCATTTGAATAAACGAGTCATTGAGATTTGAAATTATCGGTCTGTGGTTTATTTAGAATTTAGATAATATATCACCGCGTTTTAATTTTATAGCAGACGGGCGCCATCCAAAAAAGAAAAGAACATGATATCTTGGGGCATACATTTCTCAGTTCTTTCAGGTGTCAATGCCGTATACATTCCACTATATATTTTACTAAAACGTTAGCATATAAACCTTGATATTTCCTGATAAAAATATATAAACCTTGACATTCTAAAATTACCAATTACTTCGAATCAATACGATAACTTTAACGATAAATTAGATTATCAGTTGTCGCACTTAAAAAACAAGTATATAAGAACAAAAGACTCCGTCCGTATTCAACTGCATACCCAGCCAGATGCAGTACCAAATTAGTGAAAATTTTATGATTCGAATAGTCCGGGTTCAAGGGTGTATTCAATTGATATTTTAATATATTAATAATAATTTATACTCTTTTCATCCTAAAATTAGTGTTGTTTTAATTTTTCGACGTATAAAAAATAGCATTACATATTATATTTTTTTCATTTTTTTAATAATAATTTAATTATTATATTCTTATTCAATAAAAGAAAATGAAAAAAGTAATATATGCTAATAACTTTTTTTTGCATTTCAAAATATGTGTAAAAAATCAAAATGACATTTATTTTGATACCCGGAGAGTTTAGTTTAGAAAATTGTAATTGATTTTAATTCTATGCAAATTTTTACTGAGGGGATGTATAGTTTAATAGATTTAGATAACCTGTTTCAAAATTTCATCATTTTAGATGAATTTCAAAAATAATAAAAATCAATATAGTATCCATTAAAATTCACCATTTTATTGAATAAAAAATCTATCAGAATTTGAATACTATTAAATTTTATTATATATTTTAAAATCTAAACTAAATATTATCAAATTTTAATAAATTCTTTTAAATTTAAAATGAATACATCAAGATTTTAATAAATATTTATTAAATATCTCTAAATTATAATGTATTTTTTAAAATCCAAACAAAATACATTTAAATTTCTAAAATCAAATAAAATTCCATAAAATCTAGATTTAATAGACCCCTTTAAAATATGCAACAAATTTTAATTTAAAATGATTCATATTAAGATATTTATATAATAATAATAATAAAATTCATTATTTATTTTGAATTACCTGATATTATTATCAAATTTTAAGGATGAAATACAAATTTCGTTTAAAAAGAGAGGAGGATGAAATACAAGTATACAACTTGTAATAAAGAAGAATTTATTAGTAAAATTTTCTTCCTCCTTTGAAATGACTAATGAGACCCCAATCCGTACAATATATTCCAAATCACAAAAACAAGAAAACGCAACCGAGTAGACTCAATTACTCACTCCGAGTCAGCCACTCGGAACCTCCAATTCTCCAATCTCATTGCTCTCTTCAAATCGTCCAAACTCACATGACAACAAGTATACACATTTCTCTCCATTTCTCTCCGATTATCGGCAACAACATTCCGTACATTCCGCCACCTACAACCGCCTTTAACAACCTCGCAAACAAACACTTCTCCCACCTCACCAGGATTATATATGTATATATAATTTCCCGCCATACACACTCCGATCGATGAGATCTCGAAAACTTCGCGCTTTAATTCCTCGATCAAACAAACAGGCATCTCTGCGATTAGTAAGCATTCAAATGATTGTGTATTGATCTCGTATATTTTCAATCCGGCGACGTTTTCAGGTTGACCTAAAAGTGCTGTTACGAATAGACGATTGTTTGAGGATCCGATTACTGAGTAGAATATGTTCGGGTCGGGTCGGATCTCGTACGGTCCGAACCAATTCATTGTTACCGGATCGAATGAATAAGTTATGCCGGAGTGTTTCTCGCTGACGAAGAGTTTGTGATTATTGACGGCGACGGAGAGCCACGTGGAGGCGGCGGAGTCTTTGAGCAGCGACGGCATGGCCTCGCAAGTAGTCCAGGCGCCGGAGTCGATGTCGTAGATTTCAACTGCGTGCAAATCGTCCTCGAATCCGCACGCACCGCCGGAGACTACCACGCGGCGGCCGACGACGGCAACGATTGGATCGGTCCTCCACGTGAGAGGTGGAGGCGCGTGGTGCCACGTTAAGTGGAGCGAGTCCATAGAGAATGAGAATCTCCACGGAGAAATCATGTAGAGGAGATCGGAATGCGAAGAACGGAGAACATTAACGTACTTAATCGACGGCGAGTTGAATTGAATCCAAACGTCGGAGCGTGGGTCGTACGCGTGGGTCGTAGTGCGGTACGGCGGGCGTGAATTTTGTGTGTGGTAGAGGAGCCATGGTTTTTGAGGATTACAGTATCGAAGAGATGATGAAACGGCGACGTTCCATGATTTAGACACGTGCGAGGCGAGAACAAGGTCCGTAAGTGGCACGTGCGATAGCACAAGTTCTAATATATCTCCACGGAGGGGAGCTTCTTCTTGTTGATGAACATGCTGATTCTCCATTTTCGTTATATCCGCCTAACACATACGAGTATATTTTTAGTAGTAGATTAGTAATGGCAATGGCAGAGTGAAAATATGTGTATTTATAGTGGGAATAATATTGATTAAATATATAACACTAGTACACAAATAGGGAGAAAAAGTATGTATAAAATTTAGTTAAAAAGATTTGGTGGACGATAGTTCAACTTATTTGACAAGTAAATTCAATTTATCAGTAAACAACAAATTATTTAGCTGAGCCGTCTACAAGTATTCCGCTACCTCTCCTCCTATCATTAACAATGACATTACGCATAATAGTCGGCTCGCATATACATGAATAGTACTGATGGTTCATTTTATTTTTAGTTTTATTTTTTACTCACAAGCATATTAAACTTACTCCTATTAGTTGACAATAGTATATTGAAAAATCAGCTTATATTATTAAAAATCACTTTTAAGATGACACTTCTTACATGCAAATAGAGAGTTTCTTTCTTTTGGAATATTGAGAGGAGTTGGTTCAGAATTTAACAAGAAACGGACACACTGATAGACACATTTGCCTTAATCCTGTTCCTGTATCTGTATGTATGCATTCATTGCTCAGCTGATATGCTCCCTCTATTCA
Organism: Oenanthe sinensis; assembly: GCA_028671895.1. Classification (NCBI taxonomy): domain Eukaryota; kingdom Viridiplantae; phylum Streptophyta; class Magnoliopsida; order Apiales; family Apiaceae; genus Oenanthe; species Oenanthe sinensis. Next base: position 36,000,122 of record CM053812.1, on the reverse strand, counting down.
GTTGGCGGATTGGATCATCGTCATCATCTATAAAATACAATACTACACGTTTATAAATTGGGTTTTTCTGGTGTGTGATCACATCAGTCACTTAATTTCATTATATTTTTATGAAAAGTCTTTTTTACATATAGAGGGTCCATTATCATTAATATTAATAAATGCGAGTCAGTCAAAATTTGATAACTCATCTTCTATTGTATGCCCTTGGGCACATATTAGAAAAAATATTTTAAATTTTAAGACCAACATATTTTATTCTAGGTGAAAATCAATAAATTAAAATGATTGTTAAATTTGAATGTAATGGTTTTGAGGAAAAGAATATAAAAGTGATCCAAAATTTAAAAATGATTAATTTCGTTACTACTTCTAAAAAAACAAATATTAATGTGTTAAGATAAGAATTTAATTATAAAATTATATATTATATCATGATAAGAAGTTTAGCTCTAGCCTACCCACTCCAAAAACATGTTTTAAATTTGGAGTTAATATTCGACTATATAATTAAAAATTATTTTTTATTGTTTAAAGTAATTTTCAGAAGTTGAATTACTCATTATATTTAAACTTTCTCACCGAGTCACTGTAACTATTTAATATAACTTCTTGTTACAATGATTCCCCTACTCTTTTTTTTTAATCATATTTTACTTTTTAGCACACATTTTTAAAAATTTTGATTACATACCTAAAATTATTATTTTGAAAATTTTCCTTTTTAATAAAAATTTTAGTTTAATATTTTTATTCACAAAAATAAAATTTTAAAAATAATAATTTTAATTATGTAGGCAAAACTCCTAAAAATGTGCATAAAAAAGTCAAACGTTAATTATTTTCAAATAAAGGGAGTAATATTTTGGCTTGTATTAAATAAAATAATGTTTCTGTTTTAAACCCTATTTTCAAAATAAATTTGAAAAATACCCTCTAATATTATAAAAACTTTAAAATGTAAGTTTTCATTTTTATATTTTGGAAAACAATTCTAAAAATAAGGGGGGGGGGGAATAAAAATATCATTAAGTGTCATTTGGTTCACACAGTGCTATTAGGTTGGAATTCTGTAATGGGGCAGAATCGGACTAAAATGATATAAGTATGAAGTATCAATCTTGATATTATGTGTACATTTGGTTGAATGATGCAATAATTTGTTAATTTAATATATTTTTTAGTGAATAAAAAAATATACAGTTAATATGGAAAATAAATCAATATTATTTATCAAACAATATCATTATATTTTTTTCTCTTTTAAAAATTAACATGTAATTTTATAATAAAAATAATAATTTTTAATTTAATTTCATCTTCATATTCATGATTCTTACTCATTCTCCTCTAATAGTAATGTAAGTGATACAAAATGGTGTAAAAATATAATTCTCAAATGTCATAGAACATATTGTAATTGGTTGTAATTCTATTTAATATAATGGATCTTAATGTATTTATACAAATTTTATCAATTAAAATTTTTTAAATTGAAACATCACCCATACCCTAACATTTGAAACCAATTTTTTATATCCAATTTTATAACGTAGATTGCTCTTATAATATTCCCGGTTCTTCACGGTGGAATATTGGAAAAGTACGTGTAACAAACAGGTAGGACTCAATTTTTTCTTTTTACATTTTCACATGACACATTTATGATAGATCTCCATTCTCCGACTCCCTACCATATCCGACGCGCATTAATTACCTGACATGGTTTCTTAATCTACTTCATTTGGTTAAAATATCCTCTGCTAATCCGAATTCGAAAAATTCGTCCCATCATATTCCAAAAAAATTGGGAAAAAATATGATCCAAAAAACTGGCCCGGCCTGATCTGCCCTTTCAAAAAAATCTACCCGATCCGATTTGTGAAAAAATTCGGATTTAAATCCGGTCTGAAAAAAATTCAGATTTAAACCCGATCTAGATAAAAATCTGATCCGGCCCGGATTAAGCCCGGTACAGCCCAATTATTCCGGGATTTTATTTGAATATTTTAAAAAATCCGGATAAATTTTCGAATATATTTAAGTTTTATCTATCTTCATAAAAATATAAAATTAAATATCAAATAAAAGTAAACATTTTTCAAGAAATATTAAAAACACTTTCTAAAAATAATTATTTTTATTCAAAAAATTAAAAAATATTAATATTTAACGAACCAACTATTTTCCTTCAAAATTCGGTCGGCCCGACCCGATTTTGATAAAAGCCCGATCCAAGCTGATTCAAAAAATTCCGGAATTTTTTATAGTCCAATACGAATCCGTCCCGATCCGGTTTTTATACATGTGTGACTAAACGTAAGAACACCGGTCTCTTTCAAATTGGGATGTGAATTTTAGATACGTATGTCCTTTTTATAAAATAAAATTTATAAATTAAAAAATATATATAATTAACTTCCCTGATTATGTTTCAAATATTTTACGTATATTATATATTAATATTAGATATATTTAAAGGACAATCAACTGAGGAAATAATAGAAAGGGTTTGTTAGAAAGATCTACACAGATCCATATTGATTAAAGAAATAAACATGAGATGCAAAAAATTCTTCGAAGAAAATTATTATTTCAGTACGGAAGAAGTAAATAAAATATATAATTTATTTCTTCTGGGGTTATAAACTTTCAATAAAATAAAATTATTAATATTATTTCGCCAGTAAACTTTACATAAGTTTATGTATAATTATCACAAGATTTTAATCTTCTAAATTATCGATGAAAGATGTTAAAAGCCGAAAGGTGAAGCTACCTAGTCCAGACTCTCCACATGCATATATATTATATACCATTAAATTTTTTTTGGATAACCATATTCAAAGAAGTAGCTCTCCTCTATAAATGTATATAAAATATCTGTCCTCACTCGTATAATTAGCTCACTGCCATGCATCTGTCTGCCGTAGGACTCAATTTACCAACCACTTTGTGTTTTTGAAGGCCACTGTACCTATGGTTCATGTTGATTGTTGAGTAACCATCACTCACCATAATCAATATTCTCTTATCTGTATGCATGATGTTAACTTTGCAGATTGATAATTCAAAATCTGTGAATATCTAATTGCAATATGATACAGTCTCAAATCTTTGATATATTTTGCAAGCTATGTTTAGTAGTATTTTACTCACTTTAATCTTTCTTTCTATCTGCATTAACCTGCAAATTGCATTTATTTATAAAAACAATAAACCGACCTTCTCTAAAGCACGGATAGACCTCGAATGTAGCAGCAACATCTTTTAGTTAACATCATTTGTTTCTCCTTATAAGTTGCGCATAAGTTAAAAAGTATATACATTTTTCAACTTATAATGCAATTTAGACAGTTCTAAGGAGTCCTCACGTCAGTCACAAGTCGAGCAAATTGTAAAAATTTCCTCTTCAGGGTGCTTATTGTGAAGGACATGAGAGTAGCAATTCGATTGGAGGGACTGGAATCTAGCTTAAATCTATATCAATGTAGTAGGGGAATTAATAAAATTTATATTTACAAAACAGTACAATTTTACTCCGTCCTCGCATAATTTAATTTCTTTCAAACAGAAAGGAACCCAAGTTCTACTAGAGTCAAAGATTTATGAAAAAAATTATTTTATTTGCATAACAATTTACAAGCAACAAGAAAGCTCCACTACGCAACAAGTTGTAACATTACTTTGATTCAACTGGCACCCTTGCAAAAAAAAAAAACTATATATATAGTTCCTGTTTTACAATTTGAAGCTTCAATATTTGAATATCCCAAAGAATCTTGATTTTGAGCTAAGAATATACAACTCGAATATGGTTTTGAGCCACGCTAGGATAATCTTGACAAACAGACATTTTTTGTCCGAATTATTCGGAGGAGGATGCCGTAGCCCGGTAGCTGAACCAAACCATTGGCTAAGTACCTGCAAAGTTATGATTGCAGCAAACAACAGGTAATGTTCATCAGGTAACTGATATTAATATCATCCTTCTACAATGGCGATAGTACTGTTTTCAGTGCATCCTATTATAGGTGCATAAAAATTAAAAACTTTTTATTCTAATTATTGAGGGAGAAAATTTCTGTAAAAGTGTTAAAAAAGAATTACATATTGGCTACATGATGTATTAAGACAGTTTAACAAGTGAAATATATTTAGATATCACAATAAACTTCATTCTAACACGACTGAAGTGCAAGAGTCATAACAGAGATACCTTTGTACTAAAAGTATTTATATGAATCAGACTGTTAAACTAGATTCCCTAAATTTTATAGCAACTCTGAGGTATATATATTGTTACCTTCTATAGAAAATAAATTTTTATAACAGTTGGCAAAAAATTTGAAAATAAAAGAAATATATACATGATACATACCATATGGGAGCATATGGAGATGATAAATCAAGAAATTGATATGGCCACCTGTAAAAGTTATACATTTTAGGCATGATTTATTCGAAGAAAACACCACATGCTCTTGACCATAGAGGAAGCACAAAAATAACAAAAAGAAACCAACATACTTCATTGAAACACAGGCATGGATGGTCCACTGGAATATGACATATACACAAGTGAACTGGACAAAATATGCAATACGGAAGAAAGGAAACCTCTGGAAGGAATGGCAATATAGTTAGTTATTCAAATCCAAGAAGGAGATTTGCACTTCATAAAACATAATATTCCAGTTCTACAAAATGAAGGATCACTGACCACCTAAAACTTACCAAGCGATTCAATACGATATCAGCAATCAGGAAGATAGCATTTAGAGAGTGCATGCTCACCTCGAGCTGTTGTAAATTAAAAAGTGTCAATTTTATGTAAATTAAAAAAAGGATGGTACTTCCTACAATAGAATATTAAAAAGAAATAAATTAAGATAATTAAAAAATAAAGATGGAGCAAAATTTGTTAAGTCTTCTTTCTTTAACTTACTCTTGTGTATTGACAGTAGAATGAGAATACAGATGTTGGGAAATATCACACAAAATTTGTCAAAACGACACTTGGAGAGAATAATTGTCCGTTGGAAAACAAAACCATCTTTTGATTTGATATTTTCTATATACTACTTTTAAACAGATAAAATATGGATTGATGCAATGTTGAATCCTCCAACTGAAGTGGTAAGATGTATCTGCAAAATTTATCTGTAGAAAGGAAAAAAAAATCCCCGTTCCTAACTTTTATTGACCAAAACCTGTTACAAATGAAAGCTACTCTTCAGTGTGGTCAGTGACAAAAATACTTAACATCAGATTAATGTTCAAAATTGTGTTCCCTATGAATTTAACTAGTTAAGTTTTTGATTTAAAATTAATCAGATCTCTATGAACTGACAACATAAAGTGAATCATCTACGTAGGCACATAAGGTTAAGGTGACATATTTTCTTCATATCTAAGCTGTACATCTAAAATTACAACATACACTAATGCTTCCAACACAATTAACAGTGAAGTATATAGAAGTACAGTGGAGTAAGGGTTGAATTTTTGAACTTACAAAATTTAATGTATATTCTTTGGGAGTAAAAAACGGATAGATGATAAACCAGAAGATGATATCAGTGAGCATCACTGCTCCTGCACAAATCTATCCATGGACGAAAGATATATATTAGTGAGCAAAAAACTGAAAAATTGACTAATTGTAGCTTCATATAAATTTCATGCACTGAGAAAATTTAAACGTAGACAGAAAAAATTGCAGCTTTTCAAACTTTTTGATAGATACATTCTTTAATTTTAAGAATTAGAATAACTTTGTGAGCAGTAAATTTAACATACATACTATGTGAGCTTTGCGTCATTTGCTTCAAAAAATTGTAAGTTACCACAATGTAAAAGCTATATATAAAATAATGATGAATGGTTTGAAATTTTAGGTGATAAGATCTTTCTTCCCAACTTTAACAAGATGCTTCTGCTTACCTTTCTATTTTGTCTAATCTATTCTTCTATGTTGTACTGATTCAGTCTCTCGAATGCTCATGGTAGCAGTTTACAACAAGAGAAAAATTAGCTAACCTACAAAGTTGGTCCACAAACAAAAGCTGGGATTTTAAAGGACATGAAGTTGGTTCCTGTATTTGTTTCAATGAAATATTACTAGAAACATAACACCACCTAATCTCCACAACACAAGATTATGAATTGAGGTAAAGAAGAGGTGAAGTACATTTGAACAACTGAATGGTTATGACTTGTCCCTCTGTTGGATGCTTTGGCCTGCAAGAAGATTCTACAAGACAGGGTAGATCTACAAAATTGGTGACAAAATAGTAGCGAGACAATGTTGTTTCATTGACAGCTATATGCTGCCCCCTAAAAATCTATAATTTTTTGTGTTTTCTTTCTCTTTTTACTAAGACGACCTTGATGGAGATTACAAGTATGTTCTCATATTCAAACAATCAGTTACGGGGATGTTGTGATGTGCAGACAATATGCCAATCCTAGTGTATTACACTTACTGCATAGTAAGAGTTCAAGTTTACAAACAATTAATCTGGGCGACATATTTTCATTTGACATGTTCAGTGCAACAAGTCAAGCATACGATAAAATAAATACAGAAGAAAAGACTACCTTTGAATTTGCAAAAAGGATAGAAAAAAACTTGCCTGAAAAATTACTTGAAAGACAAAGCCCCATATGCCTGCACTTTTATGGACAGACGGTTCCTCCTGGGTAACTAAATTTAAGGTCATGTCAGAGAGATCTGCATTTTCCACAAATGCGGGAGTCATGTAAGTGCCACGCTCCGTTTCTAAACCCGGTGTATCAACCCTATCCTTATCAACTTCATTGCAGCAATAAAAGCATCCGTAAATGGAGAATGATGACCCAATCTAGAATGACATTTTGAAATGATTAAATACTAAAATGGCAACTATCTTGAGCATACGAAGGTACTTACATATTATGTATTATGTGTTTGAGCAGACCTAGTTGCTTAAGAAGAAGATTGACAATTTACATACCCCAAAATAGAGCGTGACCAGTGCAAATGTCCACCTTCTCAGCAGTAAGAAACATCAGAAATTAGTGTTTGTGTGTGCTAAAATACCATGACAGACTCTATGTAAAACCACAAGCAGTAGATTAAAAATTATATAGAAAGGTTTCATTTACCGAGCAAAGTCAGAAAAAAATAATTATTCAATTAGTGTAAGTTAGATAACTTAGAGGTGACCATATTGAACCCAAAGAACTTACAACGTGTAGTAATAGAATATGCTGCCCCCATCGATAAATATATTGAATGATAGCAATGCCAGGAGCACAAGAAAAGCAATCATCCGGATAGCAAGAAGCCAAACAGGATGAATTGCCTTGGAACATGTTTTCCATGCTTCGTCCCTGTACAAATACCCAACAGCTTCCTGTTCATCCCCTCTTCTATGGGTTTTACCCTTAATAAAACTTTCGTGTTTCCAAACAAGCATTGTCGCTGCTACCATAGATGTGAAAACCCATATTGCACAAAGGAAAAATCTCCAGTTTAACCAGTAGCTTAAGGTATTTGTATCGGCACTCATAACTGGTTGGTAGGTGTAACTTGAAAAACCTGTTCATAAGTTTAAGGTCACATGTCCATATGTGCTTAAACCACAACACGCCCATATGTACAGCAGTCCAACTTATTAATCTCTTTGAAAGTTGAAATCATCTGAGGATTCACAAGTATACTAGAATTCACTTTTTTAGGATCACATTCACAGACAAATGACACTGATAAAACACAAAAATAAACACAGAACTATATAACAACAATTCAACATGGAAACCCCGAAAGCATGTCAACATAAACCAATCCAATGTGATGCAAGATCGTAGTCACTCTCATCTCGAAAGGGGACGGGCCAATTGGCATTGAGGGCATCAAAATAGTTTCTTAAAGCATATTGCATCAAATAAAAAGTCAACTGCATTAATCAACTACCAGTCACATAAAAAACTTTGAAGTGGCACTGCAAACTCAAATGCCTAAACAGGTAACTAGTTAAGAGATACATTCTGATAAATTAAGGCACATAAACCACAGGTACAAGTATAATGACTTATCTTCCATATAACAACAACAGTTAATGATCATAGAGTGAACAAGTAGAAGCTAAGTACAGACAAAGAAGCAAAGACATTAGATACATTGAACTAGTTTTAAAGTACAAACTGTTACATTAGATTACCAGCTCAAGATGAATGAGAGTCACATTAGATTGAGCACCAGGCAAACAGCCACATTTATGATTCTGGTTGCATCTCATTTACTCCGTTCGAATTATAATTTTAACTTTTTCTTGCACTATTTTAAAATGCATAAAAAAAAAATATTTTAATATTATTTAAAAAGGATTTTTTTATATAATACGCAAAATTATCTTTTTTTAATTTGAGAGAATAAAATGTGTGGGAAAAAATAAATTGAGAGGAAGTATGTCACATCACTCACTATTCATTCAATTATCACATTTCTTTTGTTATTTAAAAAAAATTACATAACACTTTAAATTGTTTTTAAAATATTAATTATATATTGGGGTAAAGGACAAATTTAACGAATTTTAATTTTGATGTGATACACATTTTAAAATAAAGTTTTTTAAAAATCATATTACATATTTCCAAAAAGAATATTCAATAAAAATAAATTATTTAATTTTAAAATGCGTATTTTAATTGGTAAAAAAATCGAAATGTTAATATTATGATTTTTATTTTTAGAAAATTGCCATGTTGCATAACTGACTCTCCAAATTTCGAACATGAAAATTGGGCCTGATGAGAGAATAAAAAAACCAGGCCGTAAAGCCCAGCCCATACACACTCAAAGGCCAACCCTAATTTGGTCATATAAAGTCTCGCATTGGCCCGAAAGCTTAATTTCCATCGGCGCGCCCAAAGATGCAGATCTTCGTGAAAACCCTAACCGGCAAGACCATCACGTTGGAAGTGGAGTCGTCGGACACAATCGATAATGTGAAAGCGAAGATTCAAGACAAAGAAGGCATCCCACCGGACCAACAACGTCTGATCTTCGCCGGAAAGCAACTGGAAGACGGCAGAACCCTAGCCGACTACAACATCCAGAAGGAGTCAACTCTCCACCTCGTACTCCGCTTACGTGGCGGTGGAAAGAAGAGGAAGAAGAAGACGTACACGAAGCCCAAGAAGATTAAGCATAAGCATAAGAAAGTGAAGCTCGCTGTGCTTCAGTTTTATAAGGTGGATGAGAGTGGCAAAGTGCAGAGGTTGAGGAAGGAGTGTCCTAATGCTGAGTGTGGGGCTGGGACTTTCATGGCTAATCATTTTGATAGGCATTATTGTGGCAAGTGTGGTCTCACTTATGTTTACCAGAAGGCTGGTGGCGACTGATTAGGTGGTTGTTCTTTTTATCGTATTTTATGTTGCATTGTTTTGTTTCCAGACTTCCAAGTGGATGTTTTTGTTTTGTTGAATTTTAATTTGGATAATCCGATGATGATATTTATGCTTAATGTTTCTTATATGACAGTGTTATATCTGATTTTAGATGCGTATTTTTGTTTCTGTGTTTTGCTGATTGAATGTTGTTTGTGAATATTTGTGTTGCTTTAAGAACCTAAGACGTTTAAATAAGTTTCTGATTAAACCTGGTGGGCTTAGAGCCTATTGATATAATTACGGAGAACATGCTATGTTAGCACTTGTGTGTATCTGGGAGTATGCATTTAGTCTTATTTAGCTAAATTACAATTCCCAGGCTAAGCAAACTTATTAGTTGGATTGTTAGTACCTGTGGTGACAGAATGACGAAAAGAATGACTTGTTGGTTGCTACTCTTTATCTTTTGGAATTACAATGCTCTATTATTACTAGTATATACTTTAACAACTCTTTTCAATTAATTGTCAGCCATTTTACTCTATTTTTGTGCACCTTATGAGCAGTTTCTTGTTCTTTGTTTTCGATTTGTGCAACCAGAGAGCCTGGATTACCTTTCTTATGAATTATGATATGCAGCTCTTTATTCTATATTCCTATCTTTCAATTTTATTTTAGATGCGTGTATTGTTTGAATTTGTTATCAAGTCCAAATGCTTTTTGATGTTTAGATTCACCAAAAACATTGTATTATATAGCAGATCAGATTTTAAGGTCTTTAGGTATCATATTGGTTCTGTTTGATGTTTTGTGATATAGGATAGACGACCCCTCTTAGAGAAATGAAAGGCTCGTCTCAGTAGCTAAATATGGTGGGTTATGGGCTATATTACTAATAAGTCTAGTGTCCCTCAGTAGATGCTAGATATTTATCTAGCTACGGAGACAAGCCTTTCTTTTCTAAGGGGTCGCGTTTGGTGTCTTTGCTTTTCCCCCCTCTCAAAATAAATGGATTTTTTATCATAAAAAAAGCTGGCACCTTGAGCATAGTTTGTGAATAGTTTCATTGCTATAAGAACTTTTAATGACTTGTACTTCTAATTGAGATCTTTCAAAAACAGGTGGTTGTTTGTTCCACCTCCCACAAATTTTCTGCTATTATTGCTGGGTGTTTGATAGATCCGTCAATCTGCGTTAACATTATATTATACATGTGATTATCTGTTGGTATGCATTACTTGGCATCATAGGGCAGGACTTGTTCAATTATACAGCTAGGTTGCAAGTCCCTTTTTTAACTCTGTATTTTAGCAATTCAGAGTGAGAGGGGATATCGGAAATGGAGAAACATAACTTTGGCTGTCACTATTTATATGGTTTGGCCTACAGTTCATTGTGATGTCTCATATCTTCATTCATCAGGCAGTTTACCCTTTTCAGTGCCTAAATGATTAATTTTTGTGTTGTCACCTTTTTTGTTCCGCTATCTAGGCCTCCAAATCAATGTTTAAGAGTATGATTTAGTTTTACTTTGGATGCATACCTTTTTAAAGATCTTAATATGTAATCAGGTCCCAATACATTTTGATGTCTTGTGAGGATTGTTGATACCATAGGTAATATGAAAGTTCACCGAAAAATGATGCTCCGTAGTTCGTACCAACCAAAAAGAATACAAATTTTCAAATACATATGTTCTGCAAGTGCACCCTTCTGGGCCTTCCGGCACACATAATATGACAAGATGGTCTTGGTAGCCGAACAATGAACATGGCAGGATGGTGAAAATCCAAGTTCTTTACACTTCAATTCCTCTCAGGTCTAATAATTGTCATTACTTTTGCCACACCACCGATTTTAAGATAAAATTGCAAAGTTCAAAATAAACAAGAATCATAAAATAGACTGTAGAATAATAAACTGTTAGTAGAACTCATTTTTTTAAAGCGAAATTTTTTATTGAATAAAATAGTACATACTAATATGATCAGGAAACTCTTAATAGGAGTTTTTACTCTGATAAATGGGATAATTGCGTAGAAAAAGGCTTAAAACTTTCATAATTTTGTAACTGTACCTTAGCAAGAAGATTAGTATTCGAATTGCTTATCAATGCTCTCGCATCTCCTTTTAATATCTCCGGAGTCTGGACTCAGGAGGCATCAAGGATTCTTGCAGTAAAAAAATATAAAAGGAGTGCTGGTAAATTGTTTGCATTAACACGTAAACATCATATACATAAATTCTGATTGATGAGCATGACAAAATCAGAAAGCAACGCTTCTTTTCAAATTACACAGTTTTTTCTGTATTTGGAGGAGGACAAATCCTGAGATTCCTATTTTCCATGTATGTACACTATTGAAGTAACTTCCCTTGCTCTTATTAATTATGGTAGAACCTAATGCACTGCACCTTCACTGTCAGCTCTAGCTGTGTGTACATGTGTGTGAATGAAGGATATACATAGAAAGCTATCCAGATAAATGAGACAACATATACAATTACATATATGGAACCTTAACTCAAAGAATTGAAAATCAATGGTTGTGTCAGAATCAGTGCTCATGTGCCCATAAATTACTATCTCATTCTTTCATAGAACAAGGCCTGGCACTGGTTTTGACTTGGCTAAAGCTAGTGATCACTCTAAACTTATACCAAAAATGTACATCAAAATGCTGTACTACTCATTCACTACTCATTGTTAAGCATCGAATTCATATATAACTCATCATTGGTGTCCTTTACAACACAAATTCCAAACATTGCATTAGCATCATATTCTTTTTCCTCCGCACCTCCTTTTACTTCTACTCTCCACAGAAACATGTCGATTGTAAATCATGGTTCTGACCTTCAAGACCAAATTTGCTATGTACAATGTGGCTATTGCACCACCATTTTACTGGTATATATTTATTTCAATGCACCCCATCGCGCACACTCAAAATTAAAATAAAAATATACGGAGTTGTGTATCATGTATTTATATCTATGATTCACATTTTCAATAAATGTAGGTAAGTGTTCCTTATAGCAGCTTATCAATGGTGGTTACAGTCAAATGTGGTCACTGCACAAGCCTCCTTTCAGTCAATATGGTCAAAGCCTCCTTTGCCGCTCTTCATCTATTCCCTTCACTTACGCAATCTGACCATCATCCCGAGCATGAGGTAATCTACGATTTCTTAAAGAATTGAAGAAAAGCAGTTTTTTTGGTAAAATTGTAATGTATATATGTAACGTACATTTTAAACTCATGTGCAATGTACTTATTTTCTATGTGTCTGACCTCTCTATCAGATGAAGAAAGAATCTTTTCAAGAAATAGCTGAGGATTCTCAGAAAGAAGTGGACAAGCACAACTCATCCCCTGACATGTCATCAGATGAAGAAGAAGACTACGATTTCCCATCCAATCTTATCATAAATAGACGTAATACTATTCACACAATGTGTTTTAGTTAGTAACATACTAACATACCATGAACATAGGTTGCTAAACACTTGGCACATTTTCTTTAAGGATGTTCTAATTTGTTTGATTCTATCTTATAAAGCTCCGGAGAAGAGACAACGAGCTCCATCTGCCTATAATCGCTTCATTAAGTAAGAAATACAGATAGATAGCTTGCTAATAGATGATGAATGCAGACTACAATATATATGACACTGTGTAATGCCTATGTATGCGCTATCTGGTTCATATATCCATACTTGTGTGATTGTAATGTACATATTTGTGTATTGATGATCAGAGAAGAGATCAGAAGGCTAAAGGCTAAATATCCCAACATGGCTCACAAGCAAGCCTTCAGTACAGCAGCCAAAAATGTATGCTCCGTTGGTTTATGCATATTATATGAAATCATATTGTTAGTAGTGACTTGTGAGGCTTAAAAAGCCATTTTTTCTAGTTCGAACTAAATTTGCATATACAAGTTTTTGATATGATATGTTTGATTAATCTAAAATTTTAGTGGGCTCAATTTCCACCGAACCTGAGCAAATTAGGAGAAGAGGAAGCTGCAGCGGGAAAGAGACCACGGTTTCAAGCTAGGTAAGTAGTTCGATGATCAAAGAAATGGCTTTACAGTTCACACTCACACTGGCATAGGTTCATGCTTGTTGCTCTAATACTCAGTGTCCATGCCAGAGCTTTCTCATCTAACGGACTAAAAACAAATTTGTACCTTGTGTACATGTCCGAGCTTGTGATACCAACTCTACTGGCGTTTAAGTTTAAGCATCATGCTTTTATTTGAGTCCTGAATTCATGTACTAACAATGGTATATCGACATACCTAGCTATGCAGATTTACTCTATTTAAATTTTAATTTTTTTTTGACGAACAAATAGCAATTTTCATTAAATAGAACAGAACACAGTCGGGACAAACCCCCAACTGCCGATACAACCAGGTTGGAAAACAAATAACATACTAAAAACAATTAACTGATTTGTTTCCTGATCGTTTAACACATAGAATTTAAAAATTCTTGAAACTAAGAACAAAATCGAAGACATCTCAAACGATCCAAATTGCACCAACATCCTTGAAAGCAGCAACATCACAATTGACCTTATCACATAAAAACTATTGTTAGACCAGTTTTCAGAAACCCCAATTGCATAAACTGAGGTGGGAGGAGCGACATCCTAGCTATCTACATGCCGCATACCAGCTATAGACATGCCGAAAGTGGGAACCCTCAAAGGATGAACCATCTTTGGTTGTGAAAGGTGAGCTCTTGCAATAATCACCACTGTCTCGGCTTTGATGCGGGCTTTCCAGATCCCCAAAAACATCAACAAAATCATTCTCAAAATATCCACCACCGAATAAACACAAACACAACTAAACAAAAACATAACAGAACACCCCAAAAGGAGAGACAAACAAACACTCCAAAAGGAGAGACACACAAACACCCAAAAAATTGGGTTTTATTTAAGGAAAATCAATGAAGGGGAAATTGTAGGAGAATGAAAGAGACGGCTAGAACCCTAGATCTGAAAACGGGAGTCGACTCTCGTAGAACCCTAATACACTCTATTTAAAATATATTAGTTACCTTGTAATACGTCAAGATTATTTTTCTACGGAATTGAGACGTACTAGATATGTTTGATTTGATTTTAAATCTTTCAAATGGTTCTATCCCGTATTTGACCCGAATGTTTAGAGGTACCGTAATTGTAATATGGTTCCCGCAAACTTACGATACCAATCAATTTGCACATCCGATAAGATCCAAAGCTAACTTGTCACAATTTGAAATGTCTGCTGTCAAATTAATTGCTTAGCTAGCCATAATGAATAATTATATTGACTTGAGTATGTTTGTAGAAATGCATGACACTAATGTACACATGATTGCTCGGTGCAACTTTTTTACAGGTTTATATAGAAGGCAATGGTGTTACCATGAAGGAAAGGCCAGTAAATAGTAGTTTTAATTAATTCAGTACCAAAAAAAGTATAGCTGGCTCTATAATTAATTCCTCTATAAAGCACAGTTAGTAGTTGCACTCATTTGCTTTTTCAAGGTAGGATGCTTTCAAGCTCTCACTGCACCTTTTAATTGTACAAGTTTCACTTGATGATCAGGGGTCCCTTGTGGTTAATTCTTGATGTACTCATCAATCTATTTGTGTGTGGATTGGAAATGTTTGTTGGGTTAAACCCGGATAGTATGGGATTTGATGATCCAAGACAAATATGAGTAGTATAATAATTGTATTTAGATAATTATTATAGATGATAATAATTATAATTAGACAATCATTATAGATGGTATGTCTTGATCACAAAAGTAAGTAATTGGATACTAAGTATGATTAGACTTAGGTAGGTAATTAGATATTAAGTATGATTAGACTTGTATGACAAGTATGGTAAGACTTGTTGTATAAGTTTGTGGTGGCTATATATATATAGTCATAATGGGTCTGATGGGTATACTTAAAAATTGAGGTTTATGTATCGTTTAGTACATGGTTGTTTCACGTATAATGGAAACATCGTGAGGTGTGGGAGGGAATACTTGGGTATTGTTAGACTTAAGTATTCGTGATTGAGTGATTGTATTATTAATAATTATTTTGATTAATAAAACAAGTTCGAACACGTATTTTCAGCGTTATATAATTTTGTTATGTGTACTTTTTATTGTTTGGTCTATCTCGAGTTTTACTCCATAATGTTCTAGACGTTTGATTACAATCACGACTAGTCTGCTATATATACAGAAGAGATCGAGACGGTGATGATGTTTGTGGCCAACACATTAGCAATATCAACCATTATCTGCTTTGAATTGAATAAAAATGACTCGATCAAGCATATTAAACAAATTTGATTAATTATATAATATTTAGTAGGTAATACTAAGATTTCAACAGATGTGTACAAGAAAATTTGTTAATAATTAAAATCGCACATCTTTTGGCTGCTATCCTGTACGTTTTGCTTCCACATATACAGTAGTCGGAGCCAGTTTTTCACCTGTCAAAGTCAATTTTCAAGTGCGTGCGTCGGCGTAAAATTGGTCAAGAAACAAAGAAAACGAGATTTATCGTAAGATATTTTTTCTGTATATATGAAAATAATCTCCTCCAAAAATTAAATAATGCGTCTTGTCGACACTAGAGAATGACAAATTCTCATTAGTACAATTACCAAAAAACCAAACGTTATAAGCAAGATTAACATGTTCAAGGAAGGAATGAATGATTAAATTAGCCACTAGATTAACCATTGTGTTCAACTTTTTTCGTATTAATCTTGTTATAATTTATACAAATAATTGTACAACTGACCATAATTATTCATTAACAAGTAGGTCATGCGTATCTACGATGACAACGGGGCGGGTTCGGTCGGGTTTAAGTGAACTCCAAATACAAATTCAAATATTTTCCGATTATCCAAATCCAACGGGTTTCGGATCGGATCAGAGTTTTTTCGAATATTCAAAACTTTATAAAAAAAATTAATCATGTTCAATATAATTGACATAAAGGGATAACAATAATCACAGTTATAAAATTATAAATGATTAAATTTCAAAAAATAGTTAAATATAATATATTATACGAATTGTGATATTAATCTATATCTATACTATATTATTAAAGACGAAAAATTAAAAGTTTTGGTCGGTATGATACTAGTTGAACCATAGAAAAGATCTTGACCGTCCAATTTTAAGTGAACCATAGAAATAATCTTAACCGTTGAATTTTAATAAAATATAATTTTAAAAGAATATAATCATACATACAATTCTAACACCAATAATTTTCCCTTTATGCAAACAACTCATAAACATTATAATTCTAAAGAATATAAACATTACTACTAAAATACAATCTCATATTAATCTTCTAACTAAAATTTCTCGCATTAATCTCCTAAGTAAAATACACCTCTATACAAAATAAACAAAAATTATCCTATTAAAATATAAATACAAATAAATTATATAAAAACATATGCATATAATATTAAATAAAATTTAAATTATTATTATACAAAACAAATAAATTCAAATCATTAAAAAATATTAAAATAAAAATATTAAAAAATTAAAAAAATTCACCAGTGCATCGCACGAGATATAAGCTAGTTATATTATAATAACCAAACTAGAGAACTTTTTTTTGAAATACTCAGATGAACCATACAAAATATCATAACCGTCCAATTTTAGGTAAACTATAAAAACAATCCTAACCATTCAATTTTAATAAAATATAATTTTAGAAAGGATATATATCATACATACAACTCTATCCCCGATAGTTCTCATTTTATACAACTTCTCACGGGTAATATTATATTATATTTAAATTATATTCTATATTTTCTATTTTGAAATTTTTTTAAACACTGAAGTGGACCATATAAAAGATCTTAAGTGTCCAATTGTAGGTGAAACATAGAA
Source organism: Oenanthe sinensis (assembly GCA_028671895.1). Lineage (NCBI taxonomy): Eukaryota > Viridiplantae > Streptophyta > Magnoliopsida > Apiales > Apiaceae > Oenanthe > Oenanthe sinensis. The sequence goes on along the minus strand of CM053812.1, from coordinate 35,982,788 downwards.
ATGATCTAAACCATTCAATTTTAATAAAATTTAATTTTAGAAAAGATATATATCATACATACAATTCTATCCCCGATAGTCCTCCTTTTATGCAACTTTTCACGGATAATATTATATTATATTTAAATTAAATTATATATTTTCTATTTTGAATTTTTTTAAACACTGAGGTGGACCATATAAAATATCTTAACCGTCCAATTGTAGGTGAAACATAGAAATGATCATAACCATTCAATTTTAATAAAATTTAATTTTAGAAAAAATATATATCATATATACAACTCTATCCCCGATAGTCCTCCTTTTATACAACTCTTCAGGGATAATATTATATTATATTTAAATTATATTCTATTTTAAAAATCTATATTACCTAAAATTTTATTTTTTAAACCCAATTATATATTTATTATAACATGGTTCCAAATTATAATATATTTATATAAAATAAGAGAATATATAATATCAACACAAATTCTTGATATTATAAAATTTTATATTAAATATCAATAAAAATATAAATAAAAAATTAATTTACTTAAACATTAGTTATCTCATGCTTCGCACGAGTTATAAACTTGTTTATTATTAATACATAATTAACAACTAGTTCATAGTTCATATATTAATAAAAATGAAAATTTGGTATAATATAATACAAGTAAAATCTATTATACGTTGATAAAATGAAGAATTAGTTCACTAAATAAGTATTGACTAATGATTAAAATTAAAATAATAAAATGAACATATACAAATTATTTATCTTATATCTATTTATATATTATATAATAAATTATATTTATAATTTTATATATAAATATCTGATTTTTATCGGGTTTTGAATTTCGGATCGAGTATCGGTTCGGTACACTTGAAATCTAAATCCAAAATTTCGGGTTCGATAAAATTCAATCCGATCAAAATGGATCGGTATCCATCGAATTGGATTATTTTGTCATACCGGTGTGTATCAACTTATACGGCAAAGTTACATCCATCTGTAATATTAGCTGATGGTTGGAGTTGGTTTCCTCACCAATAATTTAGTCTATTTATGAATTTTTCTTAGCAACAAGAACCAGAATATATACTACAATATATGGGTGTGTATATATGACAAATGTATGATAAAGCCGTGTAGCCGTAGGTGCTAAGCGAACGGCTACTGATGTGATAAGAACGAAGTGCAATGAACTGGACTATTCCATGCATGCAGCATGGTATCAATTAATTAGGGGGCAGTTTTTTTTTTTTTTTTTTGCTTTTTTGTCAGCAATTAGGGGGCAGGTTCTATGTCAACAGGAGCTATGATTTTATGGAAGTCGGGAGTAAAATAATTTATATAATAATAATAATATATCCTATATATAATTTAAATAAAAAAGTTAACAGTCGTTAGGGTAAAATGTAAATTCTAAACTTTAATTATTTAATTAATTGGTTAAAATTCGATTTCTCGTGAGTACAAGAATTAATTTGATATTATTTTTAAATCTTATTTGTAAATAAAATAATTAAACTTTGATTATCAAACAATATTAATAACTAATTTAGTATTATTTTGAAAGAAAATATGTTAAATTTTAATATTAAAATTGAATAAATATAAATTTTCAAAAAATTAAAAATGTAACTATAAAATTATTTTAAATTATTATTAAAAAATTCATGCATTACATGGGGTATAATCTAATTATAATAATAATACTTAGTATTAATACTATTCTTTGTTTTTTTTTTGTATTTTCCTGTATTCTACAGTTTCTACTTAAGAAGATTTTTTTTTACTAATGCTTCAAAATTAATCAATATTATTATTATATAGTTTAGGTTGCTCCCGAGTCCTGCCCGTCAATTTTATCAAGAAATCTCCAAACATCACTAAAATTCTAAAAATAAATTATGAATTTTGCTTATTATTTTCATATATAATTATAATAATAAATATAAATATGAGAAAAGCCACATTTTCATCTAAAATTGACATGCCTGCTACCAAACAAAATGCTTGTCACGGTGACCAGGGCTTGTTATTTTTCCTGGGGCTCGCATTGTATTTTCTATTCCGGCAGACGGTTCCCATTTAAACAAGTCGTACATACATACATACATACATACTGTATACACACAATTGAAAAACAACACAATCGTCCGTTTCATCTCCATTTTCGAGGAGTCGACGAGCTCGTCGTTTGCTCACCTGCCAAATTCTTATTTCTTACTTTTGCCGAACTAACAAAATTTTTACCTTGCATTATTGCCAAAAAAAACAAATGTTCCATGGTTATTTGTTTGTAAGTTTGTTTATTCATTCAACAACCTTTTTAATGACGAATTTCATGACTTTTTCTCATATTATCTTTGTAAAACACATATATTTTGAATTCACCTAATTACAACTAGAATTGGGCCAATCATGACTTTATAAAGGCTCTCTAGTGAAATTTATTTATAAAATCCTAATTCATAAATTTATATAGGATAAACTATAAAGAAATTCTATTTGTCGAAGGTGATTAATTTTTTTATCATTCAATAAAAAATTCACGTAAAAAATAAGTGGGGGCATAAAATCTTGTGTAATTTATTTTTGAAAATATGTATGTACAATCTTATAACCTTGCGAAATACGGAATAATTAATATTTAAGTAAATTAATTTTTTATTTATATTTTTATTGATGTTTAATATAAAATTTTATAATATTAAAAAATTATGTTAATATTATAAATTCTCTTATTTTATATAAATTTATTCTATTTAATATAAATATGTTATTATTTGGAACCGTGTTATAATAAATATATATTTTGGTCTAAAAAATAAAATTTTAATTTATATATATATATATATATATATAGTTAGAGCTCATATTATAATAAGTAAAATTATATTTAATATATATTTTTTAGGCCGTGAACAAAAATTTTAATTTCTAGCTTATAATAATAATATAGTATAGATGTATAGTAGATATGTGTACAAATTTTGAAATCGTAAAATCTTTGGGACTTTTGGACGAGAAGTTAATCTATCTTATGGTCTGTTTGCCTAAACTTTAGATTATGGACTTTAAATAATTTTTTATGTTAAATTAAAATATGTGTTTTTATAATAATTTATAAATAATTTAAAATTAGAAGTCGGTATGATATATTTTCTAAAATTTTCATTTTATTTTAATAATTTTACTTAATATAAATTAATATTAATTTATAGTAATCCTTTGTTACTTAATGTTATACATATATTTCATATAAAAAACTATAGGATGTTATGTATATTTATAAAAATATTATTACTTTTTTATTTAAAAAACAACTTAATCTCGGCTAATTTCCCGAGCTCAATTTCGAAAGATGTTTTCTCAAATTAATATTATCATTTATATGTACAATTCATAAATTTTATTTTGTTTTAATGACTCATAATTTATATATAACAATACTTTTTTTAATAGCAAGATCTTGATAAAATCGCTTTCTAATGCCTTACATTGTGTTTTCGAGTTCAAAAAAAGAGGAAAATTTAATATATTTTTTCTCTAAATCTTTTCAAAAGTGGAGAGAAAATTTTAAAGGCAAATTATATAAGAAATTTCTTCTCAATTTTTTAAATTTATTTTCCTTTCGTTTTAAAAAATCATTCGGGAACAAATTAAAAAAACAAATCTTTTTTTTTATTTCTAAAAAGGGTCAATGAAACATAATGTTAAGATTTTTGAAGAATTGATAACTTAACACTGTATTAGAATTTTGTAATTGAGAAATCTCGAGTTTAAGTCACTTATTTTCCGAATATTTTCATTTATTAAAATATTGATTATTGATGATATTGTAGCATTGTAGGTCCAAAAAATAACAAAATCTCCACCTATTAATTGAAATTCTTTAAAATAGATTAGGCTAAAAAAGACGAACCACTTAACAATTCATGACACTTTGGTTTGGAATAATTGGATGTAATGAATTAAATTTTTTTTATAAAAAACAATGAAAATTGAAAGAAAGATTTAAAATACAATTAATAGATATAACTTTTTAGAATAAAAGAAACGAAAATGAATATATTAAAAATGAAAGGTTCTGAAATTGTGGGATTTAATTTAATCATTGAAAAGGAATGAGATAATAAAAATTCTAAAAACTTACTCATGTGATTCAAATTCATCGATTCGCTCCAACTTTATTCTTTTCCATCAAAGAAATTATGAATCTTCTTTTACTAAAGTGAAAAAGGATATTTGTTATACTAAAACTAAGGAATTATATATGAACGTGAATACATTTTTTTATTATTCTACTGCTATTTCATATTCTTTTTTGACCAAATATAATAAATATAACAATATGGCGTTTGGGGTTTCTTAAACTTAAAATAAGTTACTTATTTTCATATTTTTTAAAAATAAATATTTATTTTAAAATTTTAAAATCAAATATCATCTTAAAACTAAAATAAGTTACATATTTTTAAAAAAAATATATACATACTTATTTTTTCCAAAAATAAGAACTTATTTGTGGGGAAAAAAAAGCTTCGCCAACATCCTCAGTAATGAAATTATGAGATGCTTGTTGAATAATGTATAGAAGGAATTGAGGCAAGTTTGTTGACAGGGGAAAAGATAAAGCAGAGAAAGAAGTTGAGTCATGGCCTGATGGGTGGGAAGAATAGTGTGATGAAATGACAATGCATCATTTTATATATATATACAGTACTTGTGTACATAATATTATAAATCATTTCATGTGGGATCCAATAATATAATCAGAACATTTCATTTTTTACATAAAATATTTTTGATTGTATCAGAAAAAAGAAATATACGTATATTATAAACCATGGTAAAATATAAATATAGAATAAAATATTTTAATTACTATACGGTATCTGATATATCCTATACATACATGATACATATAGAGTAGTAGTATATTATAAATGTTCTGGTTGTCCACTGTCTCCACTTCAAGGTTTGCGTAGCCACCACCGCACCGATACGATAAAACCCATTCTCTTCAATAATTTCGCACCTTTCAACGCTTCTTTTCTTTTACGATTCCCCATAAGCATCATCACTTACCCCCTTCTCCGTTATTCTCTCTCACATTTCTTCTTCAGATCTCTCTCAACTTCCTTTTTTCATCTCTCTATTTTCTTGATCGTCTATTTTTAAGGTATGTTCATCTGCTTCTTTTTTCAAATTTTTATTATAGTTTCGATGACCCTTTTGACTCTTTTTATCTGGGCAAGTCATTGTTTTGGCAATGGATTGTTATTTCTTGAAAAAGATTGCAACTTTTTTGTGGGTTCTTGAGATGATTTGATTTTATGGTATGGTTTTAATTCTTCTTTGTGTAAATTGTAATAGGTTTGGGTAGATATGTTAGCGATGATATAGATGTTATACACGATTCTTGATGTATGTATACAATTATTTGTTTGTTTTCTGTGTTTTGCTATGTTTGGTGCATATTTAACAGTGGTGCTTTACATATACAGCTGGTGGTTTAAGAAGTATATGCATATATTCTAATTGATATGATAGAACATATGCGATGTTTTGATAATTAAGTGAAGAATCTAAAGGTTAAACATGTATCCAAGTAATTTGCAATTGGACTGAAGGAATATCTTCTTGAATAGTTGACAAGATTTTATTCATCTTCTTAGAAGTAGACGGCACATGACATTGGTGGAATCTTGAGTTGCCTAACATTAAAGCACCCTAGCACTTTGTATGGTGAAAAAACGTGTTATGTTAGTATCAGAACAGCTAATAATTCAATTACTTTTGTGGAAGGTTTTAAGTATACAAGGATATAATTGGACTTCTGGAATGGTTAGTTTTGGTAGGTCTTTCATAAAAGGGTGAATATGTTCCACTCAGTTTAGATGACCTAGTATCTGAGAGCTTAATAAATGACCTGGTACAATAAGTTGTTCTTTGGCAAGGACATTGGCACTGGTAGAATTAGCTCTTACGTCCACAAAATGCTCATCCATGGACCAAAGTAAGTTCATGAGGGGGTAATTAGTTCTTTAAACCCTGAAAATGTTTGATGCCAAATCTATGCATTCTGAAAACTGCATTAGAATCTGAATATGATTCTCCTACAATCATAGACAAGAACTGACAAAGAAGATGTTTTGTCATTTCACTTTTATGTTTAAGAGGTTTTAAAACCTCATTCCAATGTTTACTTTGTGATGGTGTTTTTCATAATAGGCATTTGGTCTAACTCACTTCTCTTCTTTTCTGTAGGTGAATCCTTATAGTGTTCAATTCTGTGAAAGAAACTATACTGGTAACTAGTACAAATATAATTTTCTCTGAAAAATGTTTGGAGGGAAAAATGGCAATGCAACAATTCCTGTATTTATTGATACAAATCGTGTGCAGTATCCTACTAATGCATCTGATCGGCTGCAGCTATTTGGAAATAGTAAGTAACTATTTCTCTGAGGAGTATATTAGTTTCTTAATTTATGTATGAACTTACCTTTATTGTATAATCCTGGCTATAGATGTAACGGCATGAAGGGTTTATATATATATATATATATATATATATATTATAAACTTTTCATCACTTTGAATGTGACTGTTGCTTTTTTGCTTCGATCCTCTATTTAAGCAAGATGAATATTTTTGAGTAGATCAGTTTGAAGGTTTTAGCATTTTAAACTAGCCTTTAATTAGACAAGATGTAATGCATGATCATAGAAAAAGAAACTAGTTAACCCATGTTAGAAACTTAGAATTCACTTCTTCCTTTATAGACTCATTTAATGTTACTAAAGCCGACAAAATTTTGAGATGCAACGCTTAGCATCGTCAGAGTAACAAGTGTTAGGGTGTACGTCAGTGTTGAGGAGGTGCCTCTGACATGATGAGAGGCCGGCTCTTTGGATTGTATGCCTACTTCTTGTCATGATGAATTGATGACTGCTAGATTATCCGTATGATGTCGAAGATGACACAATGGGGAAATATATATTTGTTTTACATGATCACACATATTATCTTTCTGCGATTATATTAGTAATTTTTGAATGGGAAACCATAAATGTAGAACCCTTTTTTAACCTTTTAAGTATATGACTGACTATTATTGTAATATTTTTTTCAATTTGTGCTACAGTATCAGCCGGTTGCACTGCTGATCCATCAAATGTTTTGGGGAAGGAGCATAATAATGTCATGTTGCGACCTAATAAACGAGGGAGGGAAGCAGAAACTATTTCTAGGCAGCAAAGGCTTCAGTTTTCCTTGAATCAGAATACCTGCAATGACGAATCTGATCAAGTTGCAACTATCCCAATTCAAAATCCTGTATCCACTGGTCTAAGACTGTCTTATGATGATGATGAGCGGAACTCCTCAATTACTTCTGGTAGTGGAAGTATGGCGGCTTCCCCACCTATTATCTTGTCTCTTGGTGACAACCTTAGGAATGAACTTGAACGACAGGAAGAAGAATTTAATCGCTATATTAAAATTCAGGTATATGTTGTATTTATATTTAATGCCTTTATAGTAATTAAAAAACAATATACTTTTTTTAATGACTACAAATAATATACTTGGTTTGTTCTTGGTTTTGCTCACTATTCATATTCTATAGGATAAATGTTTTTATCATCTTCTTTTCCTTTATTATTTTTTTGCCGTTTCTACTTGTTATTTTTAATAACTTTGATTTTATCTAAATGCATTGTAAACACTAAACAGGAGGAAAACCTAGTAAAAGGTGTGAAGGACATAAAGCAGAGGCAGATGGTATCTTTTATGACAGCTATTGAAGAAAGTGTTGGTAATAAGTTGCATGAGAAAGATCTCGAGATAGAAAACATAAATCGCAAGAACAGAGAACTAATGGAGAGAATAAAGCAGGTAGCAGCTGATGCCCAGAATTGGCACTACAAGGCCAAGTACAATGAGTCCCTCGTTAATATACTTAAAACGAATCTGCAACAAACACTATCACAAGGTGCTGCACAACTGAAGGAAGGATTCGGAGACAGTGATCTTGATGATACTGCCTCCTACATTAACCCAGCTAACTTTCTTGGTGCTCCCAGTGTTCCAGGGAGGATGACTTTAGTGAAGAACGGTAATATGCTTTGTAAAGTTTGCAACGCCAAAGAAGTTTCTTTCTTGCTGATGCCTTGTAGACACTTGTGTCTGTGTAATAATTGCGAAGGAATGGTTGTCGCTTGTCCTGTATGCCAGTCGACAAAAACTGCTGCTATCCAGGTTTACTTGTCTTAGATACCAAATCATATAACTTGGGAGAGAGGTTTTATATGAAAGTTGAATGTCTTTGGCTGTAACTATGAAATGTATGGATGTCCATGACATGTACTTTCTTCAAGATGGAGTGCCATTATCTTGTTAATACTGGTTTTTTGAAATGCCTTCACTAGAACCTTTGCCGTTGCTGGTTTGGACTGGTCTTGAATATTAGCTACTATAATTCTTAGTCTGTTATTATCGTTATTATCAAAGGGGAGATGTGTATCACTAGAATACAGTGTTTGGATATATCATTATAGTTTCGAATAATTTCTCATCTGCAAGAGGCATGTTTGCTAGGAATGAGTTTTTACCGTGGCATAAAATATAATAAATCGAAAGTAAAAGAAGGTATTCTATTACGAGATCTAAAAAAATGGTGATTTTTTATGAAGAAGAGTATTTGATTATATAGATTACAAATTATTGCTAAGAAGAGTATTTTTCATACGACTAAAAAAATCGGATTTTTGATTATTTATCCAAATGCAATGTTAATTCAAACAAGGTTCTATAACTTTTGGATACAAACGTATTTAAATGAGTAGGACTCGCATATATCTCAAATTATATGCTTATCCTGATTTATAATTTGAAAAAAAAAAGTATTTTTCAGTAACTTATCGGGAAAGCGAAATGAAGATAATTATATAGTCACAACTGACAAAATATTGGAAGAACTTTGAATTATTATCAACATAGTTCATGTTCAGAGTCGGCCCCTTTAGAAGTTGACATAACTGGGAGCTACATGCTCAATAGAAATCGATCTCTCTGTGACCCATGTTGTATCATTGGACAAAAAAACTAAGAAATCTCGCTGGGATGTTTTTTCTTTTTGCATTCATTCTAGACAATTAGTTTCGGCTGCAATAATGCTCCATGTGTTTAGAATGGAACCATATAGTCTGATTAAGACTTTTGTCTCTTAGATGCTGCAGTTATGCTTGAAGAGCTTTTACCTCAACATCTCAGAGTATTTTATGCCTATGTTCTTTTATATCTTCGAAACCATTTGTCTGTCCAACGCTTTTATATCTTCATTCTTCATATATTCCATTTATTATATCTTTAGAACTTTATTTTCTTTTTCTTCCTTCTCTCCATTTCTTATACACTTCCAGCTTTTTCTCCATTTCTTATTCACTTCCGGCCCTTCTTCCGGTTGTAAATGAGCCAAACATGTTCTTGAACCATTCGAGCTTGGCCGGCTCGACAATAAACAATTTGAGCAGAGTCAGGTCAAATAAAATACAATTTCAAAATGCAATTTTATTGTAATGCAGCATATAAAAGAACCAACACAATACAAATACACATCTGAACAAGAAAGTTGAAACAGTTTAGCTATAAAAAAATTCCAATAGTAGCCAGCTATCGACTTAATATAAAATTTTACATGGAAACATAGAATGAACAGAGTGATCTCAAAGAGCGAGTCAGCACGCTAATCCAAAGCTCGACCATAACAATATGCTAGTCTGCTGTATTAAACTATATTGCAGCATATACAACCTCAGTCCTATGCTAATTCAACCATGAGCTCTATACATAGTAATTTTCTTGACAAGATCAAGAATTCTAAAATAATCAAAAAACAATGAAGACTGTTCACCATATAGCCCATCTCTGGTATAACGGTTTCTTCCAGCAAGGTTGGTGCACGGGCTTCCACCAATCACAAGATCAAAGCCATGAGACATGTCCATTAACTCTTTCAGCTTACTAAGTGTTACATCTCTCACATCGAAGATGTGAATTAGCTTGCCCTGCTGGTTACTTTGTTCCCACCAGCTCTGCAGAATGTTTCGACAAGTCTCCGAACTCTCAACAGAGACAACAAACTTCAACGGAATACCAAGCCTATGTAGAGCAACTTCAGCTCCGCCAATGCCAGAGAATAAGGAAAGAACATTGATGCCATTGGGGAACAATTTCTTTAAGACAGAAAGATGGTAGCCAACAGTGTCAACCTACATTAATTTATTTGTGAGTAAGCACAAATTCATCCCAGGAAGAAATGGAATTACTGACTTCAAATTTTCACCTCAATGCATACCTGAAATGAATTGCCAAGGCATTGGTATCGAGCAGTAGTGCTTATCCCACCACCTCTTGTGTGGTATTTTGAATATCCCATTATTATCTCTATCTCATCGGGGTCAAGAGGAGCAACCTTGTTCTTCCCAACCCAAACAAAGTTATATCTTCTGCACTGTTCAAGCACATTTTTCCTGACATGTTCAGGAGGATCAGGTCCTGATTTATCAAGTTCTTCCTTTATCTTCTTGGTATCTTCTGCACTTCCATGCCGAATAAGAATGCAATTCAACTTGGTTCTTGGATCCCATTTCGGCCACCATTTATTTGTTAATGGAAGGGCTTCTTGTATGGTGGATGGGGGGATGGGAAGAATTGGGAACCTTTCGTCAATTGGAAGATTATGAATGTACCCTCTCTTTCTTGCAGCTGCAGAAAAATGCATCGAGTCCACGAATTCTGGCTCAATCTCATAGAGAAATCTGCTCATGTTCTCCCACACACCTTTGGGTGTATAAGCCACATTCTCATAATAGAAATATGGAGGCCCCTTTCCTGCAGATGGGATTTCCCTATGAACATTTTTTATCCCAGCATTAGGGACTCCAAATCCTATCATTAATTGCATGTGTTTTCCACTATTTGTCCACCTTTCGTCTCTGGAAAATTTCTGCTTCTTGACATTTTTTAGCTTTCCAACATCATTTAACCCTATCTGCAAGTCTGCGCACAAAAACAACACATCAGACAGCTCCTATAGTTTGCAGTTTTGCACTATACCTGTGAATTGTATTCTACTGTTTCAGTTGCATATTTGCACCTTGAATATCATCTGCCTTAGCCATGTTAGCAGCATCAATAAACTCCACCAATTCTTCTATTGGGGTTTCCAAGCCTAAAGAGATTGAAGAGATGAAGTATAAATTAATATGTGCAAAAGCTATCAAGCAAGTGAATTGTATCTAGCACAAGATACTAACCACATCTATTAATAGCTGTGAATGCTTCGTCATATGGAAAGCCCATATCCTCTAATAGGTTCATAGTTTCAAAATATTTATTTTGTCCCTGCAAACATGTGGACGCTTACTGAGATAAAAGTTGCATTAATTATGACAGGCGGCTTTAATCCCTTTTATCAAGATATTCCAGTCTACTCAGCCAGGTTTAGAAAGAGAGTTGTATATAGGAACTACAACTGAATATCTTGCTGCAATCCTATTTCCGGACATAATATATAATTTGTACGACAACAGGAATTCATTGATGACTGGCCTGCAATCTACAGTACAGACTTTATATTAGTTCGCACGTATTGGTTTTGTAGAAGTTTTGGCAAACAAAAATGTATATGACTAATTGACTATACACTATCTTCTTGCGCACTGCTAGGTGAATCTTATTTGTGACGAGACTGACTTACCTGTTAGCATAAACTGGAAAAAAGAGTAAAGATTACCTGAGATTCCAGGATACTATTCACATCCGAGAGGTCCTCAATATAAGTGCTTGCAGAGTCATCATTTGATACATGATTTTCCTCATCAGGAAGATTCTCAAGGGCCTGAGAACAATTAATTTAAAAAATTCAGGCATAGATTTTGTCTAAAAAGGTAATAGGACTCTAATATTAATTTATATACATGGTAATATACTGATGAAGTTCAAATCCGGACAAATGTTAAGATGGAATATGCTCTCTGAAGATGAATGTTGAATGCATGGAGTTTTTATGCATTTCTTATACTGGGCGTTAAAAGACTATCATATTGGTATCTATTTTCTCTGAGTCTTCACAAACTATTAATGTAGTTTCAAACTTCTGTCATTTACTGTGAAGTTACCTGATTTCAGAGATGTGCTAAACAGACTATTGGCAAGCAAAACACATACGGCAGTTGAACTATTTATGTGACTATGTGCAAGTTAGATGTCTAAATCACTTTACCGACAATAGCAAATTTTGCATGCCTCCTAAAGCAGCTACCAAAGTTTCTTTGATCGGAATATAAATCACACATTCTCGCATAATGCTAGAAGTTAGGATAACACTAAGAGGCAAGCTGAAGCAGAATAATCATAATTGTGACAAAAACAGAGCATACATAAGTTCTATACTGTATCAAAGACAGACATGATGTTCAAAAATGGGTATATTGAGATGCACGAAACAACTACCAAGTATGTGAGAATAGCATTCAATATAGCTTCTTCATCATCTTCTCCTGCACATATATAAGAAGAAACTGAGCTGAGTACCAATTTTGCAAAGACTGACCACTTGGATCCAATCTAAATATTACCATGTTCTTCTATTGCCTTGACCACAACTCTCGGTGGGTATCCCATTTCCAAAAAGCGGTCACTTATCTTGCTGCCTGAAGTACTTGACTGATCGAACCAGAAAAAAATAGCATATATAGACCACAAGAAGAAAAAATGAACCTAAAAAAACAACACTTATAATAATGTAAGTACTACACAATAATGAAATAAGCTAGCAACAGGGAAAATTATCCTTTCCAAAATTATTATCCCAATTGTAACCTAATTTCAACAATATTATAGTACCAGTTTATTAATCTCAATTCAGCAATCAAGTATAATCTAAATATATAGGGGACACACACCAATTGATACAACAAAGCTAATAGAAATAAAGTAGATTCACAGCATAATCTCAAAGTTGGAAAAAAATAGAGCATAAATTTAACCTCACAAGTCGGTGGTGTGAATACTGGAATATGAACCGATACTGAGTGAACTGAACTGCATGTGTCATCCTCATCACTCCAATCAATTTCCATACCATCTCCATTTGATATCTGCCTCCACAAATTCAAAACCAATAACATATACATATATACACACACATATATGTAGAGAGAGAGAGAGAGAGAGAGAGGAGATTACATATACAATTCAACATGAAATCAAACAAGGAGGCAATAAGCACTACAAGTCTACAACAAATACATATATATATATACACACACATATATATATATATATGTAGAGAGAGAGATGGAAAATTGGAGATACAGGTAGAGAGAGAGACGGAGAGAGAGATTACAGATACAATTCAACATGAAATCAAAGGAGGTAATAAGAAGCACTACAACAAATACATAAATCCATATATATATGCATGTAGAGAGATAGAGATAGAGATAGAGAGAGAGAGATGAAGATAGAGATAGCGAGAGAGAGAGACGGGGAGAGATTACAGATACAATTCAACATGAAATCAAACAAGGAGGCAATTAGCACTAGAGCAAATACATACATGATACATGCATATATGTATGTATGTGTGTATGTATATATGTATAAATATAAGATAGTAGCATATAAAATTGAAATGTACCATTTCGAAGGTAGGGAGATGTAGTTGGAGGTTCTGATTAATCAACGCCGCTGGTTGAACTTAGCAAACAAGCCTTCTTCTGCAAGTGAAATTGTTGTTGTTGTTGTACTTGTACGTATGACATGTATGTATATATATCATCGTTGTTGTTGTACTTGTATTACATGTATGTATATATCTATATGTTATGTAATAACTAATAAATGAACACCACGCCGTGATGTTGCTATATGAAATACTCCGACACGCGTAATCATTTAAGTTGATATACACGCACTATTCACCCCTTTTCTCAAACTACATATGTATACGCGCTTCATATCAATAGGGTTTCTAAATACACTAGTACGAGTAGTATATATTTTGTTTTTATTTTAAACTTTAATAAATTTAAATTATTACTCTTTCGAAAAAAGTCTCGAAATATTATTTAGACCAGATTTAAAAAGCACAGATTTTTATTTATATTTTATTTAATAATTTAATAATAATATTTATTTATTATTTATTTGTATTTTTTAATTATTTAAATTAATATTATTTATTTCTTTTCATAATTTAAAACTAATAAAATGAATAATAAATTATATATATTTTTAATACAATTCAAACTTCATTAACAATTTATATGAATAATAAAGTTTTGCTTAATCAAAATGGGTTCATAATTTGTGCCAAGGTGTTAACCTTAAGACCCAGTCCTTTTCTCCCTGTAAGCACTATCATATTTGTTCTCATTAATATTGTCATTTCATTCGTTCGCTGTGTAACTGACATAACTTGGGTATAGCTGTGACTGTGATAAGAGAGGAAAACAATCTAATGTTGTTGCGTAGAAGTTGTTACTACATGCTTCAATTAGCTCGAGATTCAGTTCGTGCAAGTGGGAGAGAGACCTCAAAATACGAGGAACGCTGTCTTCTACAAAATCCAAATTATACATCTGATCATTACGTGTCAGAGACAGAAACAGAGACAGAAGACATTTCAGAAGATGACGATTAATTAAATGTTGAACTACATATTTATGTTATATTATGTTGTTTAATGTTCTTCAAAGTTATTGTTATAACTTTGCTATTATTGTTATTGTTGTAAGATACATGACTTTTTATTATCGAAAAAATACAAGATAAAGTCACTTAACTTTATGCTTCTTCAAAGTTAGAAATATAGAACAATAAACTAAATACGGTTTCAGCTTATCTTGTTGAGGTGGGAAAGTCACAATACAATAATACAGATAAATAATCATTACAATTATCATCTATATAGATAAAAAAATAACAAACAAATTATTTTGTTAAGATGGCAACCTAATATCCACGTTTCGGACATCTTACACTACACCTTGCATGTCCTTGAGAAGCATTCGACAAAGGTAATAATATATATGAAAATGCGGAAAATTTAACAAGCCAATAGATGATAAAATTATATTCTAAATAAACAGATGAGAAAATGCGAAAATTTTAGGGAGAGATGTACCTTTTGAATGCAGTTGAAGATGAGAAAATAATAAAACAAAGTTGCTGCATATATAGGCCAAGATATCTGGAAAAAACCGGATTTTGCTAGATTTTAAGATAAAATTTACGATAAGGGTCCGAATTAATCAAGTTTTCGAACCATACCGATAATAGTTAATTATTTATTTACTATATATATAAATTTTAGTTAATTATATTAATATATATTATTTATTTACTATATATAATATTTAAATGGTTAAGTACTAAATATTTTTTACAAACCATAACCAAATCATTTAAGTCTATACAACCCTAACAAGTAGCAACCATGAACACATCAAAAAAAAAATACCATTTCCCTATTTTAAATGGCGAACACAGAGTTTTAAAAAAAAAATTCTTAGACATGTTCGCCGTTGGAAAATGTAAACACTATACAAATATTAGTCCCCAAACCATACCTCCATTTCTTTGTGTGTTCGCCATTTTCAGGAATTTAGTATACCATTTTTGAAACGATTTGAATGTCTAGCACACATTTTTGAAAACCCAATTGGGTCAATGTACCCCGACTGCAGCATATGTCATATGAAAGCAACAACTATATTGCCAGACAATATAAATCTGAATGGCAAATCAAGATGCTGAAACAGTATATATTAAAACAGATTTTTTCTTTTTAATATAGTCAGCTATATATCAGCTTTGTATAAAGTTAAACAGGAAGAAGAAAATGGACAGGGTGATCTCAAAGAGCTAAGCTAATCAAAGCTCGATCATAAGATTATTCTATTTCAAATAACTATTTGTCATCCTATATATGTTCCAATGCAAACTCTTCCGGAAAATTAATTATTGGCTCTATTCCGAGTTATCATCTTGACAAACGCAAGAATTCGATAGTAATCGAAAAACAGGGAAGATTGATCACCCTGCAGCCCATGTCTGGTCTGTCTGTTGCTTCCAGAAAAGTTGTTGCACGGACTTCCACCAATCACAAGATCATCAAAACCGCCAGACATATCCATTAACTCCTTCAGCTTACCACATGTTACGTGTTTCACATCGGAGAGGTGAGTGAATCAGCACGCCCTGCTGGTTACTTTGTACCCACCAGCTCTGCAGAATATTTTGGCACTGCATGCTTTGAACTCTCTACAGAAACAACAAACTTCAACGGAATTCCGAGTCTATGTAGAGCAACTTCAGCTCCACCAATGCCAGAGAATAACGAAAGTACTTTAATGCCATCCGGAAACAATTTCTTTAATACTGAAAGATGGTAGCCTACTGTGTCGACCTATAATAGTTTGTTTGTGATTTAGAACAAATTCATCGGAGCAATAAATGAATTTAATTTTTTTCTACAGTGCAAACCAGAAATGTGTTTCCAAGGCATTGATATCGAGCAGTAGTGCTAATTCCACCGCCTCTTGTGTGGTTAATTGGGTATCCCATTAACGCCTCTATCTCATCAAGCTCAAGAGGACCGACTTTATTCTTCCCAACCCAAACAAAGTTGTAACTTTTGCACTGTTGAAGAATATATTTCCTGATGTGTTCAGGAGGATGAGGTCCTGATTTATTAAGTTCTTCAGTTATCTTCCTATAGCTCGTATCTTTTGCACTTCCATGGCGAATGAGATTGCAGTTCAACTTGATTCTTGCATCCCATTTCGGCCACCATTGTCTTGTGAAAGGAAGGGTTTCTTGTATGGTGGGAGGGATGGGAAGAATTTGGAACCTTCCAGCAATTGGGAGGTTATGAATGTAACCTCTTTTTCTAGTCGCTGCACAAAAATGTATGGAGTCCACATATTCTGGCTGAATCTCGTAGAGAAATCTGCGCATGACTTCGCACACCCCTTTCAGTGTACGAGCCACGTTCTCAAAATAGAAATATGGAGGCCCCTTCCCTCCTTGAATTTTTCTTTGAACTGTTGTAATCCCTGCATTAGGCACTCCAAATCCTATCATTTGCTTCCCCAGGTTCTATTAGTTGTCAACCTTTTATGTCCGGCAACTTTCTGCTTCTTATGTTTTCTCTGCAGTCCAACATCATTTAATCCTGCTTTCATATAAAAACAACTCGTCAGACAGCTCCTGTAGTTCATGAAAACACTGTACCTGTAAATGGCATTCTAATGTGGCATTTGACATTTTTTTACCTTGGATATCATCCTCCTTTTTTATTTTAGCAGCATGAATAAAGTCCACCAGATCTGCTATTGGAGTTCCTAAACCTAAAGAGTTTGAAGAGATGAATAAGGAATATATAATATAGGAAGCTAATAAGAAAGTGTATTAATTGTAAATAGCAGAAGATATCAACCGTATCTTTCAATAGCCCTGGATGCTTTGTCATATGAAAAGCCCTTATCCTCCAGAGACTTCACAGCTTGCAAAATTTTGGACATGTAATGAGATGAAAGTTGCATTGATTGTTAAACACCACTTTGGAATCACCTTAAAACAAATTAAATTTACAATAGATGCAGCCAACTTTAGATAGAAAGTTGTTATATATGAACTATAGATCGAGAATATCTTGTTTCATTCCGCATTTACAAATATGGTAGTATAATTTGTGAGGCCACATTAGTTTCCACTATGTCAGTTTCCTACAACCTTTGGCAAACCCAAATGCAAATGATCAATTGACTATTCATTAACTTTCTGCTTCATGGCTAATATGTACCTTAACTATAAGTGTAACTTAGTTGCAATGCTGCTTGTTAATTTTGTATACTGGGAACAAGAGTAGAGATTACCTCAGATTTTTGGACACTATTCATATCCAAGAGGTCCACATGATTGGCGCTTGTGGACTCAGAGGCGCGTGGATCATCAGATACATGATTTGAATCATCAGTCAGATCCTGAAGGGCCTGAGAACAATTAATGTATATAGTAATGAAGGCATAAATATTGTCTAAAAAGGAAATAAGACTCTAATTCAAACGTAATAATATACTGATAAGAGTTCAAACTCGACATAATGTTACGATGAAACATGCTCTTTGAAGATGAATATTAAGTGATGGAGTTTTTATGTATTTCTTTTGCTGCACGTTAAAAGACTACACTCTGAAGATGATCATCGGGTGCATGGAGGTTTTATGCATTCCTTTTGCTGCACCCATTTAAGACTACTCACCATGTTATTTATTTTCTTAGAATACCGTTGAGTAATCCACAAACTATTAACGGGCTTCTAACTTCTGTCGTTTACTGCAGATTATTTGATTTCAGAGATGTGCTAGATAGACTATTGCGGCCAGTACAAGCTAAATTAACTGATAACAGTCGGTATATCTCTATGCATTTTAGATGTGCAAATCACTCTCAACAGATAATACAAAAATTGCAGATATTGCACGTCTCATAAAGCATACATTAGTACAAAAATTGTACTAGTAAATGGCCGGAAAACTGAGCTCAAGTTTACACAAAATGGAAAACCGAAGCAGCAGAACCATACATATATGTGAGAACATAATAGATTGAAATATACAAAACAACTAACCATATATGTGAGAATATTATTGAGCACGGCTTCTTCATCATCTTCACCTATACATATTTAAAAAGAAACTGAGCTCAATCGCGTAAGAAGACCATTTGAATCCGGCCTATAAACAAATATATATAAGAATAACTCCACCTTGTTCCTGTATTGCTTTGAACACAACTTCTGGAGGGTATCCCATTTTCAAAAAAAGGTCACTCATGACTGAGAGAAAATAAAACAGCAGTATAAATATATACTGTACATGATATACAAGACAGTAATGAAATAACCAACAGAAAAATCAACAGTGTTTAACTGAACATAAATCCATAAACAGCATGTTTATTCCCAATTCTTTCCTCATTTCAAATTATCAAACCTCCTATAACAAAAGAACAATAATATCATAATTTTATATAAACTCAGCAAACAATATAACTTTATATACAAATTAAATTAACACACACATATACAGATAGATCAACACAACAAACAACAAGATTTATAAAACCCAAGTATATAGATTCAGATCTTTGTTTAAAAAAAACACAGCTAGCATAAATTTACCTCATGACAATTCGGTGCAGTAGAGTACTTGCGGACGCGGCTGCAGCTGAACTCAATATCTCAACCTCATCATCGCTGCTCCAATAATCATCAACGCATGCTGTCACTTTCATCACTTGATATCTCCACAATCTTCACAATTAAAAACAAAATGATATATATATATATATATACATACAAAGATATAAAAATTCAATATAAACAAATCAATCTAAAATTCTTCTAAGTCGATAACAAATGCACTCGGAGATATATATGTGTGTGTGTGTGTGTGTGAAAATCAAAATGTAGCATGCATTTTCATTTTTAAAGGTAGGGAGTTGCTGTTGGGGTTGGGAGTGGCCATTAACGACGCAGCTGGTTCAACTTGGCGAAGCAAAGAGTGAATGGTGAAGACAGCGAATTAAGACGGCGTTCAATATCAGACAGCAGCGTTTGTTGTTGTTGTATGTATATATAGATGTTATGTAAGAAAATTGTAAAAAGAGGGGAAAAAAAGTGCAAAATGTATTTCAAAATTTTCAGCCCATTTAAAAGGCACCATTTTATTTGAAATTGTCAAAACTCAAAATATCTCATCATTATTATTATATATTTGTCGAGTTTTAAATTTAGTTAAAAATAATTATTTTTCAAAATGTTTTAATTTTACACAAAATATTCAAGCTGTCAAAGATATATTAACAATTGATCATTTCTAGCCTTTGTCATAATTATAATAAAAGTTATAAATTATTGATTATAAATGCATATGTGATACTGTAATTATTTAGTTGTTACAATATAATATTATTTAAATTCAATTTTTCATACAACAACACGCACTATTATATAACAAAATATAAAATCTGAATTGATAATTAACTCTAGTTTCTAGCTACAAAACAAACTTAGTTATTACGTTAACATACATTTTAGCATGATTTTATGTTATTTGTAATCATTCTCGATAGACGTCGAATTAATGTTCCAAACATCTTCAAATCATCACATAGACCAAGTCTAATGCTAATGTTAAAATAAATGTAACTATTGTTATAATATAAAATCAAAAAATACATTTTGGTGTTAAAATATATTAAAATATATTTTATGATGTAATGTATAATTTGAAAATAGAACGTAAAATTAAGTATTTTTTCAACCAACAATATAAAGTATAACATTGAATTTGTTAAAATAGGTGTTTTTATATTCATTTCCCTCTCATTTCCCACTTACATGCAGTAATTATAGCTATATTTATAATTGGTTCTATATTTTCTAATAAAACAGGAATTTTTTATTTTAGCACCTCTTATGACATTGTATTGGAGTGTTATATATTATAGAAATAGTTACGCAGTTACAACACTTTTTAACATACTTTTGATATTATGCCAATATTTTGGGTCAACTGTTACATACACTAAACACAACATACATTACACATATATCTAGGCAATTTCTCGTTCAAAAAAGTTCTCTAGAATTTTTTTTATTTAATTTTATATATAAATAAACAATAGAGTTTATGATCGAGTATGTCTTCTTTATATTTAATATATCTCTATCAATTCGTTCTTTGTTCCTATCAAAAACTATAATAAAATATTGAAATATAAAGAAGAATAAAAAAGAAAGACGAAAAAAGGGAAATAAAAAAATGAAATGAAAAATAGGATAAGGAACTAAGGAAGCATATTCCTTCCTTAAACATGGGTGAACTCTTTATTTTAGTTATAATTTTTTAATAAAGATACATGATTGGAGTGAAGTTTTCATTATCAAATTCTCAATAATATTGACAAGGAGCCTGGAGTACAGGGATGTTCAAAGCCACCTGCCATTGACTCAATACACTAATAATTTGAAATTTTCAAATTTAATTAAATCATTCACAAATTTTAATAACATGAATGGGGTTTTTAGAATGAATTAAAACTTCAATTATTTTTTTTATACTCGCTCTATCTATTTATTATGTTATTTTGACTAAATTTTAACTAGTTCGATTAAGTTTATGATTAAATTTATTTATATTATCTAATAAATATTTTTTTAAATTATTATTACAAATTATGTTCTTTGTATTATAACATTCAGTTTTCAAATCAAATCATTTAAGCATCTAATCAAACATACAATATTAATAATCAAATTTTAAACCGATAGAAAACCAAACCCATTTCAAACCCATACATTAAGAATCAAGTCAAATCCTAAACTCTATCCTAATTCCGTACTTATTTATAATTATACTTAGATATTAATAAATTCAAACTATAGAATTTTAATATGTTCAAATAAAAGTATTAATTTAATATATTATTTAACTTGATCTAATATTATTTATTATTAGTATATATATTATAATTATAATAAAATTCACAAAAGTGAAAGTATACTTTTGTTCATATAATTTGTTAAATATTTATAATTTTATATTTAAAAAATAATATTATCTTAATTATTACAATTCATATTTATTAAATACAATGTCGTCAATCTCATTTATTCGTTTTATCGTATAAATTGTGAAAAATAAAGGAGGTAAATAAAATAATAAATCATGTCCTATTTTCTTTTCTTATTGAATATTTTATTTTTGCCTATGTTATACTAATATAAATATTTTATTATTAGGATTAATATTTTATATTAATTGTATTTTTAAAAATCTAATAATTGTTAACAAAGTTGAAATAAAATAAAATATAATAATATAGGATTGATAGGATTGATAGGATTCAAATATATTTTTATAAATAGTAATATAAAATTTCAATTTATTTTTAATATAAATTTTAAAATATAAAATATTTTGTAATATTAAATTTAATAATTTTCATTTATATATATTTAAAAAAAATTGATTCTCACTACTTTTTTATATAATTAATCAATTAAAAAATCATAGGTCCTGGTAACATAATAGAGTTGGATAGATACCTATGCGTCTATCACAGAACAAAATGAGTTGGAGGGACGCGTTCATTTTATATTTAAACCACTACAAATCCCACGTTATACAAAACCTTTTTTCTAGCCATTGGCCCATGTTCCCGAAATGCCCATATTTTAAACTTAATTCACATGTTGCATAGTATTTTAAAATTGAAGTCAAATGAGTTGTCATGCTTATCTTATCTTTAAAAATATTTATTTATTTTATTAAAAAAATATAAATTTATACTTTTTATAAAAACAAATATTTAGTTTTGGAAAATAAGGGGGGAAACAGTCCCTTACTAATAACCAATGTTATCAAGCTTTTATAAGATTATTCAAATACTTTTTAATATACAAAAAGGAATTTAATTTGTTTAAGAAGAATAAAACAACACAAAAGACTACAAATAAAAACATAGAATTAAATAATAGTCCTTCCTCATACAAGACACAATGGCATCTCTCATTTTTCTAATATGTATTCTAGCTAAAAAGTGGAAATCGGAATTAGACGGTGATGACACAGAACATTAATTAATTGGATGAATTGGGTATTAATCGAAATGATTAATTGAATAATCGAGAATTTAATCAATTCGATAAGCTACCAAATAAGGATTAATCGTGATCAATCACCGATTTTTAGAACAATGATCGAAGTAGGGAAATGTACTAAACACGAAAATCATAATAATAGTATAATATATAATGGTGTGTTGGATTGGAAGGATATGAATGAGTCTGATAATAGAATGTTATTAAGATGTTTCATTTTTTATTCCTTTAGTAATATTAATTTTATTAGGAATGTAATGATCATTTTATTAATTTATTTGTTTAATATATAAACAAAATGAATTCTAAAAAAATTATTCTATTCAATAATAAATTTACTAAATAATAATATAGAAAATATAAGTAAGGCATAATTAATTTATATAAAAATAAGATTATATATATATTGAATTAAAAAGACCAATATTTAAAAATTTTAAATAATTAAATAATTTTTTTCATTAAATATCTTGAATTACAAAAATATTATATTCAATAATGAAAATAAAAATAATTTATTTTTAATAAAGATAAGAATGGTTATCACACATTTTTTTCTTATCACATATATGTGAAGATGGGATAGAAAATTAAGTTATGATAATGACATCAAGATGAGTGATTTACAACATTTTTTTTCAGGTATAATGTTCATTCCTATCCTACATGGCTTAATAAAAGTTAGAACCCTTACTAAAAATTGAAATAATTTTCTAAGTGCAAGTATTAATACCAAACATTCTAGAAAGATAGGGAGACAATAACAACTTGAGGTGCTCTTAAATAATAATAAAGTCCATCCAACTTATCCGATCACATAGAGTCCATTACAAGAGCATTTTCGTAGAATCACTCTTGTGTGGCAATGACTCGGTATAGATAATAATTTTTTACCTTCTATTCTTATCATATTTAATAATTTTTAATTTTAATACATGAAATTAGATTGAAAGCAAGGCGGGTTAATATTTTATATATTTAGAAAGTCAGTTGAGATTTACCGTATTGTGAGAAAAAATATTGGTTAAAAAAATGTTATCAGAAAATTTTGATAATATATTTTTAAATATAATATAAAAAAATAAATTTAAATAAATTTAATTATAAAATATGTTATTATTTCATAATAAAATTAAAAATCAGTTTTTTAAAAACATAAAAAAAATTATTATTACTATCTGTAACGTCAACATCACACGAGGCTCTAGTACAAAAACTTAAAAAAATTGGCAACTTGATCAGAAAAAATAAAATTGGCAACTTCGTCTTCAACTTAACCCAAATGTGATACGCCACCTAAATTTTGCATCCCCATTATAATATTAAAAATCATAATAATATAATTATGATACAATGTATATGAGCAAAAAAGCCCATTTTAATACAACCTTGTTTATAAATTCCCTCTCTATCTCCTGTAACAAGTAAGACAGTAATCTAGAGAGAGAAACAAGAATTTGAGGTAATTGAATTTTCTGTCCAACATATTCTACTATGATTGTTTTTCTGTTCTTGGGCTGGGGTTATAATTTGCATACCTCAATTTTGATTATGACTTGTAAAATATGTGTTTGTATCAAGATTATATCTTTATTGGTTGTTTATTTGTATCACCAACTTAAAGATTTTGATACATACACTCCATTTGGATAAAGTGTGAAGAATTAAGAGAAATGTAAAATCTTTTAAAAGTAGTAAGACCCCCAACTGCTTGTTTGAGAAATCGGATTTTTTTTCGAGGAAAAGTAAGTTTTTGTTGTTGTTTGAGGAATTTATGCCTGCGTCATGGTAACTTTAATAAGTCTAAATTGAGAAACTAATGATTTTTTTTGATAATGTTAGTTGATTGAGGAAGATTTTAAGTATGAAGATGGTATTAGTTATTTTTTCACGATATTAGAACCCTCATATATGCTTGGTTATCCATAAAGTTGATTCTTTTATGTGGTTTGTAATGATACAGATGATCGATGTAACATGGCATCAGTGTTTCTTAGTGTTATAGACTATTGAATAGTAAGTTGTGTTTGGAGATTATGAATGTGACGATAAGTAAATTGTTTATAAACATAAATACTATTATTTTTCTTGCATCTGGTGGTTACTGGTTGGTAACACTGATCTCTATATACAGAATCTGCTCTGAGCTATTTAAATAAATTGCCGTAATCTGCTCTGAGCTATTTAAATAAATTGCCGTATGCACCTGCATTAAGTGATATTGATAATCAAGAAATAGGTGATTTTTTAGATTTTGCAACTTAAAATGGGATCTGAAGCGCCAAGGAGGGTGACAATCCATGTGACTGGATTCAAGAAATTTCAAGGGGTTGCCCAGAATCCTACTGAGACTATTGTTACTAATCTGAGGAATTATGTTCAGAAAAGGGGTTTGGCGCTTAGTGTTACTTTAGGGAGATGTGAAGTTCTCGAGACTGCCGGAGATGGTGCACTTCCGATGCTTTACAAGGTCATGGAATCAGGTATATCAGAAGAGAATGATCCCAACAATGAGCAAGTTGTATGGGTATGTTCTTCTTACTCTTTGTTTTTTTTAATTAAGATTAGATCTAATACTGGAAAATTATTTTGGCGGAGCTAAAATAATTTTTAGATTAATATTGTTGGCTTCTCTGTTCTTCTTTAATTCTGATTTTCTTTATAGCTCCACTTGGGGGTGAATAGTGGATCAGTTAAATTTGCTATTGAGCAGCAGGCAGTGAATGAAGCCACCTTTCGTTGTCCCGATGAGCTGGGATGGCAGCCTCAGGTAAATATGCTCTGTCATGGTACTTCTCTTGCTTCATCATTTAATGGTCATTATTTTGAAATTTTGAAATTATCTGCAGCAACTACCTATAGTCCTTGCTGATGGAGGAATCAATCGAACAAGACAGGTAACCTTTTATTCATCTGTTTTGCCAGAGATCTTCAATATCAATTTATTTCTTAGACCTGTTTTTAGTATGTACAAATCCAAATTAATTAAGCTACAATAAAATATATGAAAGCAGTATTTGTTTCACGGTAAAGAGATATTAGATCAGTACTTTGCACCCTTTATTCAAAGTGTAAATAGGGTAAGTTTAAAGTGTAAAATAGAACAAGTTTAAAGGTTTGGTTGTCTAAAGTCTTAACATCAGAATACCATATCATTAAAAGGGTGAATTTCACCCTTTCGTTTTATTTTAATTTTAGAACTAAGCTAACAATGGGAAACTTATGTTCTGATCAAACCCTATTACATTGAAGAAGGCCCAGATAAGGATATGGTCACTGTTTTCTATTAATAAAAATGTCCAATTGCTGAAACTTAACAACGCCAAGTAGCTAGGAACATCAGCAAGGTTTTGTTGACTCAGATATGTGAGGAACTGACTACAGTATGCTGTTTTGAACCATAACCTTAAACACACTGTTAAGTCGTACATCTTTCATACATGTGACTACAATATGCTAGTTTGAAAAGTATCGTGTGCATATTTCTTCTTCATTTCTAGACACCATTATCAGTGAAGGAATCATAATCACCATCTTTACCAGCTGGATCGATGTCAAGCAGACTTGTGTTCTTTAGGTGAACAAGTAAACATCTTTCATCGTTTGAAGAAATCTAGGGGTATCAAGGACTTGACATTCTTGACCTCTATGAACACGTAAGAGTTAGGTGGTGGGATCCATAAAAAATCAATTATATCATTTAAGTAAATTATCATATAAATGTTTTTGGTGTAGCAAACTCTTGGATTTATTGTTTGTTCTTTAATTTAGATGAGATCTATTGGTAGGAGAAACCCAGCCTTTAGATCCCACCTTTGGACTACAGAAGAAGACAGCAAGTACAATAATTAAGATATCTGATGCCTACTCAAATATTAATTGAGTATTTATATTGCTGCTAATGGATAGCTTTTCTGGCAATGTTTTCTGCTCGTGGCTAGCTGTGCAACAACGTTTTTATATATTCCACTACAACTTGTGTTTTTTTATTCTTTTGAAGAAAAAAAAATATTTTCTTGTATATTTATTTTACTTGTTTCCATACTGGGGTCCGCAATCGGCATTTGTGAAAGTCCTTGTCACTCTTATGAGATCCTATTGCTGACTTGGTTATTCAGGTGGAAGTCCTTATCAGTCCACATCAAATTATCAATACCATGATGTGGCCTTAGAAGCTAGTAGTCGAAATTTGATGTATAGGATAACATTTAAATAATATGGCAACTCTTTGGCTCTTAGCACACTGTGAATGATTGTAGTCTTTTAAAAAAAAAATAAAATAAGATCCCACGTTAAAAAAAAAATCATTGTAGTTGGGAACCTGGTGTACTAGAAAACTGGTGAAGAGTCTTTGTAGTGTTGAGCTTCAGTTAAATTTTCCTGTAGTGTTGAGCTTCAGTTATATTTTACTTTGTGTGTGTGTGTTACCAATTTACCATGTGCATAAACTAATATCTTTGTTGTTCCAAAAATATCCTCTTTGTTTGGTGAAGACTTGTTGCTCTGTTGAGGCAATCCTACAGTTCTTGAAGGATGGGCATGCTGTTACAATTTCGAATGATGCGGGTCGTTATGTTTGCAATTATGTATACTATCACTCCCTCCGGTTCGCAGAAGAGAAAGGTCACAAATCCCTTTTTGTGCATGTCCCGCTCTTTTCGAAAATCAAGGAAGAAGCTCAGATGGAATTTGTGGCAGCTCTTCTAGAGGCTATTGCATCAACATGTTGATATCATATGCATCTGAAAATAAATTGTCTAGTAGCCGTTGTCATTAACTTTCACCTGTAAATCAACATGTTCATATTGTTATGATATGAATAAAAAATCATATAAATTTCTGTTGGTTGTTATTTGTGAGTTGAGTTGTGGACATATAACCTTTGGTTTTTAAACCATGTTCATATTGTATGATCAAACAAGGAACTTATATGCACCATGATACCTCTACTTTATTTGATAAATATTACTATTTCTATACCTAAAACTGTCCTCTCCTTTTTATAAAGATAAAATTAACAAATCAAGCCAATAATTTCTCCCATGGGGCCATGTTATACATTATAATATTGCAACTGTGGATTATTCTGAGTACCAGTTTTTAATTAGGGTACCAAAAATTATTTTTAAATATCTTGGGCCTAAATTGTATATATTTATTGGTTTCTGCATGTGCACACAATGGTTTCACACTCAAAGTGTTTGAGATCTTTTTTGAAAAAAAATGCAATGCCATCGGTTAATTTTTGTGTGGGATTAGTTGGGCCTGCCTCTGTCTGATACCAGCAGTGCTCATTCATCATCTACTTATGGAAAATGGACATGCTGGGTTGCTGGAAGATGCAGAAGAGCTGCTTAACCAACTAAGCTCCAAAAAATGATAATTCTGTACTCTCGAATTCGCTATCGAGGAGTTGTAGAATCCACTAAAATGAGTAAGTAGGGTCACAAAAACATAAATGGACCTTGAGCCCGAGGATCCTGATGTTATTCTGAGATGGGAGAATTTGAAACTTCAATGCATATTAGAGACTAGAGAGGTTGCGGTAGCAAGAAAGATGAGAACGAGTATAGGTATCATCATAATTGAAACAAGAAGAGGATTTTTGAGACAGTCTACACCTTGCAGATCAGACTACAAACGGTAATGTATGTCTTCTACTTCTATAACAAAATCTTATTATCAGGCATCTAATTTTTATGGGATGCATGGAATACTTCAGGTATTGGTGATGAAAAATAGCTACCAATGAAATCTTCATTTTTTCAAGTATTTGGTCATCTTCACCTTCTACTTTCTTCGTAAAGAAATGTATTATATTTTGCATGTTATTGTGTGATCATATGTACGTACCATCGTTCTAATCCTGTGAAACTGCTCATGAAGGAATTTTAGATGGCAACTAGTTTTATTGATTTCTCCGAGTCGAATACCTACAAAAAGAATCCAGGGGAACACTTTTTGACCAATTAACATCAGTTCTTTGTAACACTAGCTGAAGAGTAAAGCAAACTTACCAAAAATTATTCTTACACTTGAAGTCTAGGCATGTACAAGTTTTTACATCTTTAGCTACTTTCAAGCCAAGACATATATCACCCCCAAAACGCTCTATTTTCCACACTAATCAAAACATATAAATTAATTTCCTATGTCTTCATTTAATTTATGCAAATCTAATTGTCTTCCTGAACTACCAAAACTCATAAATCATGGAGAAAAAAATCTTGTTAAATTCCTTGTTCTGTCTACTGCTAGTGGCTCATGGGACTAAGGAAAGCAACTTCTCTGACAACAACACTGTTCTTGAGTACTTTGATAACTTAAACATTCAAGAAGGGTTAGGGGACAAGGTAGAATTCGTTGAGCTCCCATCATGGACAAGCGAGCGGGGTAGCAAAATTCTTGTGAATGTTGATGGTCTTGGTGCAGTTGGTGATGGGATTACTGATGATACTCAGGTGACATATTTGTGTGTATATCGATCATGCTTTTCAATACAGTCTAGATACTTTGTTTATATTAACTTCATAGAAATTTTCTTGTTTAGTATTAGAACCACCAAGCTGTAGTAACCATCGACTAATATAGACATTTGGAACCACCATATTGCACTCTCATAAATTGTTGGCTCATTTAGTAGAGTACATTGTTTCATCATAAAACTGTTGCTACTTCCTGCCATTATAAGCGGCTTTCTTTTGTTTACGTGTAATTCTATCAGGCCTTTGTAAATGCTTGGAAACAAGCTTGCTCCACGCCAAAAGCTGTCCTTTTGGTACCCAAAGGACGTCGTTACTTGGTCAATGCAACTAGATTCAGAGGGCCTTGCGTTGATAGATTGATCGTTCAGGTTAAACTTCAATGTCATAATTTTTCTTTCAATTTTTTTTTACTGAATTTCAGAAATAATTTAACCGCTGTAAAGATGTCATATACATAGTAAGTCCATTTCATGGCGAATTATATTTCATAAAATTTAAACTGTTCTTGTTATGTTTTTCGAGTGTTGTAGTCATATGGCAATGTATAAAAAATTAGTACTAATATATTATAGTTAATTACCAAGAGAAGCTACAAAAATAACTGTGTACAGGTTGATGGAACCATTCTAGCACCAAATGACCCTAAAAATTGGGATCTGAAAAATCCTCGAATCTGGCTTTATTTCTCAAAGCTAAAGGCAGTTTATTTCCAAGGGAATGGAGTTATTGATGGCTCGGGAAGCAAATGGTGGGCAGCATCATGCAAAAAGAACAAGTCAAATGTAAGTTACTTTTAAATTTGAAAACTTCACGAACTACACAGTTGAATGTGCTCTGGTCTCATATTTGGTTCCTTTTTCTGCAGCCTTGCGTAGGAGCTCCAACAGTAAGATTCTGAATTCTTCTTGAAAATATATTATGTAAAACAAATTACCCAAACAAGGAGGTCTACATCTAATCTAGACATATCAAGCAATCATTTCTTTACTTGTGGTAAGTTATTAGTGAACTATTAAGAAGAGTTGTTTGCAGGCTTTTACTATCGATTCAAGCTCAGCTGTATGGGTGCAAGGCCTTACTATTCGAAACAGCCAACAAATGCACTTCACCATTTCTCGTTCTGAAGTTGTTCGCGTTTCTGATGTATTTGTATCTTCTCCAGAAGACAGTCCTAATACTGATGGTATCCATATTACTGCATCAACAAATGTGGTTATTCAAAATTCTAAAATTGGAACCGGTTAGTAGAATTCCTGTAATTTATTCATGGTGATGGCTATATCCAAGTTTCTCTTTGTGAGAGAACTACTACACGGAGGAACATTTATTAGTGGTAATATTGTTATTTATATATATACACAAAATATGCTGATCGGGTTTTGGTATGTGATATTCAGGGGATGACTGCATTTCAATTGTCAATGGTAGCTCAAATATTAAGATGAAGACAATCTCTTGTGGACCTGGTCACGGTATAAGGTATTAATCAGTATAAGTCTTTCCTAAATGTTTGTTGGCATGATTTCTTACTCTTGTATCAGCAATAACACTTTGGTACTCAGCACACATCCCATATAATTATAATGATCGATTTCTTTGGTCTGTGTTTCGGGTATGCCAGCATTGGGAGCCTTGGAAAGAACAATTCATCTGGTATAGTTACAGAAGTAGTTTTAGACAATGCATTCCTCAGAGGGACTACTAATGGCCTCAGAATTAAAACTTGGCAGGTAATTCATCAATTAAAAACTGTTCAAATTCTCATCGTGTTCAATCAAGCTTCAGTTCTTGCAAGTTGAGTGCATTACTAAGGTGACTGTTGCTATCAATGATCATATATTGCCATAAATCTCAAGTCACATAACTTTGACTGTTTATTCGACATTTTATGGAAATCTTAGTCATTGACAACTATCAAGTAATACTTTAATAACTTCTTTGCTTACGAGTAATTGTAACTATCTTGATCTTTTTATGCAGGGAGGATCTGGTTATGTCCGCGGAGTGCGCTACCAGAATGTGAGGATGGAAAATGTTTCGAACCCAATAATAATTGATCAGTATTACTGTGATTCTCCAGTATCTTGTCAAAACCAAGTACCATCTCTCTCCCTCTCTCCCTCTCTCTCCCCCTCTCCCTCTCAACTTGAGAGTATCTAATTAAAAATGTTGCCTCTTTTTTTTTTGTTGATTTCTTAGACAAGGGCAGTTGAAATAAGCTTAATAATGTACCGCAACATCAGCGGAACTTCAAAAAGCGCAAAAGCCATGCAATTTGCATGCAGTGACAAAGTTCCCTGCAGCCACATAGTATTGAACAATATCAACTTGGGAAGAATGAATGGCACAGCCGAGACATACTGCCATTCTGCCACAGGCTTTGGCTATGGATATATGCAACCTTCCGTTGAATGTCTGTCTTCATCCGATAGAGATATGCTTGAGGATCAAATTGCAGAGTCAAGTAGAGAGCATCATATACATACTGAACTCTAACTTCTTTTCTTGAGACCCTTAGCCTATAAATATTTGTTCATTATTATTATACACGTTTTTTTTCCTTTTTCCTTTTTCCTTTTTCCTCCTGTTAATTACTTCTGTTAATATTTTATTCTATTCTATAGAATAAGGAGGTTCATAGCAATTTTTATTTTTTTCTGCGCCTGTGTGGATAATTCAGATTGGTAACATAATTATTATGTAGAATATAAAGATGTATATAATACTGTATACTTTTAGACTTTTCATACCTTTTAAATTTACTTTACGGATTGGTTTCACACAAAAAATTGTGTTGTGGTACATAAATTTAAATCATACTTAATTTGTACTAAACTTACGCATCATTAATTTAAATTCATACCATCATAATTTTCCCTTCATTTTAAAATAATTATTTTGTTTAATTTCTTATGATTAAATTGATTAAATATTAAATAAAAAATAAAAAATAGTTTTTATAATTTTAAAAGATTTAAAATTCGTTGATCTTTAAAAAATGACAAAATTGCAGTTTGCATATCTGAAGTTTTTTATTTTTGCACTTTAGTGGCCGGAATAAAAAAGTAGTCATTTGCATGGCTAAATATATTTTTTTAAGTATTTTAAGGCATCCAAAAGAGGGACATTAGAAAAGTAACGGATGATTACGTTTTTGAAGGGTAAAATGGTCAATTCAAGCTTATAACGACTATATTGTATATATATAACAGCTTTAAACCCTAGTTTAAAACAATCCAATAATTAGAAAATCAGATTTAATGGCTAATATGTATCTGAGTTTAATAAAATTTGAGTTTCTAATCGATATTTTAAATTAGGATTTAAAGCTTCAATATATTTAAGATATGTACAATATAATTGTTATAAGCTTAAATTAATCACTTTACCCTTAAAAAATGTAAGGATCTGTTACTTTTCTAACGTACATGTTTTGGAGGCCTTAAAGTATTTAAATATATATATATTTAATCATGCAAATGACTATTTTTTTATTCTGACCCTTAAAGTGCAAAAGTAAAAAAATTCACAAAATACAATTTTGTAAATTAAAAAAAATAAAAAGTATACGTACTGTATATAATATAAATTGGTTGACGCTTCTCACCCTGTATTACAATCGCGTTGGTTTGAAGCTTCCTTGTCCTGTCAATACACGCACTAGATCCCCCTTCTCTTCTTCAAGGTTATTTCTTCTTTAATTCCATTACTTTTTTTCGATTTATTACTCATTTCTGTGTATATTTTGTATCTCTATCTTTCTATAATCACGGTGTTTAATTGTGAATTACTTATTTCATTTATGTTCGTAGTGCTGATGGTTAATTTACGATTTGTTATTTTTATGTTTGCATTTAAAGATTTGTTGTAATATTAATGGACCTATTTTTCCAAATTATTTTGTTTTTATTGGACAAGTAGTAAATTATTATTGTTACGGTCGAAGATTGTAAAATTATGGTATCTTGATCGGAGGACTTTGAGCTTTTAATCACACTATGTTCTGTTAATTATCATCTTGTAAAATTTAAGTTTGTAATGTTGCCGAGTCAGGCTGGCATATCGATAATTTTCCGTGTTATTTAGATCCATTTGGTGAACTTTGCGGGAAAATAATTTTGTGAATCTAATTATTTTGATATAGAATTTTCTAACAATCTAGGGATCCTTAGTTGAAAAGATAATATGGGGCTATCGTTCACGAAGCTTTTTAGTCGGCTTTTTGCCAAGAGAGAAATGAGGATTCTGATGGTTGGTCTTGATGCTGCCGGTAAGACAACTATATTGTACAAGCTCAAGCTTGGGGAGATTGTGACAACCATTCCTACTATCGGTATGTCAGTTAACTAACGGTAGTCATCTGTGATTTTTTAGATATTTAAACTATATGCTGTTTTGCTTGTAGACATTCGCATGTACATTATTTGCTGTAGGCAATCCCAAAAAACTGATCTGAATTTAAATAATCATGCACTTTGCCTCCATTGAACCCTTGACCTCTTGTTACCAAATTACCGAGAGGAGAGAGGTATCAGCTAGGTTAGGACGTGCATATACTATTTGATCTTTTGTTTGTAAAAATCTAGTATGCATTACATTTAGTGTAGACCATATTTACTCTGTTTTGTAAATTATCTAGCTGATAATTTGCAGGATTTAATGTCGAGACTGTTGAATACAAAAACATCAGCTTCACTGTGTGGGATGTTGGCGGTCAGGACAAGGTTGTTATCTTTTCTCCACTAAGTTTCTGTCAACAATTTTAAAGTTTATCATAGTCCATTTTCAGTTAATGAAATACTACTTCTTCTGCATCCCTTGCCTCTGTACACTTGCAAAGTATACTTTTAACTTGTGATATTTGTTATGATATCGTCATTGAGGTTTCTATAAATATACTTTAACCATATATTATGCAGATTCGTCCATTGTGGAGGCACTATTTCCAAAACACACAAGGTCTTATATTTGTGGTTGATAGCAATGATAGAGACCGAGTTGTGGAGGCTAGAGATGAGTTGCACAGAATGTTGAATGAGGTGATTTTACCAGTATTGTAGTTGCCTACATGTTCATGTGTCTGTGAACTGTGAAGTAAAACAAATTAGATCTAGAAGCATTTCAATTCAATTCATAGTTCATACTTTTAGAGTATCAATGCATATAATTAGTGAAGGAAAAGCATTTTAATTCAATTCATAGTTCATACTTTTAGAGTATCAATGCATATAATTAGTGAAAGTGTTAAAAAAAACTAAGAAGGGTGTGTGCCTATAGTTTTATTTGTACAACTTTTTTGGTGAAGAATAGGTATTATGGCTGGACCTCTTGTCCCAAGGTTTAGATACAAATTTAGGATACAAGTAAAACGAAATCTTTAGCAATACATATTATTTGATATTACGTAAGGGCATCTAAATATTTGCCTCTCTAGGATGAGCTACGAGATGCAGTGCTACTTGTATTTGCAAACAAACAAGATCTTCCCAATGCAATGAATGCTGCTGAAATAACCGATAAACTTGGTCTCCACTCTCTCCGACAGCGCCATTGGTAATCATTCTAGACCTGATGTTTTCTAGTAACTTATTAATGTAGACAAGTCATGTGATAATCTGTTTGTTTGACTTCCAGTACATGTTCTCATCTCATTCTCTAATTATAGGTACATACAGAGCACCTGTGCAACCTCTGGGGAAGGGCTTTATGAGGGGTTGGATTGGCTTTCCAACAACATTGCCAACAAGGCAAGTGTATACATACTATCAAATCATTGTGTAACATTAGTAATGGTTAGCTTGTACTGGAAATGTAAATTTATCCTTGCCTTTTTATTTTTTTTCTGAATACAGTCATGAGCAGATGCAGAGTTGTTCCTGTGGAGTGATTCTGGATGCAGAAGTATTTTATCTAGTTTTTTCTTCTTTCTGTTCCCCACTCACATATTATATCTCCGTAGCTACCCTCTGGTGAATTTTAACCAAAGGCGGACCTAAAGCTGACCTTCAAGTGGTCAGAAAGAATGATGGGTTAAATAGACGAACTCTCCAGACACTAAATACTTGTATGTGTAATTTGCAAATGTGTAATATCAAAAGCTTATATGGTGTTGAGACGTGTTTTTCCACTTATTAGAGCATATCCAACGCCAACCACATGTTAGCAATAAAGTCTACATGATGACCAATTATAGTTAATATGTAAAATATATGTCACTCCAAAAGCTAGCTCCCGTTAGGTATAATTTTAGATTTGGTTGGTATAATTTTAGATTTGATTGTTGAGTCTGTACCATATTCATGTCAACATTTGTACCTAACATTGCATTGTTTAAACCTAATCCTACACATACACATGTATATTATATGTAATATATATGTTTATAATATTTATTTATGTTTAATATTTTTCATTTTATGTAATATTAAATGTAATTTTTTTTATTATCAACCAAATTTATTAATTACTTATATAATTATTTAAAATATATATGGCACTTTTTAAATATTTAATATATATATATATATATCAATTTATTTGATGTATCATAATTTTTATTTTATTTTTTATATTTTTAATTTTATATAATATTAAATATAAAAATAGTGTTT
Organism: Oenanthe sinensis; assembly: GCA_028671895.1. Taxonomy (NCBI): domain Eukaryota; kingdom Viridiplantae; phylum Streptophyta; class Magnoliopsida; order Apiales; family Apiaceae; genus Oenanthe; species Oenanthe sinensis. The sequence goes on along the minus strand of CM053812.1, from coordinate 35,946,941 downwards.
TATTATTAAACAAATTTATTGACTATTAATATCATTATTTTAATGGATTTGAAATATTTATAAAAAAACTGATATAGTAATATAATAAAATATAATTTTAGTATGTTTCTATGATGTATAAAAGTAATTTTTGTTAATTGTTGTTTCTTATCTTGCTCAGGAGATGCTATTATATCCTTAAAATTAGAGGATGGATTCGAGAGGTGGCCGCATTCGGTTACAAATATAAAAAAAAATTATTTAAACTTTAGCAAAACAGGTACGTTCTCCTTTCTCATATTAGCCGACTCAAAAGCTCTTAGGAGGGAATATGACTAAGGATCTTATGATCAAGTGGTGAATACCAAAGGCTGAGCTTCACCCTTTCTTTTAAGCACACACAATTGGATTTTGTTTTATATAAATTTTGCAACAAGTCAAGACCATCCCAAATTTAGTACAAGCGGAGTATATAGATACACCTGTATACAAAATAGGGACCTAATAATTCTTGGGGGCTTCTATTCTTATCGCTCTCAAGATTGTGACTCGTGCAACTGTGCAAGCACGCATTTCTTTAGGTCCACATGAAGGCTGGGGAAAGGTGGTAGACACTAGACAGGTTGAATTCCCAAGTATCTGCAAAAGAACTACGCACAGTTTACATAGACAGAGCTTGTGAATGACAATCATATATTTATTCAACGGGTGGGTGTGAATGAATATTGAAATTGTGTGCAGTTGTGACGCCTGAGATGTTAGCGGGAGACATAAGGTTCAAGTACAAAAGTACAAGTAACTAATCTCAAAAGTACGCTAGTACAATTAATTAATCTAAAAAAAAAGTACAAAGATGTATTGTACTCTCATTTGAGGGTGGGTTTATTCTGCACCTACAAGGCTACAAAACCATCTCCAATAATAACTTTATTTTAAATTAACTTTATCTTTAAATTTTCCTATTTTTCACTTTATATCATCATTTCATGTCCAATCATTACTCTAAATATACCTTCAAATCTATTTCAAACATAAAAATATTGCATCATAAATTTATATATGTAGGTATACATCTAATCAACATATTTTAACATAGTGAACATGTGTCAGGTCAGCGAAGTTTTAAATGAATAGTATTGCTCAATACTTAAGTTAAATAGTAAATTACTTCAAATATAAAGATAAAGATAAAGGTAGTAGCTGTTGGAGGTGATTTTGAGGATCCATTTCATTTCTAGGACAGGAGAAGATTTGATTTTCAAAAATGAGACGGCTGAGTTCAAATTTTCAAAAATAGCACACTTAATTGCCTTTATTGATGGTCATGAAGGAAGAAAATGGATTAAAGACCGCCAGTTAATGTGGCGGTCATCAATCTATTTTTAACCATTATAACCGCCAAGTTAAGGGGCGGTCATGCTCTCATTTTCTCAAATGTTGACCTCCATTTCGTGTGGCGGTCGTCAAAGGGAAAAAAAAGAAGTGATTGTCAGCGGTCACCAATGTAATTTTTATATATATTTTTTTGTTTTAAATTTAGAAAAATATCTTATCGGAATATCTAAATATCTGCAAAATATAATAAAATTAATTTCTTAATATAATAAAATATTATTATATTATATTTTATTAAATTAATTTTATTAAAAGAGTATTATATTATAAAATATAATATTTTAATATTATAATTATGATAATAATATTAAATTTCTTAATAAAATGACAAGTACTTTTATTAAAAGAGAATTATATTATAAAATATAATATGTTAATATTAATATTATAATTATGATAATAATATTAAATTTCTTATTAAAATGACAAGTATTTTTATTAAAAGAGAATTATATTATAAAATATATTATTATAGAAATATTAATATTATAATATTATAATTATGATAATAATATTAATATTGTAATTATCATAATAATATATTTTGATCCCGACATCTGCATCTGTAATTATAATTATGATAATTACAATATTAATATTATTATCATAATTATAATATTATAATATTAATATTTCTATAATAATATATTTTATAATATAATTCTCTTTTAATAAAATATTTGTCATTTTATTAAGAAATTTAATATTATTATCATAATTATAATATTATAATATTAATATTTCTATAATAATATATTTTATAATATAATTCTCTTTTAATAAAAATACTTGTCATTTTATTAAGAAATTTAATATTATTATCATAATTATAATATTATAATATTAATATTAAAATATTATATTTTATAATATAATTCTCTTTTAATAAAAATACTTGTCATTTTATTAAGAAATTTAATATTATTATCATAATTATAATATAATACTCTTTTAATAAAATTAATTTAATAAAATATAATAATATTTTATTATATTAAGAAATTAATTTTATTATATTTTGCAGATATTCAGATAAGATATTTTTCTAAACTTAAAATAAAAAAAAATATATAAAAATTACATTGGTGACCGCCATCTTATTTGGCAATCACTTTTTTTTCCTTTGGTGACCGTCATATCAAATGAAGGTCACCATTTGAGAAAATAAGAGTATGAGATTGATGACCGCCACATTAACTGGCGATCTTTAATCCATTTTCCTCCCTTTCCAAGCCCTTCATGACCGCCAACAAAGGCAATTGAGTGTGCTATTTTTGAAAGCTTGAACTCAACCGTCCCATTTTTGAAAATCAAGTCTTCTCCGGTCCTAGAAATGAAATGGATCCGTGATTTTGAAGACTTTAACTTCAAATATAAAGAAAATGTTAGTTTTAAAGCCATAATTGGAGCCTGACCTGTCCAAACTCTAACCAAGTCCAATACATGATACAACCACAATGCTTCAAGTGTCAAAGATAAAAACATCACAAAAGTGTCTAAATTTAAGAGTAACAGACTAAAAGAGTACTCTACATAGCAATATAAAATGGAGTAGATAGTTTAGGGTGAAGAATTCACAAGTTATTATACAATAATAATTCCATGAAATCGTTTCATGGACATAAAAAATATGGATCCAGAATATATTCAGCGTCAACCTCATCAATAATAATAATAATAATGCAAAATATATTATCTCCTCAGTACAGCCTGATGAATGGGGTGATTGTAGCATTCAGCGTCGTAAAGTTTTATAGTCTTGCTACTTTGTAACAAACAAACACTGTTAAACATACATTAGATGGTTCCCGTGAAACAGTATGTATTATAAGCCTGTGATACATAATGCATGAAAGATGTGGAACTGTATGTATTATTTATGAACACGTCCAGATGGAAAGTATAGTTGTACATTCTAGCAAATCCTGTGAAATATAACTAGCGATGAAATTGAACCTAAAATATCTATCCAATATTTAATGAATCAAACTTATTGTATCATTTCTTAAAATTAGACTTTTGCATACGTTAATGCAATTAAACGCATCATACTTGTTTTACTTTGAGGACGAAGCACTCTCTTCCCCTTCTCTCCTTGCGTATTTGTATTGATATTAAAATATCCGATCACCAGTTGATTATGAAATCAGCATATGAAATCTTAGCCGTTTACCCTAAATGATAAGGCTAAATCAAGGGTAAGGTGGACAGCAAAATTAGGTTCATACATTTTCATTTCCCTCCACATCAAACCCAAAAAATAATCTTATAATATTGTTTCATCTAGAGAAATTTGATAAAGACAACGAGTTAGTATTTGAATCTCATTTGAAGTTCATTTGTGTGCATTTCATTTCCTTTTAAGCCCTATATAATAAGCCTCAAGTGTTTACTGTATAACCTAGGAACGAAGGCAAGTACAGTAGCAACCTTAGAGTTGTTGGTTTACTTTCCCCACACTCCTCAATACACAAGCTAGCATTAAACTTTGTCACTTCTGTACCATTTAGTGAGCTTCCAAAGCTACTTAATGGCTCCAGGAGTACCTGTAGATACCTTCACTTGCAGTAGAAAGTCTCCTACTCAGAAAGCAGGCTACAAGAGAGCATACGTGACATTTTTAGCAGGTAACGGTGACTATGTCAAAGGGGTGGTGGGACTGGCCAAGGGTTTAAGGAAGGTGAAGAGTGCATACCCTCTTGTGGTAGCAATGTTACCAGACGTTCCTCAGGAACACCGTGAGATATTAAGGTCTCAGGGCTGCATCATACAAGAAATAGAGCCCATCTATCCACCAGAGAACCAGATTGAATTTGCAATGGCCTATTATGTGATCAACTACTCAAAACTCCGTATATGGAACGTAAGTAAGCAGTATCACTTAAATATAAGTAATGCGTCTTAAACTAACTTATCATGTATGCCTTAAGTGTCAAGCATGTCTACTAGTACATAAGAATCAATATCAAGAACATGCTTGTATGATTTCAGTTCGACTACAACAAGATGGTTTACCTTGATGCTGACATCCAAGTGTTTGAAAACATTGACCATCTATTTGACGCGCCGGATGAGCACTTCTATGCTGTAATGGATTGCTTCTGTGAGAAGACATGGAGCCACTCCCCACAGTATTCAGTTGGATATTGCCAGCAGTGCCCGGAGAAAGTAAAATGGCCCGCCGAGATGGGTTGTGCACCTCCCTTGTACTTCAACGCAGGGATGTTTGTATTTGAACCTAGTCATTTAGTTTATGAAAGCCTTCTTCAGACACTCGTCATTACTGCACCAACCCCCTTTGCCGAGCAAGTAAGCGGTTTATATATCTCTATATATATGTATATGCATGCATGAATGCAGATATTTAATACAATCTATGTAAACATCAGATCACATATATAAATTTAAGAGGAAAAGCATAACAATGAAGTGATTTTCTAAATCTGACAACTCTTCTGTTATTAGGATTTCTTAAACATGTTCTTCAACCACATGTACAAGCCTATTCCTCTAGCATACAACCTGGTCCTAGCAATGTTGTGGCGTCATCCGGAGAAAGTTGAGCTTGAAAAAGTAAAAGTCGTACATTACTGTGCTGCTGTAAGCTCTCTTCTCCAACAATGATTATTTAGAGTTACAATAATTATAATCAACATATCAGTCGATTCAGTCCTAATACTTCGACCTATTTGCTTTAACTTGCTATTAATAGGGATCAAAGCCATGGAGGTACACTGGCAAAGAAGCTAACATGGACAGAGAAGACATCAAGATGTTGGTTGCCAAATGGTGGGATATTTACAATGATGAGTCACTAGACTTTAAGTCTGAGAACTCTGCTCAAGAGGGAGAGACCTGCTCACGATCATCTGTGATGGCTTCCGTCCAAGAGCATGCAATTTCTTATGCGCCTGCACATTTAACTGCTTAAGACTCAATAGAAGGAGATAATCTTGAGCTTTCGGAGTTGGTACTAATATTACCAGAACTTATGTAAGACTACTCGCTAATACGTTTTCTTAGATATACGTTCTTTTTACTTTGGTTATGAGGCTTCACAAAATGTATAAAGATCCTCAATAATGTTATCCATGTATAATTAATCATTCCCAAAAAAATTAATAGACCTTATACTTAATCTCAATTGATATGTAGTTGCACTACCACAATATATAGTATACAACTATACAAGTGACCACATTTATACTTAATATCTCACAAAAAACGACCTCTCCTCATAATTCTCAAGTATCTGATTAATTACCAGGTATATAAATTCCTCAACTGCAAATATAGAATGAAATAGACAGGCTAGTGGACAATTGAAGAAGGGAAAGAAATTGTTATAATCAGATTAAAATACTAACAAACACTGGATTAGAATAAGCATCTTATTTCTTCATTTCACTAGCTTACAAAACCTACCTGGAAGAATATAACACCTAAATCAGTCCACCACTACTCTTATTTACAATAATGTTATATATTTTAAATTTTTATTTTTAAAAATTTATAATATAATATATTTAATCCCTTTATATTTTTAATATTTTATCAAAAATTTATAATGTACTTGGTCTCCGATATGTTACATATTTTTAATTATGTTTAAAATTCATTGTACGATATATTTACTTCCTTAAATTTTAATATATTTTTTTAGTATTCTAAATTATTATTAATATTTTTAAAATAAATTTTTTATTAATAAATATTCATAATATATATTATTTGACCTTCTATAATTCACAATATTTTAAATATTTCAATTTTAAAAATTATTATTTAAAATTTCGAGTCTCGAAAATTTTTCCCGGTTTGTGGAGTTCAAATTAACTATAAATTAATATATTTTTTTAGCCTCAACTAAAACTGTAAACCAATTTTTTTTATATTTATCGACTATTATCATTGTTTTAAAATTCGGTAATTAATTCATGTTCTAACTAATTAAATTCTTGATTATTTAATTAATTATTCTGATTAATACCCGACTCATCTGATTAATCCATGTTCCGTACTCACAAAACTATTTTGGTGTATACTTTTTTTTTGGACAAAATCTTTTGGTGTATACTTGCAGTATTAAACTTCCATGCTTCTGAATTCTTGTGCGGTGCAAACATAAATATTCTAGTACACTTTTTTTAACTGCGAATTAGAAGCCACCGCCTGTAAATGCATAAAATAGATCATTGCGTAAAATATAAAAAACCACAACTTATAAATGCATAAAAAGTTCGTTATATAAAACAATAAACTCTTCTATTCGTTTATATTAAAATTGAGGAAAATATTAAACCTCTTCAAATTCTATGGACTAGGGTCGAATCAAACTGGATCCAATCGAGATTCACAATAACTAAAATTTAAGTATATATTTTTTTAAAAAAGATAGGGCTTTTCTCTTATTTGAAACTTCATTTTGCTAGCGAAACGAACTCATGATCATGACATGGATACTTCATTTCGTTGATGAATATGTCTCGTTTCACATTCATGTTGATATTACGGGGTAAATTTGTTGCGTGTGAATAAAGGGAAGTTTGGTTGGAAATTAATAGAATAATCTGCTCTGAAATAAAATTTTATTGTCAAATACTATTGATATTTTATAAAGGAAATTGGTCGCTGACATTTTATGGTTGAGCTCCGCACTTTTTTTTGCGGATAGGAAAAACCCTAGTCAGCTCTGCAGAAGGCAAATAGATAACGTGACCTCTTAGATTCACAAAATTTTCACGTGTTAATGCTATCTGCGGAAAAAAAATGTGAATGAATGGTTCAAACAATCGATTATCAGATGATGACCACCCTCTTACCTTTTATAAATGATAAAACAGACATATCTAGTACTGTACTACTGTATGGTGATGCAATTTTCCCATCTCAAATATTATCAGTCAAGGACTACTATGATTTACATATATTTATCGCAGTATTGCATACATACAGTACACTTTCGGCTTTGGAGCCCTGTTTTTCATGGCGATAATGTTCGCTTTATGTCCACCATGTTATTGCAATTGTTTTTAACATACAAGTTGTCGAAAGCATGATTTTAAATTAAAAAGAAGTCCCGTTTCATAGTTTTCATCAATATTAATTAATCTCACACTTTGTATCAAATTAATTATGCTTAAAAATACTGTATTTTGGTCGGAGCGCGATTGAATATCTTTTCAATTTATCGTCCTAATTTTTGAGTTCGACCCTCGCTCATTTCAAAATTTATTAGAATAGATATATGAAGTTATAAGTTTATTTATTTAAAAATATATTTTAATTGGAGTACAAATCTTTCTTCCACCGTGAATTTATAGAAAAATGTGATTATTTGGCCAAGGGAGACCAATGAAAATAAATCATGTAAAAATTGCAGAGAAAAGATAAAGTAGTTGTCGGATGATCAACAAGGTTGTTTGAGTAGTGTCTCGAGACTGATGTTTAAAGTAGCAAAATCATTACTTTCTCTTCATACAATGCAGCATAAAATCCAAGCTCTTACAGTAAAGAACAGATGCAACATCATCTTTATTAAAGATAAAAATGTTCTTTTTTGAATTCAAATATGTCTTATTAGAGAGCCATGTTGTGCTTAAGCCATTCCCTCAACAAGCATATAATATATTCTTGCCTCTTCCATTTATCACTTCAAGCACTTGTTCTTACTCTAGCCTATACTCAAAGAATAGCTCCCCATACAACATTTATACTAAACCTGTAAGAAGCAAAAAAAAACACAATTGTTCTGAGAAAATGTCGCAGCCATTTGAAGTTTACCCTGCAGTTTATCCAACTCCTAACATACCAACCCCTGCAGCAGCCACCCACCACACAAATGGATCATTCGGGACAGTTTTTGTGGTTCTCGCAGTTATAGTCCTTATATCTGCCATTGCTTGTTGTTTAGGAAGGTTATGCAACAAGCGCCGCGATCATTTAAAGGGCAAGCAAAGCCAAGCTAAATCACATTCAAATGAGAAAGATGCTAAGAAAAGCAATGCTTCTCACGGGGACTTGGAATTTGGATTCGACAAGAGACTTTCGAGTTCAAAAGTCGCGGCACATGATGATTTCAGAGGGCCTAAGGCATTTCAAAAGGGTGGAGCCAGAGGCAATGGGGACATTGAGTTTGGATTTGATAAAAAAATTACAAGTGCTAAAGGAGCAAAAAATGAAGAATTTAGAGGTCCCAAGGCAATTCACAATGGACAATCTAAAAAAGAAGTGAGATTTGCAAAAAATAGCGAACAAAAATAAGTGTTTGATGTATTAGTTGATACTTTCTGAAGAAATCCAGCACGGAGGTTTGTAATTTGCTGGTGAATTCTTCTCTTAGGATTGCCACTTTCTTATTTAAAGATACCCTTGTCAGTTGTCATGAATTTACATTATATTTTTGAAGATATATATTACGGAGTAATATTAGCATGATTAAAGTCTGGGAACGTGACATGTAATGCAATTCTCTACTATATACTTTCTGCTCCTAAATAAAGTCTAGAAATTATACGATATTACTCTTTATTTTATTTTATTTTGACAAAATGTTACTCTTAAATCTTAATTATAAAATAATAGATTATATGTATATGTCCGGTGTCCATAGGAAAAATATTATATTAAAATGAAAATATAATTTTATTATAATTAACTGTTCTTTCTAAAATATAGATACTATTAGTCTAATTTATTTTAGTATTATTACCTGTACCTTTCTATTAAACTTAAGATTTGATTGGTATGCAAAAATGAAGTCGAAGATTTTGTGAATAAGTTAGGAGGAGTACCTAGGAACACCAAAAAGACTAATGCTAGGAAATCAAACAAATTTCCCAAAAAAATTTTAAATGTTACATGTCTCATTCTGATTAATTGTGAAAATAATTAATGAGATGGATCCATGTACATTTAAATCAATAATATCAATTAAAATTATACATCATCACATCATTTTGGAAAATATTTTTGGGAAGTTTGTTTGGTTCCCTAGCATTATTCCACCAAAAATTGTCCAAAAAATTTTCTCAAATGATGTGGAAGGACACATAGCTAGTTTTGATTCGTGGACGCATGTGTATGCACGCGGATCTCATGTTATTATTAGGAAAATTACCATTTATATATGTAACAGTTGGGAAATTTTTTGGAATTTTTTTTGGGTATCTAGCATTTCTCATAAGTTAAATTTTTATTTTAAGTATGATTTGCGGTAAATGATAAGAAGAAAGGAAAGTTTAAAATTTAAAGAGCACCTTAAGATTTGATTGATATGCAAAAATGAAGTCGAAGATTTTTTGAATAAATTAAATTTTAATTTTCAGTATGATTTGCAGCAAATGATTAGAAGAAAGGAAAGCTTAAAACTTAAAGAGCAAAACACTCGATTCTAAATTGTTAATTAGTGAATTTAATTCACCTACTAATTTAAAAATTTTCTATAAAAAGAGATTAGGAAAAAAATTACTCCTATCATAAAATCGAAAATGTCCCAACCATTGGACCCTAATTATGTTTATCCACCCCCCAGTGTTTATTCAACCCCTTATGTTTACTCGCCCCCAACTTTTGACACAGACCCTTACACACAAACCCCTTATACTGATCACCACTCAAGTGGTTCATACAAAACGGTGATCTGGGTGCTTGCGGTTATATTAGTTGTCTCTGTGGCTTCTTACGGTGTGTTTAGGTACTTGCATGAACGGGGCAGCAAAGGATCGAAGACCACGCCAAGTAGTGAACCTGCATAACCTATGAAGATGCAACCAGTAGAGCCTACAACTTCCACTAAAATAGTAAAATTTTAGTGTTAATTATTATTATATGTATCCTTTTTTTCAGTTCAGTTGGTAAAAATATTGATATCATGTTTTCATATATTTATGAATTATCTTCGTCGTAATAAAAGTGTTTTCGAAGAAGTTGTGCATGGATTTGATTCCCATTCCAATTTTGGCTAAAGTTGGTAAAAACACATCCAGGTTTTAAATCTATTTTTATGAAAATACATATCATATTTGATAAATTTATAGTACATGATGCAAAATAACACATTACTTTTAAGTTTTTAATATTGAATTTTCAAACAAAACACGAACATTTTTTTCTTTTTTACCAGAACAAAGCCCGGATATTAATATGGTCTCAAGGTTCGGTTCGTTTTCACCTTATTTTTATGTAATTGTTATATGCTATGAATTCATTTTTTGTTTAATTGTATACCATTCTCCCGTTTCCTTTTAATTATATATATATATATATATATATATATATTTAAAAATATTTCTAATTAATTGTTTTTTTGAAACAAATTTTATAAAAATAGTTCTTAAAAATATTTTTATATTACTATAATCCAACTAATCATTTTTATGTATGCTTTTTTTAAATAGACAATTAAAAGGAAAATGGGGGAGTATTATACAAAAATATAGAACAAGTACGCGGGATCAAATATACACTATTATTGATAGCTCATATATTTAAATTATACATCTGTTCTTAATTATTTGTTTATTTTTAATTTTAAATATATATTTTAAAATACATTAATCACATAATTTTATAATTTATTTTTAGAATTATTTTTTTGTAAATAAAAATAATTAAATTAATTTTTATCTATGTAATTTACGCATTTAAAATATGTATTTAAATTAATTAATAAATAAATAAATAATTAGAGACGGAAGCGGTAGTTAATAGAATTAAATGTGAAGAAAACAATTATTGAAGTGACAATGGACCCCCATCTTAACATGTCAGAACAAGGTACAATAATTTCAACTCATGACATAAAATTTCTACTTTTACTGAACTTGTAAAATCCTTCAAGCCGTAAAAGATATTACCCCTATAACAGACAAATATTCCCATTAGTACATATACCGAGTATTATTTACTAGATGGCATTTCATAGGCTTCTTTTCCCATTCTTCGTACAAAAAATTATACACATAAAACAATTATAAGTGTCACACTGTCACCGAAATATTAAATAACATTATATATGCTAAACGGTACAAGTATATAAATCTTTGCAGTTACATGTAGTTTTCCATACAATCATTTGTACCATTGGATGTGTCTATTTTGTATTTATATATATAGTCCTCAGTCAATATTGTACCTTCACGGCATATCAACAAACGCATCAGATTCCTCTGACAAAAAATTTCTGTTGATTTTAGACGATACCCAACTCAAGAATTCTGTTATTTATTTATCCCTTTTTTTTCACTTGCTTGTTTCTTTTCATTTTTAACTGACTTGTTAAAATATTACTATGTGACTATATGCTAATAACTTGACTTGCCATTCTAAAATTAATTTCTTGGAAAAAAATGAGTATTGGGACTTTGGAGAGAGCAGTGGAGTGGCTAAGACCACTTGTCAAGACTCAAGAATGGGATTATTGTGTGATTTGGAAGTTGGGTGATGATCCTTCAAGGTAAAAAAAATGTACCCATTATTTGATTTTGTTGATAAAGTTGTAAAACTAAGTTGTTTTTGAGTTTTGAAGTTATGGGTTTGTTGAATTGTAAGTGTTTGATGATTTGTATGATTGATTAGGTTTATTGAATTTGTGAGTTGTTGTTGTGGGGGTGGGGGTGATGATGTTAATGGGTGTCATGTTACTGTGAAAGAAGAAGGTGGTGGACATGGTTTATGCAGGGATTTTAATGTTCAGCATTTATTAAGGACTGATGCTTGTGTGAAGCTTGCTCAATATCCATTTTCATTGCCTTTGTATTCTGGGTACGTGTTACTTTATCTTCTTACTTTGGGTGTGTCAATGTATGTTTATGTACAAGTGTGTTATGTGTGTGTGTACTTTGCATTAGCTTTACACAAGACTGCAATAATTGTGTGCTCGAATATGTGAAGGATTCATGGAGAAGTAGCAATGTCAAAACAACCAAGGTGGCTTAGCTACGCAAGCACCTCTAATTCAAACAACGTGAGTCTTCTTTCATAATCGCTTTAGGTTTTTCTGTTTAAAATTCAGATTGATGATATTGTGTGGGAAGTGAATGATATTACTTTTGAGAAGTAATGAAATGTGATTATATTATCTCTTGTAAGTTCATTGATCAAGCTGCATATGAGTTTTGCATCTTTATTTGCTGCCATAGTTTGATGGCTAGAACCTTGGCTTTTGTGCTGGCTTTTTAACACAGAGAGCTCATATAAGTTAAAATGCATTCTTTGACCAGGAAACAGCCGGAACTCAAGTTCTTATTCCTGTTGCTGGTGGTCTAATTGAGGTTTATAGCATGCAGAATGTAAGCTTTTGATCACTTATTTTCCTCTTCAGAAGTCACAATGATATGATCTTCTTTCGTCGTTTTCATTGACAAGGTCACGTTTTTTCTGGTTTTAATAGGTACCCGACGACCAGAAACTAATAGAGCTCATAACAGCTTACTATAATGTGTCGGTGAAACAAGAAATTATGAGTGCACACAGTCACAATGATAAAAGCCTCTTTGAAAAACATTATAAGCATCCATTTGTTAATGAACACTTGAATGATCAATGTCACTTCAGTTCTATGTCTAGGTTGCAAAGTCTTGTTGCAGTATCCCAGGCCAGCCCATATGGCATTGAAGGGTCATCAGCTGGTTCAACTCCTTCAAATGAATACGTATTACTGCAGTCTGGTTCTAGTCACGTGTCCCCAAATTTGTCACCAATCAAGTCAATAGGAAACTCCACAAAGTCTTGGAAACGAAAGTTGGACGAGGAAATGCCAAAAGATGTAGTAGTTAGAGGGGCCAATCTCGCAATTGATAAAAAAGATAAGGTGAAGGGTAAGCAGAAAACAGGCAAGGAACAATATCATTCGAAGAATCTTATCACAGAGAGAAACCGAAGATCCAGAATCAAAGAGGGGCTATTCACTCTACGTGCTTTAGTACCCAACATTTCCAAGGTTCTAAGTTCTAACACTTATATTGCTGACAATTATATAGACTATTGCAGGTGTGCATTCTAGTACTCACTTTTCTGTAATGATTTTAGATGGATAAAGCAGCTATTCTGGGAGATGCAATAGATTATATAAAGGAATTGGAAAATACGGTGAGGAGTTTTCAAGCTGAGCTTAAGGAATTGGAAGAAGAGGACAGCAAGGACAATGAGGGCTCAGAGATTCTGGAGCTAAAAGCGTCATACGAAAATACTAAACATCCACTTGCTGGTGAAAATATCCAAGGTTCTATGGTTGCTGATCAGAGTCATGTTCTTCAGCAAATGGCGGTTAGTACTTATATAAATGCAATCTAAATTCTAAATTAAGATTTTAAAATAGTACTTGTATAACTGCAATCTTGAACACCACTGTGATAATGCTCGTTTTTCAGGTGGAAATAGACGTAAATCAAATTGGCCAAAAAGATTTCTTGCTTAAAGTCATTCACAGCCAGAAAAGGGATGGATTCTTAAGGTTGATGAAGGCTGTGCATTCTTTAGGCCTCCAAGTTATTGATGCCAATGTTACTACATGCAAAGGCAGGGTGCTGAACATTTTCAAGATTAAGGTCAGTTCAAGATACTTTTTTCCAAGTTCTCTGAAATTTTAGCTTACATAAATGAACTAGTGTTCAGCATATGTACATTACTAGTAGTAGTATATATACATACATTTCCTGTGTAATATATACTAACAACAAGGTATATATAATGGCATAATGCTAGGCAACACAAGAGGAGGTTGAACCACAGGAGCTGAAAGATTTGTTGCTTACAGGCTGGACGTTATTTGATTGTTTAGGATGAATTAATGTGGAAATCTTTAAAGGGAGAAAATTTTAAATCCAGCGAAAGTTAGCCCATACCATGGCCCTTTTAGTGGATTATTGTCGTAGTCATACTGCTTATATTGCATTCAGTTGAGCTATTTACTAATAAAATAAAATGCTTGCTTTTAAGTTTTGACATCTGTAAAATAATTTTTCACAACTCCAGTAAAATGCTTGTTTTTAATGTATGTGGAATAATTTTTCTTTTGAATAGATGGATCAGTAATGGGTTAAAATAATATCTTAAAATAGCATATGAAACGCGAAAATTGTTGGCTTTTGGGCTAATTTCTGGTAAAATGGTTAAAAACCAAAGCAGTCCAGAAAAATGGTCGGCCCCCGAAGCACACAAGTTCAAAATTTGTTTCTAAAACGCTTAATTATTGCATTTATTCTGGTTATTTAAAAAAGAAATAGAAAACATAAGTTAAACTTGCATTATTAAGAAAAAAATGGACGCAGTGGGACTATGTATAAGGCCCAGCAACAAAAGATCACTACTGTGTAGAGAGAATAGAAAAAATAAAAAATAATGCTTTGCTTCATCCATGGAGAGGACTAGGAGTCTAGGAGGATATGACGTACTCTCACGTATTATGTAGGGATGACAAGACAATCTACTCTTATGAATATGTGATGTAGTTTAATTTGATTGAATTTTATTGAATCTGAATTTTTGGATTTAGAATTATTTTGTAAACACAAATTAGTTTGATTTTATATTTAAATTTAGATATTGGGGAAACCCGGTCCAAAATACAAAGTTCGATTCAAATTTAAAACTCGAAAAATTGTTTATATATATACAGAGATGGATCGGTCTGCCTTGATTTTTAGATGAAATCAGAACCGAAATCATACTTCCAGTTTTGGAAATCGAAAATCGTAATCGAATTATCGGTTTTGGTTTCAGAAAAAACTGATTTTCAGATCAATTTCGATTAGAAAACCGAAACATATGTTGTTCAAATAAAAAAGTTTAGTACCGGAACCTCATAGTTCAAAAATCGATAGTGACCAATCCAGTGAACTTGCCAGATCATGCCTCATGATATTGTTTTATTTCGTACATATAATTTTCATATATTTTGAGAAACTAAATAATGTGCTTACAGGAAGTGGTATAAGAATTACATGATTCCAGTTTAACCCATCTGTAATACCAACTAGATGGAAATCAGCAATAATTTCGCACTGCTTAAGGTTGCAGACTTGAGGGCATGTGGGAAGGATCGTTATGTAAATTCTCCAATGTTAGCTACTTGTAAAGACATTGTGTAAGAAATTAACTAGTAAACTGAAGCTCCTTCTAGCTCTAAAACTATTCTGATTCCTGCAGTGCCTTGATGAATGCATTCTTTACCTGAGGGTTTGAAGCTGCAATTCGCTGAGATGTGATATCAAAATCTTTGCCTGACGGATCAAATACAACTATATTACCTTTGTAATATTGGAATCTAGTAATTATGTGTCTGTGGGACGAAGGGTTACAATTCTGGTTCTGTTAAGGTATTTATATATGAGCCTATGAGGGTTGTAGTTCCCTTTTACTGTACATTCTAAAACTTATAATTGTTGTATACAATAAATACCATAATTAAAATTTTAATTCTTATTCATCTTCAAGTTTTTATGTTGAAAACGTGCAGTTTTTTTTTTGGAAGTCGACTCCGAATCAGTTTCAGTGTGACCATGGCAGATTGGTAGTCCTGACACCATAGATTGATCTTCTGATTATATGCAACATATTTAATTTATTTTTCATGTGCCCAACCCAAATATAAACAACTGGGTGGCACGGAGGGAGAGATTAATACATAATTCTGGGATACAAATTAATCTTAAAATTTTGACGATGTTTCTGCTACAAGTTTAGGTACCTTAAGGATTTGACCATAATCGAATACGATAAAATACATCACTCTAGAAAATATGAAAACAAGTGATGAGTACATTTATAATTGATTTAGTACTACTTGCAAGTATATTATATTATGGATATGAAAACAATGGTGGAAGTAATTAGGTAAAGAAAGAAAACAATGTTGAACATGTGTAGTGGTACGTAACTATGTAGTGACGACAGTCGATTGTGTATCACTGCTATTTTCTTGACGGTGACAGTTGTGTAGCAGCGTAATTGGTATCCTGAACTATGAGAAATTACAAACTTGGGGGTGATAATTTCTGTCCCAGACGTGAATCTAACCTATAATTTTAATATTAGTTAATGTAACATCAATATGGATAATTAGAAAGTCAAATATTGAGGGCTTAAGAAACAAACGTTGAATTCATTACCCTTGGTTGTAGTTCCTTTAGAAACAAAAGCTTCGAGAATCAGTTAAAACAAAAAGAATTGATTTTTTTGTGGCGTTCATACACAGTAACAGTTGAATATTTAATCATTTCCGTATTATTTATTATTTTTTCTCGCTGGAAGAGTCATAAACTATTCACAAACTTTTGAACACAATCATCCGTGATATTTTACTTATTCGACTCTACTTATAATCATCCGGTCAACTTGTTCCAAAATTGACTCGTCAAACGGTCAAAGTCTTCAAACATCCGAGTTGAACGCGTTAACTCAATTAGCCCAGGACATCTCCCACCGAGTTGGACAACCAGTAGTAGATTTTACAAATCATAGGATTAATTATATGGGGTATTAATTATTTACTAATCTCAATTAGCCCTTGTCAGTCAATATCATTAGACATTGAGCTAGCTGTCAGGCTTCTACATAAACTAATTGTGTCGTGGGTTTCATCACTCTCACCAGAGTTTATTGATCGTGGCATCAACGATGAACAAACGTTTTTGAACAGATATGTACTACGTATATTTTAAATTCGCAGTATTTTAGTTGATTAAAATACTGTAACTAGAAGAACAGTGGATGCCTTTATTATTTTTCACGTGCACAACGACATAAATTATGTTTTTGGGGTCAAATGTTTCCAGAAGGCCCATATCTTTACCAACAATAGTATATAGTACTGTATTTTTCTAAAACAAAAATTGAATTTACTTTAACAAAATAGATAGATCAATGCATTCAACAAAATATAATTATTACTGTATTTATTTAGCTCATTTCATTTAATTACTTACTCTCTCCTTTCCTTTTTATTAGTCACTTTAGTTTTGTGTTCAAATTCCTTTTTATTTGTCACTTTATATTTTCAAAGCACATTCAATGAGCAATATTTCACTAATTGCCCCTACATTAATAACCTTGTTTATGTTTTCTTTTATATACACATTAAATTGTAAGGTTATAAAAGTAAAATTATAACATTATTAATCACACTGAAGTGTATTAATTGCACTTATTCTATGTAAAAACTACTAAAACGACTAACAAAAAGGAATGTAGGGAGTATAAGCTTGGGAATTGGGATCCTCGAGACTTGACCCATTTAAGTTTAAGAAAGTTTTGATGTGATATACTGTATCTTTTAATTTTTGACTATCATCCAATTATTATTATAAATTTTAAAAAATTTATTAGTGGCCCGGTTTACTTTTTAATTATTTATATTTCTTTCATCTTCAATATATATTTTATAATATTTATACAAAATTTATTTTAATTTCCTTATATTATCAATTCTCACATTGTGTGATGTTAGATTTAGATTTTTTATTTTGAAAGTAATTAGATTCTAATAAAACTCGATCATTGTCATGACATTTATTTTAGCAATATTAATTATTTTTAAAATATATTATTTAGTTTAATTATAAAATAAAATAACTATTATCATATATTATAATAATTATATTTATTAAACCAAATTATAAAGCTCATTGCGAGGCTAAGGGCTCATTTGATAAATCTGAATCATTTTTTCTGAATGAATTAATTTCTAAATGGTTAGAAAGAATAGTGAAAAAGTTATTTGTCAAATATGAATCATATTTTTTAAATATTTTAAAAAATTAAAAATAAATAACATGGATAATTTCTAAATATTAATATAAAATAAATGTAACATAATGTGGCAATTAATTTATTTAATTTCTCTTATATTAGAATATTAATATTAATGTTAGACAGTATTTTAAAACTATTATACAAGTATATAGACAAAATTATCAAAAACTAATAACAAATATAAATTATAAATTATTACTAAATACGTAAAATCAATACTAATAAGAAATAAAAGATCATAACTATGGATATATAAATTCAAAAAAGTTAATTTTATATTTAAATATAATAATAGAAGTTTAAATATTTCATAATTTAATTAATCAATAATAAAATATTAAAAAACATAATTAGTATAAAAGGCTCCTTGTTGCATAATACATATATAGACCGAGTGGACATTGTTTAGTAGTCGTTCACTTGTTCAGCCAGATTTTAATCCACAGTCGTCCACATATTTTTGATTCGTTCAGATTCAGATATTAAAAAACAGTAACAAACAATTTTAATCGTTCCCGTTGTTTCTTACTCATTCACTTATTATCAAATGACCCCTAAAAATTAGTGTTCTAAAATCTCTCGATTTTTGAAAAATCTCCAATTAATCCTTATAAAATGTTTTACTAATACGATTTATAAAATTTGATTAATCTTTACGATTTTTTTAAATAATATATTTTAGAATAAATTAAATAAATATATTAAATTTTATTATAATAATATAATAAATTTAATTATTGCTTCAATTAATTTCCCAGAATCGGTAATCGATAAATTCCATTTTTTACACCAATGCTAAAAGCTAGTACATGAAATAAAAAGAAATCAAAGTGGTTAACAATTTAATTACTTGTTTTTATAAGGGAAAAAAACGTGTAATCCATGAATTGTTAATTTACAAAAAATTCAACATGCTAACAACCTATATGCATGCATGTAACAACTTTCATAAAAGATGCATTTACAAATTCGTACAAAAAGAATGTGCAAATGGTGCTTCCCTCTAAATTTCCTGCCACCACCGTTTTATAATTCTTGTCCTCCAAACAACCCTTTAAAAATACCCAATCATTAATCTATAAATATTTTATTAGAGAATGCTAGTATTCAAACTTGTACAATTAAATATTATTTCCCTTTTTTATACTAGTACGCCATTACTTTCTCTCATCCTCCCAATATATATAAACCAATCTTTACCAGTTCTTCAAGTCATCCATTTCATCACATCCTCACCTACTCTTATCTCTTCCACAAAAATCATTCACCTATACTTACAATATATACATACAGAATACTTACAGAATATACATACAGATATGCAGGCGGATTTAGAGATACGGAGCTCAGCTCCGAGCTTGTTTGTTGATGAAAATGAAGAAGAGGAGTTCGCGGAGATTGCGGCGAAGATCTCGGAGGATTTTGATTTTAAGTTGAGTTTTTTGAAATTGACTAGTGAGCAACAAGGTGAAGAGAGTGAAGATGCAGAGGAAGATCATCATGAAGATGTGGTTGCTGATGATGATGATGATTTTACGTTTGCGATCAACGGCTCAGATTCAACGGAGATCTCCGGCGAAGGCGTGTCGGCGGATGCTCCGATCCGGCCGTATTTTCCGTTATTCAATCAAAATCTGTTATTAGCGACGGAGGATTACAAGAAATCGGAGAACCGATTGCCGTCGCGGCCGCCGGTGGAGAAAGTGTTCATCGAATCGCCGCCGTCGGAAGGCGAGACGAACGCCGTGAAAACGTACTGCGAGTGGGAGAAAACGACGCCGGAGCTTTCTAAAAAGAGCAACTCCACCGGTTTCTCAAAGCTATGGAGATTCAAGGAGTATTTACATCGGAGTCACAGCGACGGCCGAGACGCCTTCGTGTTTTTTAATAACGAAGTGAAGCGAGAACTAAAATCAGTTCAGAAAAAGGTGACCGGAGAAGCTTCGTCGGAGAAGAAACCGGAAGTGAAAGTCGCCGGAGAAAAGAAGGC
Source organism: Oenanthe sinensis (assembly GCA_028671895.1). Classification (NCBI taxonomy): domain Eukaryota; kingdom Viridiplantae; phylum Streptophyta; class Magnoliopsida; order Apiales; family Apiaceae; genus Oenanthe; species Oenanthe sinensis. The sequence continues at coordinate 35,926,825 of CM053812.1, read as the reverse complement.
GGTGACGGTGAAGAAAGGAAAGAAGACGGCACCGCCTCTATCAGCACACGAAGTGTATTTGAGAAGTAAAGGAATATACCCAGATTACGATAGACGGCGATCTCATCTTCCGTTTCAGCCCGTTGGTTTTTTTACTAATGTTAGTGGCGGTGGATTGAGTAAAAATGTTCATCCTTATTAATCAAATCAAATGTATTTGTTTATTTTTAAGTTTAATTGTATAATTACTACTATTAAGCTCAGATCTAATAAAAGTTCTTTTATTAACCTTGTTTTGTAAATTTTGTATGATGGTAGTATATATTGATTTTGAATGAAGATATTTATTTTGTTCAAGGGTTTGTATATTTTTCCAGCATTTTGTTTTTTTCGTGACAGATAAATATATTACTGGTGAAATTAAAATCTATCGATTACAAAATATGTTAAATCAATTCCCTAAAGTTTGATTAATTTATTAAAAATGTGCTGCCAAAATTATTGAACTAAATGTCAATTTAATAACCGATAGAATCAATAATTTAGATGTCAATTTGATAATCGAAAAACGTTTATGGAATGTCGTCAGTCCCTAGTTCTAACAACCCTCAAAGGATAAACCTGGTTAGTGTTATAAGAATAGTTAGATAAACAATTACTCGTAAGAAGCAATGCAGCAGATTAGCAATTGGGATTAAGAAAGCATAATAGAGCCACCAGAGGGCCCATTGAGAGGGAATAATTCTCACAATGTGGTGTGGGATTTATAATAGAATAGAATGCCAGACAAAAATACATTGAGGACCATTGAAAATTTAGCATTGAGAGGCACTAATCAAACACACATTTTGATTGGGTACATAAATTCAACTCTGGACAGCTAAACTGCTCACCAATTTTCCTATCTTTAGCGGAGTGCCAATGTACTATTCAGTATGAAAGCAATATCATATATCTACGGGGTCCCCGCACCAAATTTTTGCCAATTGCCACTTCAATTTATATAGAAGATATACACAAGCATAAAAAGGCATATAGTATATCTTATATCTATAATTTTCGAGGATACTTGCATCTTTAGTTATTTTTATTTGAACCCTCCGAGTCTTATTATTATCAATCGAATAGGGATACATGTCGAGGATAAAAAAATACTCGGCTTCAATGTATAATGATTAGCTAACATAGTTAATTATAATAATAATATAAAATTTTAACAATAAAGAAGGATATTTATTCTAAAAGTTTTATCTATAATTATAATAATATAAAATTAAATTTAAAATATTTATTGGTTCAATAAATGTAACCAACTAAATATAGTTGTGCCTATTTTTTACTACTAGTAAATATGCCATCTAAAACTAAATAATTTAATTAATAAATTTGTAGTCTTGGAAATGCTCTAACTTATTTATATCTATATATTATAAATTGCTGCATAACTCATACCTCAGGCTCGTATCCATATTTAGATTCGGATATAAATTTAAACTATAATTTGATTCATGGACTATCCAGTTTTAGGTTATATATCCATATTTAGATTTGTATAAGATCTGTATTCTTATTTGACCCATTTTTAATTATAGAAAATGTGTATATAAATTTTAAATATCATTATTATAATTAGTAATAATTATGGTAAGTTCATTAATAAATATTTGAATTAAGCTTTCATTTTTTGTTAGCTTATCAATGCACATTATTACTTTACCACATAACATATATAATATAATATTAAACTAAATTAATTTTTAAATTTATTTATTATAATGCATAAAATAATACTTTATTGTACTGATATTAATTTTCTTAAAATTGTATTATTTAATCTTAAATATAAAATTATTTAATTTCACATTATCGTTATTACTCCCTCCGTCTCATTTTATGTGAGTCACATCTTTTTGCACGTATTTCAATGTGTTTGGTAGATGTATTTATAAATAATATTTCTAAATATTTTCATTTTGTATAAAAATTTAAACTTCATATTTTATATAAAATATTTTTTTAAAAAAATATTATTTACAAGTACATCTACCGGAAACATTGAAATGTGTGAAAAAATCAAAGAGAAATATAATTTGGGACGAAGTAAGTATTATATATGATATTTTCTATTAAATAATTTTTTAAAATAATGTGTGTGTAGCATGAGTTATAATATATTATATTTAAATTAATCGAATAATGATATAGATCGAATTTAAATAGATTGGTCAAAAAATCATAGAACTCATACCTAATTCATTAGCTTTAGTTTCATGTATGAACCCAAAATAGAGTCGGTTTTGATTTGATTTTGTCGAGAAACATCAACCTTCTACCGATTTTCTAGCAAGTTTGTGATTGGACCTGTTATTTATGATATGGGTAAATTTTTAACACATAATATTATAATTAGTTAGAAGTAAAGTTATTTTAAACAAAATTTAAGATATACAGTATTTAAAATTAAATATGTAGAAGTCCTAAAAAAAATTAAATATGAAATAATATATATATATATATAATAAAAAATAAATATACGATAAAAGATGATATTGGGTGTGTGATTTATGTAATAAGGTTTTAAAAATAAACGTAAGAATTCATTATAAAATTAGATTTAATATTCAGTAAAAAAATGTTTTAGATATAATATATGAGGCTAAAGGTTTAATTTTTAATAATAACATAAATTCAATTATTTTCAGTATTAATTAATAAATAATGTAATTTTTGTTATTTCATATTCAATAAAAATATATTTTTAATTTTACAATTATTTTATTAATTCAATTTACCTTTATGTTAATTTATTATATATAAAATCATATATATATATATATATTAATATATAAATTATAAAATACCCCTTATAGGTCCGTATCCCGGACATGTAATCTAGTTTTATTTTAACTATATAGGGAAGGGCTTTCCATGTTCTGCCTGTCTACCGGATATACTCATCTAGGTCTTAAGGGGAATGGGTCCGATTGTATTTGGACAGTGCTCGGCTAGATTGTAATTTTAGGGGTCTTTATTTCTTGATGAATTAATAATTTTGGGGGGTTTTATTTCCGTGTGCGCACGTGAGTGCACATTAACAACTACTCCTTCCGTGCATATATTAAGAAAGTTTATAATACATTCTTATCTTAATTAATAAGTGTTCTATTTTCCCTAATTTACCACCTATTTTAATAAATAATTATTGATGTGTTAATATTTCTATACAATAGTCTATATAAATACATGCAAGTAAGCACTTTTTTTGAACAATTAATTATTAATAGTATTGAAAACATCAAATATGTATTTATATAGTATTGGTTAGTAGACGTTCTAATTAATACTTATAAAAAACTAGGTTATCAATTGTCATTAGTTAAAGATAAAAAAAGAAATCAGTCAATATTTTGGGACAACTATAAAAGGTACTCGTAATTCACAATTATAAAATGTAATTCAACCAATAAATATTAGACACAGGGAGTACTTTTTGATGATTTGGTAATTTTTTATTGGTGAGATTTTTTGTACGGGAACATTATTATTAGTGATAAGAGAATCAATAAAAAATTTACAACTCATCAAAATGTAATTATTACTGTTATGGTCTTGGGAAACGGGGTCCAGATTGTTATTAATTACATTTATAATTAAATTTTAGACTTAAATATGATTTAAGTCCTGCGTTTTCAAGAATATACAACTAAAATCCCCTTTTAATAAATTTAATCATGCATTTTTAACTATATACAATTGATTTTTTAAGTAATTAATAAATTTAATCCTATATTATGAACTATTTATAATTAAAAACCTTTTTAAAACATTATTAAATTTAATATTGACTTTTTAATTTCGGAATAAAATAAATCTTACGATCAAATTTTGAATAAATATTGGACATATCATCAAAAAAATTTTGTATAGATATTATCCAATAATAATAGATATATGTAATAATTAGGATTTTTTTCTTATAAAATAGATATTTAGATGTTATATTAATATGTATCTAAAAATATTATATATGCCCAATAAAATTTTAATATGTGTTTATATTATTCCCTGCTGTTATCACACTTCCCGTCCAATATATTCATCGATGCTCATCACCTAATTTAATTTATTCCCAAAAATACCATTCTATAATTGCTGAAAATTTTGACAAAAATTAAAATTACAAAAGCTTAAAAATAGAAATAGAAATTCTCTCTCATTTCATACTTAACGTATAAACTCTTACCAAATACCTTACATATAATTATTTCTTCCTCCAAAAGTTAGAATTTAAAAATAGGAAATTCTGATCAAGTAGGATATGATCTAATAACTTCTTCTGCAAGATGCATATTTCTAGAGGAGAATAATATGAATCTATGATTAATGTTCAATCTAGAATTGAGCATCACATGAGAGTAGAAATTTCATCACAAGAGCACGATGTTGGCAGACACCAGATTATCAATTCATGACTCGTTATTTTCCAAGCTTATTGCACCAAAAAATTATCAGGCTGTAGCTTCCACCATTATTTCAAAGGCTAAACATTCATTTTTTTCCCTGGTCTTTTTCGAAATCATCTGGAAATTTAATTTTTTCCCGGGGCTATCCGTCTGGAACCACTGATTCTCGAATACATAGGTTTAGATACATACTCCAACATGGACCTTACAATCTCTCATCACCTACTTACTTCAACAAACATGGTTTTAACCTTGGCAGGAACTGGTGTAGGAAAAAAGTAATTGGAAGAAATTCTTTTTCGTCGTCGAAGAATCATCATCATCATAAATTAATACTAACAAAACTTGCTTCTTATAAGAATTCATTCCTTAGGATCTTCTGTTCGAAGAAGCTCGAAAGCTACCAAACTCCTAATATACTCTCTAACCTTTATTCTAATTTTCTCGTTCCATCTCCATCAGCTGCTATAGGAATCAGTAGCACACTTAAACGAACTCCGAACCTTTGCTTATCACTTGGTGCTGCAAGGCATTATCATAACAATACAATATTTCCTCTTGCACTGAAAAATTACTCAAATTCTGCTCGATTTTTCAAACATGTATATAAACATAAAATCCTTTATATGGTTGGTTTAGGTCTTGTTACCATTTTCCTAATTGGTTGGGAAACTATACCTTACTCGAGACGAAAACACTTCATAATAATTCCAGCTAGCAAAGACAAAAGTCTGGGAGATTTTCTTACTAGAACTAGGAGGGAAAATTGTGTTCTTCCTCGGGATCATCCTGATAGTGTACGAGTGAGGTCGATCACAAGCCAGATACTTCAGGCATTACAAAGCGATTTGAAGATTAAACAGACGAGTGGTTTGGAATATAATTCAAAAAGTATTATGAGTGAAGTTAATGAGAAGAAAGAAGTAACAGTGCCCTGGTGGCGGCGTACTAAATTCTCTACTAGGCATTTGGAGGGATTAAACTGGGAGGTTGCGGTGGTGGATTATAGGTATACCGAAAATGCCTATGTCCTACCGGGAGGAAAGATTGTGGTGTACAAAGGTTTACTTAGACGTTGTGAATCGGATGCACAGCTTGCTACTGTTATTGGCCATGAGGTATGTACTGACTACTGTCATTGTTCCTACATTTTCAAATTTTTTTCGTCAATACCGTCTAGTGCAACCAACTGGAAATTGCAAACCATGTTTTGGAAAATATAAGTTTACAAGGGTAGCAAAACAGAATGAAAAATAGTATACTCTGGTAATTTCCGGAAGTTTATAGTTCATTTTTTTCTCTCCAGTATATTTGGAAATGTAATCAATCACAAATTGGCCTGAACAATTTCTGTAAGAAAACATACTACGTATATGATTAAGGGTGAAACTGGCCTTGTTTGTTGTTGTGGTATTAGGTTGGGCATGTTGTTGCTAGGCATTATGCTGAAAGATTTACAAAGGCGTTGTGGTTTATAATTGGATTGATGATCATTCTGCTCGGCTCGGCTGGGAGTGTCCCTCCCCCTAATCCTAAAAGCTGGGAGAACTTATCCTCAATCCTTGCTCACGGAGGTACATATTTATATATACGTCCTAAATCTTTCTAAAATTTATAAATTATTGGCTGTAACTAGTTCTTGTCCTGTTAAACTTTGCAAAATTGTGGGAATAGAACTGTAGTAAATATGTGTGATGTGTTGAAATAATGCAAACATTTACACACTGCACAATCCTCTATTTCATGGAGGGTGAAGGTTTAAGTAAGTCTTAGGGGAGTCGTAACTCATAACTGTGTTTTACTTGTATATATACTTTCTGCCATTGCAAGTGCACCATACTTGTAGATCTTTTGCTCTGCATATTAGCTTACGGAAATGAAAAAAAATGCTGGAAATTAATTGACCTGTTATTAGGAATGAGAAGGAAGCAGATTATATTGGACTACTTCTGATGGCATCAGCTGGCTATGATCCTCGTGAGGCACCTAAGGTGTATGAAATACTTGACCACGATGATTCTTCAGATTCAAAATTTAAATTTATCAGCAACTTATTTTCAACTCATCCATCTGGAAAAAAGAGAGTGGCGGCACTGTCCAAGCCAAAAGTGATGGAAGAAGCAATGACCAGATTTTCAAAAGCCATCGAGGCAATAAGGTATTTAATTAAGGTTTCATCTATGATCTATTTATATATCTAGGGGTATAGTAAGAACCTGTTGGCTGAGCATTATGAGTTATGATCTATAAATCAATGCGACAAAAAGTATTTTTTAGCTCCTCTCTTAAACCTTAGCCAAACATGTCTCTACATAACAAATCAAATGCATACCAAGTTTTAGCCATTAACCTGCTTAGGGATTTCTAGCTTAACTTATCACTAGATTTTCTTTATTTATATATTGGCAGGAGGGAAGAGGAGGAATGCCATGAGGAAAGATTATAATTTTAATGTTTGCGGATCTTGATGGAGAGCAGTTGGCCATGACATGGAGTTTTCTAGGATGTAAATTTTCATTTATGCCAAATAAATTGGAACATTGTTGCCGTTGGTTTTTGCAAATTATTTATATAAATATAAAGAATTTGGTCAAATGTAATTAACGAAATATATATATCTGATCCTATTTTTTAGCGTACACGGGATTTACCAACAAGTTCAGATTTACAAACCCCACGTAGCATTTACACTATCTTAGGAAAACTTACTGAAATGTATCTGAGAATCCCTATACACACAAAGTAACGTCCAAACTCCAGAGTTGAAAAACACTTAGAAGCAGGAACTTAATTTTCATTAAGAACGTTATGGTACTGCGGGACACCATATCATCGATATCTCAATTGTTTTCTCACAAGTATATTGCACCCAAACATTACCAGCTACCAGTTCCAAACTCAATTTTAAACTCTAAATATTCGTTCTTTCCATTGTATTCCTTGTCACCATTTATGGATTCTCGAATACATAGGTTTAAACTTATACTCCAACATGGTCTGTACAATGTCTCATCCATAGCTGATTTTAACAAACATGGTTCTGAAGTACTAACAAAATTTGGTTTTTGTTCAGTCCCTAGGTTCGGTTGGAAGCCTTAAAATATATTCTCAAACCCTATTTATGATTCCTTTTCAACTCCATCGGTTGCTTCAGGGATCAGTCTACTCAAAAAGAGTTCACACGTTCTATTATCACGTGGAGCTCTAAGACATTATCACAACTATAGAAGACCTTCCCATGCACCCAAATATTACAAAAAGCCTACTCGAATTAGGCGTTACATTGCACCCAAAATGTACTCAAAGCTTAATCGAATATGGTGTTTCGTCAAACATGTATATAACTATAGAATCCTTTATTTGGTTGGTTTAGGTATTATTCCTATGGTCATATTTGGCCGTTTGGAAACTGTACCCTACACAAAACGAAAACACATCATATGATAATTCCATCTATCACAGACAAATTTTTAGGAGATGTTGTTTTTGACGAGAATGAATTGACTATTCTTCCTTAAACCATCCTGATAGTGTCCGAGTTACGTCCATATCAAACCGGATAGTTAAGGCATTACATACTGATTTGAAGTTTAAAGGGACGTATGATATGGCCGTTTAGAATTTTTTTTCCGTACAAGTGCCATGGTGGAAAGAAGTACTAGTGCCATGGTGGAAAGAAGTACTAGTGCCATGGCGAAGGATAGATAAATTTTCCACTAGGCATTTGGACGGACTAAAGTGGCAGGTTGTGGTAGTGGATTCGCCTAGGCGAAATGCCTATTGCCTACTGGGAGGAAAAATTGTTGTGTACGCAGGTTTGCTTAAACATTTGAAATCAGATGCCCAGGTTGCTACTGTCATTGGCCATGAGGTATTTACCGTGTTTGTCTTACAGTTCGTATATTTATTGCTTCAACATATTTGGAAATACAATCATTTAATCAACCATAAATTTCCCTGGAAGACAATTCTATAAGACAATATAAATGATTGAAGGTGAAACTGACCCTTTTTCATGGTGTTGGAGTAGGTTGGGCATATTGTTGCTAGGCATGGTGCTGAAATCTTTACAAGGGAGTTATGGATTATAATTGGACGCATAATCATTTGGTCCTTGTGGGAAGGGATTCCCCTAATCATCATATTACAGAAAAGCTGAGAAATATTATTGCTGACTTTCCTTGGTCACGGAGGTACATGATTTAGATATACGTCCTAGTTCTATGCCAACTAATAAATTTTTTATCGTTAATTTTAGTTCATTGCTGCACTTTGGTTGTATGCTAATATTAGGTGGAGTTTTATAGAACTCTGGTCATGGAACTATAGTAATGATTTGTTGTGATGAAATAATGAAAACAGCCAGATATTTTATAGTTGATTTCCCTTCCAATCGACAGTTTCAAGGAAATGTAGGTCAATAAAAAAATTAATGTAGACATTTTTTATTGGATATGGATCTGCTGCAATGTATATTAGCTTATGTAAATGAAAGAAAATTGATTGACTATTCGTTATGTAATTAGGAATGAGAAACAGATTATATCGGGCTACTTCTAATGGCTTCAGCAGGCTATGATCCTCGTGAGGCACCTAAGGTGTATAGAATGTTTGCCAATAATTTCGGGAAGCCAGATTTAGAACGTAGTGCTGCAGACGATATCAGAGATATCTTTAGAACACATCCATCTGGCAGAAAGAGAGCCAGGGAACTGTCCAAGTCAAAAGTTATGGAAGAAGCAATGTCCAGATATACAGAAGTCACTGAAACAAGAAGGTATTTAAGGTTCCGTCTATCTATCTATTGCGTAAACTAAGGATCCTTTGGCTGAGGTTTATGACTTATATATCAAAATTTTGCGAAAAGTACGTTTAGCTACCTTTTATGACTGAGGGGTCGGATATAACTCAGCCAAATAGTTCTTAAGTAAATATATGCATTATTATACCAAGTTTTAGCCAGAATCATCATCAACTAGCTTGATTATTTCTGGTTTTGCTATAACTAGGTGTTATTCATTTGTTTTTTGTAGGAGGAAAGAGTGGGAAAATGACAAGAGTAATGTCATAAAAGATGATTTGATATCATTCTGTAGGCGGATCTTGTAGGAGAAAAGCTGAAACTTTGTTGTTCGTTTAGAGTATAAATAATATAGAGAAAAAAAAAGTTGGTTCAATATCCGTATTACATATAATATTTTTTGAATCTTAAGCCATACTAATCCCTTGTCAATATTTTGTCCAGTAATAGTTCAAATGATTGTTTCCCCTGATGTTCACTTTTTGATTGTTTTCTTATATAAATTCTATGGATGTAGACTTCTTGAAACAAACATTGGTGCATTTTATTGAGAGGGTTCAAAATCTCTACCCGTGAAACCACAGCCTCCTTTTCAGATATCACCATGAAAATCCTTATCCCTTCAACATAACTTTGTAAATCATGCTGCTGCACTACAAACACTTTCGCTAACCTGAAACCATGAATATCAACCTTTATAACATGCAAAATGCACTTGCTCACATTAAATGATTACTGAAAACAGGTCAATATGCAATATGGAATATACCATTAGATACATTATGCCACTAAAATTAAAAGGAGAATGCTAAAATAAAAAATAAAATCAAGCCATTTGATATGGCAGAGTCCAAACAACCTAAATGGGTAGTTTTTATTATGCGGAAAGATCCTCAGATCCTCACAAAATCTAGCAGTCTAATTCTTATATGATGATAAACGTTCAAGCCCAACCAAGTCCGAGTTCCAGTCAATGGAACAATCATCTTCAAACATCATCATCCTCGTCCTTAAAAAATCTAGCACAAATTCATAATTCTTCAAGTCCTCGTAACTTTTTATAACATCATCTCTCTTGTGATCCACATGAGGCAGTTCTGGCTGTCTCAAATTCGTTTGGTGACAATCTTCATCGACTTCAACATCCACATGACAAAATCTGACAGCTTTTTTCATTCCATTGTTGCGTTTATGTCTTGATTTTGGTGAATTTTTGCTCAAACATGATCTTGGAAGTGAAGAAGCCAATGGACAAGTAGAAGTTCGTGTAGACTTTGATTTCACGTCTGCATTCACATCATTAGCACAACCCTTATTCAAATATGATTCACTGATTCTTTTCAGATTATTCGGCTCACCGTTAGGAAAGAAACCACTGATAAAACTGGTAACTCGACCACCGGGTGAGATTGTTTGTTTCATCTTCTTTAAATTGGCAAAAATCTTCTGAGCACTGACTTTAAACTTACACAGACCACCATCCGTTTTATAAATTTGGTGATTACCAAACTCATTCAGTTCATTCCCGGACACGACACTAGTCCGAACTAGTTTAGAATTTGATGCAGTAAAACAAGAGAATCTAGAAACGCATGAAGTGTCTGTTTGATTTTTCCTCTTGCTCATTGATTTCTCCATGCTACACATTATATTTCTGTCTGTTTTTTAAGTATAATGAAATGTGGAAGAAAGTTTTAAGATTTAATTGCAGAGATACAAAGAGAACTACTTAAATTTAAGTAGTGAGGAAAAGTGGATAATGAGTGCAGCAAATCTATCTGCCACACCTTAAGAAGAAGAAACTTATCAATCAAAGGCTTGATAAGTGCGTGTGAATTTGCTAATCTAACTAATTACCTTTTTCTAAACTAATTATCTTAATCTTTCGCATTGTTTACACTCATGATTTTATTGCACTAATTTTGTAACACGTATTAGCATAGTTTTTGCCAGTTTTCTTATTAAATTAAGGATGAAGCGTGTAATAATTTATAATTATGTTTGAGGGAGGATAAACTCTCCGACCTCAATTATAGGTGAACTTTCGAGTTAAAAATATTGATAATAATTTGATAGCATGTTATTAAAATTTTAATAATAATAATAAGATATATTCAACTTAAGATACAAACATATCAAATGAGTGACACTGTAATTTTTAATACGATTTAAATTTGCATTTATTCCATTAATGCAACTCTATTAAAAAATTCAATTTCTCAAAGATTAGAATTACCGGTATTTATCGATATTTTTGTTTCTTCATAAAATATAAAAACTTTTGGAAAAGGTTTTATTAGTAAATTAATTTTTAAATAAATAATAATATTTATTTTGTCACGTGGCATACAAAACATTTGTTTCTAAAACTAAAACACATCTTCTACTAGTACAAAGAAGACTCTCTGAAACATAAGAATCCCAACTCGTACAATAAGCCGCTTTATCAACACAGATCTCAAACTAGTCTTTCTAAGTTATCAGGTGAATCTCTCCGTTTTTCTTAATTACTCTAATTATGATTATATATGTTAATTACTATATAACTGTGATTTGTATGGGTTAATCTCTATATCAAACATTGTAATTTGTATTGAATTATAAAACGCATCCATAACTAATCTGAGAAAATCGGGCATATGTTTTAATATGTGTAATATAGTTGTAAGCTCTTGATCTCAGATCTTGACAATTCAGCATTCTAATTGTGTTTGCTCTATTTGTTTAATTACTCTATCCAGAATTTGCAAGTGTTATGTTTCTCTATTTTAGTTGATTTTTGTTGGATTCATGTCTTTTTGTTTATGAACTTTATTTAATGATCTGGTTTTCGATTTTGTATTGTTTGGCATGATTTTTGTTTGTAGTGAAGGTTTCGAATATAATGGCAGAGGAAAAGAAACAACCTGTCTTCTGTAAGGTTTCGGAACTTCGACCTGGAACTTATGGGCATAATCTCACTGTAAAGGTTGTTAGTACGAAGGTGGTTACACAAAGAGGTCAGGGACGACAAATGCGTCTTGTTGAATGCTTGGTTGGTGATGAAACTGGAATGATAATCTTCACGGCTAGAAACGATCAAGGTATGGTATATTCTCTATATTTGAATGAAGGACGAGTTTAGCGTTTTTTTAATCTGATATTACAACAATATCAGTTTCTGACTTGTTGGACATATCTAACTGATGCAGTACGCATATTATAAATGGGTAACTGGATTAGGATATCAGAGAGGAGTAGCTTGTAATAAAAGAAGATGATACCCAATCTTCACTTGTGTATCTTACGATACCCCTTTTATGCAAGCTTATCACTGCCTATACATATATATGATATACACAATCTTCTTGAAATCTTTTTTCTCATATTTGTTCATTGTATCCATAGATATAGATATAGTTTGATATCAGATATGCTGATTGTTGTTGTTTCTCAATAAAAAGTTCATATGTGAGTAATTTCTGTATATAAAAAGGGTGAGAACGGAGATGGGTCGAAGGAGGTGAACAGTTAAATTCGGCCTCTTCATTCAACTTTGGGAATTTTGGAACAATCTCATTAAAATTTGGTTTTTTTTGTCATTATTTCTCTATGTTTTGTGACAGATACTTGTGAAAATTTTCATGGAATGCATTGTCTTTCGTCCCTTTTATAGTGTAGTGTATTAATGTGTTTAAGTAATTAGTATAAGTTTTATCACTTGTGTAGAAGAGATATCGACTTATAGTTCTTAAGTAATAATGTAACTGCCTAACAAAGGAATGATGTTTTATGTATACATGTTTACCACTTTTTACTTGCAAGAGTTGTTGCATGGTCAATTTAAAGTGCTCAAATGTGGGACATAAAGGAATTTTGGTTGTAGTTCATGTGCTTTGCTTGTCAGGAATTGCTAGTGCATAAATATTTTGGCTTAGATTACAAAGAAAGAGTTATTGACATATTAAACTCACGGAGTTACTTTGCGAAAAAAAAACTCAAAGAATTGAATTTTTATTGGCTCATTGCTGTCATTACATATGTAAATTGGTTATTATTATCTAGGTTCATAGCGTGCCAATGATGTAGGACCATTCCATTGTTTGCTAAGATTCAACGTGGTATGTGGAATAAGATTTTGTTTAATTAAGTAATGTTCTGAATCACCACTTTGCACCTTATTAAAGGTAAACAAAAGAAAGGGAGGTGGCTGACTATGAGTTTGAATGATGATAAATCACTAGTATGGTTTTTTAGATAGTTTTAATCCAAATGCTTTTATCTTTGCATAATTGAGTGTTTGTTTAATATTGTTGGAAATTATATTTTATAAAATAGAGAAAAGTAAGATTTAATGTGTGCTTACGAACTTTTTGGCATAAAATTCATACTAATAAGATGTCTTATGTCCAGTTGACTTGATGAAAGAAGGTGCTACTATTATTTTGCGTAATGCAAAAATTGACTTGTTCAAAGGATCAATGAGGCTTGCTGTGGACAAATGGGGTCGTGTTGAGGGCACCGAGGACGCCACCTTCTCTGTGAAAAAAGATAGCAATTTGTCCCTCATCGAGTTTGAGATAGTGAATGTTGTTGAAGAGTGACTCTTCGGCACTGTTGCCTCAATAAAGAATTTTAGAGAAGTTTTTACTTTTTGTAAGCACATGTTTGGTTTGGTTTGACATCTGTAATTTCAACTTTAAGATAAAATAGTATGTTACTATGGTTGTGAAACAGAGGATGTTACTATGGTTGTGAACTCGACCATAGAAAAATGGTAGAAAGTCCTAGTGTAAGTTATAATACAATTTCTTTTTTTTGCTTTACCATTCTATGCTTCACCAGGCTCAATGAAATTTCTTCTAGATGTATTGGAGGGTAAAAATTGATATGATCCACAAAAGCTAGTTCCTAAAATTTCAACACTAGCTACAAGCTAGTGCATCAGAAAATTTTAAAATTGTGGAGTCTAGGTAATTTTGTTTTTGTGGTGTACTCCCCCGTGGTGAACCAAGTGACATGTGTGTGTGCTACTCTTGAAATTCTAAGATCATGAACCACATGTGCTACTCTTGAAATTCTAAGATCATGAACTTTTTGCCAGAATTAATGTTTTTATGCTTGGCTTATTGTCCGTAAAGTAATCTGTTTTTCAGTTTGATACTATTTATTTTCAGTTTTATAATGTTAAGTAAAACAAATTGCGTTTATAAATTCTTTATTCTTGTTATTGACGGGTAATAGATTTATAATAATAGTCAATAATAAATTATTGATATTCGATTGGGTTGATTTTGTCCCTTTTTTATATAGAATAAAACAAAAAAAGTTTTAAAATAATTTTTTAAAAATTTTAAAATTTTACCTAGTAATTTCACTATTTTTAAACTCACTAATTTCACTAATTTTAAATTTCTAAAATAAATTTTTAATTTTAAAAATTGTACCCACTAATTTCACTATTTTTACTAACTAGGTCAATTTTTGATCGAATAATTCAACTTTTAATTAATTAAACTTCTTGATCAATTTTTAGTCCAATTCATAATTATAATCAGATTGATGACAGTATATTTAGCGCTTAATCTGGACTAATTTATAATTGTTTATAATATTGATTTTATTTAAAAAATTACTATATTTTAAATTCCAATATAAACCGAACATTATCAGTAAACTATCACCTGCAATTTTTCACCTAGTTAAAAAATAAAAATAAAAATTGTTATATACACCAGAAATTATCCTCAAACAAATTAAATTTTGAACATATTCCCACCGCCAATAAACCTAGAGTCAAGCAGTCAACAAATAATCCCAAATCTAAATCCTAGGGTCTCTCTCTCTCTCTCTCTCTCGATGGATCTCTTAAAATCATACACAGAGCCCAACGACGACGACGGCGGCAAAGATTCCGACCACTCAAGCCCTGATTCCTCCCCCGTTCGAATCTCCCTCCGGCCCAAATCCGCCGCCCCTCAAGTCGACGACACTAGCCTCGCTCTCTCCATCTCTTCTAACCCACTTTCCACCAAACCACTCGACCCGACCCAACACATCGTCAATTACAATCCCACCTACGATCAGCTCTGGGCCCCAATCGTGGGTCCTTCTCATCCCTATGCTAAAGATGGAATTGCTCAGGGTATGCGTAATCATAAGCTAGGGTTTGTAGAAGACGCTGCTATAGAACCGTTTCTTTTCGATGAGCAGTACAATACTTTTTATAAATACGGATATGCTGCTGATCCGTCGGGTGGGATTGGGAATAATTATGTAGGGGATTTGGATGCGGTGAAACAGAATAATGCGATTTCGGTTTATAATATTCCGCAGCGTGAACAGAAGAAGAGGAAGCTCGAAAAGAAGAAGGAAGCGGAGGAGGGTAATGAGGGAGGCAATGTAGCTGAGGGAGTTAATGATCCGTCGACGGATGAGTGGTTATTGAAGAATAGGAAGAGTCCGTGGTCCGGAAAGAAGGGGGAATTGGAGACTGAGTTGACGGAAGAGCAGAAGAAGTATGCGGAAGAGTATGCGAAGAAGAAAGGGGAAGAGAAGGATGGGAAGAAGGATAAGGCTGAGGTTGTGGCCGATAAGAGTACGTTTCATGGCAAGGAAGAGAGGGATTATCAAGGGAGGTCATGGATTGCGCCGCCTAAGGATGCTAAAGCGAGTAATGAGCATTGTTATATTCCGAAACGATTGGTTCATACTTGGAGTGGACATACTAAGGGAGTGTCGGCTATTAGGTTTTTCCCTAAATATGGTCATTTGATTTTGTCAGCTGGGATGGATAGTAAGGTGAAGATCTGGGATGTGTTTAATTCGGGGAAGTGTATGAGGACTTATATGGGGCATTCGAAAGCAGTTAGGGATATATCGTTTTGTAATGATGGGAGTAAGTTTTTGACTGCTAGTTATGATAAGAATATCAAGTATTGGGATACTGAGACGGGACAGGTGATATCTACATTTTCTACTGGGAAGATTCCTTATGTTGTGAAGCTTAATCCTGATGATGATAAGCAGAATATACTTTTAGCGGGTATGAGTGATAAGAAGATTGTTCAGTGGGATATGAATAGCGGACAGATTACTCAGGAGTATGATCAGCATTTGGGGGCTGTTAATACGATTACGTTTGTTGATAATAACAGAAGATTCGTCACTTCGAGTGATGACAAGTCTCTTCGTGTTTGGGAATATGGAATCCCTGTGGTTATAAAGTACATTAGTGAGCCTCACATGCATTCTATGCCGTCTATTTCCTTACATCCGAATACAAATTGGCTTGCAGCACAGAGTTTAGACAACCAAATCCTCATTTATAGCACTAGAGAAAGATTTCAGCTCAATAAGAAAAAGAGGTTTGCAGGACATGTAATTGCTGGTTATGCTTGTCAAGTCAATTTCTCACCAGATGGGCGTTTTGTCATGTCAGGAGACGGTGAGGGCAAATGCTGGTTTTGGGATTGGAAAAGTTGCAAAGTTTTTAGAACTTTAAAGTGCCATGAGGGAGTTACTATAGGCTGTGAGTGGCATCCATTGGAACAAAGTAAGGTTGCTACTTGTGGATGGGATGGCTTAATCAAGTACTGGTAAGATACCCGATATCTCTACTCTACTTACATCTAATAACAGTATCTATATATTGGCCTTGCTATGTGTTTTCTGGCTTGTTAGATGTTTATATAATTATCTTACTGCTGTTTGTGAGGGTCTTCTTTGATAGAACACCTAAAAACATGTTCCTGGTCTGGTCATATTAGTTATGAACTTGTAATTGGTAAATGCAGTCATACAAATAAGGGTATAATTCACATAGGTTTAGACCTATTTTGGAGCCTTTTACTGAATTGACATATTCATTTATTACTTCGCAAGTTGAACTTACTTGTTACTTGTTAGAGTAAGGTACAGGGTACTAATGAGTGCTTGGCAAGTGTACAAAGATAAAAATATCTGACTTTTTGTATGAGCATATGAGCTACTATAGGCTATAGCTACTTATGTTAGATTAGTCTGGAAATTGGTATTAGGAATCTAGATACATACCTTTATCGGCATTTTAGTTGTAATGTGATGCAATGGTCATAAAATTAGATATTTTGTTCTTTGTATTGTCCCTGATATAACCTCCCCAGTGAACCAGGTCCCTGCTTATATTCATAAGCTCGTTGTTGGCTGGAATTTAAATTCTTCCATTTTTAGTTGAGTAAATTAAGTTATGAACTTTTTTCGAGTTACTATTGATTGCATGGAATAAGTAATAACTACTTAAGTAGCAGGCAATAGACCAGTGAATTGAAAACATGTAGTTTCCTTCATGTAAGATAGTTGTGACGTAACCGATAATGACCTTTATGTTCAATTTAGTTATAGCGGCTTATAGAGTTTTGGGGAGGGTAAGATATATGCATACCTTAGACTCTTAGAGTCTGTTCTGGAAAAGACCCTTGGCTTAACAATGCAAGAAAAAGAAGAAACACATACATAAAAGTAGACCTGACAATCTTTTCTATCGTGTCATGTGTATAATATATGAAATGAATACTTTATTATATAGTATTACCTTTTTTTGCTAATTAGAATAATAATACCTTTAATGTTTTAATATTACTCTTAAAGTTTTAATTAATTTTGAGTCTTTTTATATATTTTCTATGACAGAAGGGGGGGGATGATGAATTGTACACATGACATTGGTTATGGGAGGGGCCAACTTACCACTAGACTGAACCTTCAACCTCAATATCTAGTTCGCATATAATTATTAGATCAAGATATTATAAAAAACAACTTGGCTGAAAAAATGCAAGTATGAAAAGAAGCCAAGAACCCCAAAAAAATGTGCATACGATTTGTAGGGTGAAAATGAATGGAAACCCGTCTGCTGTATTATTATTTTATTAATGTATTACTTTTTTGCTGATTAGAATACTCTTAAAGTTATAATTAATTTTGAATCGTAAAATTAATTATAAAGCTGTTTATATATTTTCTATAACAGACTGATTCAATTTGGTATTGTAAATATGTATGTTAGACCAGCACCATTATGTCAGGTTAATACTATTATAATTTAGGTATTTCTACTAGTAGTCCCACTCCAGTAATTATATGATGCTCTCGGATGTTCGTGGAAGGTGCTAGTCTTTAACTTTCTTAGAGATCATTATTATGTGAATGATACTATTACCCCTTATCTATCTTGTCTACCAGAAAAGCAGTGAGATTTTTTATAATTTGTATGCTGTTTTCTTGAGTTAAAGTGGTAAACATATGCAGCCTATTATGCTGGTCTTTTCATTCAACAAGTGTTTTCCGGCTTTAATTTTGAAATACTAACCTTAAGTTCTGTGCTTTAGATTTATAGATTGGATTTGCATGTTTTTGAATTACTCTGTATTCTCCGGGGAAAGGAGGGGGACACTTTGTGTGTTTGTCTATTTGGATATCATATTTTTGCGCATTACATGATTTCAAGGTCTTTTCATTCAACAAGTGTTTTCCGGCTTTAATTTTGAAATACTAACCTTAAGTTCTGTGCTTTAGATTTATAGATTGGAGTTGCATGTTTTTGAATTACTCTGTATACTCCGGGGGAAGGAGGGGGACACTTTGTGTGTTTGTCTATTTGGATATCATATTTTTGCGTATTACATGATTTCAAGGAGTTTAAAATGTTTGCCGAGGCTAATTCTTATACTTGTTATGCTTTCAGGGACTGACCGCATCAGTATAGACGCAGTTGTGGTGTTGATGACTGGCAGATGAGCTTACACAGTCGAAGTATGCCTTTAGTTATTGATCCATATGAATGACATATGAAGTTATGCAATCAGTATGCTTTGGATCTCCCAACGAAATCAAAGGCACCTACGCAAAATTTTCAATAACTGCAAAATATGAGGAACCTTGATTATAATCTTAACTTCATGTGTCCATCTAGTTGTATAACGAACGTATGGGAATGTTGTTCGGACATGAGACATGTATACACAGTTAACTTTGTTTTCAGCAAGTTCTGTAATTTTTATTTTTTTACCAGATCAGTTGTGGGAGAATTTCTGAGGGGTTGTTTGGTTGAACTCATTCTGCAATCAGATAGGTATGGGTTTCGTCCATTTCAAACCCGTACCCGATGTTTAGTTGAGAAAAAAGATGATTTGAAACTCATACCTTAAACATAACTCAAACATAAGGTATAAATTTTTGATATCCGGCGGGGGAGGTGGGTATGAGAAAGAGTATGGGTAATCATTTTATTTTAATATTTTTATCTCTATTTAAGTAATTAAATGTAAATATTTAATATGAAATAAATCAATGATACAAAAATACATTAAAATAATAAATTAATTAATATTTTAAATTAATTATAATTCAAAATTTATTAAATTAAATATATTCATTCCAACACTCAACCAAATACATATATCAGAGGTATCTAGAGTTTTTGGTACATGTACCTGTCTACACTTTTCGTTGAACGATTATCCTAGTGCAATGAAAGCATAACTACATCCTGGAATTCTTGTTATTTTACATATAGTCCACCGATGTCCATATTGAGTATAGCTCGCTTGTTTAGTTTGTAGAAGATGCACTACGCTGTTGGAGTGGATGTATCATGATTGTTTTGAACATTAGGTTTTAATCACTTTTGTTTGTCATGAAACTTTGAATGTTTGAAGAATGTGTAATTTAATATGACAGGGGTGTGTTTGCATTTACCTCAATACCGGGAGTCCACCAGTTAATCCTGAAGGTAGGAGTCGCAAGACTTCCCTTTGAACTTCTGTATCCGAATGAAAATGAAATTGAAATTGACAAGGGGAAAATTAAAAGAAAACAAAAATTCAAAAAGCAAAATGCGTTTGCCGGGAGTCGAACCCGGGTCTATTGCTTGGAAGGCAATTATCCTAACCGTTGGACTACAAACGCAGGATATTCAAAAATATATTATTAATTATATTGTTATCGAAGATAAATTGGATTTTCTATGATTTCGATCATGTTTCAATTGCAGATTTGCTGAAATGAATGTGTACTAATTTCCAAGATAAGTATATTATAAACACAAATTTCAACTATATAATATTATAATTGTTCATTGTATTCCGGAGAATGACCAAAAATAGCAGTGTTCTTAAGATTAACTTTGTGAAGATGTGCTGTTACAAACAATAGTGTGCAACATCTAGTCAAATACAATATATCAACATGTTCTCATGGCTATCACCTTAGAGTTAAATTTAAAATACAAGTGGAGCAATGCATTTTTAATCGTGTAAAGAAGTTTTGGGTAATTTTATTCTACTTTTACTCCGTGAAGTAGCCGAGTAGCACTATCCGGATCATATCTGCTTATGATCGACTTACATTTATCTCATTCCACCTAAATCAATGCCCTACTTCAAACGAGACCATACTTTCGAACGAGTCATATCAATTGATTTGGTTATTTTTTTCATTGTCTTTTGCCAATATATATATGTAAAAGTAAGCAAATGGAGTAACAATTTTTTTTATCTGCAGTGAGATTGTTGCTTTCACCATATTTTCAATATCCTTTCCTCTTATTAGAAGTAGTAGATGACTCACCTTATATGTTTCTTATTATTAATTAATACACACTTCACCTCATATTATATGTCTTGTTTTGATTATTAGGTGGTCAAATTTATCAAGCTTTGACCATTAATTAAAAAAAATATTAATTATTTTAAAAAACTGAAAATTAGATATTAAAGTATATTAGATTAGATATATTTTTTAATAAAATATTTTTTTTAAAAATATTCTTAATTATATAATGTGTAATTTATGGTTAAAACTTGATAAATTTATCGAATTTGTAAGGTAATATGCTTCGATGGAGTTGGTTATAATGATTAAATTTATATGTACAATTTTGTTACAACTCTCGGGGGATTCGACAAATTTAATCAATGGAAAGAGGTAACTAAGAGTTTTGAATGGTTGTAGTTTCAAAATTTATACATATTATCTATAATATTTGACACAACATGATTTTTTAGCTAAGAGTTTCTCATATTGCAGATGGTGTTAGTAGTCCAAATATAATATATAGAAAAATGCTAGAGTCCCAAAATTATTTCCAAAAAATATTCACAAAAAACACTTGTATAATTTTAATTGGTTATCAAAACAATAAATGAGATGGACTCCTTGTGCATTCAAATTAATGAACGAATTAAAATTTTCTATTCTATCGCATTATTTTAAAAAAATATTTTAAAAATTTTGTTTAATTCCCTAGCATTACTCTAATATATAACCTCGTTACTTTATACAATTACGGTAACTGACAGTCCATTTAAGGACCTGCTGTAGTTAGAATTTACACAAGCAAAGTCAAATCAGTAACGAAAGTCAAATTACTTAATTTAATTATGTTCCCATATTACGAAGAGGAAAAAGTATTTAATACTCATATTTATGCCGTTTCAAAAAAAACTCGTATTTATGAGTATCACTTAATTCTCAGTAAATGCTCAAATTTTCCGAAAAATAATTACTGTTCTGGACATTAAGGCTCCGTTTGGTATTGCTGTTGAAAATTATTGTGTTGTAACAAAAAATACATGTGAAAAAGTGTTATTAGAAAAATCAGATGTCTCTTTGGTAATTACTTTTAATTTAGACATATTTTGAGATATAATATATAAAAACAATATTTTTAAGAGATTTAATGATAAAATTTGTAATTATTTCATACAAAATCTGAAAATCATTTTTTTTTCAAAATCACGGTAGACATGATCTATCTAACAATAAATTTTAAGTCAAAAACGCTTTTATGGCCAAACATTTTTTAAAATTTACCAAATACATTTCTATAGTGCCAAAAACTAATGTACCGTGACATGGGCGTAACACAGAATAACCGATGACTACTCTCATTCTCTGGCTTAATGTCTATTTAATTTAAATTTAATATTCTGAAAGAGTAACAATAAAATAATTAAAAAAACAAAAACAAAATAGAGTTTATATGTTTGGCGGTTGTATTTTCTCCCATCCCCATAAACATGAGGCACAAACAGCTGCTTCCAAATTTTCACTATTTAAACTCACTCTGACACTCCACCCCTCTCTCAATCTCTCTCTCTCTCTAACTCTCTCTATACATAACCTCTGTATATCTTCAAAGTTAAACCCTAACTACTCCACTATATAGTTTCTAGGACATTCTTTTCTCCATAGGTGCAGTTAAGTAATCAATGGGAGCTATCAAAGACGACGACTATCCGAGGTATCTCTACGCCTCATCCATGGCGGACCGCCGTGTTTCCAAGCAAGTTCATGATAACGTTCACGGAAACATCTACCTCGATCCTGTATGTCTCCTTCAGAAAACTACATATATATGTTTTTGTGTGTGTGAATATGTATGTACACGTATATCAGCATATGAATTCACACACACATGTGTGCGCTTGCTTGCTTGCTTATAGTTTACTTCTTCGATTCATGCGAGTTTATATCTGTAATTTGACAAAATAGAGTATATCTGCTGATTATCTTATGTTTATTTACATTTCATAAGTTTATCTCTTAAATCTCGTTCACGCCTTATTGATTTGTTTGTTTCCGCGTGCGTTACGTTCGATAAGGCTTAGAAACACAATCGCAGCGTTGATTATGCATCGTTGTGTTTGATTCTCTGTGAATTTGTTTTTTGAATTTAAACTATGATTTTACAACACGAAAATATGCACTCATAGATTCTCTATTGTTGAAATAAGTATGTAAAGAGTTGGATGAGGACTATCTTTATTTTGATAAATGATCTGGATATGTCACAAGTAGTTTATTGACTATGTCACAAGTAGTTTGTTGAAATATCGTCTGCTCTGTCTTTTTGTTTCGTATTTCTCAGCTTATATAAATTCATAGACGTTGAGGCTCTAGTTTGCTTTTGTAGTTATGACTTCACTATAACACCGACATCTAAGATTTTATTATCATTTTAAAAGTAAGTTTAATTAATTATGTTTATTATGTTGAATAACTGGACTGCAATTTAGGTTAGCAAATTGGAGAACCGAATCATAATTTATATATTTCTTTTCTTCTGTGCATTACAGGTCTCTTTGAAGTTTGTTGACACTGAACAGTTCCAGAGGCAAGTTCAATATTTGTAAAAGTCATTTCTATATTTGCAAGTTTTCCGTGCGGAGTAGCAGTCTTTTCATTTGCTCTAATATTTTCTACTGTGTTATGTGAATTTTCTGGATATTGCAGACTTCGTGACCTGAAACAACTAGGTAATTTCAATTTATGTTTGTTAACATTTGTAACAACAGTTAGTTGCAGATGATCTTTATATAACTTTTTTTTCTTCTTTCTTAGCGTTGTCTGAGCTTAGATACTGTATGTTATCATTGGTCAAGAGGCTTCCAAAAACATTGACCGAATGTGTTTTGTGCTGTATATGATTTGTATCTGAACTCAAAATTCATACTGCTTACACATGGTAGATGCTATTATAAATTCAAGTACTTATTTTGGCTCTGGTTCTCTTCCCTTCATTGTTTATTTGGTATATTTAATTGCAATTTAAGGAAGAAGAGTACCTTCCTAGTCTGTAAGATTTAACTAAATGATACATATTAGAGTATTGGACATCAAATGTAGAGAGTAATTAGATGCTAAAATCTGGATTCTACTACTTGGTTTGGGTAAATACATGTCTGAATGAATTTCAAATGTTAACCAAATGCTACTATGCTAGTAACTCTGTTCTAAAGTAGTGAATGTTCTGATAGCTGGCAGATCTAGCTTTTTTAATGCTAAATCTAGTGAAAAATTGTCAGTTAAGTTCCTGTTTTCAAATATTTTTGCTCCAGAAGTTATTAAATTTTAGGTAATTGATTTTTCTATTGAATGAAAAGGATGTAATGCCGGAGTTTACGTTAGCAGTCATCAGTCTCATCTATTCAGTGCCACTATCCTATTGAATTGCCGAAAATTTTGACGTCGTCACTAACTCATGTTGCTTGTGTCACAGGTCTAACATACTTGGTTTATCCAGGGGCAGTGCATTCTAGGTTCGAGCATTCATTAGGAGTGTATTGGCTGGCTGGTGAAACTATTCACAAGATCAATCTTGACCAAGTACGCAAAATTATCTAGCTGATGTGAGCACTTCCATTATCATGGCATATATTTTTGTGGTATGATCATCATATGTACACACTGCTTTTGCAGGGCTCTGAACTTGGCATTGATCAGTTTGATATACAGACTGTAAAACTTGCCGGTACTTAATAATTGCTTGATGTGCCATTACTTTGTGTGGACTGTGGAGTCATCCTTCTAATTCTACTTCCGTAAATTCTTTAACTAGGGCTTCTACATGATGTGGGCCATGGACCGTTTAGCCACATGTTTGAGAAAGAGTTTCTTCCCAAGGTCCTTAATAACCACAAATGGTAATCACCTTGCTTCAGTGCATTTCACTTACAACATCAAAAGTAACTTAAAAATGAAAATATTAGGGCAGAAATGTGATTTTGCTTAACTGAAGTTTCTTAAACATTATTATGGTTCCTTCTTTGTGCTTTAACTTCAATAGCGATTATCGTAGCAAGACTTTGAACACCTTACTAATATTGAAAGAGCGATTCAGTTGTTTTTACTGTACTCATCTTCTGATAGATCAATAAATCTTAATTCATTGTTCAGAAGAACTGGTTTGCTCAACTCTATGTCAAAGAGTTGATTGCTAAGATCAGTCAAGACAATTTCAACTTATATGATATGCTATTGGAAAGTAAGCATTTGATCGTATTAATGGTTGCACTAGCACCAGCTAGTCAGTGAAATGTTTTGAGTAGTTCCAGACTTTCAGGACCTCCAGGTTGAATTTCTGTCTGTGAGAGAAAAGAGACTGCTTGACGAGTATTAACTTCTTGTTTTGAAGATATATCCTTCTAACAGTTTCCTTCTCATGTACAGGCTCATTTTTTCCCCCAATATATCGACACACTAAGATTATATCAATCTGGATGTGATATGCACACTAAGATTATCTCAATCTTTGGATGTGATATCAACAGTTTGCGGTCTTGTTGTGCTTTACTTGTCTTACTGTATTGAAGATTCAGATCTTATACTGTCTAGTCATAACATATAGGTTACTCCAATTTAGCTTATACTGATAGAGCCTTACTAGTTATATAGTGTTTCTATTCAAGCATGCATTTACTTTCTTCATTCCAAATCTCTCCTCTTGTTTTATCCTAATCCCGTCAAATTTATTTAGCCTTTGTTTCGATGTTATTAATTAGAAAATTATCAATCTAACTCATATATGTAGGTCTCATGAGGATATGTCTTTAAAGATGATTGACTACATTGTTGATGAGCACAATATCGAAATTGATTCTGATGTTCTGAAGAAAGTGAAGGTTAACTTTTGTGTCTGAATCCAGTTCCCTCTTTTCGTAACACTCAGACATCATCTCAGAATAAAATTATGATTCTTTTTAACTAACTATAAGAGGATAGCTATACCTGTAAGAGGATATTGATCAGACTGAAACTCAATTCTACGATGATTGCTCTAATGATTTCAACATTCTTAAAAAATCTATTGCAGCAATTGACATATTTGCTTATCTGTACTTTTTGCTTGCGTATTTGTGGTCCTTGAACATTTTAAGGTTATAATTTTCTTGAAAAGTGAAGTAGAAGTTGTCAATGAAAGCCCAAATGGGCTATGAAAACTAATTAAAAAATTCAAAAAGGATTAAACATCATTATACAAACGATTTGCTGCTTTTTTATATATTTGTTTTCCTCTTTTCTCAGAGAAATTTGTTTTACTTTCAGGAGATGATTGTTGCAAGTTCTGAGGATACTTCATCAACAGTAAGTGTGAACAATACAAATGTCCTGAAAAACATCACGTGCAGCCTATGTTACTCAACTCGGGTACATAGTGTGCAGCACCTTCAAGTATATCAGTGCCAATTCTTTTATGCATAATTTTCCTTGTGCAGAGTTTGAAAGAGAAACGGTTTCTGTATGACATTGTTGCTAATGGTCGAAATGGAATAGATGTTGACAAGTATGCTTATATCTAATTAGTATCTCCACTCACCTTTTACTAGATGATTAATTAAGTTGCGCATCTTGTACTCAGGATTTTGAATAACTCTAAATTTTACAGATTTGATTACATTGTTCGAGACTCTCGGGCTTGTGGTTTGACATGCAGTTTCCGGTTTGACAGGTTTGTTACGAGTTCCTTCAACTGGACATTAAAAGCACTAACCCTCTAGTTAATTGTCTTGGAACTCTTGATCATATGTTTATCTTAATTCTATGGTACCTCTATCTTATATATAATCAATTTTCCTTGTCATTTACTCCGTATTTAATTATTTTTGTGACTGGAAATACTAAGTTATTTTAAATATTTCATTTCATCAACTTGCAGACCTCTGGACACCATGCGAGTTATAGGTGATGAGATATGTTACCGTGCCAAAGAATGTTAGTATAGTTAAATTTTTTTGCTTTCCTAATGATGTCAATAGTGGCTGCATTCTTCAGTTTATGTTTGTTCCACGTTCAGATCTTACAATGCACAAGCTATTCTCCTCCCGTGCTGATTTGCATAGAACGGTCTATACACATGCAAAAGTGAAGGTGTTTACGTTATTAATTTCTATCCTTTCAAATGTTCAATATGTTTGTGGCCAAGAACTCCACATTTGGGCCACTTTGCATTTTCATGGTCCACGTATAATCATAATATGCTACATCTGATAACGTTCCTCTTTCGTTCCAGGCAATAGAACTCATGTTCGTCGATGCCCTCATGAAGGCAAATAATCACCTTAATATTTTGTCCTGCATTGATGACCCAGCTGAATACTGGAAGGTTGTAGAGTTCTTGACTTCTGATACAGACTTAGTTTCGATCTTACATGGACCTCACTGCATATTGATATGAATAAAATGCAGTTAGATGATTCAATCATGAAACGCATTGAAACTGCTAAAAGTGAAGAGCTCAAGGAGGCGAGAGATCTGATCTTGCGCATCCGTAGAAGAGATCTTTATCAGGTAATAAAGATGATACCTGGATAATGAGAAAATTAGTTTGGAATACATCAAGTTAACCTTATACAGGCCAAGCTGCTTCCGTCGGCAATTATGAATTCTATTTTTGTGGTCACAGTTCTGCAATGAATTTACTGTTCCGAAGGATCAACTGGAATACTTCAAAGATGTTACCCCCCAAGATATTATTTGTTCACAAGTTTGTCCTATATCTTTATTTTTTTTTCATATCTTTCTTCTTATTATTATGATGTTTCTTATATCCTCTTTCTGGATGTCACTGTGTTGCTTTTGGACAGAAAGCTGGCGTTGTTACACTGAAGGAAGAAGATATTGCAGTGAGCAATATAAAAATTGATATGACACGTGGAAGGAAAAATCCTCTTGAAAGGTTGCATAATAACTGTCATGATGATTTTTTGCACACACCAAATGCACCACTTGACCTTCTTGCAGATTTAATTAACAGTGTTTTGTTTCTTTTTGTGCATATTCTTTGCATTGCAGTATCAATTTTTTTAAGGTACTTGTTTCTACTGTTGCTTAAAAGCTTATTAAGTTTCTTTGCATTCTATTGTTTTGGTCATAGTTTAGGAGATGTCAAAGTGTAAGACCTGCATGTTAACCTAAAAGAATCTATTACTTATGCAAAGCTGGAAAATTAATTTGAGATTATGTTCTTCTGCCACCATTAATTATTGCTAGCCATGTGGATTATAACAATATATTCTTACCAGGACTACGAGTGTGAGGAAAAATTTCCTATTCCAGATGAGAGGATCAGTCTTTTGTTGCCTGAGTGTTATCAAGATAAGATAGTCAGAGTGTACTCTAAGAAGCCTGAACTGGTAAGATGTTAACATCCATCCTCCTTTCAAAAACCAAAGCCGTTTGTACATTTTTTTATTATTTATAATAATTTACAACTATGTTATAGGTTGAAGTAGTTTCTGATGCTTTTGAGAACTTTCAAGTGAAGAATTATGGAATGAAAACTCAAGTACATGGTACTCCCCAAAAGAAGAGACAGAAGTAGCTGCTAGTGGTGCATCAGTTTGGTTTCAGGTGGAGCATGTACATAACCCTCCATACGGAGATTAAAGGAATATACTACAATTTTGTTGCGGATGTTATATATAGGTATATGGAAACATACAGCGGGAACCATATGATACATAATTCTCACTGCTTGAGCTGAATATGTGGAACACGTGTATTTCACCTGCTTCTACTTGTCTGGGCTAATTTCTCACGTGCTGGCCATGTACATAATCCTATTGCTACTATGGATTTTATACTTTTATCAATGGATGAACAGAATTAACTCCCACTTGTAAGTTGTAACAACTTTTAAAATTGATTCTAAGTATGTGCTGTCAAACTTTAAAATTGATGCTCACGTATGTGCTGTCAAAAATCAAATAATACGGCTGTTAAACTCATCGAAAGCCTATTCGATATAACATCTAGTCATAGGAATAATGGTTTTTCAACTCATCGCCTGGCTCGTAACAAATATAACTTTCGTGGGTAAAGACTCTATGCACACTGGTATTGTTGCATCTTATATATGTGATGTGACGTAGTGTTTTAGTTGGTACAATCTTTTCTCCTTGTTAGCGTACACAAGCACTAGTGTCTTGTGGATGGGACGGTTAAAATTATGTGATACAAGACACATTACACAGGACAAATGAGTTTATTTAACTTATAAATGAGGTAACACAAGACACGTTATACACATCACATAAATCTAACTTGAATTGCATGTTGAATATTCAGCAATTTAACCTTCAACCTGTTGGGCCATCATCACCTGTCTAAAAGGAGAATGATGAATAATACATTTTCATATCATCAGACATAAACATTAGGATAAAGGAAACAGAACTCCAACATGATCTTTAGCTTAATCTTCATTCCGAAAAAACTGGGGGGGGGGATTTTAATATAACAATTAAGGTGATCTGAAACTTTTAGCTTCAGCTTTGCATTAGGGGCAACTGACGCTGATTCATCAGGGTCAAATAGTCTAGGGAAAAGAAAAACTTCCACAACTGAATTTCATTTGCAACTACAACATGTCTTATGTGCAATGCTCAAAAGTTAGACTACGAAGAACCATATGAGCAGTACCCAGAAAAATCAGACGCCAAATGCTAACTCTGGACTTCAACAGTACATGAAGAAGTTAGTGTAATCTGATGTCACACTTGTAGCTGCAGTTAACACCTGGTGACCAATTACCCTCTACTTCCACCTTCACGGTTTTCCACGAACAGTTTTTTGAGTAAATCTCGAATTTTGGGTCTCAAGTCAGAGGCTTCTTTAGGATTAAACCACTGCTCACCAAACTGACAAGGAAATATACAAATACAAGATACCATGCTCAGTAATAGCCCTAACCATATTTGATCTTTAGCAT
Organism: Oenanthe sinensis; assembly: GCA_028671895.1. NCBI lineage: Eukaryota > Viridiplantae > Streptophyta > Magnoliopsida > Apiales > Apiaceae > Oenanthe > Oenanthe sinensis. The sequence continues at coordinate 35,897,073 of CM053812.1, read as the reverse complement.
AAATAAAAGCATCCAAGGCAGTTGGCAAAAAAAAGTAAAAATTTAATGCTAATTTCTATTACATGGCAACAGACTGGATTGCTACAAGCTTTTTAATCTACCCATACTTAAACCCATTCAGCTGAATTAATTTTCCTAAGAAAGAGAAAATATTGTTTACCATTGCGAAGTCCTTTTTTTTCAGCCTTTGAGGAGCCTCTTCAATGAAACGCTGCATAAAGAAAAGAACGAAGAGACCACAATCATACTCATCTTTTTGCTGCGGAACCTGTTGTGTAATGAAACAATTCAACGTTAGAAGTATTAACAGCCAGTCAATACTTTGGAAGATAAAAATGAAGTGAAGACGATGAAAAAAATTCTCTGTAGTTCAAATTGACCTTGTGAACCTTAAAAATAGTTATTGTCTTATTTAATAAAGAATTACTGGATAATTACTTTTCACACATATCGATTCAGAATTTACTAAGCCTAAGAAAGAAAAACTAGAATTTACTAAATAAAATCTCTGTAGTAGATTATTATCCCTTCAATTATCAAGAAACTTCATATTTTTCAAAACTTTAAAATAAGCAACCCTGATTCAATATTATATATCAGTTACAAAATCTACAAAAACAGCCAGGCATACCCCTAATTACTGGCATTTTAAACCTTAAGAATTACAATAGAATTTGGGAGGGAGAAGGAAATTTTCAGGGATAAATGGGCAGATAGTATGAAAAGATGGAAAACTGAGAACATCGATCCTCAATTGCATTATTCGTATTTCATATGGCTTTGATTATCAATTGATGCATATATAACAAAATGATATGAAAAGAAAATTTTAAGCTACAGCCTATATATTAATCATTTTACACCCTCACAAGTCATAACTGACAGTGTGTACTAGATGCTAGAATTTTCCCGTATCCATTGTTGACCGGCATACAGCCAGCTCGAATAGAAAATCAGTAACAAACTATATAATTGATCAAATATGCAATTTACACTTTGGTGGCTCTAGAAAGAACTTACCGTAATTACTTTTTTCTCGATTCTACGAGGGAGATTTTTCCAGATGCTATCAGCTATTGGGCAATTTAGAGACGGTTCCTTTTCATTCAAGTAGGTCCACTCCTTTTTCAGGAAACTAGAAAAACATGTACAGTTTTTGAAGCGATATAATAAGCTTAATAAGATAGCATTATAGTGAGAAAATGCAGAGTTATAAGACTGACTCTCACAGGATAAAATATAATCTTGATTTGTCATCCATTTAGCTATGCTAACAATATAAGATGGACACAGAACCCTACCTTAAGGTCGTGGTACTTGTTTTTTTTATTTATAACAAATGTTTAGGAAATACATCATGATAGATAGCAAGCGCTCTAAAATTTCAACTAAATCCTTTTATAGTTTTTAGGAATAATAAGGTAAATATAGATAGCTTATTAATTCTAAGGTGCAGGTCATGAGACTTAAACGAAGTCAAATATCTACTTTGGAAGTTCATCCTGTAACATATCTGATAGCCATCTACAAAATCATGAAAGTAAAAATTATAAGGTTTGACACTTTAATTTGTCTGGTCTCCACCGTGATAGAACAAGAAGTGCATACAAATACCAACACAATACAAATAATCAAAAAGCTAAAAAAAATAATATACAACAAAATACTATCCAGATAACCTTACAAAACTATATTGTAGAAGAGATTAATTGTTAAGATTAATGTACTATTTGTTATACACTAAAAAAAATAATATACAACAAAATACTATCCAGATAACCTTACAAAACTATATTGTAGAAGAGATTAATTGTTAAGATTAATGTACTATTTGCTATACACTATAGCCTTCTTTAGGAAGGAAAATTTGGATTATGGTCAAATATCCCAACCACATGTGTTAACTGTTAAGTATTCAATTAACAAGTGTACAACTGTACAAGACACCCTTTGAACCCTCTAATACTTTTGCATTTGAATAATCATCAACTCAAACTGACAAACACCAAAACCCAAGCCAACAATGGAGAACACATATATAATATTACGTATCATATTCATATATATCCAACAAAGTTAATCAATAAACATATTAATAATACATATTTACTGGATATTGGGTGCTCAAAAAATGCCTCATACCTTTTAATATTTTCAGAGATCAACCTACTATTGTGAAGCCCAAGTGAATCATAATGAAGTAAGATTGGTACAGATTCATCTTCCTTGTCTGGGATACATATGATCACCAAGCTCCAGTGATGACTGCATAATACAACATAAAAACAAAGTAAATGAGCACTTGGTAATTTTTCAGCATCACATTATAAGTATTTATATTTGAGGCAAATGTAGTGCCAAAATATTCATTATATAACAATATGTCCTCAATAGGTAACCTGCAGAAGGCAAGCACCATATCAAAACAATAGAGATCTAGTCTATAATAAGGCCCTTGAGGTGCATTTTAGATAACGAGATTAGTTTGATTTAACTTTGAGAACCCTATGAAAAATGTGATCTGTTTTAGTTCTCATTTAACTATTCTAGTGAGAAATATGCGGAGACAATGTATCAGTTCGATAGATCTCTCCATGTTACTAAAAAGAACACAAATAATAGGGAGGAATATATGGTTTGATAATAAAAGTTTTTAAGCTAAATTAATACCAAACTATAGATATAGTACTACATAATTTCTCTCTCTTTAGAAAAAGAACTTGTGAATAAGATGTCCTACTACATGTTTCCTCTCTCAACAGGAAAGGAATAGTGAAAAAACTATTAAGATCTCTCACTGAAAAGAAATGAAAACAGTAAATGATAATAAATCAACTAGTAGGGCAACTTACTGGTTCTGATATGAACTTTCAATTTTCAGGGAGTTGCGAGCATAATATGATGACTAAAATGGATAGCTCGATATACAAATAATATGAATTTAACTGGGTATCTGTGATGCATGGACTAAATTATATTATTTGCGTTTACTTATTTTAAATGTATAAAAGTATCTACACTCTTTACTTATAAAAAAAATCTATACTCTTTACTAAAAGCCGCAAGGCCTTCTCAATGGTACCTCGTCATAGTACCATATTTAGTTTCACCCCTCTAAATTTATATTTTAATTCTTTATTATCAATCCCTATAATTCTATTTTTTTACTGTTCACTAGAATTCTACTACAAGTTTACAATAGTTAACAACTAAAAGATATAGAATCATACTAGAATAGTTGATTTCTTTTTCATTTTTATTTATTGTTAATTAGTATCCTACAGTCCTACTTCTACAAGTCTACAATCGTTAACAACTAACAGGTATAACTGGAATCCTACTAGGAATAATTAACAGCTTATAAATATAATATTATCATTACCTTTATATAGATCTACAAGTATGACCAAGTTTAATCATTTACCTGTTTTATCATTATTTTAGTATACAAGTGCAGAAGTGGCCTGATGCAAAGTGCAATGCACTCGATTATATATATGCACTTCCGGACAACCCGTATAACACCTTACCAGTTCTTTTTTTAACAAAAACACTAAGATTATATTATCTCATTATCCATAAACATCACAGTTGGGCAAAGTTAAAACGATAAAGAACGTTTTTCAAAAGTTAATTAAAAAAAAAGCTTAGTGAATAGTTTTAAATCAAATAGTATCTTATCATAAAATAACAGTGAAAACAGCAAATGAAAGTCAACAGGTGCAGTATATGCTGTCAATTCACCCCTGAAATGTTTTATTATATAAATTCCTTTCTGATATTTATCTAATATTATGCTCCTAATTAGTACAATTGTATCCATTACAAAATAATAGTCGTCAAAGAAAATGGGTAAACCTCCTATAAGCAAAACTCTATTATTCACTTGTACAGATAGCAATACAATAAAAATTGATCAAAATATGCGTAACTATAAATAAATTAATCTTCAGGAAGTTCTCAAAGAAAATTGCTAACCCTTACTTCTCATGTATCGGCAGGAATATGTACGCTTTCTCAAATATATCGACACCTTTCCACCACCTTCGGAACTTTGAAAACATGTCTTTTTTGTCGTTTGTCTACATATCACCAGGGAAGAAATTTAGTAAATGGAAAAACAAGGACCACTGTGCATATATTTAGCATGCACTGAGGTTCCTTCTTTTATATAAAGAACTGATGACCTATATAAGGAAAGGCGGAAAGCATTTCCATAAGTCTTATAAATGAAAAGATGAAGGTTATAGTTGACTTGGTGAATTGCTGACACGAGTTCTGAATTCAAGTGCCTAGATCAAATGTTTCAGCATAAACACCAAAAATTCAGAGGAACAGTCACAAAGTCAGATATCAACAAGTTTATGAGGAACGACTAATAAAACAGGCCAAAAGAGATACCTTGTCTTGTACCGCTTCTTTCAATTTTTCATAGAAATATGTGGTGAAAAAATGATAACGGCGTCTATTGCATTCACTTGTAAATGTTGATTGTTGCAGATATCTACCAAAAAAATGATGAGAAAGTTGCAAAATAAGGATATCGAAGAAATTTAAAGCTTAAACCTTACACATTGCACCATCAGAAAACTTTGGCTCTAATGCATCAAAACTTCAGCTTAAAATTGTAAAGACAGGTAAAAAGATGGTATCTACGTAGGAATCTAATAATGATCCACTCATTCACATGCATCTATTCCTCTTAAATCAAAAAATATTTGGAGAATTCACAACAATAAAAAGTTAGGTGGCAGATTGATAAGAGTTGAAGCACAGGTAAAGAGATGATTAAGATCCCCTAAAGGCATCCACAATACCAAAGTTAGCTTTTTAAACTTATCTATACTCCTATATATTATCCTGTCAGAGCAATTTGAGACTTTATTGCATGAACCACAACCCAATATATTAAATGCATGGCACTTGATACTGAGTCCTTTTATGGATGTTTAACAATTACTAAGCATAAACCCTAACTTGAGACCAAATGTAGCAAATAAATTTGCTAATCCATTATTTGAAATCCAACAATCCAGTTTATGTAGAGAGAAGCACAAATAGCACCAATTATTTTAAATATATATAACTTAAAATCATAGCACGTAGCTTCAGTTGGGGTGCATTGGATACCAACAATCACTTTGCAGATATAAGGTAGAAGGATATAGTAAGAACATGAAGCGGCTAGTAGGAGGGAAACAAATAACCAAATTTCAAGAGGAAACTCATAAGTGTATGAAGTTCAAACTCCAGTCAACCTTTAACTGCAATGTTTTTGCCATTGATGTCAAGTACAATTACTGATCCATTAAAACTTTGTTAGGATGAAATTATAACAAGAATTTACATGGGAAGTTATAATGGGAACACGGAAAATCATTTACATTAGATTTTTTTTTTGTAAGAATTCAGAACCATTGAATTGAAATATAATAGAGCTAGAGCCCATAACACAAACTGCATTGTCATAAACTGAACTCTTGTAAACTATTTAATGAGAAAAAACAAGCTTTACCGGATATAAAAATTCATAATGGTTGATGACAAATAGGTTTTGGGAGCAAGACACTCCATGTCCGCATAACAAATCTCAACTGATTCGGGATGACCCCTGTGATCACAATGAAGGTTCAAAAAAGACTGATAAGCATTGTTTACATTTCAGAAATATTAGAATCCACATATCCAAATATTTATGCATATTCATCAAGTACCTTGATGGGAAGTAAATTTTGATTTCTTTCATGCTGAAAAAGCAAGGGCATACAAAATACGAGTCCAAATTAGAAAACAGCAATGATAAGTACTACACCAAACTTGAAATAATTACAGAGGTTATATTAATATGATTACCTTACACCCATGTTTTCTTCATCATCTACTAAATCTACATGGTGTACCTCCTCATCCACTAGAATAACAGTTGGAACCTTTTCGCGCTATGGATATGCCCATAAAGCATGTTATTAGTTATTACTTATACGAACCAATTACAATGAAATTAGAACATTTTTCTAAGCAAAAAACTTTTGAAATATGGTATGCATCATTTTTATACTCAGACACACACCCAAACACAAATACACACACACCCGAACAAAAATTAAATATAGAATTTGATGTCAAAAGGAAATTTAACTTACATTCCTTGACCTCAAATTATATGAAGGGGTAACCATTAGAGGATTCTTCCTAAGGAAGGAGGAAAAAGAATTAGCCCAATATGCAGAACTGCAAAGGTTTAAATATAAAAAATCTCACATAGTAATTTACATTCAACAACTATTATATAAAGAAAACATTGAATTTCTAATTTTTGGTACATTTGACAAAAAACACATTAAAGACAAACAAACCACTATATGACAACAAATTTCTGATATAAAAAACAAAAGTACCATACCATTGAGCAAGTTTCCATCAAACCTCTACCATGTTCCAAGTAAAGTGAAAAGAGAGTCACTATTTAAAATAAAAGCAATCTCTTCAAATCAGCAAAGATTTAGCACTTACTTGACTACACACACTCACACAAACACATATATATTGTATATATAATATTATATCCATAGTTGTTATAAACTCAACCCCCCACCCCTCCCCGCGCGGCCAGAAAAACAAGGAGGAGGCGATCAACCATCCACTCACTAGATTCATATTGATCAATCGAACTCCACGTCCTGCCAGTTCGCCAGTTCGCTAAGTAGACTCACTCTACCGAGGGGCAACAAAGGCTACAAATTCAGTTCGCTAAGTAGACTCACTCTACCGAGGGGCAACAAAGGCTACAAATTCATTCGGTAAAAATTCTTGTTGTCTTTCGCAAAGATGACGGCTAAATCACGTTCACGTTCGTGGAAATGCAAAATACTAGTGCGGAAGCGCTAAGGCATCCAACTCATGAGGAGCATAAGCGCAATACGCAAACCCAAAGTGCACACTTCACATGTGCAATACGCAAACCCGAAGTGCACACTTCACATATGTGAAGTGTACATTACATATTAGCTCTCTCTCTCTTTTCTCTATCTATATATAGAGTATCTATATAGAGAGAGAGAAGAGAGAGAGGGCTACTCTAATGAGAACTCATGAGAACTAAGAACCAATACAGATCACTAAAATCTTATAAATAAATCACCAAAATATTTTAACAATTAAATCCAGCACAACACTTCGGCACCTCTTCCGCCTAGACCATGACCCCCACAAATGCCACCGTTTAATCAACTAAATTTATTTTATTAAAAAAATTAAATATCACAAATACAACACTTGCACCTCCATCTTTGCACCATCTTTACACCACCATTGTCGTACGCCACAACCACGGCCACCCCGTGCAACTGCATCACAACTGCCATCACTAATGCTTTCACCAAAATCCACAACCGCCTAATCCCCGGTAACACCTTCACCAAGTCCACCACCTAATTCTCCATCAATACCTCCACCAATTTTACTTCTAGCCAAATCATAATTCAAGCGCAAATCACAAAAAATTAGAGTAAATTACTAAATTTCAAACACAAATCACTAATTTTCTTTTAAGATCTGAATATGTAATGATGGTGTCATTGTGCTCAGGCAGTTCTAAAATGTTAATGGAAGTACAAACATTGTTGTGGTGGCAGAAACGTCGTCATCATTTATGGAATGATGGTTATAAAGGCGGTGACACAAGACTTGAAAGAAGAAGGATCAATGTCGGAAGGTACAAATGGATCTAAGCTCGTCGGAGATGAAACAGCTTGGAGAAAATATCAAACTTGATAGAGAAGCTGGACTATATAAATATGTACCATTGCAGGTGGAAAAGATTAAGTATGTGTATATGACGTGTATGTATAATTGGAGATGGAAAAATAAATTGTGTGATCTAAATTTAAAGCATATATTATAAAATAAGTGGTTGAGATTTAGTCTCAGTTCTCATTCACATTTTAGTTAAGGTTCTCAATTGAGTATCTGCCTATACACACACACACACACACACATATATATATATGTATGTGCTAAAAAATGATAGAAGTGATAAACAATAATAACATTATAATTAAAAACAAGACCACAATATACTTCATGCAATCAACAAGAGTCGAGATACTACTGGTGTTTACAATAACAAAAGAGATTGAACAATTTATTTCAGAGAGACTGTATTTTTTTTATTCTTTAACATAAATTAATCCTCGATTTTTATCAAGGTTCTTAGAATCCCCATCAAGATTCTCATCAGGGTCCTCAAACCCCTCAAACCCTAATATAAAAGAGACAAAGGGCTAACCTGAATCCCCTGTTGATGTGTGTGGTCGCCGCTAAAGGATCTGTTTCAGTCTCTTTCTCGTCCATTTTTATCTCAATTATTTCTGCCTCAATCTCAGATTTTCTCTTGTTTCTGTTCATTTTAATCTTTTCCAATTTGATCTCTATATTTTCTTCTTTATGCCGATAGGGTTTTATTTGGGCAACCCAAATAACATCGGGGCCTCGAGACTTCTAGATCCTATTTTTTTAATTAACTAACCAAATAATATATTTATTTCCAGAATCTGCCAATTTTCAATTAAATGCAATCTTCACGCATAAGCACGCATTTAACAACCACGTATATATGTTCACAAAAGACAAAATTACTAATTTAAAACTTAAAATCATTTGAGAAACGAAAAGGATAAACATTTAGTTGATATCTTTTCACCTTGTATGCTTCTTAATAATAGCTAGCAATCGACAGTGCCACATTACAAAGAAACAGTAAGTTCACTAGAAACCTGTGTATGATAATTGCAAGGAGATAACTAAGAAAAATAAAGAAAAGAAAGCAGACCTTGAGGGAGAACATGATGGATCCTCTTCTATGTCAGAAGAACAGGGAGAAGAGTGTATATAGCCATTAACGACATTTAGTTTTTCACCATCACCAGAAAGACATCTAGGGCTTTGGAAAGCTGTTTGTCGCGAACTCAATCCACTCTTGACCTTTTCCTTTGATGAAATGAGACCATTAGATCTTGTTTTCCGATGATCACAGTGAACCAAGGCATTTAGTTGGTCTCCAAAAGCATCAGTTGTCCTATTTGCTTTCTAGGAAAAAATACAATAGTTATAAAAAAGATACAAGTATCTGCTATTATGGTATGAAATTAAGATATGCAGAAAATGTACCAGTTTAAAATATAAACATGTGAGTCATACATTTTCTTCAAACTTTTGACAAAAAAGTGGGCCAAATTGTGATTGATGCGAAGATGATTGATGAGTCACTTGCTTGAAGTCAATTAATGTCCCTACGAAACACACTTAGATGTTAAGTAGACTCCAAACCACGCATTGCTGCTATTAAACAACAGATGATACATAATATTTATAGAAAGCATTCTTGAATTTGATTGGGTTGGAAGATATGTTTCGGTACAGGATTATAAAACAAAAATAATCTTTCATATATACACAGCTCTCCGTAGCTATAGTCTATACTCTATACCAAAATCACTAACTGCTAAATTGGGAGCCATAAATTTTCAACATCTATGACCAAGATAGTAAACATCCATCATAAAGTAGTAAACTTGAAGGAAATACATTTCAAAAATCTTCAAATAGGTAAAAGGTGCCTAGCTGATGTTGGCTTACTGAAGCTAGTTCCGTGTCTTTTTGTAGTAAAGAAGTTCTAAAAGAAACAAGCCATGACACGCGTTCTTTGCTTGAACATAAGGAAGAAATGAAGATTTATGGCAACAAAGACCTATGTGGTCAACACTCCAGCATCACAGGCACACAGCATTAAAAATGAAGTAATATAAAGATGATAATCTTTGAAGAACTTTAACTTCAAAAGAAATTCCCAATACATAGCATCGAAAAATTTATGGAGATTCCGTAAGGTTTGAAATAAGAGATTTGAAGGATGTTAATGGGATCTTCACAGAGGGGAAACTGTGAATTGCATATATTAAGGAATTGACTGAATAAAAAACTGACTCTGTCTCTCTAATCCTACTACTATAAATTGAATTTATCAGAGGAAGTCCCATAAAAGCAATGCTTAAGAAAGGAGAGGCTTAGTAGTTGAAGCAGTTCGCTACTCAATTTTTGAGTGCATACCTACCTATAGAGGACCTGATGGTACATAAGTCATCTATTTCATATGCACGTGATTTGAATATGACCTCTGATATGAAAAGTGAATTACTAACAATTTCACGCTCTTTCAAAGATTTCTCCACGCAGTACCCTATCTCTCTAATACTTAACTAATAATTCCACTTTTCTCCTAACCTCTCTCTAATTTCTCTTAAAAAATATTGTCTCTATACTCAGATAAATGTGGAATCATAGCCTTCAGCTATTCGGGAAGAAAATTAAGATGGAAAAAAGACCAGATAAAAGAAGAGATACTAGAGCGCACAACATTTAGATCTTGGCACCATATGAGAAAATTGTTATGGCACTAGAAGAAGAGATCGTCAAGGATATTTTGAAGGGTAATCGATCGCCTCAAATTCAAGCTCTTATCTTAACAAGAATTCAGTGCTTTAAACCAAATAGCCATATAGTACTATCGAACTACCTTTTATACTGGAGCTTTGAGATTGCATTGGCGTCTCTCCTCCATTATCATCCTATTGAAACAAATTTCACAAAATTAGAGAAACACAGCGCGAAAATCAAAAACCTAAGTATCCAAAATCGAAGCTCGAGACTAATTCCAATACACGCAACTGAAAACACAAACAATCTTTTTAACAGAAAGAATAACCCTATCATACATTCATCAAACACCGTAAAAACCCTAACAACACATGTTAAAATATTAAACTTAACACACATTACATGCACACATATTTATGTATATATACAATCAAAAGGCTTAAAAAAACCTTCACTATGAGATTGTTATGGTCTCGGCTCTCTTTCTCCTTGATAAGAACACTAATTCTTTCCTTGAGCTTTAGGCCTCCATCTCGCAATTTAGGAGCCATTTTTTGATACATTTTGGTGTATTTTTCGATCGATTCATCGAGTTTTAAGTAACTCATTTGTTTCACATCATCTCCGGTGGTATTCACCACCAACGACGGTGGCTCATCGTCGTCGCCGTCGTGAGTATCCAGCAGCTTGTTCAATTCAACATCGCACAACTTTTTTCTCTTCTTGTTGATCTCGTCTTCTTCCATACATACATTTATTGTATGTATGTGTGTGCAAGATAGATGCGATGGGAGTGAAATACTAGTGACTAATGGGGGATTCTTGTTTCGCTCAGCTCAGCTCAGCTGCTGTGTTATTTATTTCATTTATTGATTGATTTTCTTGTCTGCTCCGAGTCATTAATGTGCAAAAATAATAGGGGTGTATTGGTCATATTCTGTGAAATTAATATTTTGTTTCTCTCTCTCTCTCTCTCTTTTTTGTCAACAATATTTTGTTTCTCTCTTTAATATTGTGAAAAAATTTACATGAGAATGTTGTGAAAAAAATTAGATACTTGGATCGTCCTCGTGATGTGTCTAGTAATTCCGATCGGATCGTATATGATAAAATTCATACTTGAATCCATTTATTTTTTTGAATTCAAATGTCTCACTTATTGGGAATAATAATAAACTGGAGCGATCATTTGATCACAATTCACAGGTAGGTGCATCAAATAATACAATCACATTGCTAAGTGAACAAACAAAATCCATTCGAGCATTGATCAAAAATCAAAAAACACAATCCTACGCTGGGTACCAGTAATGTAACTTACTTTCTATATTTTTATTTTAATCACCTTTTAATTTTCAAATGCATTAGATTTGTTTGAGACATATAAAGGTTACTACATAATTTCGCCAAAAAAAAAGAGTTACTACATAATTACCTCAAATTAAACTTATATGTACCATAATAATATAAATAAATCAAAGCATGATATAAAGAAGACATTTTTGCTAAACAGGATATTTTTTTGCTAAATAGCATTGTAAGTTAACTCTCGTACCCACATTATCCTACTCTGTATGTGGTCTTTGTTCATATTGATATTTGACTCTTACATTTCACCATCCCTTTAGGTGTCTAGCAGGAAAATTACAGTATTGAGAACAAGGCACACACTATAACCTATAACTTTACTTCACAAGCTGGCCAAATACTTCCCTGTTCTCATCCTTGTATTTTGACAAAATAACAACAAATATATCGTTCATGTATGCCACCTAATTAATTTTCTAAAACTACATGCCCATGCATCTGGCTGGTCAACGAATAGTACATTTGAGGGCGCTTTGATCTTCAGAATAATGACACCAAATTCTCAGGTTCTTGTGAGCTTCAACATGTGTAGGTAAAAGGTTCCAAAGTTTCTGTACATATCAACATATAACCGGGATAATTGGGTTCTAAGAGGCTAATCTTCTGACTAGAAAATGAATCAGCTATAATCTCGAGAAGGCTTGTTATTTGAAATATGATTGCCCCATTTTGCAGATCAGGCGGTCGTTCACCAATTGTACAAACAAAACTCAAGACAATTTCTTTAGAATGTGATTGTTAATTTGCTAAGTTTGAGCGGGGTCACCAAAATCACAAGGGCAGATGTAATAACTTCGAAGAGGCTAGCTATTCTTGGTCATGTCAATTGTCAATTTCTCGGCATATACTTTCCACAAAGCATGTCCCGCCAATCTTCACTTCCCCTAGTCTTTTCTTCTCTTACTTGCTCTACTCCTAAGCCTAGGAAGGTCAGGGGAATCTGATTTAACAGTTTTGTGTAATTCAGACATGACATTTTCTACATTCAAAGGCGATCCTTTGCCTGATCTGCACATCTCTGCTAGATCCTCCCTCGGAAGATTGATTTCATAAATTATTGCTCCATCTAATGCGTAGATGAGTAGAGCAAGAGCGGAAATTGTGCAAATCTTAGCCATGGTTGATGGTGATGACCAGTACCACCAATCCTTTCTCAAGTACGGCGTCCTAATCATGTCCTCCAGGACAATTATTGCCTGGCTCATCTGAAAGACCATAAAGTAAACATCAGCTTTCTAATTTTTACATACAGGTATATAACGCACGTAAGCAAGGCCAGACAAGAGAAAGAAAATTATATAGCTAATTTTCCATATAAAGAGCACGCAAAATCACTGTAATTAATTTGTGCAAGTTTCCATATACAGAACTCATAGATGTCAAGACCTAAAAGCCTAAAATAAAAAACCAAGAGTATTTGTGAAAATATTTTTTTGGTAATATATAATTTACGAATGAAATATAAAATCAAAGTGTAGCCTATAAATTTTAGAAACAATAAATCTTTTTAAGTAACTTATTATATTTTATAACTACAAGGTTTATTAGTTATTACACAAATAAAAGTTACATTTAGTTAAAATAGAACCAATAAGCTTCTAATAGAATATAAGATTAAATTAATATTTGTAACAATAATTTAATTAATTTGTTTTGTTCACATTATTCTTTAAGATGTAGAACTTTGATCTGAATTGCAAGAATAGTTAATTTGCCACTTTATAATAGAAATGATATAACATTTCTTTATATATATGTCATATGTGAAAGTTCAGGGTGTGGAGCCGCTCACAGCCCACCCTCAGTTGTGACTGGTTCCATCCCTGAAGTAGAAGAAGGTAAGAAAAGCTTCAATTAGGGCTCCCTACTTTCCAATCAACACAGAAAAGCTTCAATTAGGATTGGCTACTGCTTGGAATAGAAATCAGTTGTGAAATATGGTCTACTAGAAGCTTAAATGTGCTGCCCCTGACTTAACTTATTATGGAAGCTTATGACTAGAGAGTATAGACTTATAACCTGCATAGACCCTGCATCATAGAAAACTATTTGTGCAACAGTAAGTTAATTGATCTAGAAATAGTTTAATACAATCACCTTATTCACGTTAAGAGTTAAAATATTGATTTTCGTCTAACTAGAACTGAATATGCTGAATATATATATACATATATATGAATGTGCAGTCAATAATAAAATCTAGTTGAACGTGGATAGTTGAATTGAACGATTATGGGTGAGAAGTTCAACAAAAGACTAACCTCATATATGCACTCTGCAGATTTTACAAAATCCCGCCAAGCGCACCTTCTCTCGAAGTTTGCCCTCGAGGGTCTTAAAGCTTCTTCAGGTAGTGCAGAATCTATATCAAGCAAAATACTTTTGAGCCGCCATAATATTGCACAAAGCTTGCCTCTTATTGGTCTTTGTGAAGCTTCACGGAGAACAGCCCACTTACCACCCCGAAGCATGTTCTTAGTTGCAAATAACTGATCCCTTCCACTCATGCACCTGGAATTCGGTCTACCCCCTTTAATCATCTCTTGATCCATACCTTTTTCTGGGCATCTAGATGTACTAGAGCTATGACGAGCGTTTGTACCAATTACAGTATTGACTCTTTTCTTTGAAACTTTCTGCTGATTTTCCAATTTTGAAGATATGTCAGATGGATCGATAGGAACCAAGGATAAGGTAGGATCGTCCAGATACGGAGCTCTTTGGGGAACAAATGACGAGGTACCAGCAGAACCAATAAGTCCTATATCCTTCACTACTTCCTTGAGGGAGTTCTTAATAACGAACTTTGTTCTGATCTCTTCAAAGTCAAATGGGCATTTTGGATGACTTCTCTCATTCACACATGATGCAGTTTTTTGTTTCTCACCTTTTAATGCCTTGACGCTTCTTAAATCAGAGCTATTTTCAAGTGAAGGTTCACTTCTCGTCCTTTTCTGTTTTGAGGAATCCATATTACTCTCACGGAAACCTAAGCTCATTCTGCATCCTCCATCAGTGTGTTTGTCAAGATCCTCACATGTTGAGAAGGTTTGGTGACATGTAAGGCAATGCTGTTTAGAGGTCCACAATGGTTCCAAGCACTCACATCTGCCAATTTTCCCCTGGAATCTTGTTTCAGCCTTGTAAAATTGCTCGTTCGGATTATCATTGGCATGTATCTGCAAGCAAGGACCAAACTTCTTTACCAAGGCAGTCCAAGCATTGGTGACTGGACAACTAGAATCCAAAGATTTCCCATCAGGGGTAGAATTTAAGGACACTGGTTGCATTTCATGTTGGATATGGCTCTTGGCATCATTTGGTCCATGGAGCTTCTGATGCCAATGTGAGATGGAATCTTTTAGTTCTCTCTCTATTGCACCATTTTCTCTCAACCATCCAATCAGTTCTTGTATTTCAGAATCACTTTCATAACAAGTCCAGGAAGAAGACACTGGACCATGCATAATCCCCTCTGGATAAATATTAGAAAAGCTTCTTCCTCCTGAGCTTGAAGAAGGGCTCTCTACGACAAGAACAGGATTTCTCATGTTTAAATTGCTTTGAGTTGCTAAACTCCCATAATCCAAAGCCTGTGGAGAACTACCAATGCTGCCAAAGACCCAGTACAATCTCCCAGCAGAATCTCTGCCTAGAAGCTCTTTACGAACATGAACCTTAAACAACTCTGATTCCATATTTGCAATTGAATTCTGCAAATTAAAAATCATATTCTTCATGGAACTGCTTGCCTCGACATCGGGGGCTTCTGAGACATTGACATTCATGGAAAACATGTCAAACGTACTCTCAGCTGGATCGGTGCCACCACTATTCTGTTCTTGCAAGTTTATATTAGTCTGCGATTTGTCTGCACATGAGTTGAGGGCATTCCATTCGGAAGTTGTGGAACGTAATCTTTGCTGCAAATCTGTGGAGACTGAGGAAGACTGATCAAGATGGTTGCGAATGATGGCTGAATTGAGTATCTCATCGCTTAAGAGTTTGATAAGGAAAATCCTCTGCATTAATGACAGCAGCAAATCGATCAAACTTAAGTGCTAAGAATTGCATATATGTGTTAGATTAAGCAATATATTGGGCACAACATCACCTGAAATTTTTAATATAAACAGAAGATGGAAAGTAAAAACATGGGCATCCACACTGAACTAAAGGTCAAGTGACAAACCTCCTCCAAACTTAAATCCCAGTATTCTTTAACCTCCATCATGTTTGCCAGATCGGCCAGTTCATCCAAGTACCTGTTGGTCAAATCCTTCTGATATCTCTTTTTTCTGCACAGACCGCTGATCTGTGTACCATAGAATGTTCCATGAGATATCCGCTTCCCAGCAAGGCAAGAAGGGCAGTACCAGTTTCCCTCGGGAATTTTCACTAGTGGAGGATTTAAGCAATATGTATGATACTCTGAATCACAAGTATCACACAACAGAACATTATCGTCATCTTTGTCCATGCCACAAACTTTGCAAACTCCCTCGTCCCAGGGAGCTTTAGGAAGTATAGTCTCAGTGGCACGCGCAAGCATATCATCCAAGTCTTTCCTAGCTTCTTCGTTTAAAAGATCAGCATTAGTGTTCTTCCTTAATTTGTCGACCAGGCTAAGAACCTAGAGAAAGAAACAATAACTAAGATTAGACATCAGCAAAAGCATGTGTTCGAACAATAAGGGAGAGACAGTATGCAATTGCTATACACAACATAAGAAACCCACGGATGTCATTAACCACTCTGAATTTCGTTCCAAATCAGAATTTCATGCAGATTACTGAACAAAAATTTTCACAACATTCCCAAACTAGAATAAAAGAGGAGCCTTTGAAACTTTACTTTGGAGTGTCATACTGTGATCAAAACACAAAAGTTCAAAACAAATTAAAAAAACTACCTTGAAAATATACACAGACATGTAGCATTACTGAGTATCTTTTGTAGAGACACATTAAAAATAAAAAGTAAAAATCAACACAATGTTGCAGTAAAGGTTCAGATGCATTGTAATAATATTGACTGGTTAGATTTATATTTGAAATTTGAAATTCCTCTGGCATGCTTATAATATATGCAACCCATTTTGTATAAGATCAATCACTAACTATAAACGACGGATAATTGAAAAACGCAAATGGGTTTAACTGACCTCTTCTTCATACATGTGTTTAAACGTTTGGGACAATGTCTCCGCCAAATCAGTCAATTTTGATCGGTTCCCATATGCTGTGCGAATATTATACCACACCTACAGAAAACGGAATATGTATGAAAATTATGAGTAGGATATTAAGAGTCACAGCTTTTTTCAAACTTGTAAAGCAATGGCATCGGTAGGAGATAACAATGGTGTATGTGGTAAACAATGTGAATGTAGATGCAATCACACAGCACAGAGATATAAATAATTCTATCGAATCATAAATCAATCGAATATGGGGTGTTATCTAGTAACAGATTCATAATAAGATGTCACTGATCAAGTAATATATGTTTGATCCAGCTCTCAAATGAAAATCCATCTGATCAAGACTGGTAGTGAGAAGACTGAACAATAGATATAGCAACTTCCGACACAGTAAGTAAAAATACTTAATAAAAGCAAGGAACTGGTCACATCATGATATAGAACCCAAATATATACAAACTGCAAAGGATAGTATGCCTATATGTTACAGGCTTTCATGCACAAAAGTGGAATCTAAGTAGCATTATAAGATTAAATAGGTATAGATTAAACATGGTGTAGTAGATTAAAAGAGAATATTTATTATATATAACTAGAAATAATTATTGATTTCCAAAGCTTGCTCAGATTTGTGACTCTCCTTGACATCAAAGAACTTGGAGCAGTTATAACATATGAAAAAGGGTGTACATTACCAGAGGCCTTAATATAATCATTGAGCAGTAAATAAACTTTTACACATTTCATCGCTAGATTTCTAGTATTTTTCATTCTCCAGGTACACTTATGTTTTTCTCCATATCTGAATACCGATGTAACCCCACATGCCAACTAGATTGTCGATTATCTAAGTTAATTGGCAGTAACTAATTGCAATCAATACTCGATTATATTCCACAAGTAAGAAATTTCAGGGTGGCTGATTTTGTATGAAGCTAGCTAGTTTGTGTTCTTAACTTAAAACACATTCCATCACAATTATGCCCTACATCCACATACTCAAAGGGCGTGACAAAGGAAGAAATAAATAACTCAGAATTTGTAGTGATTGGCAACTAAACATTGAGACATGATATGCATCATACTCTTCTTCAAAAGTAAAAGAAAAAAAAACACCATTAGTATACTACGAATACTTTGCTAGTCATCCTAATGGAAATGGTTTTTAAATATCTACATATATGTGTGCAATTAATAATTTCAACAATAGTCAATTTGACCATGATTTTCAAGGGATTTCAAATTGATGATAGAACAAAAAAAAATACCTCCTGAACGTCCTCAAAGAAAGCTTCATGCGATCCACCATAGGCTCCGGCAGCCAATCTCAGATCAACAGTCCTGAAATCTAAAGGACGAGAAACCATTGCAGGATATCCTAGAAGTCCCTCGTCATCATTGTCATTCGGAATTAGAAGTGTTCTTCCCAACAGATTGCAGAAAACTCTTTCTTTATCTGTTGCAGCGACACGTCGCAACACAAGACGGCATTGTTTCATCAACAAATCGGAGAGAGCAATGCTAACAGTCTTCCCAATTTCTTTTTTTTCAGGTTTTTGTTGTGGCTTTTCACATCTGGGATCATCAAGCACCCCGACGACTGCTCTCTGCATTAAATGGTTGTAATTAGAAGTAAGTAACAGCCCTTAATCAATAAAAGACCATTCTGTAAGAGAAAGAAAGTCGATTTGCAAATGTTTTAGCTTCGATATCCTATTATATATTTATCTTGTAAAAATAGCATAGGCAAACAGAAATGAGAATTGATAAAATTCAAAGTGTGTCTATTAGTATATAATACTTATTTTAGTATCCAAACTCTTAATTATTTAACCCAACTCTCAATTTTAACCAGAGTATTGCCACAGCAACAATTTCATCGACACCTTTGATATGTTGTGACTTGTGTATAGGGGTCAATAAATTAGTTGCATTCCTTCTGCCGGCTTGGAAATTATAAATTACAACTAAAATTAATTCAGTCATCCCCACTATAATTAAGGAAAATAATAGAGACCGCAAAATGAAATTTTAATAGTTGCAAAATTGCAGACAGGAGATTCAATCAACCCCATGAACTCAAAGAATTCATCTGGTTTCATGTTTTCCTTTCTCTTTATTTGGATGGCAAGTCGGTTGAGCAAGAGGCATACATGTTTGTACTTGGTAGCAAAAAAGATATTAAAAAATTTACCCAGATGAGAGCTATAATTGGCTGGAATCAGATTACCATGAAGAAAACCATGCCAAAAGATAAATGATTACATAAAAAAGAAAACTTAATGCAGTCAATCATAAACGCATGAGACAAAATTTGTACATGAAGTTTTGACAAAAAGCATAAAAGAAGCACCTTTGTAGGCCCTGATGCATTTCCCTTGTAGACTTCCTTACTAATAGAATACTCCAGCGTCTTCCTTGCCCATTCAGGTGGATTTTTTCCCAAGGCTTCATGTACCAACCTTCTGATTCTGGCTCCCACATTGGTAGGTAGCTTTCTTACAGGCTCTAGCACTCGTGCCCAATCAGGGACTTCACTGTCATTGTCCATGACCATTTTCAAAGCATCTGATGCATCAGAATCATTCTGGTCTATGCTAAAAACATCATCTGTACTTTTTACAGAACTAAAAATTTTCTTGGTAGCCTCTGCAAGAAGCTGATAATCACATATATTAGAGCATCCTTATTTAAAAAGAATATTATATAGTAGTAAGAGTCCTTAGTAAGTAATGAACTAGAAACCCCTGAAATGCATAAAACGTTGAAAAAATTGTAGTAAAGAACACCCAATGATAAATAAATCAAGCAATACATTACATATAGTATGTTAGTTACTTATATTACCATTTATAAAAATATATCCATAGATGATTTATAAACCTTGAATGTTAATTACATAGAAGGACAACTGTTACCTTGTCTAATAATTTAATAAAGGTAACACAAGATATTATCGAACTAACTTGCTACAGTTCAATTAATATTTAAGATTGTACTTTTTAGTAAAAAGGCACATGAAACATCCACAAGATAAGCGGGAAAATAATATCAAATACTTTAGATAGCGAATGAGACTCAATCTTACCAGCGCATCTGCCTCCATTGCAGCAACTCCTGTAAGAGATCCACAAAGGGGGCCCCCATCACCTCGTAAGCAATGAAAAACCCTTCCACTCTCTCTGGAAGTGATCTCTGTAGAATCAAGGTTTCCCTCCATAGACAATACAGCCAAAACGTATCTTCTAGCTAACTCTGGCCAGGTTAGGTCATTAATCGGGGGCACGTCGATTTTTTCCTTCTTTGCAATAATGGTGTTCTCCATATCTTTCTTCTTAACTCGTTTTGACTTAACTTCTCCAGTATCAAAATTAGGATCCACATGCGGTGCAACCTTGACGAGTAATTCACTTATTAAAGAGTTTAGCAGTGAGGTATGAGCGTTGGTCAATATAACACCAGTACATTTACCATGAGTATCAGTAGTCAGTCTATATGCTTCTATATCCCCCATCCCCATACATGCTGAAAATTCCTCAGCTACTGTTGAATGTGCGTTGCTGCAGGATGACCTGTCATCATCATTTATCATGTGGTTTCTGAAGGAATTAGCATCTTCAACATCTTGTGTCCCATTTGCAAGCTTCTGTTGTAGAGGATTAAAATTGTCTAACCACGGATTTATAAGTTCACACTCAAGTTCCTGGAGTGAGAAGGGTTTCTCAAGTCCTAAAACATCTGAGAAACGTCTTGAAAATTCCCAAACCTAAACACACAATATAAACAATTGTGAGAATTTATGAATTCCCAAATCTAAACATACAGTAAAAACTAAAAACAATTATGAGCATGCATAACCAGTGGATTAATAATTTTCCACAGTAAGAAAAGAAATATGTCAACAAACCTGGAGAACATCACCAATTAAGTATGCAGGAAGCTTAGGGCTAACAGGCTTTCCCAACGGACGACGAGCTCTTATTTCAGAGTCCTTGATTAACTTCTTTCTATGCGCTTCACAACTTTCGATGAAACTGTTTGACTTTTTCTTGACAGGTAGATCACATTTCCTCTTGGCAACAAGAAACCCAGTTCCAACTGTTTTCAAGATTGGTTTTGGACTTCTTTTATTTAGAAATACATACCCTAGACAATTATGTACTTCTGGAAGCTGTTCCAGTAGTTCTTGAACAAATTCAAGATCTAGTCCAAATCTATCCTGTTGTACCCAATTTGCCAGCATCTCAGAAGACGCATTAAAATCCTCAATGCCCTCAAACAAATGTTGAATGTTAATAGGGCCACCAGAATAAGAAAACTTGGATAACAAATCTATATTTTCAATTGTTTTAACATCACTTCTATCAACATCATGCCCACAACAAAATCTAAGAACACCTGTTTTTTTACAAGCCTCGCGGCAAGCATTAAGAAAAGCTGTGGCAACCATTTCCCATGCAGATAATGATGATCTCCCTTCCACTGTAAATATTCCAATACTATCCAGCGGCCCAACGCCATAAGAAGTTTCATATAGAGATCTTTGGAGATGCCAATCAGAAGATGCTCTGCAATTCACTTTTTCAAATTCAGAGTCCTTTAAAGCAGCGGAACCTGACAAAATATTATCATCCAGACATGGCGGGTTACATTCTGTTATCATCATTTGCATACTTGTATATTCATCATCATCAATCTCACAGATGACCTTATCATCTTTCTCCACTCTACTTTTCTCGTTTCGCTTCCAAACAACTGTTGAGCTACTAGGTATACACTGCTCAGTGCACGGATATCTTTGCACCTTAAAAATTGGGCCATCATCACCACCTTCCAAAACATCAGAGACAAAAACAGATCCAGTGATACGGTCATGCCAGCAAGACTTGTAACCAACTGGCCAGATGTGGCAAGAATCATGATATGAATTCCGTTGATCAACCTTGCCCGCGTGAATAATATACAAGTCTTCAAACTGGACCGGGAAGCCTTCCTGCTTTGTCAGAAAAATACAAATTAACATCAGTATTACATGCAGAATGAAAATCCTGAATACTCTTGTGCATTCATACAGAGTCGAGTAAAGATCATGTCCACGACAGTAATGCAGAACCAGAGATTGATACAGGAACAACATAACTTACATAAAACTTTTGCTTTTCAGGGTCATCAATCTTAATTTTGTCGAGTTCCGGTGGTCTTATGCTTTTATTTAATCTTCTGACATCAGCATTTATGATCTCAGCACTGGGAGAGGACTTCCCGCCAAGAATGCTCCGTCGAACATTTTTAACTTCTCTACTAGTATCGGCCCCCAAATACATAGCCTCCTCTTTTCTTTTGTTGCCTTTTTGTACTAGAGTAACTCCATTGCCTCTGCTGTCAGCTTCTAATGCATGTCCATTAGGTACGAACCCAAGACAATCAGCAACAGCTGACATGGATTCAAACCTTCTTCCATCTGGGGCACGGTATATTGCAGAAGTTTTGCATCTGACTGGGCAATAATCAAACTCCACATGCCAACCATCTCCTAATACACCTCTCCTTTCTAAACAAAAATCTTTGAGAGCTTGTAAATACAACTCATGTGCACTACAAGAAGCAGGAGGCAATTTTGGCCGGTCATGGTGACTAGTTTGAAGTATTGCATCAGGCATGAACCTCGTATCTGCATTTCCTCGCATCCTATCATGGTTTGATCTGTGATGAAGTGGAACTTCATACATTGACCTAGCATCTTTTGTTGCACATTGAGAAGGCTTTTGAAAATAAATTCCACTTTCCATGTGAAGCGATTGCGAGTATGAAGCTGGAGTATTAAACGAATGGCAAACAACTGAGGTACCACACGCAGCCTGTATCCTACAACCATGAGAGATGTTGCAATTAACGATAGCAAGATAATTGAATTTAAACAATCTAAATAATAAATAAATGTTGATTCATAGATACATGACAAGACAGACAAATCAGCTCACCATACTGGTTTCATTAAGTTGTCTTGGTTATAGTAAGTACTGGTACCACTGACAGCCCAATGAGAGAATACATTTATTTATCAAATGAAGCATATTATAAGTTAAGTATGAGTGAAACACAACTCCAATGAGGAATAAAAAAATATTATAAACAAGATGGAATGTAAAAGATGCAGACGCGTGAAAATAAAATGTTATCTACACTTGCAATATATTTAAACTAAATTGACTAATAAGTTTTGTTCATATTAAGAAAAAAAAGAATCGCGCCTTGCGCGCCAACTTAACACTGCTCCAATCATTAAATGTATGTACAATCCTGACAGTGCAGATTAAGAACTGTTAACGATTTGAAACGTAGCACTATAAGAGTAAAATTTAATATAAAGTAGAACTTAAACAAAAGGGAGAAAGAGGGGCAAGTGTCTGTTTCTATAAAGATTTGTATGAAATCCTAGCAACAGACTTAAAGTCAACGGAGAAAACATGTGTGTTGGGTACTAATTTGACGATTATACTTTAAAGTGTTTACAGTTCCACTGCATTACACAACTAAAATATCCAAACAAAGATCTAGGTACTTTTTTAATAAATACTTTTGAGTTTTTTTCCAAACAGGGCACAATATAAAGATTACAAACAAGGATTCAGTGTAGCAAAATCATTTGCTATCATTTTCTACGATTCTTACAACAGATTTTCATTCCTTATGATTTCATGTTTCCGGTGAGTGGTGACGTGTTTCTAGACTATCAAAGTAAGAAGAAGGGTGTCTGTTATCAAACATGAAAAATTCCAGCAAACTTTTAGCAATAAGTGGAAGGTATTCAGGTATCGTGGTTCATACTTCATTTATCTCTGGTTCTTGATTTGAAATTAAAAGATTTGCAGACATCAAGAAGTAAATTTTACACTAAACTGCTAGCATGCAATGCGCCCTTAAATGTGCATTTTATATTAACAAAATTAACGAATACCAACTAACCAGTACGCAATGCGCACCCTTAAATGCATTTAATTACAAAAACAAAAACATCAACTCACCAGTACGCAATGCGCGCCTCAAAATGCATCTAATTTGCAAGATAACATATATTACCAATCCAAGCGAAAAAATGCTTCTTGCTAAGTTTTTGAGTATTAACTAAAGAAACAATTGTAAAATGGATAGAACACAAACAAGGCATGAAATTAAATTGGTGGTGAACAAAAAATAAATCAATCTTTTTTTCTTCTATTTCAAATAACAGTCTTTACAATAATATATTAACTCCAATAACCACACAAATTGTCATATTAACTCCATTCACCACATACTGTACATTGGTCTCAAACAAACTTTAATAACTTTCAACATAACACATTTAAAAAAAGAAATTGTACACACATATAAATATATACCTTCCATCATATTTGTATGTTTGGTGATAAATTCCCAAACTGTCCCCGCCAGAACTCTGAGCTTTCACAAACTGAACCTCCTCTTCCTCCGGAGGCGGAGGCGCATTCATATCCAACAACCTCTCACCAGCACCGCCAACTCTGGCCCTCTCGGGATTAAAACTACTACCACTGCCAGAAGCACCAGCATCATTTCCCGCAAACAAACAACCGAAACATCTCCACTCACCAACAGGATTCTGTTTGGTTCCCATACATTTCATGTGAAAACATCTCCCACATCTAACACACACCAGCATTTCTCCCTCCACTTCACCTGCTAATTTCCAACACGAACCACACTCACGCGGTGATGCAACAGGTGATGGAGACTCATTAAGATCGATTACAAAAACTGATTTACCACTCTCCATTCTCATACAACTGCTCAATTTCAACTCACAGCATTACACATATATAACAACACTCTTTTCTCAGTACATGTACAATAAATTAAATAAAAAGATGTAAATATATTTCGATGTATAAATAAAAAGTTGTATAATAATTTAAGATCTTTGAGGTAATTGAGAAGATGAATTGGAGTGAATTGGGGGTGAGAATGAGAAATAGCTAATTGCTCGATGAGATATACATATACTGATGTACGTATATATACACACACACAAAATATATGTATAGGGGGGGTTTAGAAATGTAACGTATGTTTGAGAATAGACAAATTTGAGTTGAAAAGGTTGAAACAAACTAGTTTGGCCTGAAGCTGGGAGAGACCGGGGTTTGGTTACTCGTCTTGGGAGCTGTGAAAGTGGTGAAATGACTCTAATACCCTTGTTTTTTTGCTTTGGATAATGTGGGTAATTTTGTGTTTAAGTGACTAATTATGTCTTAAATTTGAGAAAGTGTAGTTAAGATTGGATTATGGGTTAATTTTGGTGTGGTTAACTTGCATCTCCGCCTAATTACACATTGATATCGGATATTAGACAATATCTTTTAAAAGATATTGTGGGTGTTTGGGGTTCCATAAACTTAAAATAAGTAGCTTATTTTTTATTTTTTTTTACATATTTTCATATTTTTTTTAAAGATAAATATTTGTTTTAGAATTTTAAAACCAAATATGAACTTACTTTTTTCTGAAAATAAGGGCTTATTTCTGAAAAGTACATACATCCCTACTTTTTTCCGGAAATAAGCCCTTATTTTCATAAATAGCATTCACCCAAACAGGCCCATTGTAGTATTTTATGTATTATGAATTTAATGTTATACAACTCTAACTATTATAAATTTATTATGGATATCAGTAAATATTACTGTAATAATTTTTTACTTTCCAACCATGTGCATCTCCCAACATTTTTTTGATTTTGAAAAATGTTTCACACATTTATCAAATCGAATGTTAGGTTGATGCATATTTTGTGAGGGATCAAAATAATGTTATTTAAATATTTTTCAAGGATTTTTTAAAATTGTGCTTAAAGTTCAAATTAGTCGTATTATGTCTTGTAAACAAATTAAGTTTGAATACATTTTCAAAATAGATGAAACAAAAAAATAAATTAATTGTTAATGAGATTTAAGAATGGGTAGTTCACAATTTTCTACATTCTCAATTAATTGCACGTATAATATCAAATATTATTGTTGGCTCTGTGCTTGTGTAACATAGATGTCAAATATGTATATTCACAATATCATAATTTTACTATTAGACGTTTTTTGTAAAAATTATGTATATGTGATGATTGAATCAACGTTCACTACATTACTATACAGATATTTCAACAAGTTCTATTTGAGTTAAATATAATTTAAAATTTTATTATTTATATTATAAAACTCAATATACGAATGTATACGAGGGAGAAAAACGTCAATTGAACAGAGTGTTAGATTAGCCTCGACGCATACACGGGGTGTGTGTTGTGTACTAGAACATGTGAGGAGGCAAAGTGATATACTGATATTCCCAAATGTGATTTTCTCGTGAATGAAAGCCAAAGTCCTCTGTAAACATATCCCGTCTTCTCATTACATCACTAGTGTTTATTCTATTTTGTACTACTTTGTATATGTATGTATCAATCTTATCCTTTTCTTTTTCTTTTTGTAAATTACTGTGAAAATAAATTTGACCGTATGTTTTGTTCTTGAAGCAAATAACAAGCTGGATGTTCATTTTCAGTTAAAAAAATTTTTCACTATCCCTTTTTAAATCATTTATTTTATTTTTCTCTGATGTTCATATATGACTGAGGATAAAAGAAGTTAATAGTATTAAAAAATGATACAGTATCGTAAAAAAAATACAACAATGATCTTAATAAAAAATATCTTCTTTCAAAATTCATAATAAAAACTTCCACCATTAAGAAAACAAGAATGGTCGCAAACTAATTTTATTTTCGCGAACCGTCCCTGTTGTCATGTTCGAGATATGTTCTTCTTATGAGTTATGACAAAACCAATCCTCCTGTTATCTTTCATTTGCCAGTAGGCCCGGTACTTAATTTACTCAAGTTTTGAATTTTTTTAATAACATATTTATAATTATAATTTAACTTAATTTTTTGAGAACTATAGTGTTGGTTATACATATTTTTCAAAAAAGAATAAATTTGATAACAATAATTATACAATCATAACATTTTAAATGTAAATAGAAATATTAGATAAAAGAATATTATAAACTAAGGGGAATATGTACGCTACAAAATATTTTAAAATATAAGTGTATGTAACCTTATTATACCCAGTGAATTCAAGGCCCAACTAGCAGGTGACAGATAATTTTGGGCCTACACTTGATAGCCTAACAGTCTCTTCAAGAAGACAGTCTCAAGTAATAGACATAATAGAAAACAATACAAGAATGGCATGTATTAAGATTTAAGTGTTGGCACTTGGCAGAATTAAAACTAAGCATGCTCTTGCTGCTGTCCAGGACCTCCGGGTTCGCTGCTGCTGATAGCTTTGCTGCTGTCCAAGACCTCCAGGTTCTATCAGAGCCTCTGCAGGGGGATCAAGTTGCCCAAGTTTCCTCAAAAGCTGCATCAACATTCTCGAGTTTTTGAGCTGTCAATACTTAATCACTACAATTAGCTAATATGCACAAATAACATGCAATAACACAAAATCACATTTTCAGAAACTTGCATTTATAAACAAGAACCAGGCACTTACATTAATCATGATGCCTCTTATATTAATTATCTCCTATTCAACCTCATGCTAACTTCCTTTCAACGCATCGAAACTACACGTCACAATACCACAGAAAATAACCATCTCAATTTCTTCTTATAAGATTTCTAAAAAACAAAGGGGATATACAGAACTTTTGATATTAGCAGATTCGGAGAGGATAAATGAAAGATGCATCAGAAAGTCCATTTAAAAGAAAAGAGCACAAGGTAAGTTCAGATTAAAATTTAATTAATTTAACCTAATTAATAAGAGAAATCGAATTGTCATATCCTATTAGGGCCGTAGTAGTTGTTAATAAATTTTTAATTTAAAAATAATAATTATATATTCAATTCACCTTAATATAGATTTAAAAAAATTAAAGTGAAAAGTAGACCGGAGGGATTGTTTGGTTTTCCCAATTTTCAGGTTCTTGTTTGATTAAAAATCAGTTCTAGTTGGTCTTCTTAGATTAACCCCTTGCCTGGCGTTACCCGCAAAAATATGTGCAATCCAATAATCAAGTAAATTGCGTTTTATGTTCTAAGAAAAACAAGTACCACCAGAATCTACAGGTCATAAAGGACTCACAAGTCACACACTCACAACAATCAAAAGGAATAATCAGACTGCAAAATTTCTGAAAACTTACATAAAAGACCCTGTATTACAAGAAGATTGCATAAAAGACCCTAAAGATATACTTCCCATTAAGATTAAGATTGCCACAATAACTCTCCTACCATATATGATGCCAGAACTTCATACTCAAACCAGAATGAAAACAACATTAGTCTAATGAAAACACTCCAGCATACATTAGGTAATTTGGTCACTAGGCCTAGCTTTTAGAAATTAAACATACAGTTAATAGTCTATTAGTCTCTACTACAAGACAGTCTTAAGTAATAGCTTAATAGAAGACAATACAAGAATCGCATGCATGAAGATTTAAAGGCAGAATTAAAACTAAACATGCTCTTCCTGCTGTCCATGTCCGCTGCTGCTGCTGCTGATAGCCTGTGCAAGAGGGGGATCACATTTCCCAAAAACCTGCATCAACATTATTGAGTTTGTGAACTGTCAGTACTTTATCACTACAATGAGCTAATATACATAAATAACACAGAATCACATCTTGAGTCTTGCATTTATAAACCTGCATTAAACTTACATTAAACATGAAGCCTCTTATATTATCTCCTATTCAAATTGAGCCTATTCGAATTAAGCCTACCTTCAACCCATCAAAACTATACATCACAATACCACAGAAAATAACCATCTCAATTTCATCTTAGATTTCTAAAAAAACAAAGGGCATTTACACAACTTTTGATATTAGCATATTCGAAGAGGAAAAATGAAAGATATATAAGAAAGTCCATTAAAAAGAAAAGAGCACAAGGAAAGTTCAGTTTAAAATTTAATTAAACCTAATTAAGAGAACTGAATAGGGTTTACTTGTGTCGACAAAAACCAAAATTGTTAAGTTACCGGTTCTCCTAAAACCTCAAGGTGTTAGGAGACTGACTTACCAGAATCTTATATTGTATTCTAACATTCCCCTCCCCCCCACTCGATGGCCCATTTATGGGTCGAGAGTGGATCACGAGCGCCCATCTTTAGGGCAATAACAAGCATTTCGTGTCCATAATTAATATTGAGAATATTGGAGTTAGGAGAGACTCGAACTCGAGACCTCGTATGAACAGAGCTCTGATACCATGTTAAGTCACCGGTTCTCCTAAAACCTCAAGCTGTTACGAGACTGACTTACCAGAATCTTATATTATATTCTAACAAAAATATCCCAAACAAACACAAAAACCTTAAAAATCATAAAATCAGAAACATGGGTGGATACAAAAAGAGTAATAAAAAATACCCAGTTAGCAAGGCGGCGATTGTAGCTACTCTCATCATCACCTTTGCCGCTTATAATCCAAGTCAGAGTGCACATTACTGTGTAGCCCCCAAGGGATATCACTCGATGGATCCCCTTTGCGTGTGTGTCCAAATACTAATACAAAACCTCTATATAATATAAATATATACTCTAAAAAGACTATTGCTACTCTTATATTAAACAGATATATGTGACTACCTTCTTCGCAGCAAGAGCTTGTCTCCGGAATCCCATCTTTTTTCGCTTATTCCTTGTCTTTCATGCCCCCCCCCCCCCCCCCCCAAGTCGGTTCCCCATGCATGCATTATGCATATATAAATCTCAATCGCAGATAACCAACCTATTACCTCGGGCTTTTCATTTTACAT
This sequence comes from Oenanthe sinensis, assembly GCA_028671895.1. Taxonomy (NCBI): domain Eukaryota; kingdom Viridiplantae; phylum Streptophyta; class Magnoliopsida; order Apiales; family Apiaceae; genus Oenanthe; species Oenanthe sinensis. The sequence goes on along the minus strand of CM053812.1, from coordinate 35,867,214 downwards.
ACCCAATCCAAGTTACACTGACCCAAACAAATCAACCCAATCATTCTTTTTTCTTTTTTTTTTGGATGGGGCAATAGGACTATGTTACTCACTATTATTTTATATTTTCATAACTTTTGTCATGATCTTTTCATCTATTTTAAATTATATAAAAATTAATTTTTTCCCATTTAATAATTTAAATATAAACATTTGACATCCAAACTTCTATAAAGAAAATTTTAAAATTTTATGTATAACTATCATTGTTTTAAAATATTTAATATTACTGCAACAAGAAATATGGAACGGTTCTTAAAAAAAGAAACATGGAATGGAAAGAATAATATACTCGAGGACTAAACCGTGTAAAATACTATTTTTTAATTAAAAATAAAACATTTCCTCGTATTTAATTAAATTATACTTTTTATAATTTTTTGTAAGGATTATAATATCTTATCAATACACTTAAAAGATTATTTTAATTTATTAATTTATAATAATTATAATTTTCAATTCTTATCTAATTTTTGTATAATAATTTTTCTAGTATTTAAAATATAATTTCTCCTAAATAATATATAAATAAAATTTTAAATGTTACTATGCATTATAAAAAAGTTAATTTATATTTTAATTATTATTTTCAAAAATATTAGAAGGTCAAATAAAAATCTAATATTTTATATATATTTTTAAATAGTCTAATATTCAAATATTGGTCAACATAAATATAATAATTTAAATAATGAGAGACAAGAAAAATGTTAGATACTCCAAAAATTATCTCAAAAATTGTCCTAAATTTTAAGTTATCATTTGTGTATATGATAATTTTCTTATAATAATATGAGACCCGAGTACATACATATTCTCTGCAAATTAAAATACGTCATCATGTCACGTCATTTGGGATAAATTTAAATTTTGGGTACGTAACATTACTCAAACAAATTAATTGGATGATAGACGCTTAATATCAATTTTTATAAAATTTAGTTTTAAACTTTTTCATTGAAATATTTATTATCTAAATTTCTCCGATTATCTTTGCATGTCCGACACTTTCTTAATTGAAATGAACTCTTTACTCCGACTATTATACTACGATACAATTCATGTGATCATGTATCTCTTGTCAAAAAATATATTATATTACACTTAAAAATATATACATATATAATAATTAAAAAAGAAGTTCGTTTAGAGTAATATAATATAAAAGTATATATAATATAGATAGAGCACAATAATAAAATTTAATTAATATAAATAAAATAATATTATTATTTTAATATTCATAAAATTTTATTAATAAATTATGATATTAAATAAATTAAAGATGCTGACTAATGAGAAAATTAAAATATGATTATTTATTGATTAAAAAAATATGTTTGAAATTTAGTATGACACACACAGTTTATTTGAAGTTGAGTGAGATACAAAAGGACCGGACGACGGACCAAACACATGCCTCTGCGCCTTTAATAATATAGTATAGATAGATAAGTGATTGTCTATTATTTTTTAGATAGAAATACATTCAATTTAGGTAAAAGAATAAATTAACTTTTTTTTATTATAGACAATTCTTTTTGAAAAATCAAAATAGTTTCAATTTTTAATAATTTAATGTCTTTTTTAAAATTTCTAATTACATTACGTATAATAATGTTTTTTCTAAAATTTCAAAACTTATCATATGGATAATAATAATGTACTTGACTTGAGGAGAAAGTTTATGAGAATATAACGTAACTTAGATTTTGCACAATTTGGAGAAAGTTTAGGAGAATATAAAATAACTTAGATTTTTTTATAATTTTTAATATCTACTAATTGAAAATTTTGAGAAAATTAGAAAAATAGATGGGTTGATAAAGTAGGTTGTGTAATTTGAATTGATATTTGTTTAATGTAATTATTATTTTTGTTAAAGTATTTATAAAATTTTGTATTTTTCTAGAAAACCGTTGTTTTTAACCCAAAAATAAATCACATAATGAAATCCATGCGTGCAATCTGCAAGGATAAATAAAAGACAACTTTGCATATAAATAATTAATAATTTGCTCCCACCGAAAGTAATTTCAATTTTACAAGTCTCTCCCATTTGAAATTGAAACCCTGCACTTAATTCATCGGGAATGAAACACATACAAATCTACTACATATCAAAAACTTTATCGCATCATTCCATGTTCAACAACTGGTGCGACTTGATATACAGCTGTTGCTGTCCTTTGCATCTCCATATTTTCCTTCCATCCTGCAAATTAGTAATTTCCAAACCATACGATATATATAAGAGTGATTAGTTAAAGAGAGCACTTATAATTAAAACAAATTTTAACTAGATTAAAATAAAAATTACCTAGAGGCACTTCAAATCCGAAGCGACCCAGCTGGCGATATTCTTGACACAAGGCGCAAGGCTCACACAGGGCATGAACAAGAAAATCATTGAATATAGTACCTCTCATCTTGTATTTCACTCTTAGTTTATTTCTGTACCATGCTCCCAATAATCCTGAAGATATACCTCCCGTTGCTACTCCAAAAAATAAGCTCACTACTCCATACAGCAAGCATCCTTCCCAACAAGCTGCATTCAACATATATATTAGTAATTATTTCCCAACATTCTATTATATATTATGAAATGTAAGTATAATTCGCTTACATGTCTGGCCTTCGTTTATGATTTCTGATATTTGGCCGAAAGTCAGGCAGGGGCAAATTGCGGTCACGAAACCTGTAAAATATATATACCAACTTTAATTGGTGGTAATCAACATACATATATAATAATGAGTTTCTATTTCAACCCAAGTCAATTAATTAAGACGATCGATGTAAAATATTAGATTTTGCATTGTTAAATTTAATTTGTGACATACAATTTCTCATATCAGTTGAACAATTGCAGAGATTCGTGGACCAAGAACGTAAATATCCTGGATCATTGTAAGCGTACGCTGGGATACCCTGACCATACATTCCAGGCTCCATATTGGATTGCCCTGGTGGGGGCATCCACGGTGCCGGTTGGTAATGTAGCGGCGGTGGCATGACCATGGGGTGGTAATAATAATGTTGTGGTGGCTCGGCCTGTGGCAATGGTGGGGATGTCGATGTCCACTGCTGCGGTGGAATAATTGGTGGTGATTGTGGTGGCAGCTCGGCTTGTGACATTGGCCCCGGTGGTGTTGGTGATGGTGGTGCAGGTACATCATGATTATTATATGGATTTGAAGGCTCCATACATGAATAGATGATTAACGAAGGTGGACCGGGAGAGACTTGTTATAAATATTATCTATTCATTGGGCGGGAGCAAATTATGAAGAAAAGCAGGTAGAAAAATAAATATTAGAAAGGATCGAATCGATACTTCGATTTGATTTTCCTTGGACAGTACTATGCTGATAATTGTGTTTGCCGACCAAATTACTTGTGTGGCTTAAGGTTAATCCAAATTTAGTTCATTTCCGAGATTAATGCATGTCATACCAAAACTTCATGCATGCTTGGCAATATGAACGTAAGTCTACTTTAGAATAGATGACACTTGACAGTATAATCTTTTGGAGCATTATTATTGAAATTCAAACAAGAAAATTAAAAAGGTATACAAATATTGAAATATTGGGGTTAATTTATCACATTATTGTAAAAATTACATTATTTATACAACAAATTTGACTCGTTTATTTTATAATTTTTTTATATATAGAATATTATTTTAAATTTTTCAAAAATAAATATTTTGTTAATATTATAAACAAAAATATTAAAAATCAATTTATTTTATTATTTTGTACAAATTTAAAATTTGGAAAGACTCCAGATTTATTTAAGTTACCATCAAACTAATATTTAACATCATTTTATATTACATCATCATAATATTATACCAAAATTAGTTTTACATTAAAATAATATAAAATATGGAATATTATAGTATTACTCTAAATGGGCCCAAAAATCAAAAGGATACAAAATTGATCGTATTCATTCCATTGGGAATTTGGGAGTGAAGACGTAGGTGGGGACGTGGGGTCGTATTTAATTTAAATTTTAAAACATTTGAATATATTAATAATAATTTATAAATTTTAAGAAATTGAATTGATGTAGCTCATAGATTTAGATTTTTTTTTTTTGAAATCTTATCAATTTTACATTAATTTTAAAAATAATAAAAATATTATTTAAATAAAATCTATAAATTTTATTTATTACCTACGATAAATATTTTTAAATTCAGATTGAATAACATAAAATTTTAATAATTTTTTTTAAAATTCAAATTAAATATATCAATATTTATGATTATTAAATATATCAATATATTACTATAAAATATATGCCACCTAAGCTTATTCAATAATACTTTATTAAGAAAGTATTACTTAAAAAATATTTGCATAATCTGTTTTGCTCGTACTAATAAAAGTTAGTAGTAATATACTCCGTATATAATTTAAAAATATTTTCATAATCTGTATTCCTTGTACTATGATTCTATATTTCCATGAATAGTTTTTCTTATCGTTCTAGATCTTTTGCATATTTTATTCCGCAAGTAGTACTTGAATGAGACATGTGGGGTCCAGTGATAAGTAGAATTATTTGCATTATTATTATTATTACATGTAAGGTAAGGTGAATACAAACACAAACGATAGAACTGCTCAAGTCCGCATGTCCATTTCTGTTATCTGTCCACACCACTTCAGTTGCCAAGAAATTACCAACTCGAATCTCGAATCGATCACCATTATTTTAAATTTCTGCTTCTGGGTTTTACTAAAAATCTGATTTTTTTTGTGGGTTCGTCACATTTTTTAGGTTCTTGGTGATATGGAAGATGATGGGATTGAAGATGGTAGCAGCAGTGTAAGATTGGCCGGAAGTAGCGTCGGAGTCGGAGAGTTTCGGTGGGTGGACGGAAGTGAAGTGGACTCAGAGTCACCTCCATGGTCACTTGATGAAGATGTGAGTGCTAATAAAGAAGATTATGGTGGGTCTATTAGGAGAAGATTAATCAAGAAACCAAAAAGAGTTGATTCTCTTGATGTTGAATCTATGGAGATTGTTGGTTCTTATGGTCACCATAATAAGGTGAAAATTTTGCATTTTCAACTTGAATTATATGTCACACTCACACACATTTGTTATATATAGTCAATTAAGCATATTTCACTACTAACATTAACCCTTCCTATATAATTTACTTGATATCATACACATAAGATTGCTACATTAGATGATATGGTTACCAATTACAAGTATAGATATACGAAATAAATTAACTAAATTTCTTATTTGGGAGAATGAAATGAGAAAGGAATGGAATGAAGTTGTCAACTAAACCCAAAAAAATTAGAATGTTCAGAAGAAATAGTGCAAAATAATGAGCGGGTCCAAATTTTTTATGTTTTCATTCGTAAAGAAAATAAGTATGAGTAAGAGGGAGAATGGAGGAGTACAAATTTCAATTCATTCCCTCCAACCTAAATACCAAACACAACTATCGGATTGACTGTTGGTAGATTTTGTGGCTAAATGGTTTATATTCGAACACAAACATATAAGTTAATGTTAAAATCCTTTTGGCCTTCATATCGATATTTTGTATTTTAAAAAACATTTGAGACTTTTTTGACCAGAATATTCTTATCTGGCTATTTGCTATATACATAGTACCACTCTTTTACAGATGATAATTGATAGGAATATCCCCCAGGTTTTCAAATAATTTGTGTTTAAAAAAGTAACCTTTGGTTGTTATTTACAGACTCTAGTAGAGTTGATGCATAACAACATAAGTCTTTACAAGTAGAACATTGAAATTCGCATCATATAACATTGAAATTCGCATCATATAACATTGTGCTTTACCATCACGAGTTGAGAATCATTTTACGGGATGGCTAATTGGTCATGTTATTAAGTAATGCAACAGATAAGCTAACGGGTACAAATTGTGTAATTGAATTTGTGGGGAAAAATGTATATATAAATTATAATATATATATAATATATATATATATATTATATATATATATAATATATATATATATATATATTATATATATATATAATATATATATATTATATATATAGCACCGCCATTTCTTAATCAATTTCAGCACTTCATTGGATCAGGATGATTCTACTTGGCGCACTCTTGCACTGGCATTTCAAACATTAGGTGTTGTATATGGTGACATGGGCACAAGCCCTCTCTATGTTTTTTCTGATGTGTTCAGCAAGGTGAACATCAAGTCAGATGTTGATGTCTTGGGAGCATTGTCACTTGTAATATACACAATTGCTTTAATACCTTTAATAAAGTACGTATTCATTGTGCTCAGAGCTAATGACAGCGGTGAAGGTATTAGTTTTTTGATCCAGACACTTTAATAGCTTTGGTTTGTTCATAGGTTTGATTTATATCCTGAATAAAATATGCAGGAGGAACATTTGCACTATATTCATTGATCTGCAGGTATGCAGATGTTAATCTTTTGCCAAATCGTCAGCCAGCTGATGAACAGATCTCTAGTTTTAAGCTCAAGTTACCCACTCCGGAATTGGAAAGGTCTTTAAATATAAAAGAAGTACTGGAACAGAATTCCTCCTTAAAAACACTTCTCTTGCTCCTGGTTCTTATGGGAACATCCATGATTATTGGGGATGGTATTCTTACACCAGCGATATCAGGTAGTGATTTATTTTGATTTCCCATACATGCTAGAAGCTTAGAAGGGTGTACTGGGAGTGCAGTACAAAGGCATATATTGTCAATGAAAAGGAGTTCAGTATGTATAACATGAATTAAGTGTGGACCTGTGATTATGTCTAGCGTAATTCTCATGAGTTGGGACAATGAGAACAATTTCAGACAGGCCTAAATGTACTACAAGTTATAAGGTCATTTTGTAAGTTTGACCAGGATCTAAGAATATTTGTCTTGTCCACTCAAGATCGAATCGTCGAAGAAAAAGACACGAGCAAAGACGCAAATTATATGAGTGTATTTATTGAATATTGATGTGCCTTCTAAGATGACTAAAAGCATTATTTGATCAGTCCCCATGGTTAAATTTACATTTGCTTTTATTAACAGCATTCCTTAGTAGGAAAGAAGTTTCACCTTTGTGCTATCCTTGTTCTAAAGGGGCACAAAAGTACTTCCTTGCAGGCATTATAACTTGCTGCCATTATTAAGTCACTGCAGCTCACCAGTTATTGTTGTCTTAATATGCACCCTCAGGATTCTTCGGAGAATTAATAATTTATCGCAGCCTTCTTGAGTTAAGATATGTACTCATTGTCTCATTTCCTGTTGCAGTCATGTCTGCCGTGAGTGGTCTTCAGGGTGAAATACCAGGGTTTGACACAAGTGGGTAACTTTTTTTTTTTACGCAATATTAAGCAAATCTTCTGATCCTTATGTTTGACTTATCATTCTACTTGATGCATACTTATACTGTTCTGATCTCACCTAGTACCAGTATATATGTATAATAGGCCAAAATTAGTCAAATTGCGGACTAACTTACCCCCATCAGTTTCTAATTCTAAAATACTGCAGATATACTAACTTACACATTAAATAATCAAAGTTTTGTTGAATATCTAAAACATCTCAACTATTAGTGCTAACAACAAGCAGTAGTATTTGCACAAAGCTCCTTGTCTAATTGGTTTTTTTAACAGATGCACTTGTTATGGTCTCAATTATCATCCTTGTCGGACTGTTTAGCATACAAAGATTTGGGACTAGCAAAGTGGGCTTGACCTTTGCTCCTGCCCTTGCTTTGTGGTTCTTTAGTCTGGGAGCTATTGGTATTTACAACATACTTAAGTACGATACATCAGTTGTAAGGGCAATCAATCCAGTTTACATCTATATCTTCTTTAAGAATAACTCTGGCAAGGCATGGTCAGCTCTTGGTGGTTGTGTTCTATGTATTACAGGTATTTCGAGGCGCCCTTTGTTGTTCTTTTAGCCTATTAATTTGAGCTTGGATTTGCTCTTTGTTCCGATAAATTAAATTAATGTTGACAGAAACTGTGTACACATATTCAAGTGCTTCTGTGTCACTCCTCTATAATCAATATAGTACACTAATGATTAATATATTATATCTGAACACTATTTATTTTATGATTTTAATATTTGGATAAGTACACAGAAGATAATTTGTGATTGCAGGTGCGGAAGCAATGTTTGCGGATTTAGGTCATTTCTCTGTACCTTCTATACAGGTCTTTCTACTATATTTCTTCTTCTTCTTTTGAATATATCCCTGTGAACACTTCTTACTTAAGGTGAGAACCTTACTGTGTCATTAATAGTTTAATATGTGTTATAAATACTAACTTCTGCAGATTGCCTTCACCTTTGTGGTGTTTCCCTGCCTTCTTCTAGCTTATATGGGTCAAGGTGCGTATCTGATGAATTACCCCAATTCAGCGAACAGGATATTCTATGATTCTGTGCCAGGTGATTCTTGCAAAAATGTAGCTTCTCACATTTCCTTTGATTTTCTGTATGTTTTTAAATTTGATGACAGAATTTATCTTCTTCATATGTGGTCATTGTATCACTAATTTCTTACACATTGGTGGAAAAACAGATGGTCTTTTCTGGCCAGTTTTCGTGATAGCTACAGTTGCTGCCGTAATTGCCAGCCAAGCCATGATATCTGCTTCATTTTCATGTGTGAAGCAATCCATGTCGCTTGGATGTTTTCCAAGGCTGAAGATAGTTCACACCTCGAAGAGACTGATGGGCCAAATTTACATCCCTGTCATCAATTGGTTTCTAATGATCATGTGCATTCTTGTGGTTGCCACCTTCAGAAGCACAACAGACATAGCAAATGCATATGGTAAGGTGTCCGTTGCTCGGGAATGCTCTATACACCTATACAGATTTAGTTGATTAAACAAATATTCTTAAACAGTTTAACATGTGCACTGCTTTTTGTTTTCCAATAAACCTTGAATCCTTGCAGTTAAATTTGGCTAACCAGATCTTAGAGGACATACCAAGTCACTTTAACAAGGTTTTAGCAAATATTTTGTAGGTATAGCTGAAGTTGGAGTCATGATTGTCAGCACAGCCTTGGTGACGCTGGTTATGCTTCTTATATGGCAAACCAACTTGTTTCTGGCACTGTGTTTCCCTCTTGTATTTGGATCAATTGAGCTTCTATATATGTCTGCAGTTCTTTCTAAAATCATGGAGGGTGGTTGGTTGCCACTGGCATTTGCTTCTTGCTTCCTCTGTGTGATGTACACATGGAATTATGGAAGTGTACTAAAGTACCGAAGTGAAGTCAGAGAAAAAATTTCGATGGATTTTATGTATGAGCTTGGCTCCACTCTCGGGACTGTGAGAATCCCAGGAATTGGACTATTATACACAGAACTGGTACAAGGCATTCCCTCCATACTTGGGCAATTCCTTTTGGACCTTCCAGCAATTCATTCTACAATTGTCTTTGTGTGCATCAAGTATGTTCCAGTACCAGTTGTCCCTCAAGAAGAAAGATTTCTATTTCGCAGGATATGCCAAAAAGACTATCATATGTTCAGATGTGTTGCTCGATATGGTTATAAAGATGTCAGAAAGGAAGATCACCGTGCATTTGAACAACTTCTAGTCCAAAGCCTGGAAAAGTTCCTGAGAAAAGAAGCTCATGAATATGACTTGGAAAGTAGTCTTATTGAAGTGGATCAGTACGATAGCATTTCAGTGAAGTCAAGAGAACCTACAGATACTTTGGAGGAGCTTACAATACCATTGATGCATGATCACATTTCCGAAAATGCAGAAACATCTACGTCAGAAGGAGGTGTAGTGGAATTACTACCATCTAGCTCAATACCAGGAGATGTAGATCCAAGCTTGGAGTACGAGCTGTCAGCTCTCTGGGAGGCCACAAATTCTGGATTTACATATTTGCTTGGTCATGGTGATGTAAGGGCAAAGAAAAACTCGTTCTTTATCAAGAAACTGGTTATTAATTATTTTTATGCATTTCTGCGAAGAAATTGCAGAGGTGGTGCTGCAGTTATGAGGGTACCACATATGAATATAATTCAAGTCGGTAAGACCTACATGGTTTAATCGATGCAACAACATTTTTCTGTGCATTGAAAGAATCCCTTTAGAAGAACTGTGTTTATTCTCCATTATTGTTATTATGGAGGACCAGATGTAGATTGTATTTATACTTTCTTCTTGATTATTTGCAACTTGAGATTGCACCGTGTAGGTGTAGCATTTGCATAATTGCTTCAACACTCTTGGTGGCTACAGTTGGCAGCTTGTTTATTTGTGTAAATCTGGGTTCATTGAATACATTAGTAAGGTCTATCTGACTGTGAAGAGGATTTGTTGTAATATTTCGACAAAAAGAAATTAAAATTTTAAAGTTGCCGAGAATTATCGTTTAAAAAATTCAAATTATATCATATTTCATTACTGTGATGAGCCACATTCCGATTTTATGGGCCTTCCCGTTTCGTTTCTTTGTTCCTTCTATTATTTCAACTAGCTTAGATCCGTGCGAACGGTTATTAGTATTATTTTATTAATTAAATTTTTATATATTAATATTTTATTTTTTTCATTTTCTAAATTATATTTATATTTTTATTTTTATTTTTAATATTTTTTAATTTATTTCATATCATATATAACTATATTATTATATCTTAATTTTATTAATTAGTTGTTTATATTTTTATTTTACATATATATTATAAAAATATAGAATATTATTATTAAATATTTTCTATTAATTGTGTTTTTTAATATTTTATTATTAACATTTTAATGTTATTTTATATATTTATTTTTATTCTTATTAACTTTATTTGATATCATGTGTGAATATATATATATATATATATATATATATATATATTATGAGTGTATTTGAATATTATTATTAAATATTTTCTATTATTTGCATTTTATTTTTATTTATGTTAAATAAAAGTCAAAATATTGTTTTAATTTTTTTGATATACCTACTCTTTATTATTATCGAACACGATAGCAACTAAACCACCAGATATCCTTTATTTTAGTTATACTCATACAATGCATGATTACTTTTTTAATAATAATATCATAGTCAAATTTATTAATATTTTAGAAATTTATATTTATTTAGTTTAAATATTAAAATTTAAAATATTTTCTTTTAAAAATGATATTAAGTAAGTCATTGTTATTTATTGATAATCGAACCTTTAATACTTTATTTATAAATAATATTAAACTAATTTTTGTATTCATAGAGAAATCAATTAATTAATTAATAATATTTATGATTTTACATTTTTATCACTGGCGACCAAACAATCCTAACTACCTTATTTCAATTATATATATGATATAATGTATTCCAACTTCCAAGTCTCCAGATTTTCATACATATTATTCGTTGTTTAGGATTACTATTATGGCTTGTTCGGAAATTTTAATTTTGTTTAAAATTCTCAATTTTATTAAATAATATATTTGGATAATTAAAAATAATTAGATTTGTATTTAATTTGAAATTTAAGATATTCAATTACTAGTATAAATTTAAAATTTTAAAATAACAACGTAATTCATATTATTTGAAATCTATTATTTAAAATAAATTTCATATTTTTATAATTTTATATAATTTATAAGTTAAAAATTATCTATAAGGACTCTAAACAGTCCAATAGTCATGTAACTTGGGCAACATTTGTTATCTCAAACCGGGCCTTAATAAGAGACAAGTTGTTTTAGAGTCGAACGATGGTAAGTCTGGCCTGGCCCAACAGATTTGTACTCAGCCAATTTCAATATCATTTTAATATATTTCATTATTTATTACCTAGTATAATTATCTTGTGTTTCAAATAATGAGGTCAAACTTTTCTCTGTTTCGCACATTGACTCCGTGTCTAGGGTTCTAGCCGTTATTTTTCCACTTTCCACACCTTCACTCCCTTTCACCGATTAAGCATCGTTCGTTCTCTCATCCTCTCTTCTATTTATTAGCTTTTTTTAATAAAATCGAGATCTAATCTCTTTTAGATAAGATCTTTGTACCTTGTTATCAAGGTTGTTAGTCGTGCCCATCTTTTTGGGATGTTAGTGTGTTATGTTTTGATGTTTTTGTGTGTCTTGTTATGAGTTTCGATAGTTTTTCGGAGAAAGATTTATATGATATTTCGGGAGATCTGTAAGACTTGCATCGAATCTAGAACGGTGATGAATATCGCAAGAGCTCGCCTTTCACAACAAAAAATTGTTCATATTTTGGGGGTATTTGTTCCTCCAATATCAGTTAATGTAACTGATAGTTCTGGACATTGAGCTACAGATGACACTTATGTGAATGTCAATTGCGATATTACTAGTTTAACACCCGGTGTAGGTTGGATTGCTCGAGATGTTAGTGTAATATTTTTCAGATTAAAGAATTTTAATATTCAATGTGTTAAGCGATTTGAAAATAAAACGATTATTTGTTTAGCTCGTTTTTTATTTCACAATCTAGTTGACAGTTCGAGTGTTCGTCTTGGCTGTATTTAAGTATTTTAATAAATGTATTAAATTTTGTTTGTCAAAAAAAATAATGAGGTCAAACTAAGAAATATTATTTCATAGAATTTGCGTCAAATGAATAAAATAGCTTCAGTTTCATACTGGTTTAGAATATTTTATACTTAAGCCGAGAGTTTAAAGGTAATATGTTAAAATACATAATAATTACAAAATATAGGGCCAGCTACTTAAAAATATGAGTTATGTCCCTGTCATTACATACAGTAATTTATGGTCAATTTCACCTGTATTTTTTTGGGTTAAGGAGTAAAAAGGCATTGTGGTATAGGTGTAAGAACAAATAAACTCCTATAACTTTAAAATGAGCAAGTAAGCTCTTTAATTTTATGTTGTCGGTTCAACATAACCTTTCCAGTTAATTTTTCTCAACCGTAGTTACTGAATAGTTATAAAACTTTTAATAATATTAATATTAAATACCTATATTAATATATTGTAAAACACAAAAAAATTATATAATTATAAATATTTATATATATTGTAACATTACTATACCAAAATATATAACAATTATATACTAAATATTATAATTTTAATATTATGACATTATCAATCATTCTATTGCTACATTAATATTGTTACACTAAAAAATATCAAAATTATATAAAATATTAAATATTCAAGTAAAAACATATCCCTAAATAAAACGCATAAATTTTATCCTTTTTAAATACGAAGAAAAATAAAATATGTAAAAAATAATTCTACACAAGTTTATAACTAAATTAAAATTATTAATGTAAAAAAAAATCATATTAATATAATAATAAAAAATATCAAAATAATTGTACATCACAAGAAATGCAACCAAGTGTGTGTATATATTATGATTTAATAGTAAAATATGACATATATTTTGTTAGTTATTAAAAAAATGTAAATGTTGATAGACTAAATAAAATATAAATCATATGCAATTAGATATTTATTATCAAAAAAATGTAATATATATTTCATAATATTTCTAACTATGATTAGAAAAAAATTAACTAAATGGGTTATATTGAACCAACAACACAAAATTGAAGGGCTCATTTGACATCTTTTAAATTATAAGAGCTCATTTCCTCCTACACCTATATTAAAGGGGATTTTTTGCTCATTAACCTTTTTTTAATTAACACATTTAATGAATAATGAGAATTTTTAACTTTTATGATATGAAATTTTACTACATGTATAAATTACAATAATAATTTTAAAGTTAGAGTTCACAACTTAACAATTTTATTGTTACTTGTTAGGAAGGGCTGAAGGAGGGGATGAAGGGCCATGGTTGTGCACGTATACTAGTAATATTTTTAGTAATAGGACGGATTACCCGCTCACACAACTCAAAGCTGCCACGTGCTATCGAATTAAAACAACATTAAAATTTTGAATGACGCCGAGTCAAATAAACTTTTGGTTTGTATTAACTTCAACAACAATAATCCCTGAAAGTAGTGCAACGAAAGTTGTCTCCAGTCCCACGTTTAATATACACATATTTTCATTACTCGAAAACTCTTTTAAAAAATTACTTCCAAATGATATAGCCAGCAGTAAGGGAAGTTTTAGCTCGATCTGAAATCGGTAGTTTTGTTTAATTTTTTATAATTAAATTGATTAACTTTTAATTAAAAATCATTTTTTTTAAATTTTAAAGGATTAAATATTATATTTTAAAATAAATTAAATATATTAAATTAAAATAAATTAATTTTATTTTTTTTGATATATAATTAAATACTTTTATAATATAAATGTTGTAATATAATTATTAGAATTTATAAATAATAATAAAAACTAACTTTTAAATCTAACTATTGATTATAACTAATACCATTGAAATGAATTTTTTTACAGGTTCAATTTTTTTTACATAATATGTATTTTATACCATTTCAATTAATTATTTTAACTCTTCCTGTCGGGGATGTCCTCATACAAATTGATATAACGGATTTGACATGTAAATCGCCCGTGAATTGATTTTACATGTTGCAAGGTGATGCTCAGTTACACAAATCGTATATTTCGCACTACTTTAATGACCAATTTAAGGACACTTAACAAAACAATGAAAGAACACTATTTTTGGCTCAGAGAAGATCGAGGAAGATTTGTTGAGAACTTGAGATCATAAAACGCATGCATGTCGCTCAAAGGTGCTAGAGTACTATTCTATATTCTTCTACTATTTGCATTTTGCGACGTGAAAGTGTGGAAACAGGCAAACAGCATCCTCGTCTAAAATAGACCAAAGTCCGTGCAAACAATCAAACGTGAAATAAAGTGATAACTGTACATGGAAATAAATCATAAAACAGAGAACTGTTGCCAGTTCATGGATGAATAACCAAACTGGTGGGCCACGCAATAGTTCTTTCATTTCCCTTGAAATAAGAAACAAGAAATAAGGGCATGCAATAATTCATTTAGATTGTGTTATGGTTTAGACCGAAAATTTTAATTTTTATACACAGACACGAAGATGAAATTAATATTAATATCTATATTTTAAATATCTATACTATATTATTAATGCTTTGGTCCATTTTTTCAACTTCAAATGCACGGGTGTCTGTCTCCTATTCAATTTCAAACACATTCTTTTAATTAATATACTATCATATTTTAATTTTCTCATTAGTCAATCTCTTTAATTTATTTAATATCAGAATTTATTAATTAAATTTTATGAATATTAAAATAATAATATTATTTTATTTATATTAATTGAATTTTATTATTGTGCTCTATCTATATTATATATACTTTATTACTTTTATATTATATTACTCTAAAAGAACTTCATTTTTAATTAGAATACAGAGTTATACTCACAATCTAATAGCATGTTTCAATTTTCTCATCGCTCAAACATTTTAATTTATTTTAAATTACAACTTTATAATAAAATTTTTGAATATTAAAATTATATTAAAATTTTATCTATATTAAAACATACTATTTTATTTAAATTTTAATTAAAATATTTTTAATATATTCAAAACCCTTTTTATTAATAAAAAAATATTAATGCTTTGCACGGGTTATTAATCTATGTTAATTAATATAAATATATATCAATATATTAATGAGACCTTAAACACATAATATAAATATGATGCAAAACTAATTTATCTCATGCACAACATTACATAAAAAATATTAATAACATAAATATTTAAATTAAATATTTAATTCATTTAAAATATACATTATAAGATATTATTTATTACTCTAGAGGCTAGTATAAATAAAAACTACATCAGTATATAAATACACGTCATGTGTGGTATTTAGATTTATCTTTAAATATATAACATAATTAATTCAATAAAATATAATTTATATATATATATATTATAATAAAAAATATCTTTACCGGCTAGTATTGTGTGATAAATGAATTATAAAATTTTATATTTCAACATATAAAAATATTATTGTTAAATTTAATAAAGAAGAATTTCTTCTGGTAAGAGTGAACAAGTATTATTGTCAAATTCTTTTGAAATTATATCAAATATTAATAATAATTTGTTTTTTTAATTTTAAAATAATCAATTTCCCCAAAGTGGCGTTAAATTTTATATTATTTTTTGAAAAAAATTCTATAACAATTTTTTTAAAGGACATGTAATTTATTTCTAATAATTTTTTTGTTTTACTACAAAATAAATGTTTCATGTTCTTTTCAAATTAATTATAATTGTTTATTTCTTGATTTTTATAATATTATTCTATTTCTGACATTAAGACACATGAGCATAACTTATTTCTTATTAATTTTTTGTTTCATTACTGAACATATAATTTATTTTATATTTTTTTTACTGAACACTTACAAATCTCACATTACATGTGTATGATTTAAGATTATTTTACAGGATGTTTATCCGACTTTTAATTTATTTTAAAACATAACTTTCTATTTATTTTAAAGAACATTTACTTGATAATTTTCAAATATATACGCTGGATAATTCACATTTTTTTGACTAATTTGACTTATACCTTTACAAATAAATAATGCAGAGTCAAACCAAAAATCTGAAACAGCAGAAGATACGCCGTCAATTACTTGAAATATCCAACCATGCTTACCTGATTAATCCACGTAACTACGTAAGAAGTCATCAAAATCATCATGTAGTCTGCTAAGATTGTATTATCTAGGGCTGAGCACGGTTCGGTTCGGTCCGGTTTTTGACCGGAACCGGAACCGCATATCTTCGGTTTTAAAAATTGAAAACCGCAACCGCAACCGCAACCGAACCATCGGTTTCGGTTTTAAAAAGACCGGTTCGGTTTTTATCGGTTCGGTTTCGGTTAAAAAATCGGATAAATAAAAATGAAAAAAAATATAATTTAAATCATTATATTTTTACATTCAAATTTTATACAATCAAATATTTGATCACATTCTGCATAATAACACTACAAAAGAAAGGTAAGAAACTTTAATAATCAAATTTTAAGGTTGAATCAACAAAATGTGAATGTCTTTTATCGTAGTATGCAATCTAAAAAGCACATAACCATATCTAATGATGTTTACTCCTGATTATATGTTTTTTAATTGGAAAATAGAGGAATAAAATGTTGTAAAGGGGTTGTCATATTCCCACATTCAATATTAGTATAGTTGATGTTGTAATATGAAATATAATTGAATTATATATACTTAAATTATTAGTCAATTTTAAGGAAATTTAATACTTAAATTATATATATATATATTATATAATAAATTTATTTATTTTAATGATCGGTTCGGTTCGGTTTTTTTCGGTTCGGTTTTGACCTATAACCGGAACCGGAACCGAAAGTCTCGGTTTTTAAAAATCAAAAACCGCAACCGCCGGTTCGGTTTCGGTTTCGGTTTTTTCGGTTCGGTTTTCGCCGGTTTCGGTTCGGTTTCGGTTTCAATTCGGTTTTTTGCTCACCCCTGGTATTATCATTGTCATTAAACTGTTCATACTGCATATTGTCCACACTTTATAAATAAATAAATACACACATGCTCATCTCTCACACGAACCCGGCAACTTGGGAGTCCCTACTTCATCAACCGTAACAATTTCAAACGTAATTATTTTAACTTTATTTAATCCACAAAAATTAATAGAGATAATTATGACACTAAAATGGAGATAAAACGTTTTTTCTTGAATTACATTATTTCCCCCCCCAAAAATTTTAATTTTGAATGTTTATCCTATGAAAAATTAGGCTGTTTTTGTTAAACCTTATAGCACTCCAAAAAACTTAAATTAGTTAAATTTAACAAATTTAAGATATTCATAAGAATATGATAAAAATATATTTATATTAGATGTATGAAAATTTAGTGATTATTATGGTTCAACTAGATCTCATGAAAAAGTTAATTTGTTAAATAATTTTAAATATTATTTATCTCATACATTTTTCTACATACTACCGCGTGTTATACGTTGTTCATGGGTTACAAAATATTATTATATTATATTACTCTAGATATTTATTATTTATACACTATTTTTTTATTGCACTTCTAGTTGCTTGGCTAATTGTAGTAGAGTTTTTTTCTCTAAAATATTATTATTTTAATCATTTTTCTTACCGAATAAAACATTGTCTCCCTCATGTATCATGTATGTATATATAATATTCTGATAAGTGATATGAATAGATACATTTACTTATATATATGTTTCCTGGAAAGTTCTTTAGTCTTTAAAGGGGTCATTGTTGAATGGGGTTACTGGGGCTTTGAAGCAAGCTAACATGGATCTTGAAACCGGGTCAAACAAAAATCATGTCAAGGTTAGATTTTTATCCAGTTTCTTTTGTTTTTTCAAGAAACTCATGTTTGTAATGAAAAAAATGTATGTTTTTGTGTTTAATGTAGAGAGAATCTTGGAGAACAGTTTTGACATTGGCTTATCAAAGTTTGGGTATTGTATATGGAGATTTGAGTACATCTCCTTTATATGTATTCAATAGTACATTTGCTGAAGACATTAATCATTCAGAAACTAATGAAGAAATTTATGGAGTTTTATCTTTTGTGTTTTGGACACTTACTTTAGTTCCTCTTGTTAAGTACGTGTTTATAGTGTTAAAAGCTGATGATAATGGTGAAGGAGGGACATTTGCACTTTACTCACTTCTTTGTAGGCATGCTAGGGTGAGTTCATTGCCTAATAATCAACTAGCAGATGAGGAATTATCATCTTACAGGAAAGAAATTTGTACTAATCCTGACCCTGATAATTTCGGGTCGAGGCTGAAATCGATTTTGGAGAAGCGTAGAGTGTTGCAGAGGATTTTGCTTATATTGGCATTGATAGGAGCTTGTATGGTTATTGGAGATGGGATTCTTACGCCAGCTATTTCTGGTAAATTTTCTTGTTACATTTAGGAGATTGGTTTTGTGTAAAATTTGAGTTCTTGTTGTTTGGAATTTAATCCATTTTTTTTTGAGGTAGTCTTTTCAGCGGTATCTGGTGTAGAACAACTGGCTATGCATAAAGAGCATCACAAATGTAAGATTCACTTTTTACCTTTTTGATGGATGATATATATCTAGTTTCCTTATTTTGTGTCCCTATAATTTGTTACAATGATCATTATGGATCTTTGCTTGCTAATTTTAATATTTTGGGAAATTTTTTAATGAGATTTACCTTTCATATGAGTTGGTTTAGGTGGAAATCCATCTTTTCTTGCCATTATGAGTAACAAAGCGCATTTTGCTTTTAAGTGGCATTTATGAAGTATTTTTAGTGTGTTTATCAGATATGCATCATCAGATATGTACACCATTTTATAAGGGACATAGGTACCTTTATTACACCTTTAGGAGCTTTTGACTTCTTACCAAGTTAATAAGTTAATCTTCCACTTTTGAATACGTGCAACATTAGTGATCCACTTGTGCATCATATATCAAGCATTCAGGATTACTAGGGTAAGCAATTTTTGGTAATAATGCAATTTAGACAGGGATTGAATGATAAATAAAAGAAAGTTGAAGCTACTGTTTTGCCCTTCTCAATCCCCGGATACATCTGATATAGTGCTAATGGATCATGCCTTTTCTGCCATCCCATTCCCTCGTCACAATGTATGACAATGGAATTTTAGTACCTGCAAATTTTATATGATTATTACTTTGATAAAGTGGAACACAGTAAGCACAATCCGTGAACTGAGCATATATACGTTGAGATGTGAAACTTTGTTGCTTTCATAACATGGAGCTGTTGATGTTGTGCCTATTATTAGAGCTGCAGGATCAATATTTCGAATGATAATGTAGGCAGTTTAAGTCCAAGTTAGATGATAAATTATAAATTTTTTAGCCAACTTTAGGAATTCAAACTTTAGTCCTCATCCAAAAATCCTCCCCCCCCCCTCTTTCTCAGAGAAAAAAGTAATTGTAGCCGCGGACGTGTCATAATGAAATAACTTAAGTAGGTACAATGTAGTGGCAACGCTACTTATGTTATTTCATTATGACACTTCTGCGGCTACATCACTTGGTAGCATAAGTTAATTGTTGGAAGCTTTTATTACTTTTTGCTGAGTTAACACGTTATGTTGCCACTTGTGAACATGTGCGAGTTTTGTGACATTAATGATATACTTCTGGATCATAAATCACCAAATCTAGCAGTCAGGATTACTAGGCTAAGTAATATATAGCAATTATGTAATTTAAATAGGGGGTAGAGGGTTGAGAAAAAAGAAATTTGAAGCTACTGTTCCATCCTTGTCATTACTCTTGTTACTTCTAAAATACTGCCATTGAATCACGTCTTCTCAGGCCTTACATAAAATATGACGGTGGAATTTTGACTGTTGTCAAATTTGACATAAGGGTTACTTTGATAAAGCGGCATTAAATACACAAGTGACGGAGTGAAAAAACAATAAATAAAGAGGTAGTTGATTGATTGACGGAGACGTTCTGTAGTGGAACAACATAATTTAGCATAGTCACAGTTGTGTTGTGATAAAATACACAAGTATTGTAGACACTATATCGTAGTCACTCATGAATTATGACCCCTTGCATTTAATAATTAGTATATTTCTGCTGATACTGCAATGGTAGTTGATTGTTAGGCGGAGACGTGCCCATAGTCAAACAGTACAACTACGCATAGCTGGAGCCGTGTCGTGGTGAAATACATAAGTAGCATAGATGCTATACAATGTAGCTACTCATAAATTATGACCCCTTACAGTTAATAATTAGTATATTGCTGCTGATAATGCAATGGTGGTTGATTGTTAATCAGAGATGTGCCATAGCAAAACAACATAAGTAAGCATAGCCACATTTCTGTCGTGATGAAATACATAAGTAGCATAGACGTTATACATTGTAGCTACTCATGAATTATCACCCCTTATTGTTAATAATTACTATATTGCTGCTGATAAAGCAATTTAATTGCAACTACAGGACTTAATCCTTGATTGAATATTGGAACTCTAACCTACCAATTAGCAGGACATATAGAAAATTTTTGGCTGCAAGTGTCCAATGTGGATACGTGTCCAAGTGTCGGATTCGGCAATATTTTGAAAATTTTACACGTTTTTAGCCTAAAATAAGTGTCCAATTGTCCATACCCATGTCCGAGTGTCGAGTGTCTGACACGGGTACTCGAGGTAAAATGAAGAGCCGGGGTAACAGAGGTATGATTTACTATACTGTTTTAAATTAGAATAACCAACCAGAAGAATTTTAGAAACTTTGCCATAAACATACTTGCTACACTAAAAAATAATTAAAACATTAGTATGCTTCAGTTCATGGTATGATGAACTTGCAATGCAGCAATATCCCAGATTGTTTTCAAAATCCTGGATCATGTTAAATACATCCTGAAGATTTTCGAATTTTGCAGATGTTGAAGTCCCAATAGCATGCATCATACTGATTGGATTGTTTGCACTTCAACATTATGGCACCCACAGAGTTGGATTTCTATTTGCACCTGTTGTTATAATATGGCTTTTCACCATCAGTGCCATTGGTTTATATAATGTCCTTCACTGGAATCCTCATGTGTACCGAGCACTTTCCCCATATTACATGTATAGTTTTCTGAAGAAAACCCAAAAAAAAGGGTGGATGTCCTTGGGTGGGATCTTGCTATGCATAACAGGCAAGTTTATCACCTAAGGTGATACTAAATGCTTTAGATCTAATACTATATCAAATAACTATTTCTTTTCACCGAATATCTAAACTTTATCACATTTATGCAGGTTCAGAAGCTATGTTTGCAGACCTGGGACACTTCTCCCAATTGTCAATAAAGGTATACTTGTGGTTCCCTTCTACTTGACAGCTACTTACTGTTACAAATTTATTTTGTATTCTTTTTATAGGATACGTGTTATATTTAAGAAACTCATATTTTTCCAAGGACCTTGCAGCGAGGAGACTCACTGAATTATCACAATTTTATAGTTAGAATAACAATAATCTAAGCCTTCAATGAACTTGTATATTTTTTTAAATCTTGTATCTTAGGTTTTGCAAAATTGGTGCTATATTCATACTACCCATTTCTCATCAAACACATGACCTTTTGAAAAAGACAACAGCCTGAAGCAAATGCTGTTTAGATTAGTCTAGGATGCTGTAGTCTGGCAAATATAGCACTCCATTTGATGACACTCTTTAGGTTGTATCGTTTTGAGACAGCAACTTTGTAACATACTTTCTTATTATAGTTATTAATTATTTCTTTTCGCAGATTGCTTTCACAACATTTGTTTATCCGTCTTTGATCCTTGCTTATATGGGTCAAGCTGCATACTTATCTCAGCATCATGTGACTGCTCATGATTATGATGTAGGATTTTATGTTTCTGTCCCCGGTAGGTTTTCCAACCATTTCTTTAGAAAGGAGCATATGAGTAGTGGGTACCTTTTAGCTAACTTAAGATAGCTTACAATTGATTCCAGAGAAAATAAGATTGCCGGTTCTGGTGATTGCCATTCTAGCTGCAGTAGTGGGAAGCCAAGCAATTATTACAGGAACTTTTTCAATCATCAATCAATGTTCTTCACTTGGATGCTTTCCTAGAGTTAAAGTAGTCCACACGTCAAATAGCATTCATGGCCAAATCTACATCCCCGAGATTAACTGGATCTTGATGATTTTATGCTTGGCTGTTACAATTGGATTCAGAGACATGAGACGCTTGGGTAATGCATCAGGTATAGAAATATTCAGAGTGGTAATTATTTTTTTGCTAGCAGTATAGCAATTATTACATGTTACATTGGTAAAGTAGTCCAGTTTGTCTATGTACTTCTGAAGGAGTACGAATTGTTCAAATTCCATTAGCTTGCATGATTTTTAATGTCTTTGTATTTTTGGGAGTCGGGTACGGTAGTCATTACAGTGATGCTGGTTACAACTTGTTTAATGTCTTGCATGATTTTTAATGACTCTGTCTTTGTATTTTTGGGACTCAGGTTTGGCAGTCATTACAGTGATGCTGGTTACAACTTGCTTAATGTCTGTAGTTATGGTGTTATGCTGGCATCAAAGCATCTTTCGTGCAATTTGCTTTGTGTTGTTTTTTGGGACAATTGAAGCTCTTTTCTTCACTGCTTCTCTTGTCAAATTTCTTGAAGGTGCTTGGGTCCCAATTGCTCTTGCACTCATATTCATGATAGTGATGTATGTCTGGCACTTCGGAACACTCCAGAAGTATGAGTTTGATCTCCAGAATAAGGTCTCTGTTGATTGGTTTCTTAGCTTGGGTCCCAGCCTTGGCATAGTACGAGTGCACGGGATTGGTCTCATTCATACCGAGCTAGTGTCCGGAATCCCAGCAATATTCTCACACTTTGTTACCAACCTTCCAGCCTTTCACCAGGTCCTAGTGTTTCTTTGCGTAAAATCTGTACCGGTTCCTCATGTTGAACAGGAAGAACGCTTTCTTTTGGGTCACGTAGGTCCGAGAGAGTACAGGATGTACAGATGCATTGTACGATATGGTTATCGCGATGTTCACAAGGATGATATGGAGTTTGAGAAAGACCTGTTTTGCAGTATAGCTGAGTTTATAAGGACAGAAAAATCAGACACCGACAGAGATAAATGTTCTGGGAATGACAATGAGAAAATGATGGTTGTTGGAAGGCCTTCAACCAGTGCACAAGGTATACATATGTGGGAAGATAATTTAGACGATTCTGAAATGGTTGGCGCGTCAGAGCAAATTAATATACAGTTACAGTCTCTAGGAGTGGACAAGCCAAAGAAAAGGGTGAGATTTGTCGTTCCAGAAAGCCCGAAAATCGACAGAGGAGCACAGGATGAGTTGCAAGAACTGATGGAAGCTAGAGAATCTGGGGTAGCTTATATATTGGGACATTCCTATATGAAGGCAAAGCCAGGGTCTAGCTTTATGAAAAAGCTTGCAATAAATTATGGATATGAGTTTTTGAGGAGAAATTCTAGAGCATCTACACATGCACTGAGTGTACCTCATGCATCCACACTAGAGGTTGGAATGGGTTACTATGTATAATGTTGATAATAGGTGAACAGCCCTTCCTTCTTTCTTTCTTACTTTTGGTATAGATTAGAGAATATATAGTGTTGTAAATATTTGTATATGTTATATATTTGGTGACAGAAAAAGGGAAATATATAAATCATATCTTTGATCTAGTTGCTCTATGGTTAATAAATGTATGGTCTAGTAGCGTTATGGGCGTGTCTACTGTCACCATGGACCAATCCAATTCAATGTAGGCAACATTGTATATAATTTTATCAGGAAATTTATCTAGTTGAAGAGCACCAACAGCCCAATTTGAAGAAAGCAAGATGGTATAGTATCATGATGGGTCCTCTTTAAAATGACCTTTCTGCCAAGGGTACTGTATTCCACGTTAAAGATCTGAAGCCGTATGATCTGAAATTTAAACCATGTTAACAGCCTAACACCCATCACCAATTAGTTATAACTTTGCTTTAATCGGGGTTCCGCAATATATTCGAGCACTGCTGCAGTATACCAACAGGCTCCCTGGTTTGCAAGTTTCCATCAGCATGTCATTGTATATGCTAAATGGGGACTGTTTAAATACTACGTTAAATTAGTAATTCGTGATCGAAATTATCGATCATGGTTACTTCTCTGTTGATCGATCATAGTTACTTCTCTTTTGATACCTAGTTAATTTTGATCGATTATAGTTACTTCTCTGTTGAAGTGTTGATCAATCATAGTTACTTCTCTGTTGATACCTAGTTAATTTTGATGAAGATGCTTCAGCCATTTGATTCAAAGTGCACCTTGATGGCTTGATAGTTGTAAGATTGTGAAATACGCAAGTTGTACTCTTTGAAGAGCCACGGTAGAACATTTCTACCTCTTATAAGAGGAGAAAAGTACGAGGTACATGGGAAAATCCCTACCAGAACACGCTGATCACTTAGAGCTATTACAGTAATTCTTTGGCAGTGCAAATGCATCGAGCAACTAGTATTTTATAACGTGTGAAGGTCTAAAATTTGTCCTTCTGGTTCTAGCTAGAGAGTAGAGATTAGAGACTTTGGAAGAAGTTGCCATCTTCTTTGTCGATCGTTTTTGTGAAATTCTAAAATTCAAATGACATTTGACAAATGGAAACGTTATTTTCATAATTTTTTACGCGAATAGAAGAATTTTGGGGGCGGCTGCGGGTTCCCACAGTTAAAAAAAAGTATAACAGTTACGAAACAAGTTTTGTTGTATGCAAAACTAGACTTTGCATTTTTTAGATTTTATTATTCGATAATTTATCCTGAAGCGAATTAATACTTGACACTTGTTAATGGTAAGTTGTGTCACCATCCAGGATGACATTATTTGGCTTTCCTTTTCTTCTTTGATGTGCTTAAAAATGTTGATTACAAATATTATAATTTTGATTTTAGTTCAATTTTCGATCCTTTTATAAAATAAAAGTAGCGGAAAAGTAATTATATACTTGTTCTTGAAAATCAAACAATTTTTTTTTTTACATTAGTACAAGTCACAACTCACAAGAGGAACACTCTAATTTAAGTTTTAATTGAATTCACGAAAAAGGGTCAATTTTATTTTTTTCAAAATGGACAGTATAGAGATTGAAAGGATACCCCCCCCCCCCCCCCCCCCCGGGCTTATTTGGCATTTCGCGATCACGAACAAATTCGGGTTGTTTTTGTTGTACGTATAACTTTCATGATATTGGTAGTTAGGATATAATTATAGGCTTGTGTGGCCGTGGGTAATAGCCTAATGGCTATTCTATGTGCGCAATTGAATACTACTATCCTTTTATTTATATGCCTTCCGATGTGACTTACGATGTGAATATATCTCTAACAAATATTGGGGTGAACAAGAATCGAACGACCTGACAAGAGATAAACATTTACCTCGTCGCATTCTACTATCATTTATCTCATGTAGATGGGTATAATATAATATCACGCTCCCTTTATTTTAATTTTTAAGAAGTATATAAAAAGTTTTCAAAAAAAGTAGGTAAAAATAATTTTATTAATTTTTTCCAAAAAAATATATTTATAACAATAAAAATTTTAAAATAATTTGTAAAGCTATTTTCCTATGCAGCTTAAAATATGTGTAAAAAATTAAATTAACAAGTATTTGGAATAGAAGAAACAGTAATTACTCCGTATTACTATATAAATTGATGAATTAATATGAATTGAATAGCGTTCGAGCTGCGACAATATTAGGTTGGATAGATAAAATAAAAAAATGATTACTATAAAAAAAATGATTAAAATCCGATTATGACCTCATCTTCCATTTCTATCATATACTTGGAAAATATGTTGAACTACTCGGTAGTCGATACCCAGAAAAAATTCGAGTAGGCAGAAATTTATCGCGTCGGTGGATGATAATTAATATGAAATACAAATGCTGTATATAAAAAAATATTCTAGTGGAAGACTTCTAAATCGTTTTCCTGTCAATTATCACTAGTAGAAAAAGAGTGCACTAGGTTAGAGAAATACAAAGGGCATTAAACTTGAAAGAAACAACACTCCATAACCCCACAATCCACCAACTATGACGATTCCTCTTGCCAACCAAATGTTTTATAAAATCATAGCTAATAACAGGCTAACAATCGTGTGAAAACTTTTTAGCGTGAAAACCGTGAAAATTTTCATTACATTTTGCAGAATTATAATAAAAAATGAAAAAAAATATTTAAAATAACTTTTTATTATAGTTTTGCAAATAAAATTATGGTTTTGCATTATTTTTTTCATTTTTTATTATGATTCTGCATAATTTAATAAAAATTTATACGGTACTCACCCAAAAAAATTTGCAGCGAAGTGTCACCGTTAATAATATGCTATACGAATATAGAAACTTCAACTTACTCATCATCACAAGACTCTCTCCCACTATTTTATGGATCCCACACCTAGAATAAGCTCTCCTGCTATGTAAAAATATCACATAATATTAAGCTCTAGACAAGCCCAGTTCCCTCTGGCAAAAGCAAAATAATACCCTCCATACATTATAAACTTGCAGTCTGTACTAATTTTTAATTTTTTTTGTAAAAGTTATGCATATATGTACATGTACATGTACATCTGTGACTGTAATTATAGTAAAAAGATACCCTAGATACAATGTCAATCTAATCTTCCATAGTTCCATTGTATTTTTAACAACTCAACATGTGTGGTGGATACAGAATGTGACTTGAACATGTGATTCTACTTTACTGTCTGACTTGAGCTTTCTGTGTAGTAGCTTATGCATTGTGTAAACCAAAATTTTCATAGTATATATAAGTTGTAATTACACCATATAAATTTTAGATAAAAGAAATTAAGGCATTCTAAAAATCACAACTGTAATCAAGATTCTTCAATTTGAATAGAAAGATAAAGTGCATGTTTGATGTTTCCATCTTGCTAAAGGACGTGAGGGGAAAAAAGCATCATTCACAGTAGTTTCCATAGTAAAAGAATATAAAGAGCGCCAAGAAAGTAAAAGTGGCGAAAAACTTTAATTAGATCAATGAAAAAAGTACATGGCAAAAATCCATCTATACTTAATGTAACTTAAGTCCTAACAGTCCATGGCAAACTTATATTACTGGAAGAACTAACCATGTGTGTATCTGCAGAATTAGAGAACTTATCTGTCCTAGGCCATAGCCAGATCTTGGAAACAGAAAAGCTCTCACCTTTGCTTCTATTGTCAATTTTCTTAGCATCAAAATCGCCTTCAGTTGAAGAATTCCAATTATGTCCATTCCTCACTTTCACAGGCTTATCTTTACTACTCGGACCAAAGGCAACTTGCAACTCTGAATTGCCAACAACATATTGAAATGATCCCATTGAGTAACACCTTCTTGCATCCAAATTACTGTTACTTAGTTCCGCCACCTCATTAGTGTCAATTTTTGCTTCAACATTCGTGCTTCTAAATTTTCCAAGTCTAACCGGAAACATCCTCTTTTCACTAGCAATCTCATCGGTATCAGCTGGCTTTTGACAGCAAGAAATACCAATGTGAATACTACCTGAAAACCCATCTTCATCTATTCTCGAATCATCAAAATCAAAAACTGGATTTTCCATTGAGAACCCGGGCGTAAAAAGGGTTCCTCTACAAAGTGGACAAGTCGAATTCGACAATAACCATGTATCAATACAATCAATGTGGAAAGCATGACTACACAAAGGAAGCAGTCTCAGTTTATCAAGTTCCGAAAACTCACAAAGACAAACAGCACAATCAAATGGTTCTTTTAAACCCCTTATCTCCTTATAAATAAACACGGGAAGAGCATCGATAAAAGCTTGATCCAAGCCAGAATCATGTAGATTAAAGAGTTGTTGTAACTGTCTCTGGACACTCTCAGAACCGGACATTTCAGGAAATCTACTAGATTGCGAGCTTGGGGAGGAAGATCTTTTTCTCATAAGAAATCTAACAAACAAGTGTAGGATGCCACAAATGAAAAATATAACAGCTAGTATTACTATAACAATAAGAACTGTTGGACTAATTTTACTACTAGATGATGAGTTAGTTTCGTTCTGGTAAAAAGGAGGCTGAACATTAGAAGGTCGGCTCACAAGAAGGTTTCTTTGCTTGATTCTAGATTGAATCAAACGCATTTTAGCTAATACAAATAATCAAATCCAAACAATATCATTTACATAGCCTCAACCACAGGTATCAAGAAGTTGAGATATAAACCCAACTACTTTACAAGAATATGAATCATATTCTTGTTTGTATTCACAAGGAACCCACTTCAGTAAAACACACTAAACCTGTATAAAAATCAAATCTTGACTTTTCTTTGAGGATTAAACATACATTATAATAGCTTGAACCAGTGGTAACTTAACTTGGATTTTATTGAAAAAAGATGTGTGAAGTAAGCTTACCCAGATGAATTTAGAGCATCTGCAGAGCTTGAATTGCATAAGATGAAGTAATACACTGTTTTATTTATTTTTATATTTGGGTTATGAGGGAAGAAAAAAATGTTAATTTTATTTTCAAAGTTATGTGAATGGGACATTGGGGTGACTGACCAAGTGACGAAGGCAGGGCGTGAGAAACAGAGCCAGACTCTAATCTGTAAAGCCCAAGTTTTTAAATTATGAGACCCAATTGTATGACACACATGCAAATATTAGTTTTGTTTAAAAGTTGGTTTATTTGTTCCAACGCAAAGTCCAAATTTTTCAGAACTTTTAGCTAACAACACATTAATAAAGTAACTTCGATTGTTAAAAAATAATTAAAAAAATGAAAAAAGACAGGGACAATAGGAACTGGTCTGAGCCCAGCAACTTGGCTCCAGCTTAGCCAGTTTTCTCCTCCAACGCACGTAAAAAAAAAAAAATCATTCACACGATATCACTTGAGCCTGCATTGGAGATGCTCTTATTAGCCTTTCAAAAAGTAGCAAGATTGAAATCAGATAAAACATTGGGAGTTGGTTTGAATTTTGTCGTCGATGGATGGAATTTAATTATAATTATGTTTTAAATTACATGTTTATTACAATATAAAGCTAACATATAAATATTTATATATTAAATTTCTTGTGTATTTTTTTATAATTATTTGAATTTATCATTTTTATTAATATTTTTAAAATAAATATTATGAAGACTAAATTTTAATATATTAGAGAATAAAATTTCTAAAATTACGTTAGGGAAATTACTTAAGATGCAAGTGTTTTTTAATACGGGTATTTTTGTAATTTTATATAATTTTCTGTAATTACGATATATTATTAACCCAACTAAATCATAAATATTTATTAGTGTTATTGAACCGATAATATAAGAGAAAACGGCCTCTGATGCCTGAGATTTTTAGTATAAATTATGAGTGATATTTTTATAAGTATTTAATTTTTTTTCTGTGCAGTTATTTATGTTTGTATTTATTTATTTTTTTGAACTTTTATTTATGTTTATATTATAAAATATTCTAACCTCAACATGCTACCCGTCACATCAACCCCATAATATAATTGTTAGAAATGTCACATCTCTCTTTTAACATATACTAACTTATAATTCGTGTAAAGTATGGGCGGAATTAATAAATTATATACTAATTATTTTATATGATTTAAATATATAATTTAAATTTTTTTATTATATCGGCTATGATAATATAATAAATAATAAAAAAATATTTATAGATAAAATAATAATATTATTTTAATATTCATGATATTTAATTAATAAGTTTTGATATTCATGAGATTTAATTAATAAGTTATAATTTCAATTAGAAATGGAGTGAGATATGTTAGTAGATTGTTGTACAAAAAATGACTTACCGATGATAGAGTTATACGTAAAATATATATGTTTTAAAATTAAATTATAATCATGTCATAATTGCATAAAAAATCGTATAAAAATAATTTACGGATGATAAAAAGAGTTGTATAAAAAGAGACTTACTGGAATGACGATCAACTGACCAAACTTTTTATTTTTCTTTAAATTTAATTAGAAAATTTTAATTTATAAAAAGAGTTGCAATTATATTAGAAATATTTTAATTAAAATTTAAATAAAAGAGTATACTTTAATGTAGGTGAAATATAATATAATTTTAATATTCAAAATTTTTAATTATAAAATTGTAATTTTAAATAAATTAAAGTATTTGAGCGATGAGGAAAATTGAAACATGTTAGTAGATTATGAGTACAACTACATATTCTAATTAAAAGAGAATTTTTTAAAAAAATAATATAATATAAAAGTATAGATAATATAGATATAACATTGTGATAAAATTTAATTAATGTTAATAAAATAATATTATTATTTTAATATTCATATAATATCATTTAAATATAATATAATATTATTCTATCTGTGATGAGTTGTATAAAAATAAGATTATCGGGGATTAGAGTTGTATATAGGATGTTGATGCCGTTTTTCTAATTTGAACATACGGGTATTGACGAGAACTGGTTGTTCTAGTTTGAGAAAAGTTCTTCTAATTTGAGTAGAACTTATGTTTTGATAAATAATTTGTGTTATGCGATTAAAATAGAGAAATATATGAAATCTAAAAAAATGAATATTGTTTATCATAAACTTTAATGATATATTAAATAAAAATTATAAGATAAGTGAGATTCGTAAAACATATATAGAATATAATTTAAATATAATATAATATTATCATATCTTATTATCTTATCTTGTATAAAAAGGAAGACTACCGATGTTAGAGTTGTATGTATGATTATATTCTTTTTAAAATTATATTTTATTAAAATTCAATGGTTAACATTGTTTTTCTGGTTCACATGAAATTGAACGGTCAAGATCTTTTCTATGGTTCATCCAAAACTTTTAATATTTCAGTTATAATAATATAGTATAAAATGATAGATCGATAGTATAGATGCTTATATTAATTTGAAGTCCACCATCTTTTGAATCAGGAGTTATCACAATATTAAAGTTTCAAAATTATTTAATCTTTTGTATAATTGTTTTCAATGTACGGCCCACGAGTATATGTATATACAATGCATCAAAAAATATAAGTTGTTTTTAAAATATCATGTAAATACATATATTTGATGTTTTTTTGATTGTAAAGGAGAGCACAAACTATATGTATATAAATTTTTAAAAAGATATATTTCTAAGTTACTAAATAATATTTATTTTAAAAAAAATTTAGACGAGTAAGAATCAATATATATGCCTTTTTTACTAAACACTCAACTGAATGGCTATGTGTATTATATTTGTTTAACTATATATATGAATAATATTTGCATGAGGATTAAAATTTATTGATGAAGATAAAAGGAATATAAGGGAAATGAAAGGATTGGGGAATTATATCGTATCTATAATAAAAGTAAGAGAGATCTTATTCAATTACTATCAAAAGTCAAAGGATCGATCGATTCTCAATAATTACATAATATTGTGTACTAATTATTTATAAGTTATAATTATTATTGAGATTTTTAACAATTACTTTTTTTACCTCAATTTTGATTATGACTCAAACTCTATTAAATATCTTATTAATATATAAATTTGAACTTAAAAAACTATTTTAGAGTTAAATTTTAAAAAAATCGTAATTATTGTGCTACTTACACATTTGACATTGTTTGGACCACATTTTGAGTTTCGGAAATCAGAATTGGACGATTTTACAGTCCATGCGAAGCTTACAAAATTATCTTTAATTCTGAGGTGGTCCAACATCCAGAATCTCCAACTGGAGCATCCCGTAATCTAGACAGAAAAGACAATTACGAATTTTTATGTAAGAATTATATTCCGTTTAGCAAACCTTATTATAAATGGTTTAAAACATCAAAATACTTTTTATATTAG
Source organism: Oenanthe sinensis (assembly GCA_028671895.1). Classification (NCBI taxonomy): domain Eukaryota; kingdom Viridiplantae; phylum Streptophyta; class Magnoliopsida; order Apiales; family Apiaceae; genus Oenanthe; species Oenanthe sinensis. The sequence continues at coordinate 35,834,652 of CM053812.1, read as the reverse complement.
ATTTATACAGAGACATATCATGTATGAGATATTATTATTAGATTATAGTAGATATATTTTTAGTATTTTATATACAGAGAGATGAAGAGAGGCTGTGAATTTTCCTTGTGATATGGAGATTAATTAAAGTTTTTTTTATTCAAATCTTTTCTATAAAAATATTTAATATATTATATAAGATATCATGGGAACTTTACAGGGAGAACCAGTTATATTTACAAGAGAAATATTATATTGAGAAATCATAAACCTTATTAATTACCCCCCGTCCCACCCAATTGTTATCATTTCGGAGAGAAGGTCCGGCACGCATTTTAAGGTACATATAAAGTAAAATTTAAAATCAAATTTTTATTCAGGAAAAAAAAAATAAGTTATGGAATTATACTTTATATGCACCTTAAAATGCGTGCCGGACCTTCTCTCCGAAATGATAACAATTGGGTGGTACGGAGGTAGTAATTAGTTTGTATCGAATTGAAGAAATTAGGTTTTTTAAACAAATTTATTATTTGAGTTCCATGGCTAAGAGTTCAACCCTGACCTAAAATATTAAATACACCTTCGATTTTGTTACTATAGTATATATGATATTATATCAAAAACACGCTATCACGTACTTTGAATCACGCTATTTGATAAATAATAATAAATCAAATTAAAATTAATAAATATTAATACATTTTTTAAATTTAAACAATTTATATATAATAAAATTATATTGAATTAATTTTTAATAACTAAGGACTACTATTAACTATTTTTATAACTAAAATTATAAACAATTTTTTATTATAAAAATAGTTAACAGTAGTCCTAAGTTTTTAAAAATTAATTTAATATAATTTCCTACTAAATATATTGATTAAATTTAAAAAATTTATTAATATTTATTAATTTATATTATCTTGATTTTATTTCATTTTATTTTATTTATCAATTAACATGATTCAAAGTATGTGATAACGTGTTTTGATATAATATTATACATAATATAGTAACAAAATAGAATGTGTATTTAATATCATATGATAAGGTTGAACTCTTAATCTAGAAACTCAAATAATTATTTTATTTTATAAAAAAACCCATTTTCGTCAATTTGATCCAAACCAATGAATTAATAAGGTTTCTGAATTCTCAATATAATAATTTCTCTTATAAGTATAACCGATTCTTCATATAAAATTACCCTAATATCTTATATAATATATTAAATATTTTTATTAAAAAAACTGGATAAGAAAAATTTTAATACTCTCTCATAAGTAAAATTCATGGCCTCCTCCGTCTCTCTGGATGTAAAACTCCAATACTGTCACTACTGTAATCTAATAATAATAATATATAATAATTTTTTTATATATGATATGTTTTTATATAAATCAAATATAAAAAGTATTTTAATATTTTAAATCACTTACAAAAAGGTATCCTAAACGAAATACGGTTCTCTGATAAAAATTCATAACTGTCATTTTTGTTTAAATTACGGGGTGTATTTGAATTTTGGATGTTGGACCACCTCGGAATTAAATATAGTTTTGTAAGATTCGCGTGGGCTGTAAAATCGTCTCATTCTGACTTCTGAAACTCAAAATATGGCTCAAACAATATTTGTTATGTAAGTAGGACAATAATTAGGAATTTTCTTTTAATTTAACTGTAAAATAGTTTATTAAGTTCAAATTTATGTATTACTAAAATATCTAATAGAGTTTGAGTTATAATTTGAAGCGAGATAAGAAAAATTATAGTAGTTAGGAATCTTAATAATAATTATAACTTATAAATAATCAGTATATAATATTACATAGTTTTTAGTTATTAAGAATCATAATAATAATTATAACTCATAAATAATTAGTATATAATATTACGTAATTGTTAAGTATCGATGGTAGTACTCGGATAACATGCTCTTACTCTTATTATATATATATATATATATATAAATATATATATATATATATATCTTACTCTTATTATATACATTATATAGTGACCGTTTGGGATTCCTTAAACTTAAAATAAGTTATTTATTTTATATATATATTTTTATATTTTTTTAAAGATAAATATTTATTTTAGAATTTTAAAACCAAATATTATTTTCAAAATAAAAAATAAGTTACTTATTTTCAAAAAAAATACTTATATACCTACATTTTTCCGGAAATAAGAGATTATTTCCGAAAAAAAGTTTTTGCCAAACAGGGCGATAATAGTATGAAGTAAGAGGGGCTTTTTGGTAATTTAACAAGGAAACTATATAACCTAAAACCCTGAAACCCACTCAAGTCATCTTCCTTTCATTACTTCAGAAGACTGTTACAATTCCGCCGCCGCCGCCGCCGCCGCCGCAGCATTGTGCCTCCGCCGTATATATATATATATCAATCTCGCCTCCACTGTATCTCTTCTCCGGCGATGGGCAAATCCGGTGCCAAATCGGAGGCCAAGTCTTCTCCCTCCTTCTCCAAAGACGACGAGTATCTCACTTGTGTAATTCCTCGACGAATCGCTCTTTTCGAATCGATTAAAACTCAGCAACTCAAACACCTCGAATCCATCGCCGGCGAAGCCATCAAGTATAACAACCTAATCCTATCATTTACTGTATATGTGCTTTTACAAATTACACGCACTCTGCGTATTTGATTGTTTAATTGGCAACCGAGTTACTTGTGTGTGTATGTGTAAATTTTTTGTATTAATCACACACATTTAGTGTATTTGTGTGTATAGTAACATGTACCGAGCATATCAAGTTAAACCTAATTACTCTGGGTGTATTTTTGTGTATATATGTTTTTGTCTGTGTGTCACAAACTATATAATGATTGTTGATAGATTATAGATAGTTCCAAATTATACAAATTAATTGTGTATTTGTGCGTGCAACGTGTACTCTATGTGTCTGATTGTTTAATTGGTGCAGACACTATCATGTAAATCCTAATTAGTCATGTGTGTGTATATATTTGTGTGTATTAGGCACATATATTGATCGTTGTATATGTTATGTATATATGTGTGTGTGTGTATGTATACTAGTCGTGTCGTCACATATTTATATATTGATTGTTTGTGTATTAAGGGTGACTTTGCCAGATGGGACGGTGAAGGAGGGGAAGAAATGGATGTCGACTCCCTTTGACATTGCAAAGGAGATATCAAAGAGTTTGGCCTCAAATTCGCTAATTTCACAAGTGAATGGAGTGCTATGGGACATGTCTAGGCCACTTGAAGGTGACTGTGAGCTGAAACTATTTTCTTTTGATACTGATGAGGGTAGGGATACATTTTGGCACTCGAGTGCTCACATCTTAGGACAGGTATAGGAACACTGTTTTGATTTATTAGTAGCTGAAACTCTATAATTTATAACGCTGGGTAATTGAGGTGTTGTACATTGCAGTCTCTTGAGATGACCTATGGATGCAAATTATGTATTGGGCCATGTACCACAAGAGGAGAGGTAAATGCATTACGTAATGCTACAGTAGAATTGATTAACAGTATATTATTTTTAAAAAAATACATATTTCAGTGTGATATTATTAGTCAATGGTGACATGCCCCTGTCTTGGTAACTTGAGAGGAGTATTGGTTATTCCTATTGTATACTGGTTGAAACATATGCTTATTATTTATCAAATGCTTTTGCAGGGTTTCTATTATGATGCACATTATGGTGAGATGAGCTTGAATGAAGATCATTTTGATCAAATTGCCTCGGGGGCAAAGAAAGCTGCAGCGGTATACTTATGTCATCCCTGAAGTCTTGTCTGTTACCATGTTAGAACTTTTTCACTACATGTGTGTTGCATTAACTCATTGATTTGAATAATTATTTTGGGCAATGGTATTTTTAATTTCATCGTGGACAAGTTGTTTAAGCTCAAGGACAATTTTAGTTTGTGTTGAGTGAGTTTTGATTTAGATTGTAGGAAAAGGTTCTAAACTTTCAAACTTCTGTACCTTCAATTTTATAGTTCTGTTGTGATATAAGGAAGATTAGTTTTGTTTTAACATGTTTAATAGGCTTGTATAGTTTTATGGTGTCCCAACTGATGACATACCCTGAAATATTTTATAGGCTTTTATGTGTATAGTTGTATACTCTCATCTAAAACACTTGAAAAATTATATACATGTAATTTAGTATAGCAGAATTATATATGATTGTTGGAGTTTGAAATTCTAGAATCATTGTCTTCTTTACTGTCTCTTATATTAACTTGTATAACATATCCCGAAAAAACATGTGCCTTTTCATAGTTCAGATAGTTGGTTAGAAATTATTGTACTTACCCTTATATTGGAAACATACAAACACACTAAATTGCTTGCTTAACAACTTCAATGATTTTGATTTTGATGTTTTATTTTGCGAAACCCCACCATTTGAACTTGAGAAAGATAATAAAGTTTTAGTTATTGATTTGAATCATGTAAGGTTTGCTTGTGCTGTATGTAATGTATATACGACTGTTTTCTTAAACTGACTAATTCTATGTACTCTGTTTTTCTGGTACCTTGTCAGCTCTTTCATAATGATGTTTTTTTTTACCTATTTACTTGGTATTATTCACAGGAGAAGCAGCCTTTTGATCGAATTGAAGTTTCAAGGAAGCAGGCGCTTGATATGTTTTCTGAAAATAAATTCAAGGTCAGCTTGACATCATCTGAAATATCTTAGATGTTTGTTTTATGGTGCTTTTGATTCTTTTAACATGTGCGTGTTGTTGTACCAGGTTGAAATCATTAACGATCTACCTGAGGATAAAACGATTACAGTATACAGATGTGGCCCTTTAGTTGATTTATGTCGTGGGCCACATATACCTAATACAGCTTATGTCAAAGCATTTGCTTGTTTGAAGGTGAGATTCTATGTGAGACTGGATACTAGCTACAGGATAGTTTCTTTTGGTATTTATGCATTGTAAATTTCAGGCCTCATCAGCCTATTGGCGGGGTAACAAAGATCGGGAGAGCTTACAAAGAGTTTATGGGATATCTTATCCAGACCAAAAACGCTTGAAGGTAAATCCTTTTTGCCACTCCCTTGATTTGTCGGAGTTAACTATGTATATTATCCATTTTCTATTATCTTACAGACTTGCATACAATACTGTATTGTGTTGCTAACTGGTAAAATCCATCAATTGTAGTTGGGTTATAATATCAATATTAACTTAATTTAGATAACTAACTCCAAGAAAGTTAAAACTAAAGTTTAATCTTAAAAAAAGTTGATGTCTTGGGAAAGTTCATGACGACCAAAAACTTCTTTGTATCATCTTATTATGTCTTTACCTCTTTGGGGTTAAATAATTATAATTATATTAAATCATGAACTAATAGGTAAATGTTTGTCTTGTCTATTAGTTATATTTTTATAACGTTGTTGCCTGTTGGTGTCCACTTTTACTTGTTTTTGAGCTGCTCGTGTTTGTTTCTACATGTCGGTCATGATACATCTTTTGCAGGAATACATTTCCCTACTGGAAGAAGCTAAGAAGTATGATCATAGAGAATTGACTAAAAAGCAGGAGCTCTTTTTCTTTCACCCACTAAGGTAGTATTGCTAATAAAATCAAATTGTACTGTATGTAGTTGAACAAAATTGGTCGTGATATATTTTTTTGTATGATTTTTAGCCCAGGAAGCTGTTTCTTTCTTCCTCACGGTACCAGAGTGTGCAATAAGTTGTTGGAGTTCATAAAGTCTCAGTATTGGAAAAGAGGCTACGAAGAAGTTAGTGTTTTATATGTTGGGACATTGCAATGCAGATTTATTTCTCTTTTAGTTTGCAGTTTACGCATCTATGTTCCTGATTCTTGGCAGGTTTGGAGTCCCAATATGTACAATATGAAACTGTGGGAGACCTCTGGTCATGCCGCAAACTACAAGGAGAACATGTTTGTGTTCAAGGTGAGATCTAGTTACACGCAAATTTTCTAGTTTATGAGACCATGCATTTGGAGCTAAATAGAGACACCATAGTAGCACCTTTTTCTTTTTCTTACAATAAAGTTTCTATAGAAAACAGAGATTCATTGAGAAAAATTGGAAATTACTGGGGTGCCCTCCCCAAATATCATTGTGTGCTCCTCTAAAATGCAATCTTGGGTGCTGCAGATCGAGGATCAACCATTTGGTCTGAAGCCAATGAATTGCCCGGGGCACTGTCTCATATTTGATCATAGAGTTCGTTCATATAAGGGTGAGTTTTTTCTAGCATATACATTTTTTTTTTATATTAATAAATCCAGACTCCTTAATAAACTAGGGTTGCTTTGCTCCTTTGATGTGCCAGCCATGTCCTATCTCTTTTAATTTTTATTTTGAATATGAGGAGACTGGCATTGCTCTATGCATATCATTATTATATATAAAACTTAAGTTTTTTCGTGGTTGCCATTTGACCAGAGCCCTGGCAAATGACAACTTAGACTATATCATTCTCAGAACTGTCTTCATGTATGCCTCGGAGTCCGCTTTGTTATACCTTTCATCTTTCTATCTAACAATCATGTTCATATGTTTCTTTATCTTTTTTTTCCATTTGAAACATCTACATTCTACATTTCATGATGATACACTTCATTACTGCTTTCTTGCTATTAAACATCATATTTTTCCTTTACAACTCATCTACATTTCATGATGACTGTAACACCCCGGTCCCACATCGAGTAGACTGGGATAATTTGTTCAGTATATAAGTAAAAGTACTACTACTAAGTGCACCAACAAATCATTGATCTTTTGGGGGCCTGTGGTGGGCTTGTGGATTACCCAAGTTGTTGCATTTGGGCCAGTTTACTTTGACTTATTTCAGATTCGGAAGTCGGGATTTGACCCGATTTTCAAAAAAAGACTCGGGATTTGACTCGGGTTGTCACAATGACACACTTCTGTACTGCTTTGTTGCTATTAAACATCATCTTTTCCTTTACATTGACTTCATTAAATATTGCCTTACTGTTTGTGCCACACTGCAGAACTTCCTCTTCGTCTGGCTGATTTCGGAGTTCTGCATAGAAATGAGGCCAGTGGCGCCCTTACTGGACTGACTCGTGTGAGGAGATTTCAGCAGGTATATTTGTGGCTAGCAGTATTGGGTGGTGGCCTATACCTTATAGAAAACTGCCCCATATATGAATCTAATCAAACCAAAACCGAAATATGGCTTACTGCTTTTGTCGGCGGGGTTTAACAAACCAAATCGACCAGTATAATGTATTTATATGCATACAAACTAATATGTCATATTTTATAATTTATAATGTATATATTTCCTTCCATGAGATTCCTTTAAGCATATTGCTGCGCTTCTAAATTTTTCTTGCTTAAATATATTTATCAAGTATTTCACATTAATTTGCTATGAAAATCATGTATTTAAATTGTATATGTGATGATTCTGATATATATATATATATATGTGCGTAACCGTTCAGACCGTTTAGTTAAACCTAAGAAAACTGCACTTGTTTAAACTGATGTGCAATGTAGTTTGCAAAATAGACTTATATGGTTTGGTTTTTCGTTTTGATCACTTAACAAACCACAATTTTTTTAACTTTCATCTGTCTTGGCATTTTATATTTAATTCTATATGATCTTGTGTAGACTCATCGTAGTTTTATTTCATAATGAATGTGATTATTATTTAAATCCTTTAAATTCCCAACTTTATTGCCACTTTGAGTAAACAAATTATTATGTTCATGTATAAAGATCTGACTGAAAGTATACTAAGAATTCATATTAAATTAATTTGTAATTTTTTTTAAGTACATTAAATCTTTATGGGATTGTTAGTTTCTTACTATTCTTCTTACATTAGTGTTATTGTTACAGGATGATGCTCATATATTTTGCAGGGAATCACAGGTGAAATTTATTTACTGATCGGTACCTAATTCTTCTTTATCTCTTCTATTGATCCTAATTTGGCTATTAACTGTTATCTTTTTCAGATAAAAGAGGAAGTCAAGAGTGTTCTTGAATTCATTAAATACACCTATGATATATTTGGCTTCACTTTTGAGCTGAAACTTTCAACGGTAAGGAGTTATCTTTTTGTTTGTATTGTAAATTCCTGTACGAGGAAATATGCCAAGTATGATTTTTCAATTTATCTTGCAAGAATATAGCCCTTGGGTAATGGAGAAAGGTTTACTTGCATTTAAGCAAGTACTTCAGTTAATCTTTGGTTTCTGTCCCTTTTGTTCGCTTTTACCAAGTTCTCAGAGATATTTAACTTTGTTTATTGTATCTGGAACTCTTGTTTTGCAGAGGCCAGAAAAGTATCTCGGCGATCTGGAAACTTGGGAAAAAGCTGAAGCTTCGCTTACTGAAGCATTGAATGAGTTTGGTAAAGATTGGCAGGTAAGGACTTCCTTGTCATTCCATGTTTCAAAAACTTTACCTTTTCAACATATCTAGCGGGCGTCGTTCATTTGAAGCTCTAGTTTCTTTCCCTTCAAATTTATGAATTTCATGCAGTTCTGTTATATTTTGAAATTTTAAATTTCTTGCTCTATCCATCATATCCTCTGTCGGTTTAAAATATAAGTCTAAGTGGTTGTTTGTGAGTATCTCTGTTCTTAATCTTGCCTACTAGTAGAGCTGTTAACAGGTTCAGAATATTATGGACAGTGGGTTTTGGGCAAATATCAAAAGGATTTAATGGTATTTGCTAGAGTGCTAGGCACTGTGCATATGGACTCATGCAGTGCTGTAGCTCCAATCACTTGTTAAAATGTGGTGTATATTCACAAACTTGCATCCTAACCTGTTACATAAATTCTGGACAATTTTTCTGATAGTTTTCCATGTTATTTGCAATGTGGAAGTAGCCATGGCCAGATATCAGTCATATTTGTAATATTTGTTTTTACCTTTTATTCATGACTAGTTTTTTTTGGCTTGTAATATTTGTTTTTACCTTTTAGCTATGTACCCGCACTCACCTTCAACAGTATTCTGTATCAGATTGATGAAGGTGATGGAGCATTTTATGGGCCAAAGATTGATATTAGTGTTTCTGATGCCATGAAAAGAAAGTTCCAGTGTGCTACCTTACAGGTAGTTCTGCCTTATTTTATATAAAACTTGGTCTGTCATGGCCCTAGTCTAATCAAATCTATTTAATTTGTACCTCTATTACAGCTAGACTTTCAGCTTCCTTCTCGTTTCAACTTGTCTTACTCGGCTGAAGACGAAAGCAAGAGGGAGAGACCTGTCATGATACACAGGGCTATTCTTGGGTCTGTTGAACGTATGTTTGCCATACTGCTTGAGCATTACAAGGGAAAGTGGCCTTTGTGGCTTAGTCCGCGTCAAGCAATTGTTTGTTCAGTGTCAGAGAAATCACAATCATATGCTTTACAGGTTCATCTGATTCTGCTTTTGTGTTACATTGGTTGATCAACTATTATATTGTGTCATGTGCGATAATGACATATGTGATTCATTTGTGTTGAGGAAAAGTAGCTCATGATATAAATTTTTCCTTTTTTAAATCCTGAATAGATTATAGTATACTAAAGTTCATGTATAGATAGTTATAATGCTTCAATGAACTTGTTAAGATTTGCACTTATTGAATTGAGTTTAGTACTTATATTATTACGTTTGTGTCGCTAATAAATTTTGAACTGGAGCTGTTTGTCAGTCTTCCTGAATTCTCTTGCCAGAATAATGATAGAAGTTTTACTTTAACTACAACTTATGTCTAATTAGTGTTATTAACGATTACTTGGTCCTTCCTGGTCAAGTATATCATACTATTATTGATATCTCTGATTAAATTTTGACAGGTAAAAGACCAAATTCATGAAGCTGGTTATTTTGTAGATGTTGATGTGAGTGATAGGACAATGAACAAGAAGGTGCTTTCTAATTCCCCTATACAAATTTTAGCTTTGTTTACCAATCACATAAAAATTACCCCCTCTGTTCAACAAGGGATCCGTTTGAAACTAGTTTTATGGTATTATGAAACAAGAAACGTGATCTCAGTTCATTATTATTGCATTGATTCTCCTATGAATGAGTAAACATCAAACAAAAAGTATCTGATGTGGAAAAGATGACCTTGTGAAAAGGGGAGTATCAGCATATGAGTTATGAATATGGTTTCTTTTTGTATTGAGTATAGTAAACACATTTATTGTCGCATAGCGTTTTAATTTTTTTTGTATATTTGGCTCCAGGTACGTGAAGCTCAAGTAGCACAGTACAACTACATACTGGTGGTTGGCGAGGAGGAGAGCAAGAATGGAAAGGTTATTCCTTTGCCTAATATCTTTTTATTTTTTAACGATAAAAATGTCAGGGATGCACTAGTTTGGAATGTGAATCATCTGATTTCTTGCTTTTGTTTTTCTTTGATAATTCCAGGTAAGCGTAAGAGTGAGGGATGACGATAAGTTCAAAGAGTATGGCATAGACGACCTCCTTAAACATTTCAAGAAAGAGGTTGAATTATTTCACTAGTGCTGAGCCTCTTCACTGATACAGAATATAAAAATGAAATTGTTATTTTATTTTTTTGGTAGTACATTTAGCTCATTTGGAAACAGTTGTCTTGCAAGGAAATAATATATCATTGCTTATGTAGTGTCACCATTTATCTGCAGCATGATACATAGATTTGTGTTTTTTGTTGATCGGAAGCAATATTTCTGAGTAATCCTTGCATGCTTTGTTCTATTTTTCTGTTTATTATTGGAAAAAAAAATGTTGTCGTCGGAGTGCAGATGCTTATTTAAATACATTTCCAAGTACAAAATTAGGATCGCAATATCAGTCTTAGCATTTGCGATTGATGTTTTGGGTTCGGTCCCTGACCTGTGATTTATTTATCCAGCTATCCATTTTTTTTATAGCGCAAGGTTTTAAAAATAGAAAAGGACCGTAACTAGAGAACATAGACAATTGAACTATGGGGAATGGGGTTACGGTGAATCTGGTCAAGCTGGCATGAGAATGAAATTTCATTATTGATATCATGTGTTTTGTTTAATTCTGAAATGAGATTATTTAATTTTAAGTATTATTGAATTAATAATTAATTTAATTTAATTTATTATATAAAAATATAAATATATTTTTTATTGATAGTGGTGTTTAGTTGTATATATTATTATTTTTTGATTATTAATAATGTTAATTATCAACAAAAAATAATAATAGTAAATTTGATATCAACTTTTCTAGTAATTCGGATGTTAATTCGGGATGTTGGTATCAACTTACCGTCAATAATGTTAATTTGGGATGTTGGTATCAACTTTACTATTAGTAAATTTAATTCGGATCATTCGGGATGTTGGTATCAACTTTACTAAGAGTAAAGTTAATTCGGATCCCATATGGTAAAGTTGATGTCAACTTTAATGTTAATTGATATTTTAATTCTTAGAGGTTCTAGATGTCCGAATAATTGATATACAATTTATGAATGAAAAAGTTATTTCTGTCAAAAAAAATTCTTAGAGGTTATACGATTTTTTTTACCGTCACTAAAATATTAAAGGATACCACGCACTATTTTTAGCAAAATGTGCTCCTCGGTATTTTTATGCGGAGCTCCCTAAATTTTCTTTTAATCTTCATCCAACAGTTACAAAACTGAGTGTCGCCTAAATCATCCCTAACAAGTGATTGTCACGGACCAGCTCCCCACAAACATTGCTTGCTTTATTTTTTCACAACCCCATTAAATTTGACCAATAAATTCACCAAAATGAAACCCTTCCAAAAGTGACATAATCAAGAACCCAACTCAAATTGTGTTTTGAATTTAAAAAAAACGCACAATCATATTGGAAAACAAACAAAATATCCAGAAGTGTTTGTGACTGTGGGAGTCTGCTAATAAGCAACTCATAACTTAAATCGGTTTATGTTCTTGCGCATCGCAGGGAAGTTTGCTTTTGAGAATCTCACAAGCTTTAACTGGTATATTTGCACAAAACAGAATGAAATCCCTCCTCCATAATAGCAAGTACAGAGGGTTGAGATCAGACTCAGACTGATCAGTACAGAGATAAATGAGCAGAAAATAATAACTATCACCAATCATCACAACAGGTATTCATTTCTACCCACTTGGCAGAGAACAAACGGAGAAAGATTGCATAGACAATCAAAACATCAAAGGGTAACCTAACAATTTTGGAAAATTGGAATTATTTATAATTGAGCTTAAGATTCTTTTTCACCGAAAAGCAACAGAGACCTTTCAGTGTGCATTTGGTCACACCTTACATAACATGCTCCTCCCAGTGCATAGCTGGGTACCACTCGCATAACCCAAGGAGCTCTCTCCTTAGCAAGTTCTAAAACCCAAAGGTGCTAACATTTTTACTGAGCAGGACCACGAGTTTGCAATCTCTTCCTTTCAAGTTCGAGCTACAAGTAGAAAGGTAACCAGTTACCCAGTCAGCAATAGCAGGAAAAGAAACACAGTTGGAAATGGTAAATTTTCTCATTATATTCCAGTATAATGCAATAACAAGAATTTATCTTACCACTTTCCTCACTCGCTCATTGGCAGCAGGAGTTCCACCAGTAACGCGTTCAGAGGTATACGGACTGCTAACACGAACCTCATTCATCACAACTACGACGGTCTTGTCCCACCGCACTGGTAGCCTGATAACATGGTCCATAACATCAATACACTTCTCCATAGATTATATGATTAAAGTAAACGAGAAGCTGAAATTTTAGGTTTCGAAAAATCCTAAATTAAGCATCTAACAACACAAAAGATATTATTCAGAAAAATAAAAAGGAAGCAACATAATAACATGAATAGAACACCTATAATAACACTTGACAGAAAGAAGGATAAGAATATTTGACCCTACCTCTTCAGTAACAGCGACACGACATGAACATGATAATAATGTTTGGTAGAATAAGTATCATTGGAGAATAGAAAGCTCTAAGCTAGATTTTAGACATGCAGCAAATATTTAAACCTCTTATTATATGAATAGGCAACTAAAAAGTTTAATGTAGCTACAATGTTATTGAGAAAGACCCATCAGAAAATATTACACAACAATAAAATCAAAGAAGAGATGAGAAAAGAAAAGAAAAGGTACGTCTCTATTTACACAATGCATTATCATTGGACTATCAGATGGTTGGAAGGTTTCATCTGTTGAGTTCCATATATCACAGCCAATAATAGCATTTTGAATTAATAAAACTTATTAAAGTAACAACAATTACTCAAAACTTAATGTACAACGGGGGTGATACAGATTCCTGTAAAGAGTTATGTAATTAGCAAAATAGATGTCAAAGCGACTCCTAGAAGGAAAGGCGATAAATTATGCATGGCCTCCAACCCCTCTTGAATTTAATGGAAGTAGGCAACACTTTGGCGACCATAGGAACGTAGGTGTGACCTAGGCATCCATTAGGTGAATCAGGCTCTCAACTATATACTGATTTTTTTCCTATTATATAATTTGACTTGGCTTATATTAGTTTGCAATGTATCATTCAGTAGAGTCTCATCAACAAACTAAGTTTTGAATTGGAATAGAATCTTGATTCTTGTTTGTAAGTACTGAAGTTCCTTATAAAGAGTTGTGATACAATACTTGCAATTATCATCCCAACATTTTTAGCAACATACTATGCTATGCATAGAACTATGAATTATGTCCAAAAAACTATGACACAAACATAAAACCATAATCAACTAAAGGCATTCCAGATTTAACGAAAGTAAAAATTCAAGGAGACGAGAACAAGGGGGAAGAAAGAAGTGCCTTACGTTTTCGACAAAGCATCAAAAATGCTTTGGGCCTCCGGAGTAACACCAACCCCAATCCTTTCAGAATCTATCTCTGCTTGCCTGCAAGTCATTCACCATCAAATAAAATATCATCATCACATGATAGCACATACACATAGTGTCAAGTTCTATCACAAACCATTCTAAACTACAAATTTTCAATGTTCACTATTTAGAATTATACAAACAATATTAAACATAAAATCAACTTTACATCACACAGATACTAAGAAAGGAGGGGGGAGAGAGAGAGGGAGGGAGAGAGAGAGATGGAGAGAGAGATGGAGTACCTAATAGCAGACATTTCTTTGGAGTGAAGAGTATTAAGATCAAGAACACATTTGTTAGCATCAAGAGGGTCTTCATCAGCGTGACCCAAGAAAGTAAGCTCCTTGATAAAATTAGCCTTCAACATCCTAATATTTCTCCTACCACCACCATTTGATGATTTCGAAAGCCCAACAGCAGAGTCCTGGAGAACGAGAATGTTGGAAAGACGATCAAAGGTCAGAACTTGACCCTCAAATTCATCACCCAAAGTTGTCTTAACAGCTAATATGCATCCCACTGCTATTTCTTCTCCTCCTGTTATGTTCATTCTTCTTCTCCGGTCCCTAGGGTTTCTTTCAGATGTAAGAAATTGAGGTGGCGTTCTATGACTAATTATTTATTATCTTTAAGTACAGCCCTTTGTCGTACGGCCCACATTGAAACTAAGCCCACACAGATATTAAAAAATAAAATAACTTTTTTATTATTAAATTTTTATAGACAAATATAATTTATTTATTTATCAAAGTTATAAACGTTATAATTTATGATGTTTTGATTGAAATAAATATTTATTTATTAAAATTGCAATAAATTGTTAAACTCTCCGAAAAGGTTGCAGGCGAGGGATGCATCAACGAATTAAATGTTAAACTCTTCGAATTTTTTTATTTAATTATTTTTATAAATATTGTATGTTTTTTTATTAATTAATGAGTTAATTGTTTATAAAATAAATATACAGTAAACTTAATAATAAACGAATTAAATATTTTAATGCAAACTTTGAAATGTAGTCAATCATATAATTAAATATGCACCATCGAATTGGTAATTCACGTATTTTCTTTTGCCATTCGTAATTTCATCCACTTTCCGTGGACGAATTTTGAATGAAATCTATCTACTAATTCTTTCCTTAGCATTTTGTGTGTTTTGACATTTACAAATTATTTTGTTATTTTGATTTGATGAGTAGATTTTTTGCCGGTTTGTTGTTATGAAAATTAATTTGAAATATTGGAGAAAATTAAAATATATAACAAATAATTAATTTTATAGTATACAAATGTACTCTCATCTTAACCCGGTATAAGTATATGAAAAGTATTGGATAGCCTGTTCCGATAGTTTCTTGAATGTATTTTTTTAGTTGATATCAAATATGCAATTGTTTTAATTGAATTTTTCGTTTAGTAAGTTTTTATAAATGATAATTTACTATGGTCATGAGACTCATTTTTTCACATGTTTTTGAAATAAAATATTATAATAAAAAATTATAATTAACATTCAAAATAATAAATTACTAGTTTAGTTTCTAAATTATGAGTTTATAATTAACATTCAAAATAATAAAGTACTAGTTTAGTTTCTAAATTATGAGTTATATTATCCAAAACAATACTTTTTCGATTTATAAGTGGTATCAAATAAATATTTATCAATAAACACTTCTAAAATTTTCATAATTTGATTAGCAATAAAGTCAAACCAAACTATTAATTTAAAATGGAAGTAGTATTTTTGGAATCAATTTCTCTTTTTTAATCAATTTATGAAAAATATATTAATTATACAATAAATTATAAATCCATCATTTTCTAGAACAATAAGCAGATAATATATTAATTTATCCATTATTATTAATTAATAAATAAATATTAATAAACAGATAATATATGGACACACTGGTATCAAAAAGGTTTTTTTCTCTTAACCATACTCAGTACACTGTACTTCCATGGCAACTCTTTGTGTGTGTATATCCTCAAGCTACCACCCTCAATTCCACCTCTACCACACACCCCACTTCAAATCTTGCAAAACACCATTTTTGCACACTAAACAAACCACCCCACTTCAAATCTTTCACAAATTTAACCATTTCAACACCACCCTCACATTCTCAACTTCCCAATCTTCTTCTTCTCCAACCCTTTTAGACCCACTCAAACCAGGTCGCATTCTCACCAACAATGAGCTCGAAAAGCTCCAGTTTCTTGAAAATTTCAGGTATTTTCAAGAACTCAAGTCCGGGTCAATGTTGGTTCGGGTCATGAGAGATGATGAAATTGACATGACTGTTGAGTTATTATCAGAGTCTTTTGCTGATTCAATGTTGATGATGCCTAAAGGGTATATGTATGTGAATCTTTTAGGGATTTTAGTGAAACAATATCTATGTGATAGGAGGTTCTTGATGCCTCATACAGCAACTCTTATTGGGTTTTATAAAGGAGATGATGAGGAGAGTGAAGTTGAGTTGGCAGGGACTGTTGAAATTAGTTTTAATAAGATGGGTGCTAATGATACACCTCCTACTCCTACTCCTCCTAAGGATTCACCTTATATCTGTAATATGGCAGTACACAAGTCTCTTAGAAGGTATGTGTGTATATTGTGATTCTCTACTATATTATGTATGTGCTTCGGGAAATTCACTTGTTTGCCACATATTGGGCTTACTCATTTCTTGCTGATTTGTCTTATATTTCCGAGGCATGCATCATTAGGGGTGACAAATTTGGATTTATTGTCATTAATGAAATCTGATAAAGATGAATCTATAAGCTTAAAAGAATAAAACTATAATAAAGTATTCGTTTATGATCATATGGGGGTCTCTAATTGTACCAGTAACTGACTTGAGTTACAGTTCGTTATAGACATTGCCACCCCTATCCAATGTTGGCGTGGTTTCTTGTATTAGGCAAGTATGCGGCATTAAGTTGGAGTTTATCAATTAGGGTTATCTAAATTCTTTAAAGTTTAGTTCTTTCTGTCTTGAACTCTAATTGGACATTTGTTGTTCACTTTATCTTGGCATGATTGTGTATGTGTAACTTTTGACTTCGTATGTTGCATGTAAAATACTAATCTTGTTGAGAAAGTAAGAAATGGGAGTTCATAATAACAAATCATTTATTAATTAGGAGTTGTCGAAGCATATGCTTTAGAATGTACCGTAACAAGATATTCCAACTTATTTTGAGCCATTTGTTCATCAAAAATCAAGTTCGAAAATTTGAGCATGTGGGAGTTTAATCACTTTGATGTCTACCAAATGGCTGTAGTATATTACCGTGAATTCACATGCACCATTGGTTCGGCGTTATCATTAAGTGTACACTCTTTTTAATTATCCAAATCCTATAGATATGTGGTCTTGATATCACTGCAAAGCTAAAAATGCTACTTACAAAATAAAGTGAGAGTTGGACAGTGGACACTGCTGCCAGCTGATCGAATTTCCGGGCCAAAGTTTTATGTATCTGCCCTATGTGGCTTAAGATGGCGAATAATTGTCTGATTATTTATTTATTTATACACAAGGAAGTGGCACAAACATGAGACAACTATCCCCTTTTGTTGACAGCGGACAATTTGTTCATCAATTGTTTAAAATTTGAATACGATTTATGAGAACTATTTTACTTATTTTAAATTTGCTCTATGCATAATGCTGGATTTCTGCCTTATCTTGTGAAGTGATTGTTCGCGGTACTATCTATCTGACGTCTTCTGCTGTTCCTTTGGCTGAGTTGTATATTTAATAATTTGTAGGAGGGGCATTGGGTGGCATCTGCTGAAGGCAAGTGAAGAACTAATTTCTCAGATGAGTCCCTCGAGTGAAATTTACTTACACTGCAGAATGATTGATGCTGCTCCACTGACCATGTATACAAAAGCAGGATATAGCATCGTCAAAACTGACAATATATTGGTTTTGTTAACATTGCAGAGACGTAAGCATTTAATGTGCAAGCAACTTCCAATGACTGACAGTTCTTTGGATAGAATATGAAACCATCCTTCGATACTTGGATGTATATAAGGTACAGGTGGTTACTGCTATTTTCTTTCTTGATCATATTAATTTAAATTTGTGATTGTGTCATGATTGGTAGTTAGCTCAACTTTGATTAATAGGTATGCAGTGGTCTAATGTGACTTCGTTCTACCTATTAATGTATAATCTGCATATATATGGGGTTCCCTAATAAGTAGAGCAGTGTATTCCTCCGATATGAAGGATGCTCAATTAATTAGACAAATTTACGAGAGATAATGACAATAACTCTATACAATTATTATTCTTTGGCACCTTTGCGTTTTATTTCCTAAATTGAGCAAGTACATGGGAAGCTATCACTAAGAGCCTCTAAGATATACATGTAAAGAGTGTCTCTTATCTTGTGAAATCTGTCAAAGTTTACATAAAGATACAGATATTCACCACCTTTTCCAAGTACGAGAGGTTTTTTTATGAGCTAGATAAATATTTACCCTGATTACTTCTCAAAGCATCCTAAAGGTATGCATGGCCATACTCAAGCCTTTTGAATTTGTATGAAAAATTAACTGGAGTTCTTTTACACAATCTTCTATCAGTGGTCTTTCACTACTGTTGATCCGTACACAACGTGATGCTAGTTTTGCAAACATCGCTGTAGACTCCATCGTGTATGAACTGCGACTCATCTCTGGATCTATAACCTTCCGCAATCTTTTCCTGTCATTTAAAATATGCCTAACCTGCAACACACCAAAAATGTAACCATTATTTTATGGCTATAATATATAGTAGCTTCTTGATACTCGCAGTAGCAGATAACTTGAAGCTGTTATAAATAAATACTGATTAGTTGTTCATTCTACCTGTAGTACAATATTTTGGTCGCTGGGTCCTTGGCTCAGGTTCACGGCTCTCCGTCCAGTCAAAAGCTCAAGCAAAACAACTCCAAATGCATAGATGTCACTTTGTAAAGTGAGCTTTCCTGTCTGTTAACAAAGTAAAACAACACCCACAGAATCTCTCTTTGGTCAGAATTAGAAGGTAAATTACCTAGAGCCCTATTTCTAGAATGCAATCACTTCAAGACCTCAATAGAACCACAAGAACTTATTCTTAATATCTACCTGGAGAAGGAAATTCATAAGTTTGGGAATCGGGTATGTATAGTAGTGTATGAGGCGGGGATAGTGGAAATAATGTGAAAGACTAGTTAAAGCAGTCTAGTACTCTGCTAATTTCAAGTATAACTTGACGAGAAAAGTCTGCATTTAGCAACTTATCATAAGCAGGCATATACTCTTTAAATGAATTACATTGTCTTTTGTTGCAGTTAAGAGCAAGATTTGCATATGGTTCAGTGATTCAGTACAACTAGTTGACAGACAAAGGCAACCTTATTATCTTACATTAAAAAATCATACCGATGTGTACTCAGGATCAAAGTAACCAAATGTACCAAGCACTCTAGCAGTTATGTAGGTTTCATGGCCATCTGGCATCAACTTTGCAAGCCCAAAATCTGATATCTATGTGAATACCCGCACAACATCAGTAAGCGTAGCTTCAAGAAAACAATTTGGATCATATACGCTAATAAGTAGAGAGAATACTTATTATACCTTAGCTTCATAGTTGGAATCTAAAAGTATGTTGGTGGATTTGAAGTCTCTATGAACTATTGGAGTTCTGACACCGGAACTTGAATGAAGATATTCGAGTCCTCTTGCTGCTCCTAGAGCCACTTTAAGCCGTAAAGGCCAATCCATCTTTATTTCCCCAATTCCTACAATCCAAAGTAAATTATGAATAGAAGTGTGAAACTAGGGATTTTGTTATGTTATGTTTGCATGTTTAGACAACCATTCAAACGATCTTGCAGATTTCCTTTACGCATGTATTCGTAAACTAGAAATCTATGCTTCCCGTCGGCACAGTAACCTACTAGGGAAACTAAATTTGGATGATCCAGTCTACTCAGGATATCGACTTCTACACGAAATTCTCGCTCCCCTTCTGCTGCTTTGGACTGCGGTAGCTCCATTTTCTTGATTGCTACAACCTTCAAAATTAGAATATTAGGTCTAGTACTGGATCTCGATTCTTTATTTATGCTAAACATGCATTATTGATGATGGTTTAGCAGTGTAGGTAGATTCTTATGGAGATTTCTTGTGTTTTTGTTTTTCGGAACATGGTGCTGATATTGTAAATTATACCTCTCCAGACTGTAGAATTCCTTTGTAAACTCGACCGAATCCTCCTTTACCGAGAAAATTCTCATCACTAAAAGAACATGTTGCTTTCTCCATTTCTTTAAGGGTGAATATTAATGAACCTTGGTGTCGTTTTGCAGGTGGTTTTTGATCTTCAAGTTGCCAATACTCCACAGGCTTATATATCCCTGGAAGTAGGGTATTATAGTAAAACAACTTAGTTAGACTTATATGATGCTCCAATGTTAATTAATTATTAAAACCAAAGAGACATACAGGGGTTGATATGATCCTCAGATTTGCTTCTGCGGCGCTTGTTCCATGCTGACACCAACCCGAAAGGCATGCTTTTCGTATCTGAACAGTTAAAGTAACTTGTGTATAAAAGAGAAAACAATTACGACATGACCACTAGTAATATATCCCCTCTCCAGCGGAAAACAGAGGAATGTTAGAATCAAGCACAAAGAGGATATGAGAGAGTTTTAGTACGAGAATCCTGCAAGAGTACGTATAAAGTAAGGGAGATTAATTTTGAAGAAGACTCGAAAACACCATCTTCAACAACCTGATGATGTCTCGCTTGACGGGTAAGAAAAACAGAATATTTGCTACTGGATGGCTTCTGAAAAGGAAAGGAAAGTTACAAGCACTTGTTCCATGATAGGTACATCCTTTTTTTTCTTTTTAGTTTTTTTTGCTTGTAATTCAATAAATTAATGTTGTTGAGATGTTGATTATTGTTCCCATACAATATTTCCCTCCCTACCGATTTCTTTCCCAATGAAGAAAGTACCTTGTGTGTATGGAATAATAAGAAGTGTTTTGTTTGTTAAAACATTGTTTTGATGGTTGGTAAATGGCAACCGACACTAACCGTTACATGGTTCGGCAGTGATAGTTTTCTCTCTGCAAGCCAAATTGTAGTGTCTTGTGATAGTAACAAAGCACTGCATATCATTATTTCATTGCTGTTGCCTGTTGGTACCTAAGTACGTAACTTACGGGTGAAGGCCACCCAAAATAACATGCATGTCTTGAATACATTTTACATGTTCCATATTTCATGCATTTTTATTAATATTTTTACCATTTCGGGAAAACTCTGTCAGAACACATGAAGAAAAAGTTTGTAGCATACACATATCAAGATCAACTAAATATGAAGCTATATTCAGAATTATACACACTTACCTTAATATTTCAGCGAAAGGCCTCAGAAATGGAACCTTAAGCTTGCCACAAATTATTTAAATAAACATTTATAGGCTGCTGTGGGATTAAAAAAAAGGCCAGGCTCCCACAGCTATGAGTATTATTCTGTTTTCTGTTTAGTTGCAAGTTTAAAGATCATGATCCCCAAAAACAGGAACAAATGAAGGAAATAGAAAGGAAAAAGCCTACAACACTCCAGAATATGACTTGGACTTGGCTTCATATGGTCTGCTTTAATAGTCCAATTGTGTGGACCAAGAGCCCAGTCCTTAGAGTGATATTTGACTGTTTTTGAGTTAAAGATTAATTCATATGTATAAATATACTATTATATATATTTTGTTTTTTTAGAGTAAGGCTCTAAAAATTGAAATTAAACTAAAATTAATAACATGGCTTTATCAGTGTAATCCCTAGGGTTTTTTTAAATTAGTTTATAGTTTGCGGTTTGATTTGTCCTCATTCCAGTCAAGTGACATTATCCATGCATTAGAAATTAACTTTGGGCTAATATTAGAGCATGCCAATTAATCATATCTCATCTCATATATACACACCTGGGGATTTACAATGTCTTTACTAAAGTAATCATGATTGGTTGGCAAACAATTTATTTTTGTTTCTTATTAGATATGATATTACAGTATGATCACGGTGAAAAGGCTGTGTGCTTTATTGTATGATTTCGAATGGAAATGATATATGCATGCATGTGTGTCTAATTTATAAATAATAAATATCAATATAGTAATGGTCTATAGTAGTTGAAATATAATCGATTAAAGAGACGACCCATTTGTATCCACTCTGAAATATAAGAGGTCCATGGCAAGCACTATGAGAAAGCAATTGAAAGTGAATGAATCATGAATACACGCTCCCTCGAGATATGCTCTCTTCCTATCTCACTTTCTAACTTGCCATCATCAGACCTTTCATGTATATATAGCCATATAGGGGTGTGTGTGTGTGTGTGTTGGTTACTCCTGGCCTGTGTGAATTGAATGTCTGTCCGTGTGTGCACAGGGAGTCTAGAGATAACTCGTTAGTTGTAAAGCCATATAAATGGGCTCACCCCCCCCCCCCCCCCCCCCCCCCCCCCCAAAAAAAAAAAAAAAATCTTTTCTCTTTTAGCCCTTTATGTTGATCTAAATGCCGCGCATGGGTATATCTGTTTGTATGTGAATTATTAATAATACTACACTATAGGAGTATATATTGATTGAAATATGTCGTATATATATGATCATAGCTAGTGAGGAACATATAAGAGCTTCTTTTTGATCGTTTCCTTTATCTTTATTCATTATGCTTTACTCCTGAATATATAACATGGGATGGGGACATTTCAAGTGCCGGAGTGGTGCTATACATGTCTTGCAGATCTGCACAAGCACTCAATATATACTTTTAATTAGCTAGGTACGTAGTCACATAGACATACTCACATTATGAATCAAATATCTTATACAAAAATGTATGCGAAACCATACCAAATCAAGCTAAAAATACTCCGTGTGTGTGTGTGTGTATATATATATATATATATATATATCATTCACGGTGAAAACCCCTGCTAATTAACTATATATCTCGTGTGCATGGCATATATCACTGGATCACCGGCCTGTAAAGTATGGAGTAACATGCATGGCTACAGGTAGGATATATAAAATGTGGCTAAAGAAAAGAGAATTCACATTCTGCTCAAAAGTCCCTACAATTCCAAAACACACCCTTTTCATTGGCAAAACTAAAGTAGTTTTTGTTCTTGGGCTTTACTACGCACTTGGGATTCCTACTTCCAATACAAAAAATTGATATGCAAATGAAAGATAAAAGGAAAAGGCAGATGCGAAAATGATCCATTGGCCCTTCCATTCATATATAAATGACATAACTGATGAGTTCTTGTAAAGTTGCGTTTGGGGCCTCATTTTATTTGCATTATAACTACTTTACTTTTTCATTCATGTGTATGTACCTCTTCGTTAATATACTTAGTATTATTTAGTAATAATAATAATAACTATAACATTGAAACTTGTACATACAGATACAGAAACTCTTGTCGAGTGTACGTATAACTTAATTTACTGTTTTGCAATGGTGTACAAGAGTTGCTATGGACACATGGTCACATACTAGCCAACAACTACTCTAGGAGATGTCCACAATAAGCTGTGAAAGTGTTTAACGTGTTTGGTTGATGTTAATAAGTTCGGTTAATGGGAATTGGAATTAATTACATGCACTGGTATTTGGATTAATAATTTAGTTGTATGAAATGAGAAGCTCATTATTTTTAGATGATTAAATTAAATTCTACTCTCCTTGTAATTTCATAGCATTTTCTTTATCATTTATGTAACATCTCAGTCAGTCCCACATCGAGTAGATTGAGATAAGAGTACTACTACACGATCTACTCTTACTTAGTAGTAGTACTCGACGAGGGACCGTGATGTTATAATTTATCTTATTTTCATTCCCGATTCTCATCAACAAACAATTCAAAGGCTCCCTAAATAATTTAATTAATGACTAAACACAAATAGTTGATTGTTATTCGTTAAATGATATTGAAATGTTAAAAGAGTGATCATTAAGATGAGATGATAGAGACATATTAGAAAAATCCTTCATTGTATTATTATTTGACGGATGTCAAATAATTGCAGAAATAGCTCAAGCTTTTAACTTGTACGGTTTTTTTATACATTTATCTGCCAGGTATATATCATATATGTATATGTGTATCGAATTTGCTCCAGTAGTTTTCAGATGCAGTGGGTGGCTGAGTATGATAGCAACCTATTAAAGTTGAAAGAAATATAAATTTGTCTTTATTTTTAATTTCTGTTATCATCAGTCAGGCCCATTTTTGCTACATGCATGGCCACCTTATATTATATGAAAACTAGGTGTCTGGCCACAGGCCACCGAGCCATATGTGTGCATGACACGTATACAAGGAGTACTCCTTGCAGAGTTATATAGATATAAGCATGCTCAAATTGAAATTAATTAGTTCGAATTAGGTTAAAGTAATTACTAAAATGTTCCAAGCTAAAATCGAAGGTAAAAAAACAAGGATGGTCAGAAATCACGAGAAGGCACTAGTGACAGAGTCATTTTCAAATCATGGAGCCTAGATATATGGCCTGTCTTTTAATGCTCCGAGGGACCTTCTTTCACTACTTTCTACTTAACTGCACTTCAATAATATATACACTAAATATCACCTTGTTTTATAAAAGTTGATTAAATAAAACAAATGAGAAAGCTACAAAGTCTTTCATTTTTCGTCACATGCATGCCTCACTGGTCCACAATTCTATATATAATTTTTTGTATATCTATTATTGTATGGACTTATATAGATGTAATTTGAAGGCAATTAAACAATACACATGAAAATTGAAAAAGGCCCCAAAGACCTTTTGTATGGTTAGGCAAAAAATAAGCCATCAAAGGGAGACTTTTCTCCCACAAAAAACTCAAACGAATGTGAAATAATGCAGAAAAAGAAGAATTACAATAATATACGCGTGTAGGTGTAGCCATCACACCCGCTTAAAACTCAAACTACTCCAGCATCCAGTTAGGACCCGTGCGAGCTGCCTTTCCCGCCAAAAAAATAAAAGGTAAACTCACGTGTGAGACAAGCTAGCTCACCATAGCATGTACAACACATAGCAGTACAGCACTCACAAAGTCACAAGAAGCCACGGAGCCAGAGCCATCTTGTTACTTGTAGTACTCTGCTATGTTTTCTCTTGTCTTCCATAGTCCAAATTAAATGAAATGTGCAAGGCGCCACACTTATTGTCAAGATCAGGAGCTCAGCTTGACTTTCGAGTACACAAATATAAAATTTTCCCCGTTTAAGCCTTCACGAAAAACTTATACCCGTGATCTAACTATTACGGGTAATAAGCAAGACACTTGATCATCGTTTCAAGCACTACATTCATCAAATTTTGAAATGAAACTCCCTATCATATCATTTCCCTCCATTGATTTCATCTGCCTTCTTTTCGCTTGAAACCTTGTCATTGGTCCCGCAATCAGTTTTCCATTTCAATCAAAGAGAATACTGATTCAATAATCAATATTGCCCTTGAATTCATCACCTCCCCACTTCTTTCATAGTCCATGACCGACTCCCACTCACTAGTACAGTACTCTACAAATAAATCAAACCTCACCAAAACACTATGTACCAAATTGACAAAATGATCCCCATTCCCTTGGGAATCTGCAAAGCCAAAGTCATGTTAATGAATGACTGGCACTGCCCAACCATAACCAAAAAAAAAAAATGAATCTAGAGCCCTCTCACCATATAGAAGTAATAATCTACGTACATCACTCCATGTCTACTTTTTTCAAACTCAAAAACACCTCAATTAAATATCGAGGAGAAATGGTAGACCTCTTGAACCACCATCATATTTGTCATCTTTTTAATACCTTATTGTCTTTCAATATTATTCCGCCTTCTTCTGTTTTTTTACCTATCATGCACCTTAATTAGATGTTTCCTTGTCATCATCTACCCACAAACTGTTATTCAATCTCCTCCTTTTAAAAGATGATGTTGATGAAGATGAGGATTCCGAGTCACCCAACGACACTTTGCTTGCCCGTGTCATAACTCGGACCTGTGGCATTGCTTTTGATCGCTTCCTTAAGCTAGTATCAACTCCGATTTCTTGCAACAGTCGGTAACATCTGACAATATTCTCCTGCAAATTGAAAGATTAAAAGCACACGCGCACACATATATTACAAAATTTAAACTAAATCATGCAAAAACTTCATACTTTTTGAAGTCCTTCACACCATGATTCAGCATGGCCAGCAGTGATACAAGACAAGTTTGGAATATCGTTGGCTGCACATAGAATAGTGGCAGCAGCTATGCATGATGGCCAATAATCCAAAAAACTAGACTCTGCATATTTCCATTGATCATTAAGCAGCTGTTAAAGTTGTGTCATCATAACTCTTGAGTTGTAAGAAAAGTAATTGACGAACATTAGTATGCATTTACACACAGGCATGTGTGACAACAAAAATCAATGTTAGTACCTTGTAGATTTGATATAATCATGTCAGTGGCCCTAGAAATAAGGAAGCCAATGAAAGTTCCTTGAGAATCAAGCTTGTAAGCGAAGAAGCTGAGAAAGGTGAATGGAGTAATCGATCTTAGCTTCCAATCAAGAACTTTAAGTACAAGAAACTCCATCCTTGTGATTGTTCTTGGCTCAAATACAAAATTTGCACCTTCAATCTATACATACAGACAATAATGTCATTACGTAATTAGGTAAATTTACTAAAATTGCTAGTTTAAAAATCAAATTTTACCGCGAGGAAACTACCTGAAGATCCAATAGCGAAGGAACCAGAGGTTCCTCCATTTTAGCAGCTAATGACAAACAAGCCACTGATAAGAGTTGCAACGGCCACCCAATTGTCTGCTAAAAATAAATCCAAGTACTAATTATTCAAGAATTATATATATACCTCACATACATATCAAATACCAGAACAGATATGAACATGGTAATTTACAGAACATGTCTTACGTCTGAGTGGGAGTGTGGGACATATTAATATGTTTAGTTTGGTTTTAATGAGACAAGATAATGACTGATCATTTAGAACACTTTCATTATTGCAAAATGTTAATCCAAAATAAACTAATTTTAAGGAAACAATGAAGATGCTTACAAACTTAATTAACCACTAACAGTACAAACACGCAATGCCAATTTTGAGAGAATAAAATCAGATAACTTTTTAATTTACAAAAGCTAAAGAATAAAATTATGTACTTCTCATAAACATACAGATGGATCTTAATTCAATAAAAGTACATGCACCAATTAATTGGATTAGAGTATATTTTAACGAAACGACTACCCATTAGAGTTATCAATAGTGACCTAGTTGGTTTTCTATTAATATTATATAATAATGAATACTCTAAACATATATAAAAATATCATTTGAGTTTAATATTTAAAGATAATAAAATTAGATTGAAAAGATAAATAAAAATTAATTAAAAAAATAAAATAGGCTTAAATCCCTTTAACTCTTAACTCAATTTAAAAAAAATAAATTAAATTTTTACTATTTATTTTACAATCTTTTTGAATTTTTAATATAAATTTAAAAAATGATTAAAAATCGGATCCGGATCCGAATATTATCCGTATCTGGATAGTATCCATCGGATCTGAATTCAGATATTAACCTTTAAAATTTTTCTTTTACGGGCCTTCACTTGCTCTTAACTTTGTATAATTAGGCAAGAGTTAATAGTTATTGCTAAAGTCCCTTTCATTCTCCTTGCTAAAAGTCAATATCATAATTAAAAATTACTCAATCCATAATATAAATATTAATCTTAAATCTATGTTCTAATATCAATTTCTCAATACATATGCACCCTATAAAGCAAGTACATTTGGTTGTAAAATTAAAAATAAATATATTTAGTATTTAATTTCTGATAGTACTTATTTAATTTACTGTATATTTTTTTACCTACCTCTGGTAAGCGATGACAATAGAGGAAACGGTCCAGGTAATTGACAGAGAGATATGCCGTTAATGGCTGGAAACCATAATAACGTTGCACCTGCAAATACAAATACATAAATTTAAATGTATATATATCACACTTAGGTGGTAGTGTTTTTCAACAAGGGGATTGATGAAACTACAAAAGTTGCAGTTCATGAGAAGATAATAAAAAAATACACTTAACACTAAAATAATTTAAATGAACAACAAATTGATCGCAGGTGAATGAATCTGACATTTGACATCATTGTTAGCTCCATCTCCACGTGAAAAACGGCGCAAGTTAGATGCTAAAAACCGCTATCTAATTATTAATAATTTACCAATCGATGATTATAATATACTTGTAATGATTTTAAACGAAGTTTGAAACTCGACTCGATTAAAGTTCGATAAAAATAAAAAATAAAAAGGAGTTCGAGTCGAATCGAGTTGTTCGCCAAGCAGCTCTGAGTTATATATGGGAAAGTAATCTAAGGGTTACCACAAAAATGTGTACGTATATTGAATTTGTATAATACACCTTTAGAATCCATGCAACAGATGCTTGTCGAGCAGATGAATCAACTAACTGCGAATGAATCCTCTCTCCAGGAACATACTTTCTCTCGTCTTCTATGAATCTTGCAATAGATTCCTCTATATCCGCCGGAGATTCTATGTCCGATGCACATTCCGGCAAGTCTTCTGACAATATTTCCGAGTCCTCGCAACAAAGTAAGTCGGGGAAAAAGTCGTCGGTGCATGATAAAGCTGACATGATCGGCGATGATTTTCATTCATATCGTTATCATATTTGCTGTGGTTTTCGTGATTCGTCGGGTAGTTGTCGGAGACGTCGCCGGAATGCTGACGAAGTGGGATGTGAAAGGGACTTGGATAGGTGAGAATGGTTTATTTTGCTTTGGTGTCTCTATTCCTCCCTTCTATGCGGATATAAATATATGTACAAATTATTATAATATGATTTTTTATATATGTGTATATATATATACTTTTATAATTTAGAATGTTAAATCAAATCGAGTTGAAGACCTCAATTGGCATCAGTGTTTGATAAAAGTTAAAAGCTATTGTCTGAAAAAATGATTTTGATTAAAAAGCTGTGATTAGAGAAAACCAGGACATTCCATACTTTTGAAAAAAATTGTTTTCGGTTTTATAGGAAATAACTATCAGTTTCATCATCAAACATTGTCAAATACATTATTTTTATATATTATATCTGAAAATATGTATAAATTAAAAAAAAATAAACAGTCATATGATTTTTTCGACATCACTTTCTTCCATGGCACAACAATTTTTAACCACAATCTCAAACGGAGCTAAAGTTAAAATTTAATTTTATATCAATACTGTATTTGATAAATAGTTGTAATTAAGTTAAATTTTTGATGAGTTCGATTCACTCGATCTTCATAATATATTTTGTGTGTTATATTACATAAATTAACCATAAATATTTTTGGTTTGGTTACCTCTGATATTTAATTTATAAAAATACTTTAAACTTTTGGATAATTAAACTTTAAATTTAATTTAATTAAAAGTGCATAAGTTATTGATAATTTTGTTTGATGTAAATGCATGTAAATATTAAATTAATACTTTAAACTTCTTGAAAAATTATCTCAAATTATTTATTTATCTTTATACTCGTTATAAAATTATTATTTTTGTTTTTATTTTGAAAAATAATGATTAAATTGCCAATTTTTTTGCCCAATATGTATAAGAAAGTGATAGATATTTTAAAAATAAAATAATAGTTACATTTTTAAAAGAGATTAGTAATAAAGGATTGAAGGAGTATCACTGTATCAGCAAAACAAGTAGATAAATTATCAAAAAAGGTTTGTTTTTAATTTCCTTCATTTTACTGTCTTTTAAAAATATGGTTTGTAGTTAAAAGTAATTAAATATAGTTTTTTTTACATACGATCTGTAATAAAATGTAACCGAATGCAATTTTTAATTTTTTAAAAAATTAAAATTACTTTTATTTTTATTTGAAATTTATTCTAATTGCATTTGATTTAAAATCGTATTTTATAAATAAAAATTAAAAAACGTATTATTATAAAAATAAAATAAAAAATATATTTTTACAAAAAAATCTTTAAAAAAATCAAAAGAATACAACTATATATAATAAGCATAGCAAACTCGTCACGTGTGACTTGGAGTGAACTCCTCAAACACACGTGACATGGTGTGTCCAATGGGGTAGTAGTAGTACCTGTAAGGCTATATAGATTCCAACTTTGGAGCAATTATATATACTAAATAAACAATATATTGTTTTTTCAAACAAACAATGAAAATATAAAATACTTCCCTTTCGAAAGCTATATATCCCATAGTCGACTTCAGAATTTGGGCCGAAAATAGCATAATTAAATTCCGGTTGATGGTACATTTATACGTGTACAACTCCAAGATTGAAGCCCAACACAGTTTTCTCCGTTCCCCGAGTATAGTTTACATTTTCTCATAGCTCGGCTTTTACAACAGTTAACAGTACTAGACTAAACTCCTTGAAAAACGAGCAAATAAAATATTCACAAAAATAATATTTTTAATTTAATCACTCAATAAATAAATAATTATTTTTATATAATAACGTTTATATATTTTTATATAATAACATTTATATAATTAATCACTTGATTCTTTAAATAAAATAAATGATATCATTTATAATTTAATTTAAAAAAATTCTTCTGTAATTTTTATTATCATTTTTGATCCATAATATTTTAATTTAATAATATAATACAAATACTCCATCTGTTTTATTATATAGGTGACTTTAGAGTTTCTAATTTGTTTTCAAATATAAGTCGTTTTCAATTTTCAAGACTAAATAACAGACTTTCTACCAATATTACCCTTATTTATTATCCGCGCCTTGAATTTATTGTTCAGAATCAGGGCGAACCACGTCGCTTGATAATCGAGTTATTGGTTGTAAGTTGTGTGTTCAATAACATGAACATTCACATCAAATGTATAGTACTATTTAGAAGTCAAAATTACTTGCGATTATTTGACAATTCACATTCTCCTCAGGTGAGATTTAAATCTGTGATTAAGAGAATGATATTTCTCTTTTTAATCAACTCAGCTAACCTTTACGGGCTTTATAATTAATATTTTCAGTCATCTAATAATTTTTTTTTTGTGTAATCGGGATTTTCATGAATCAACTTCGGGAGCACAATCCAAATATAACTAGTGTTGAAGTTGATCACTGTTTGGAAAGTGATTTTGCCATACGATTTAAACATTATGCAAGTCCCTATTAATGAATATTCCTGTCATCTAATTATTAGTTATTTATTTTCGTATTCTAATAGTTATCACTAACAATTTCAGGCTCAAAATCCATCACTTATTCCAAATGAATATATTCGTGATCTTTCATTTGGACCTCTTCGTTCGGTTAAGTCGGTGACGATTTATTTTGTGAATGTATACAAATTTCATACTCGAGAATATGGAGCTGATAGGTCAACATTCAACAGCGGAGTATGTATCCATGAATCGAATTATAGCGAGATATCTAATGATTATTTTGGAATAATTAAACAGATTTTGATTGTCGAGTATACTCGTCTTCCAATGAAGAAAACAATTTTGTTTAAGTGTGAATGGTTCGATCCTACACTTAATGTTGGAACAAGAGTTCATCCCCGTTATAACATTGTTGAAGTTAATAAAAGAAAGAGATAAGTGTGTCTGAACCGTTTATACTAGCATCACAGGCCATGCAGGTTTACTTTTGTAATTATCCAAGTCTTAGACGAGACAAGGTTGATTGGTTAGTTGTATGCAAAGTAAAGACTCGGTCACTTATTGAACTTCCTCAAACCCCGTCATCACATCAAGAACCATTTCAAAATGATACTCCTACACAGCTCCATGATATTTGTACGGTTAACATTCCTACACATTTGAATGATGATAATGGAGCTGAAGTAGATTTAGACGATGGTGACGAAACTCCGGAGGAAGAAATAGAATATGAATCCGAGGAAGACAGATCATCGCAAACCGAAAACAGTAATAGTTGTGAAGATGATTATAATGATTCTTCCGATTAATCTTTTTTAGCCATCATGTATGTAAATTTTAAATTAGTGTGTATATTTATTAATATACATATATTATATATTATATTATATTATGATAATTGTTATACTATTATGCAACATATTATTCAATATTAAGTTTTTAATTATATTTGTGAAAAAATATAAATACAGACAAGCATCGGGCGAGAGGCATTAGCTAGAGTTCATTTTTCACTCTTACAGAGGCGATGAAGTGAAATCAAGCGGCGGCAAAAGTAAATCTCGATCAAGATGAAATTCAAAGTAAAAAATTTCCCCCTTTCTTGGCCAATTATATTTCCTCTTTCATTTCCCCTTTGCTGTGCAGGGTAAAAATTAGGGTTTCAAGTGGTGAAATAAAGAAGTGATTTCTCTTTCCTGTGTATCTCTTGTATCTTTGTGTGTATACTTATATTTATCTTGTACGTATATGTGTTTGTGTATATCTCTTGTATGTGCTAGTAGATTTGGTACTGTATTTTGTAGTTTGCTACTAGATTTGGTATTGTATACTTATACATCTCCTGTATATGTATGTTTATATCTCTTCTATGTGCTACTAGATTTGGTACAACTTTACTTGCTCATATCTTTTAGTTCTTGTGTATCTGGATTTCTTTAAAGTTTTGATTTTTCTGGAGGTTGCTCTAGCTTGTTCTGAATGATTTCACCTTGGTTTCGACTCGATGAAAACGCATCAGTAAAGTTGCTACTTGTAAAGCTATAGTTGTAAATTTGTGTTCTTCTGTTTAATGAGTTATTATGATACATCATTTTCCTTGTTCTCAGGTCTGTAATACTTTTAATTTTAGAGCTAAAATGCTTATGTGCTAGTCTTACTTGTGTGCTTTACTTATATCTGAATTAAGTGCTTGTAATTGATTATTTGATTGTATTCTATTTGCAGTCTATTAGTAAAATGAAAAATGTTTAAGCTGCAAATATTAGTAATGAAACTGTTCTCTTTGCTAAGTCCGTGAGTCCAGAAAAACGGAGCGGGGGTGCAACTGTTGGTACAGATGGATTTGTTCAGGTATTGAAATTTGAAAGTTAGCTAGAATTTTATGTAGTTGAGAGGATGTAACCTGTTAAAAGCTGGTGGAACCTGTTGTAAACTCTTATAAAGTTTTTATGTAATCTGTTTGCAGTCGATGAGTAAAACAAAAAACATTCAGGCTTCAAACATTGGTCATGAGGGTATTGGTGATGAGGTTGTTGGCGTTGCTAAGTTTGCTAGTCCTTATAAACACAGTGAGGATGCAACTGCTGGTATAGTTGTCTTTGCTAAAGTAAGATATACTATAGTTGGAGTTTAGATTTGAATGTTGATAGATACTCACACCTTATGATAAAATATGTGATTTTATTGCTATATTTCAGCTTGTGAAAAAAAAACGTAATGGAAGTGCAAATGTTGGCAAATAGGATGGCTTTGTTCCTCATAGCAAGGTCAGAAGAAAGTGAACTTTGATTAATCTCTCTTATTATTATATAAATAAGTTTTAATCGTTTAACACTTCATATGACATTTGAATTTCAGAAAAGTAAGTCGGGGCTTGAGCTCACTAAGGCAACCATTGAGAAAGCCGGTTATACTGACAAAATAAGTTATTTCAAAATTAACACATTGTTGGTAACAACTTTGAGTTAATATAAATTTCCATGCCTATTCGGTTTTTAATTTATATTATCTTGCATATTACAAGCAAGAATGAGGAGGTTTAGAAACCATGCTGAAAACATATCGGCTCATTCTGGACATCGTGTAGGAGTTCATTCTAGACAACGAGTACATGCTCAATCTAGACAGCGCGTTCCCACTCAATCTGGACAACACATTCCCACTCAATGTGAACATCACGTTCCCGCTCAATCTAGACAGCGCGCTTCTGCTCACTCTGGACAGAGTTACCCTGCTCAATCAAGAGATCAATGTGATTTTGGATATGGTATTTCATGCTAGTAGTTTAGAAGGCTAGAGTGTAATGTTGCAACTCTTGGCCTTATTTTGGATTTGTTTTGATGCTAGTATTTTATCTGACCAGAGAGATGTTAGAACTATTTGCTATGTTTTGAATTTGCTTTATATAGATGAATGATGATATTGGGAAAAAGACTTTTTCAATATGTTTATTTTTTATAGTCTTGTACACAGGTCTAGAAAAATGGAAAAACATATATATCAAATGCAGATGTGATTCATACCATACATTCTGTTAATAGATTGTTATGAGCAACCATCTATTCCGTTGGTAAATTGTTATTATCAAAATCAGAACTACTAACCAAAATTCTGTTAGTACAGTGTTCCTAAAACTACTAATGAAAATTCTGTTAGTATAGTGTTTCTATAAATACTAACGAAAATTCTGTTAGTAGAGTGTTCATAAACTTAATAACGAATCATTTCATCGAGATTTTGTTACTACATTTAATAACGGAAATGTTGTTAGTATAATGTTGTGGTAAATGCCAACGGAATATTTCCTTGGTAAGTTGGTCTCTGAACGGTTATTTCTTCTAACAACACATCTGTTATTGTTCTCTGTTAGTAAAGTTAGCAACGAAAACAAATCCGTTGGTACATGCTTCCCAACGACGTTTATGCCAACGAATTATTTTAGTGGTCATTTTGTTGGTAAGACCGCTTAGCAATGGATTCCAGTCCCTTGCCAACCGAAATTTCTGTTGCTAAAACACATAATTCTTGTAGTGTCTCCTACTCACTCAATTTTAAACACATCATTTTAATCAATAAACAAACATGTTTTAATTTACTCATTAGTCAACCTCTTTAATTTATTTAATATCATAATTTATTAATTAAAATTTATGAATATTAAAATATTATTATTATTTTATTTATATTAATTAAAATTTATTATTATGTTCTATCTATATTATATATACTTTTATATTATATTACTCTAAACGAACTTTTTTTTAATTAGAATATAGAGTTGTACTCACATCTAATAGCATGTTTCAATTTTCTCATCGCTCAAATATTTTAATTTATTTAAAATTGCAATTTTATAATAAATTTTTTTGAATATTATTATTTTTTGAATATTTTATATATATTAAAACATATTCTTTTATTTAAATTTTAATTAAAATATTTTCTAATATATTCGAAACTCTTTTTATTAATAAAAATTTATTAATGCTTTGCACGAGTTATTAATCTATGTTAATTAATATAAATATATAACAATATATTAATGAAAATTTTAACACATAATATAAATATGATTCAAAAATAATTTATATCATGTACAACATTACATAAAAAATATTAATAACATAAATAATCAAATTAAATATTTAATTCATTTAAAATATATAATATATTATTTATTACTCTCCTCTGTACTTTGCACGTGTTATAGACTAGTATATATATATATATATATATATATTTTAAAGAAAGTTGTTATTTAAATATAAATGTGTATTTTAAATTCTTTTTAAAAAAAATTAAGAATAAGGGTAGTTGAGCTGCGCCTTACTCGTGGAAGGCACAAGTTGTGAAACTTGAGTGGGCTGATCCATACCCGATAAATGTTTTTACTTGTGGAGTATATGTTTGGATACACACTGTACTGGGCTTCTTTGCTTGGATGGATCATGGAAGCATCAACATTTGGGTTTTGAGAGAGAATTAGGAGTATGAAATACGTCGGAGACTTGGGAGTTGGGAGCCCGCCCGATAAACACTATACTGAAGCCCAATGTTAATTTTATGCTTCATTTTTTCCACGTTAATTAATTTTTATGTTAAGTTTCGATAACAAATTATGAAACTGACACACCATTTTAGTTGTTTTACAAAAATCAATATTAAAGTTTACATTATGATACTAAATTATAAATATTTTTTAGTAGAGAAAATAAATTATTGTCTCAAAGTTTCTGACATAATAAAAAATAATTTTAAGTTTATTTTGTAAAATTATATTCTATACATACTTGGCATAACATAATTAAACATAAGGAATTTGAGCTGAAATTTAGTCATGGATTTAATAAGTTAAAAAATATTAAAAACCAAAATAAATAATATTAATATTAATATAACTATACATGATATTAAAGAAAAATTAAATATTATAAAAAATTAAAATAAATATAAATTAAAAAAATAAAATTAAAGAAGTACTAAAAATAAAAGCAAATGATAATAATAATATAACCATAATTATCTAGATATAAAAAATAGATATAAAATAAAAATATAAAAATTGAAAAGAGGAAAAAAGAAAGGAGAGGACATGTCATTAGGGTTAGGTTGGGGAAGGGTTTAGGGGTTATATTTGCAGCAGCAGCAGCAGCTATTCGGCCCTGCCTCTCTCAACGCCTTCAGGGGTCTCTCTCCCTCTCCCTCTCCCTCTCCCTCTCTCCCTCTCTCCCTCTCTCCCTCGCTCTCCACTCGAGGTATGCATATATCTTATTCAGGTTGATATTGATTATGTATAATTGTTATGTGTGTACATGCAATCGATTATGGTTGTGGAATTAGTTGTTTAGATTTGTACCTCTCTTTTGTTTACATCTTTTGTTATTGATTTCTTGTGGCCTTTGTTTCTTGTGTTGTATTATTGTCTTTGTTAAATTAAAGACTCATACAACTAATTATTTTTGCCTTAACTCAAGATTTCTTGACATAGTTCTGTGTGTATATATGTATGTATGGTGCATCTCTGCATCTTAATGATAGTGGTTGAAGAACATTTGATAATATAGTTCCCGGCCATGTTTATTTTATGGGATTATAATCCCGAGATTAGTATCTATGCATTGTAATCCTTCACTATAATCTAGGATTGGATTTTAATCCTTTAAATTATAATTCTATATTTGTTTTGAGGGACAACACATGGATTGGACTATTATCCTTTAAATTTTCTAATCCTTCGTTTGTTTTATTATGGATTACAAGGAAGAGATTATATTCTTTTAAAAAATGACTTGTTAGAGATGATTAAACAATACCTCCTCCTCCAACCAAGTATTAGAGATGATGATAATCATATCCCTTATTCTAGGAAAACAAACAAGGGATTAATATTTTAAAGGATTATAATCCTTATCTAATCCCAAATAATTTTGTACAAATTAAGCATAGGTTTAAAATTTTTAAAGGATTATAGTCCTATCCCCTATTTAATCCTATAAAACAAACATGGCCCTAGAGATTTTACCCGTGTGCTCTATAATCTGGCTTGTCAATTTCGATTAGATTAAATATTATAGGCCTTATTTTAGAACAAAGAGAACTAATTTCTTGACTTGGTATATAACTTTCAAGTAAACATGTTACTACTTTGAAATGGAATGATTGAGAATGTGTGTTTTTGTATCTACGTTTTGGTCTGTGTTTTTCATGTATTAATATTGTTTGGTGTTTTTTCCCAGAGTTTAGCACAAATCTTAAGCTATGGTGCAATATAACTTTAAGAAGATTACAGTGGTGCCGAATGGGAAGGATTTTGTTGATATTATTCTTTCTCGTACACAGCGTCAGACACCTACGGTTGTACACAAGGGTTATGCTATATCGCGCATAAGGCAGTTTTATATGCGTAAAGTCAAATATACGCAAACAAACTTTCATGAGAAGCTCTCCACCATCATTGATGAGTTCCCTCGTCTTGATGATATCCATCCTTTCTATGGCGACCTTCTTCATGTTCTATATAATAAAGATCATTACAAGCTTGCTCTTGGACAAATCAATACTGCTAGGAATCTCATTGGGAAGATTGCAAAGGATTATGTCAAATTGTTAAAGTATGCTGACTCACTTTATCGATGCAAGACTTTGAAAGTTGCTGCTCTTGGTCGCATGTGTACTGTGACAAAGAGAATAGGCCCAAGTTTAGCTTATCTTGAACAGATCAGACAACACATGGCAAGGCTACCATCAATTGATCCCAACACCCGTACAATCTTGATCTGTGGGTATCCAAATGTTGGCAAGAGCTCATTTATTAACAAAATCACGAGGGCAGATGTGGATGTCCAGCCATATGCTTTTACTACCAAGTCTTTGTTTGTTGGTCATACAGATTACAAATACCTAAGATATCAGGTAATTGATACTCCCGGTATTCTGGATAGGCCATTTGAAGATCGTAATATCATAGAGATGTGCAGCATCACTGCCCTGGCTCATTTGAGGGCAGCCATATTGTTCTTTTTGGACATTTCTGGGTCTTGTGGTTACAGCATTGCCCAGCAGGCAGCACTTTTTCACAGCATCAAGTCACTTTTCATGAACAAGCCTCTGATTATAGTATGTAACAAAACTGATCTTCTGCCATTGGATAAAGTTCCCGAGGAAGACATGAAGTTGGTCATGGAAATGAAAGCAGAAGCTACAAAGACTGTGATTGGTCAAGGTGGCGAGTCAACAACTGATGAGGGAGTACTCTTGGCTATGAGCACTTTGAACGAGGAGGGTGTAATTGCTGTAAAGAATGCAGCATGTGAGAGATTATTGGACCAGAGGGTTGAACAGAAAATGAAGTCCAAAAAGATAAATGACTGCCTGAACCGTTTTCATGTTGCAACACCAAAGCCACGTGATCAGAAGGATAGGCCACTATGCATACCAGAGGCCGTCTTGGAAGCTAAAGCCAAGGAGGCTGCGGAGAAGGAGAAGAGGAAGCTTGAGAGAGATAACGAGAATGAGAATGGAGGTGCAGGTGTATATTCTGCGAGCTTGAAGAAACATTATATCCTAGCAAATGATGAATGGAAAGAAGATATAATGCCAGAAATTCTTGACGGACACAACGTATATGACTTTGTTGACCCTGATATCTTACAGAGACTTGAAGAGTTGGAGCGAGAAGAAGGTCTTAGACAGGAGCTGGTTGAAGATGATGATCTCGAGATGGACGATGAGTTGACACCAGAACAAAAAGAAACTCTGGCTGAGATTAGGAAGAAGAAAAGCTTGCTTATCAAAGAACATCGAATCAAGAAGAGTACTGCTGAGAGTCGACCTATTGTGCCCAGGAAATTTAACAAAGACAGAAATTTCACCTCAGAGAGAATGGGAAGGCAGTTGTCTTCTTTGGGTATCGATCCAACTTTAGCAATAAACCGTGCTCGCAGCAAGTCTAGGGGACGTAAGCGGGAGAGGTCATGTGATGGAGATGATGGTGCAATGGATGTGGATGGTGAGCATTCTAATAAAAAGCTGCGCTTGAGATCCACGTCCCGGTCAAGATCTATGTCACGTCATCCTTATGAGGTTGTTCCAGGTGAAGGATATAAGGATTCTGTTCAGAAGATGAAGGCTATAAAATTAGCTAGGAACTCTTCTAATAAGAGAAACAAGGATGCTAAGCGTGGAGAAGGCGATAGAACCATTCCTAATCTAAAACCAAAACATTTGTTTTCTGGCAAACGAGGGATCGGGAAAACTGATAGACGTTAATGGAGTCGAGGTAAAACATAATTTATGCAAGCAGTTATGTTATTGTTTTTTACTCTTCAATTCCATTTCTATTTTGCGGCTTTCTTTGGAGTACGTCTACTTTAGTTTTGACACGTATATTCTTCTTTTGTGATACGTAAATAAGAGTCTCTTTGTTGTAAAATTTTAAGTGATTCTGGATTAACAGTAATGTGTAAAAGATGGAAAAAGAAGAATGAATGTAAAAATTTTGTCCTCGTTTATTATAAATTTCAAAATCTGAAACAAACACATGTTTTTTATAACTTAGCAATTGTATTTTGTTATCTGTTACTGTTTTCATGTTCTAGTGTAAATTAAAATTTTCTAAATTTATCCCCTTTATATTGCTCTACTATATATCTAATTGGAGATTCCTATCTGTACAGGTATGGATATTCAGATTTTTTTATTTCGTCCAGCAGCAGTTTGCTCTATCTAATATCATAGTTCATTTTTATATCTTGCAGAAAAAGTCTGTTATTCAGACCAGGTACTGGATTTTGCTGGTAAGATTATCTTCCTGCCAGCTGAAGTGGCTGTCATCTTTACAGTGTCTACCTTGGTTTTTGTGTTACAGAACTTGGTGTTCGCAGGACATCTAAAGCATGCAAGACAAAGATACAATGCTACTTTTATTATATTATGTTTTTATGCTTAAAGTTTTGAAATTTTGATGCTCTTTAAATTTCTAAGCTATTAAACTTGATTATTTGGTTGTCATAAGCTTTTGTTTGTTTACCCCTTAAATGCTATCATATATTCATATTCATGAAGTGGTTATTTTTGAATGAATTATCTTTTACATTTATTGATTATATTATCTGTACACATTCTGTGATTTATACAAGATTGGTAAGCCTCCCCCCCTCCCCCTGGATAGGGGAAGAGTCTATTGACACTGATCGACCCAATATGAGCTTATATATTCCAATTGAATAGCTGAACAATGAAAATGTAAGTTTAAGCTGTAAAACAGGTCAAAGCAAGTCTATTTTTGAAATTCAAATAATAAGCTGAGAAAGAAAATCATATTTATCCCTGTTTTGAAAGTTGTTCATGTCCAAAATGACATCATCTTTCTTTTGTTCTGCTCTTTGAAGTTTCAACATCTACAAGGATTAATTTGGTTTATTCAGATTCTATTGACACTGTTAAGTGTTAATATAATAATGTTTCAAAGAGAATGCAAACCGATTGGATTGGTCTTCCAGAGCAGGAAAATCAAACTGCCATCCAAACTTTGATCTTCTAATGAGCAAAACTTAATCCTCTAGGCTGTCAAGGCCCAAGGGCATGTAAAAGATGGAACAGATTCGAGAGAGAACACTCCACGCCACGATCCAAGTTTAACTATCAACTGACATCCGTTACATGCATGTAGACAAACACATACAAACAAACAAAATTCATAGTTGCTAGCTATTCCATTTCCATGCATTATTTTATTTAAAAACAAAACCAGAGCTTTTCACACATATCATAACATGTTATAGGTTCATAATTTCATATAGAAATCCAAAGTCTTTGTATATGAGAGAAAACATACAATACAACGTGTTGGAT
This sequence comes from Oenanthe sinensis, assembly GCA_028671895.1. Classification (NCBI taxonomy): domain Eukaryota; kingdom Viridiplantae; phylum Streptophyta; class Magnoliopsida; order Apiales; family Apiaceae; genus Oenanthe; species Oenanthe sinensis. The sequence continues at coordinate 35,793,554 of CM053812.1, read as the reverse complement.
AGACGGTTCAAAGTTAAATAAGCAGTCAATGTACCTCCTGTTCAGTACATCATTCCCTGTCCAATGTATTAATCCAAATGCATATATGTCTTTCGGATATACCTAAGGATTTAAAAATAAGAACAACGATTAATTTGTAGTAGCATTCAGATTATCAAAATATACACAGAACATTAAACTAATATTTAACCGAGAACATTAATGCCAAAATTTGGTAACTAACACCTAGTAAACAAACACATACATTAGGCAAAAGGAAAAAAACAGTCTAAATGATGGAATTTACATGCGCTATACTTCAGGCCTTCAATCAATCTCTCCTCCTACTCAACCTCTTGAAATATACAAGCATTCGGAAATTTGACAATGAACATCTTGACACAGGCACTCAGCATAAAAAAACACAGAACTCAATCAGCTTTGATGTTGTCTGGCTATTCTCACTGGAGAGTACAGTTGCAGTGGAGGACCAATCCCAACAATGTTACAATGTACACCGACACGTCTCCTAAGTAGATGAACGTATATAAAGCCATATAACATGTCATGCTTTACTCCAATCACTCCATATAATGAGTGGTAAAGAAGTATGCCTTGATGACAATGTTTCAAAAGAATTAGGAACTATCTACAAAGTATGAAGTAGAACCATAAATTATTTCAAATACCTTTATATCAATGCGATGGCGTAACTCTCGCCCCGGATACGTGCAAAGACCAAAGTAGGTGTCAACTCCTGAGTCAGTACCCTGTGAATGGAAAAAACTTGTTAAAGGATAACTGCTAATCTTATTAACTTTAGAAGGACATGGGCAAAAACTCTGAAACATATTATGGTATAAGATATAGAGGTCAAACACGGGGAGCATAGATAATGAGCAAATGTAAATAAGATCCGTGACATTGCACACAAATAGTAAAACGATAATACGTATAGGATGTATATTGCTATTCGAATGGATGTTAATTGTCATATTGCACTTAAAATATAATTTGACAAGTTATTGAGTTATTGGAAAACGGCGACTTTCGACACGATAGTGTTATTGCAGCATTTCAGAAAAAAACATTGTTATAATTGCCAATAGATTGTTTATCTGTGCAACTCTTTATACACCCAAGCTTTTAGCATTCCCAATAGCTCAAGCAGAAAGACATGAAGAAAAAAAAATTACCTCCTCACTTTGAATACCAAGAAGTAAATCCTCTCTTAGAAAATTCAGATCTTTCAGGTGCTTTATATATTTTGGTAGAAAATCTATATGACTGAGAAAAAAATGAAGCTCACTGGTCAGTTTACTGCAAAAAAAGAAGCTGCAGAGAGCATATACTTTTTAACTTAAGTGTGGCTTTTTGGCAGACATGCGACTGAACTTCTGTTTCCCCGCAGAAAGAAAAAGAGGACCGCAGTTAGTAGAGATATTAGAATACCTTTTCCCATCAGGATGAGTAACTATTATGTCAATATCTCCACAAGAAGCCTTTCCGCGTCTAAATGATCCTGCGCATATGATTGCCATCTGCATGGGATTCACCAATAACAGGTGAAGGATGTCCCTTAGTATGCACATCAATATTTATAAGCAAGCTAGAGACTCACCATCTAGAGAAACTATACAAAGATTATACATTTTAAAGTCTCTAAATTAAAGATGATGATGAAAGCTTGCTATGACTGTTACGGTTTCCAACTAAAGACAGATTAAACAGAATTTAAAAGATATATTGTGCTCAATTTCATATTTATAGAGACTCTTATTTCAGAAACACTCTTTTCACTCTAAAAAACATGATATATTTGGTTATCTTCATTTATTCAAACTTGAAGTGGATCATTTGATAGCAACAACTCTGATCCAACATACTCATTACATTAAAACATGAAAGATTTAGTTTCCCTGTATCTTTTCAGACTTTAAGTGTATCATTAATGGCAATTACAAATATATATATATATATATATATATATATATATACAGTATTCTTCCTTTTTTGATGTTCTTCACCGTGAATAACCTATCTTCGCAGCAACTAATGAAAGGTATGTCCTTGACAAAGAACTCAAATGATAACATTTATATATACTTCTACTCATATGTAAGATCTCTTATAGGAAAGATAAATGCAGAGGAATACATTTATTTCCAAGACTCTAGCAAGGTAAAATTGAATCCCCTCGTAAAAATAGTATTAGGACAAATCAAACTCCTTAAGAAAACATTGTCGATGAAATGAAACACGCTTATTTTACTAAGGAAGCAATCAAGCCATTATTTCTGTTTTGTCAAATGAATGTGTCCAGAAAATATAACAAATCAAATTAATTATCAGCCCCGGATCCAATAGTGAAGTAGCCACAACAGCAAAAAAAAGGTAGCTTATATAAAGTCGTAAAACATTGGTGTAGTAATAGTTCATACCCCGGGTAAAACATTTTCTCCAGCTTTTTGTAGAAGCAACTCCATCTCTTGAACCTATAGAAGCACTCATTTGTCATTCTAGCTTGATTCACATACGAAGAATGTATACATTGCCATGGCATGTTTTAATAGATAAACGTCAGACCTCGTGGCGTGGGATTCTTGTTCTGATATCATCAAAATATTTCAACCCTATCATCTGTGCATTTGTTAATGTGGACTCAGCTTCTAGATCATCTAACGTTCGGCAACCCTTTTCATACAGTTTTAAAGCAGTTGCTGAACCAATGCCCCATACTTCCCCAAACAAACTAAACAACCTAGTATAGTATCATCAGCCCATAGAAATCAATTATTGGCAAATAAGAGTGATGTCATACATTTATACATCAAATAAAAAAATCTAAACAGTTCTGACTTCTGAGGGTTCTACATCATGCTGACTATAGTAATACTGTAACTAAAAAAATTCATTCACCTTTTCATCAGTCTCAAAATGCTCCAACTTGGATAGCTTACCAGTAGTCACTATTTCCTGGATCTGCAAACAAAGATAGCATAAATGTCACATTGTATCCAATAATCAGAAGGATAATCACCATTACATGACAGATATTAATCATACAGTGGTATTTTCTACGTAAATTAAAAACATATAATGTGTGATATAAATAAGGGAAATAGCATGCCCACAACCACATGAACCTCTTATACAAAAAGTGACAATCATATGCACAAGACAAGCAAATATAACCGTCAAGTTTTGTTTAGAACTTTTAATGTACTCTCTGAATGTATAAGTTGTAATGAGATGTAAGACGACAAGAATGATTCTAAACGTGATCAATGTAATTAAAAGTAACTCCTCCCAGACTGGAACATATATAGTTATATACAACAATCTTTAATCGAGGAAGATTGAAGACCCATTAAAGTTAGGTATGATCAAGACAACAATTGTTGAAAAACATGTCACTTACATGTTCCTGCATTGATTTTCCGATGGCCGGTAAGTGCTTCACCTGCTCGGAGCTTTCTATTTTAAAGGGCAACTTTTCAATAACTGGAATAGATTTATAGTAGCTGAAGGACCTCCGATTATCAACCATGGCTGTTGAAAACAATTGCATATTACCAGAGCCTTTGCAGGAAGTTACAAACAAAATTTTCTACACAGGAAGATACCTCTATATATATTGATAAGTTTCCCAAATATCCCAGTAATATTTTTGTTTAAATCGGGAGGATTGTATACCAATGATGATTCTGATGAACCTGCCTGGATATAAACATTAAAAAACAAATCAAGATTAATTAAAAAAAATATATAAATGCATACATTACCAATCACCAAAATTAAATGAATATAATTATATATAATATATTTGATAGACAAGTGTACAAACAGAAATCCATGAGAACCAAATACCCTTTTTACAATGCACAAAGCAGAGAGGAAAGAGAATCATAATCATTGCAAAATTGTTTATGTTGAACATGTGGCAGAAAAGAAAAAAAATAGCCAAAGTAGTCATGGGGTAGACAAGATCATCCAGTGCTTGAAAAAATTAACAAAAAAAAGTTGGCCAATCTTACATTCTTATCGTCAACATCAGATGAGTCTGGACTGTGAATTTATGCACTGAAATACTGAAATGAGTCATCAGACTTGCTGCTGCTATTAGATGCCTCAGATACCGTATCTATTATCTTCTGCTTGTCCTCTGCAGAAGTGTTTTTTAAGTCCTCTAAAGAAGTACTTGCTTTTTTGGGGTGGAGCTTCTCATTGTGGTTAGAATCTTCTGCACTGGCTGATTTAGGAAAAGCTTCACCACCTTTGGAAATATTTTTATCTACTGCTTCAGACTTCTTCCCCAAAGAAGCTTTGCACAATGGTTCTTCTTTATCTATTGGTAAAATGTAAGAATCCTCAGATGCTTTTTCACCCAACACCAAGCTGTCCTCTAACCACTGATAACGGAGAATCAACTGCAAGAGGCCATAGAATCAAATTTTGAGACCTCTGTAAAACACCTATATCCTAATCAGACATCACTTGATAGAGCAATTCATATAAATTGTATGAAAGCCAGTACACCTGTGTACACAAAATTCAACCATAAAAGTAAACAGATTGAAACACATTCATAACAGCAACATTGTATGTATCATAATGTGTTTCTTTACCTAATGATAAAGCTAAAATATGGCTGTGTACGGAATGCAACTTATAGTATTGATCAGATTATGAAATAATATAATCAAATTACATAACAGCATGATTGTAGTGAAATGAATTTATCACAAAAAAGATTAGTATGTGTGTGTGTGTGTGTGTGTGTGAGAGAGAGAGAGAGAGAGAGCCTTTTATTTCACTGTCCAAGGCATGTGTGCATATATTACCTAATAAGAAACCTGTTAGAATTGCACATGAATGACCTAGGATAAAGACTACTATTTTCTCGAAAATAGTTACTGATTACTATACGTTATTCTTATAAACTATACTTAACGTCTTAACCTAATATAGAAGTCAATGTTCACTAGTAACTTGTTGTTAGGATAGTAGTTCAAATAATAATTTATATGATATCAAAAGTAAAGAAATGACAGAAAAGGTACTCGAAGTTTCGTGCTGTAAATGTTGTATTGTAAAACTACAAACTAAAGATAAGCAAAAAAAACATCCGACTTTCTAATGCCCAACTTGAAGCCTATTTTAGTTGACAAACAACGTATATCAGTAAATAAGTTTAATTGTGCATACATTTTGTTCAAGAACCATATAAATCAGAAATAACCTAATGTAACTAAATGTTGTTTAACAAATCAAATGATACAAGGCAGTAAAGTGAAACAAGAAACTGACTCCTCTGAAACGGGAAACTTGTAGGCGACCGAGTTTTTGAATGAGGGAAACAGAATCATTAGCAAAAACATGAGTGATCCTGATAGAGAATTTATCATCCACATTTGCTCCCATTTGATACAATTTCTGTTTCCATATCTATAACCACAACATCAAAAATAATAAGTGAATAAACAAATTACGAACCATAGGCTTTACTTCATTCGACAACCAAATCATCTCGAAAACTAAAGTGAATAGCAAAACCTAGATATATGTATATGCATGATGTATGAGGGGGCAATAGGACCTGTAGTCTGAGTCTAGAGACGCCATTTTCGACAAAGAAGACAAACATTCCGGCGAACATTCCCTGAGGATCGCGCGGCGGAGATTGATTTCTCTTGCGTTGCTGCTGCTGTTGCTTCTTTGGCGCCATTTTTTCCCTTTATTATTTTAAAATATTCGTAAATAACTGTTATTGTGCTACACAGCAATTTGTGTTATAGAGATAATAGTCAGTTCCCTCTTTGTTAAACTTTCTACTATCTTCTCTTTCTCTCTTTTTTTTTTAAAATAAACTAACTTGCATTAAAACTTATCCAACTCAAGGTTACACGTAATAAAATCGGGCGCAGTATCATATCACTCCCTAAGACCTGACATAAAATACATAGCTTGAGCTATTATATGAGTCACAATATTCGCAGATCTATGAATAAAACTTACTAACACTTCCTCAAAGTGTTTAAGTAATTCATTACAATCCTCTGCTATTATATCAAAATAAGATTTCCCTTTATCTCCATGGATTGCATCCACTAGCAATTTAGCATTAGATTCAAATACACATTTACGAGTTCTCCAGTCCTTTGTCCACGACAACGCCTCTCTCAGACTCACGGCTTTTGCTTCCCTAGTATTCATTGTTCCCCTGACTGTATTGCTTCGAGCTCGAATGAATTGACCCCTGTCATCCCGTACCACACATCCAACTCCCACATACTCATTCCCATGACGACATAAAGCATCAATATTGATCTTAATCCACCCTTCGGGAGGTTTACACCATGTCTGCTGGTGTGGCTGTTTTTGTTTTTGATTTCCTACTTTTTTCTCTCTAGCACGATTCCAATATGCAAGTAGGTTTAATGCCATAGCCTTCACCCCAAAAACTGACATGTTCGTCTTGTCCCATACCCATTTATTCCGTCTTAACCAAAGACTCCAGCAAAACAAGCCAACTAACACACATTGTTCTGTATTACCAGTACTAAAAACTCGCTTCAATACTTCCATTACGGAGTCCATAACTCCATCAAATACTATCCGCTGCAACCCCACAATTTGCCATAATTCTCGAGCAAAATAGCACTTAAATAAAACATGCGAAGCATCCTCTGTATAACTATGACACCATGTACAACCTGGCTCCATATCCACATTTTTACCAATTAAAGCAGTTGCGGTAGGGAGAACTTCTCTAGATACACACCACAGGAAATTTGAAATCTTACCTGGAAGTTGTAAACTCCATAATTTCTTCCAAAATTTCATATCCCGACATTCAAATTCTCCCCTGATCTTCCTATAACAGTTTCGAACTGAAAACCCCACATTATTTTCCAACATCCAAAATCATGCATCTGGCTTACTTCTCATAGGTATCGGGACTTGCTGAATGAGTTTTCTGTCTCTCTCATTACATAAATCTTTTAAAATTTCCTCACCCCAATTTCGTAAACTACCATCAAACAGATTTTGCACCATCACATGCTCAAGTTCTTCAGGCATTTCACTTGTAAGGTGCACGTTGTCCACACATGGCAGCCAAGGCACCTACCATATTCTTGTACTCTTGCCATCCCCAATACATCGCCGACATCCTTGTTTAACAATCTCTCGAGGCTCAAGAATACTCCGCCATACATAGCTAGAGTTCGTTCCCAAAGTAACATGAATGAAATCATATTTTGGATAATAACGAGCTTGCATCAGCTTAGTCACCAATGGGTTCACATTGTTAATCAATCGTCAGGCCTGTTTTGCCAGCATAGCGATGTTAAATTCTCTTATCTTCCTGAAACCCAAACCTCCCTCCTCTTTCACTACACATAATCTGTCCCAAGACATCTATTTTAGCTTCTGATTCTATAGCTTTAAAGAAAAAGTAGCAATCATCAGCAAATAACATATGTGATATCGTATGACCCCCTTTCGCGATAGTACATCCATGAAGAAGACATGCATCTTCATTACGCCTAATTATAACACTTAATCCCTCAACGCACATTATATAGATATAAGGTGAAATGAGATCTCCTTGCCGTAAGCCACGACCTGGGATAACATTACCAAACTCCCCTCCATTATGAAAAAAGCTATATGAAACCGATCGGATAAACTTCATCACTCTATCTATCCACACCTCCTGAAACCCAAATTTGTCCATCATATTTTGAATAAATCCTCACTCCAATATGTCATATGCCTTAGAGATATCAATTTTTAGCCTCAACATACCGGTTGCACCTTGAGTATGACGTTTCATGTAGTGATTAACTTCAAAAGCAATTAGTGCATTATCAGTCAACAATATGCCTTCGATAAATGCACTTTGTTTGTCTGAGATGATCGAGCTAAGGCATATCTTCAATCTATTAGACAGAACCTTGGATAAAATTAATACTAATACATTACATAGCGAGATCGGGCGTAAGTCTGCCATTGTCCAGGGAATCTTTATCTTCAGTATAAGACATACTAAGGATTGATTAACACCTTCTGGCAGGTCTCATGTGCTCATAAATCTCTGATAAAATAAAACTACATCATGTTTCACCACGCTTCAAAATGATTGAAAAAACGCAGGGTTCAAGTCATCCGGACCTGAGGACTTGTTCAGATGCATGGAAAAGACATCATCTTTCACCTCCTACTATGTTATTTCTGTTATTAAATCTAGATTTCTTGTTCTGATACTTGTTGCACTACAGCTTGCCATTCACAACCGTTGGAGTAAACAACTTTGAAAAATAATCCTCGATTACCTCTTGTATTTCTTATGTTGTCTCTCGCCATTCTCCATTACTATCTTTTATTCGCTGAAGCAAATTATTTTTTCTCCGTGACAATGCATATTTATGGAAAAAACGTGTGTTTTGATCTCCTTTGTGTAACCAAAACTGTTTCGCGCATTGTTGCCGATAAATTTCTTGCTTTTCCAGCAAATTCAGGAATTCCCACCTAACTGCATTATATGTCTGAATTCCGTATGTATCTCTTCTCGATCTCACCTTCCTTAAACGATCTCGACAGCTCTTGATTTTCTGTTTATATTCATTGTTAATACCCCATCCCCACTCCTGTAATTTAAGACCATAAAACTTTATTTTATCCATTATATCAAGACCTGCTGCACTTTCCCATCCATTCATAACCACCTTCTTACAGTCATCCTCTTTCAACCATGTATTTTCAAATCTAAAATGCCTACCTTTTGGCATATAAACTTGTCCGTGAAGCTGTAAATACAGTGGCAAATGATCTGAAGTAGAGACCTCCAGCAACTTCACTTCTGTTACAGGGAATAAGTGTCGCCATTCTTGATTTGTTAATGCCCTGTCCAACCTTTCCTGAATCCAGTTGTATCTTCCTCTCGATTTCTCCCATGTGAATTTTTCTCCAACAAATCCTAAGTCCATCAAACCACAATCATTAATTGTGTCCACGAATCCTGTTAACAAATTAAGCGGCTGCTCTCTACCCCCGCTTCTCATCTGCAAATATTAAAAAAGTTAAAGTCACCAATTATACACCATGAGAGGATGGAGTTCGTAGCCAACTTTCGAAGAATATCCCATGACTTCCGCCTTCTACTTCTTTCCGGTCAACCATAATAACCCGTATACCGCCATCTTCGAACCTGATCGTTCTCCACCTCAAAATCGATATAATGGTTTCCACTCTCTATCACCTTTCACCCCCCTTCATTCTTCCATAATAATGTCAATCCCCCACTGTGGCCTTGAGCATTCACAATCAGTAGTCTGCAAAATTTATTTGTTTACATAACTCTTTCACTTTATTATTTTTAGCTAATGTTTCTGACAAGAAAATAATATTATGTTTTATTTGATGGGTAATCTCTTTGATAAAATAAATTGTACGTGATTTACCCGGTCCATGACAATTCCAAACTAGGAGATCATTTTTCTAGGCGGACCTGCAGCACAGGTCCCGTCTCTTGCGCATTTTTTGGCCCATTTTTTTGCACATTGACAGATACAATTCCAGGCCCATTATTTTCCATATATACCTCGTTTTCTAATATCTTCCGCTTTGTATCCAAATACAACTGTTTCATTTTCAAAATATTTCCCTCCCAACATTTTTTCCTCCTGATTTATGGCGATTTGATTCATCTGTTTATTCTCCAGATTTCGTTGAGCGTAACAAATTATCCCATCATCTCCGGATATCTCGCTTACCTATCCATCAACTTCCATGAATCTCGTTGTCACCACATGTCTATCGTGTATGGTGGTTGAGACGCATGTGCTGCTTGCAGATGCCTATGTATGTCCTCCATCAACTCCATTCCTTAACCATCTTGCTCCTGAATTTTGGTTTTTTGAATTATTCACCGGTGCTCTTTGCCATATTCCATAAGCTCGTTCGATTACCTTATCAGGATTTGCATATACAACCTCACAATCTCTGTCTGAGTGCCCCATCAAACCACATACAAAACAGAAGGTACCAAGCCTCTCATACTTGAAATTTATCCAACTCCAAGCACCACATTTTCTCTTGATCTTCATTCTTCTCTTCAATGGTTTGTGAACGTCTATTATGACCCTTATACGTACATGCATCTTCCATGCCCTGGTATTCAGCGGATCCGTCTTGACAAAAGTACCCACATAGTTGCCAATACTCTGCAAAATCTACGTACATACATCTTCCATACCCCATTAGTATTCAGCGGATCCGTCTTGACAAAAATACCCACATAGTTGCCAATACTCTGCAAAATCCTATCTGATATCATCCCATTTGGCAAGTCGTAGATCTGTAGCCATATATCCATCTTATTAAGTTGCACTAGATGTGGATCTTCATTCTCCTCCAACTTACGGTAAATTAATAAACTTTGTTCAAACGTCCACGGGCCTCCGTCGATTATCTTTTGTGAATCAAGTATGTGAAAAAACATAAATGAGTACCTCTGTCCCCCGGATCATGAATTTCCACTCCGATGGGTGGACGTTTTGCATGGCCTGAAAATTTATATTTTTCACCGTGAGAAGTTTTCCAACCATGACAAAAGTCTTCTTATCTGTTTCACCTCCTCTTCACCAACTATTACTCCCCCTTCTTCCTCTTCGTCCAATGTCATCTGTGAATACATCTCATCCAGATTCATTGGTGTTGACGCCATTACTCCTCTATAACAAAGAAACTACTTTAATAATTTGATAATACTAATAATAATAGCTTAATAACTTGTCATTTGACAACACGAAAACTTGCAAATATGCAAGACTGAATACTCTCTTTCTCTTTCTTGAAACTTGGAGGTGGCATTGTGGCGGTTACTATTAGGGCGTGTTTGGGTGTTAATCTAAATAAAAAAATACTCTTTTTATTATTTATGATTAGGAATAATCCTGGTTATGTCCATAATATTGGACTGATATAATTTAAAAAAACAAAAATTATTGAGCAACATCATTCTTAATAAAATTATAATGGATTTTCTTTTTCATTAATGTTAGAATTATCAAAACGAATCCCAAAATTGTTCCCGAATTATATATGAATTAATTTTATTTGTGGGGTGAAATATTAATGCACGCGAGATTCATATTATTTGTAAGTTAATAATGAATAATAAATTGACAATTTATAATTTGGAAAATCTTTTGTGAACATAATTGGTATCTTTAATATTATTCTTTCTTTTTTGACAAATATAAGATTATAGATTTAATTTGTGGGTAAAATGATACGTTAAATTGAATAATTAATATTTATATGAAGTAATCAATTTTGTAAATTTTAAAAATAAAATATTAATATTTTGAAATAATTTTCAAAATAAATGAATAATTTTCCCATTTAAAAAATATTTACATTTGTATGTTAATTTAATTTTACAAAAAAATCAAACAAAAACTAAAAAACCACATCTATGAGATTGGTTGAATTTTTATTCAATCATTTAGATATACTTACATATTCAAATATGATAATAAACCTGTGAATTTCTAATTTTCTATCAATAAAAAGTAGGATTTAGGAACCTCCATAAAACTAAAACCCCAGAAGGAGAGAGTAACAAGAACCTGAACATTTTACACAATGTTGTACTCAACTTCATCGGCTCCCACACTTATAAAATCATCAATTTCATTACTCAACCTCTTCAAGCTAACATCATTTTCTTCTTCTGCACCCAAATTAATAATACCCATTAACCAATTTTCATCAATATCCTCTCTTTCTTCCTCATCTTCACTTGCCTTAACCTTATCCAGGTCCACGCGCCGCCGTGTCAGAACCTTTTCAACCGCCGCAGCCGCAGCCGCAGCCGCAGCCGAAGACAGCACTTTCTTTGCTGAAGAAAACGTTTCATGGGTATCATTAGGCATTTCAGATAGGTTGTCTCAAGCTCTGTATAATATTGGCCTTCAAAGACCCTCTCTTGTTCAGGTACTTCACTTTCTCTCTGTGTATAATGTATGTATATGTGTATGCATTGTCTTCTGGTGTTATATTTTAAGAATGGTTAGAAAGATTGAAACTTTATAGATGAGTCCCCCAAAAGATTATTAGTTTTTGTCATAGTGTTCACTATATGTGTATTCCAGTGATTGTTGTGCTTGTTTGGTGCTAAAGTCTGGGACTTTTATGTATGGCCATTATTCTTGTATGTCGAGATTATAGTATATCATAATTGTGATACTTACTAGGAAGTTTTATTTTGCAATTCAGGCTGCTTGCATACCGTTTGTTAAGTCAAAAAATGATGTAGTGGTTGCTGCAGAGACGGGTAGTGGAAAAACTCATGGGTACCTAGTTCCGCTGATTGATAAGCTATGTAATGCACTTGATAATTCTGGTAAAGATACTATGGTGGAGGGACACTCAACTCAGATTCATTCACATTCCCTTGTTCTTTGCCCTAATGTCATGTTATGTGAGCAAGTTGTCCGCATGGCTAACTGTATCTGCAATGATAGTGGTGAGCCACTTCTCAGGGCGGCAGCTGTTTGTGGACGACAGGTACTAGATAACATTTTGCTTTTAGTCTGAATAACTAAAAGCATCATTTTATCTTGTGATTCGGAATCTTTGCATTGATGTTTCATCTCTGTCCATTGTTGTCACTGTCGACTACTATTCAGTTGACTTGAGTGACTAGGTGGTCAACTGGTGTGATGGTCAAAGTCATGTCTCCGTCACGTGTTTGTAACGGTTAGAAATTTTGCAGGGTTGGCCAGCTGAAGAACCAGATATAGTTGTATCAACACCAGCTGCTCTTCTTAATTATCTCTATGCAATTGACCCAGACAGACGCCGGCGTTCAAATTTTATGCGCGGGGTCAAATATGTGGTAAATTTCATTGTCTTGGGTGGAACGTGGTTCCTTACTAGTATTAACATTAAGTACTGAACTATTTACCTTGAATGAAGTATAGGTTTTTGATGAAGCAGACATGCTTCTCTGTGGCAGTTTCCAGAACCAAGTTATCCGTCTTATAAACATGTTCCGATTCGATGAGAAATTGCTATCTCGGGAGAAAAGTTCTGCAGCTGAGAAATTACTAGATTCAAATTCTGATTTTATAGCACAGTTCGAAGAAGAAGAAAAGTCTGAAAACCTTAATACTGAATTCACCCTGAAAGTGGAAGAGACTGATATTGATAATGTAGTGCATAAAATAGAAGAAGAAAATGAGTTAGGAGTTGTAAAAAGAAGGGATTGGAGGAGAGTAAGAAAAACTTATGAGCGAAGTAAGCAGTACATCTTTGTTGCCGCTACTCTTCCTGAGAATGGAAAGAGAACTGCTGGAGGAGTTTTAAAGAAGATGTTTCCTGATGCTAGTTGGGTTTGTGGAAGCTATCTCCACTGTCACAATCCTAGGTGCTTCTTTCTCCTATTCGTATCTTACCACCTGCCTTTCCTTGTTTTTTTCTTCTTATCTTTCATTTGCTGGACCTGCTAAATATGCTGTTACTGTTACCCATCATGTCAAATTGGATAGTTGCTTATACAGTTATACATATTTTTCGTCAATTGCCTGTAATTAAGGTCACTATATAGGTTTATTGATGAGGTATATTTTGATAAAGTTTATCTTTCTTTTTTCCGGGTTATACAAATGCACTTAAGATTGGTACAGAATTGGGTTGAAGTTACAGTAAATACACAGGTGGATATTCTCATCGAAGCTGTGAACCAAGGATTTAATTCTAACATGCTAAAATCTGGTAGTGAAGTAAGTCGAACCATGGTGTTCGCCAATACTGTTGAGGCTGTTGAGGCCGTTGCCAATATTCTGTCGGGAGCCGGGATTCATTGTTTTCGTTACCATAGAGATGGCTCTCTGGAGGAACGTGCACAGAACTTGGTTGATTTCCAACAGAAAGGTGGTGTTTTTGTGTGCACTGATGCTGCTGCACGTGGTCTAGATGTTCCGAATGTTTCTCATGTCATACAGGTACATAATATAATTAAATGATCTCCCAGCTTCATGTGAATAATCAATGATCTAGGCTCTCCTGTGAGAACAAATAATTGACTCTTCTCGTAATCTGTCTGCATTACTATTTTGACCAAGTTTTGACCTCTAAATCCTTCCTGAAGTGCCAAATCTGCCTGCTAAACACCTACAATTGGTATTTGTATGAGCCATGTATGTAACTTAATGTCCTAAGGAGTAGTAAAAGGTAAAGAGGAAATTTAACTTGATTATTCTATACTTCTCCTAGTATTGAGATCCATATTATTACATTTTTAAACTTATGCGATATTGTCAGAGCACCTCGCTGGGGTGATAGTCGATTTGGTTTAAGGAAACACTTCGACTCATAATCAATCCAATTTCCTAATCTCTTGCATAGTAAAATAACCATTTTACTGTTGTTATTATCTTTTCCAAGAAACTGAAACAGACAATCTGGCACCAAAAAAATATATCTGCAGTTATTTTTTGGAAGATATAAATTTTATTGCTTATAGGGTCAAACACGATCCAACAACATCTTGAACTTCTAAATCTATACATTTTGTCAATTAATTTAATTTCTTTTGGGTATTTTGCTTTAGTCATAATTACTATTTCTGTTCAATTTCTAATTGCTTCATATTATGTAATAGTTTAGTTGTCTCAGTTAGGATTTATTATATAATTGTGCAATCTAATAATATATACAATAATCCAACACATGCAATTATGTGTTTTTCTTGTAGGCAGAGTTTGCTTCATCAGCAGTGGATTTCATACACAGGGTTGGCCGCACAGCTAGAGCAGGTCAACCCGGTCTAGTTACTAGTTTATACACAGAATCAAATAAAGATCTTGTTGCTGCAGTTCGTCAAGCCGGGAAGCTGGGTCAGCCTGTGGTAACTTTCTTTCTAATTTTTTATTTAAATTTCTGGGAAGCAACTATGCGCGCCATCAATCATCATGCTATAGAACAAGGTTGTGGCTGCAATTTCCATTATTTCTGAAAAATAAGAAAGACCGAGTAGAAATTCTTAGCAATATATGATGTCCTGTTGCTTATTTAGCCTGCAAGATAAAATTCACTGCTTACTTTATTTTCCACCAGATTCACGTTGAACATTTTATAGGGTCTATATATGACCTTCGTTCTTGAAACTTTATTTTTACCCCTCGTGTGGAATTGCTAAATATCTTTCTCTGGGCTGTAGGAGAAAGCATTTAGCAGGAAAAGGAGCTTCAGAAATAAGATCAAGAAGAGAGGTGGGACTCTGAATTTTTTATATCCTATTTCACAGGATTAGATCCGATGCGTAATGGAATTTGTTGTAAAAAAAATTCTCACCTTTTACTCTCGTCTCTAGTAATAATTGATGTGTTACTATTAAATATTTCGAGGCCAGAAAGTTTGGTTTACTATGATTAAACTGACTGTTTGTCAATTGCTATTTCCAGCACTTTCCAGCAAAGATAGTGAGGCATCATCTATCCGTGAAAGAATTCAAGTATGATACCAGTAGGATTGATGAAGTTGGAATTAACCAGGCATACAAACACGGCTAATATCATTCCCATCTGTGCTAAACCTTTTGTTTCAAAATCATATATATTGATTACAAAGTTATTATTAGTCTTTGTGTTTACCTTTGAATCTATATTCTCTGCCACTGAGGTATATAAAATGGAAGGAGAAGTAATAGTGTTACTAGTGAGTTGTAAAATGTCCGCCTCTGTTTTTCTACTATCAAATCTTGAGCAGGATTCAGAAAGCATACAGTTTCATGTAAAGACAGCTGAAATAACACTAGAACATGCATATGTACCAAAGGCATTAAATTGAATTGAACTATATGGACAAGAAGACAATTTTGTATGAAGCTAGGGTATACCTGTTGCTAAAATCATCTTCTTGGAGTTAAACATGACTTTTATTTAGACATCTAAGTATTTGTTGTACATAGCAACTTTTTGTAAATTTCTATATTGTATGGAGCAACTTTGCCCTCCCTTAAAGTATTTTCACTATATATCGTAGTTGTTTGTGGGTGTGATCTTGACAGGTTTAACAAGAAATACCTGTACATAAGTTACATATATTTAGACTTTGATATTCAGCATTGCTTCTATAGGGTCTATTGTTAAGAAAATTGATTGTACAGGCAAGTAAATGTATTTGCTTGCATTATATTGAAATTATGTAGGGACTTCTAATAATAGCATTTCATTAATTCACTGAATTAACAAGGTATGTATAGGCAAATGTAGCATGAATAGATGCTCCTACAGAAAGAACATCTTCATCAACGGTATAGAAAGGACTATGTGCAGGGTGTATAGATCCAAATTTCTCATTCCTTATACCAACCAAAAGAAAAGTTCCGGGTATTTTTTCCTGATAAAATGCAAAATCTTCACTCCCCAAGAATCTAGGTGATACCTCTGTGTTCTGTTCTCCTACAATCATACTCGAGACATGGCGTGCATGTTCATATAATCTTTCATCATTTATAGTTGGTGGAATTGTAGGATGTTCTTCTCCTTCAAAGTCGATTTCAACCGAGCACCTGTGCACTGCCACTTGAGCTGCAATAATCTAATACACAAAATTGTTTAAAGGTTAATATAGCATTATAGAAATGTTGAACCGGTACTTTTTGATTTTAGGAGATATCAGGAATGTTACCTCTTCTATTCTTTTTCTTAGCCCGTAAAAGCTTTGTTTGCTGTATGCTCTGTATGTACCAGCTATTACAGCCGAGTCAGGAATGAGATCATAAGATATGCTTCCCCCGTCTACAGTTGTCACAGATACCACCTGCAGTAAAATTCTCACAAGGAGAGGGAAACATATGTTTTTATGTGTAAATTTCAGAGACGGGAAAGTGAGTACTCGAACCCGTAACCTTAACCAGCAGAGATTTTATTTAAGTGGATTATATTAAAGCTTAAGGCACAAAGAAACCTTAGGGTCATCTGGATCTGTTTCTCTTGACACAATATTCTGCAAGCTGATTATGGCAGTTGAAGCAGCTAATAGGGGATCGACAGATTGATGTGGATTAGCAGCATGCCCTCCTCTTCCCCTAATTGTAGCTTTGAAACTCCCACAACCAGCTAACATCTCTCCTGGCCGCGCTGCAACTATGCCAGTATTGTACTCGAGGACTGCGTGCATCCCAAATATGGCCTCCACATTGTCGAGGACCCCTTCTCGGATCACGTACTTTGCACCTCCACCTCTTTCTTCAGCTGGTTGAAATATGAGAACTACGGTTCCCTACACATGCCAAAACTCAGACAACAAGTTTTACTAATACCTCTGAGAAAGACATAATAGTTTTTAGATCATTATGATTGGCTACCTGTAAATGTTCTCTGATTTGTTTTAGTACTTTTGCAGCACCCAGGAGCATGGAGACATGGACATCGTGTCCACAAGCATGCATTTTGCCATCTACTTTGCTTTTGTGCTCCCAGTCCACCATCTCCTGTTTGTAGTAACATTACATTATGCTTGTTTTATTATAAAGCAATCAGGTTTTAAGGAACACACAAGTCTCAAGCAGCGACTCAATAGAATAGTATATCCAGTATATATCTTATAAACATAGAACAGAATAATTAACCTGAATAGGCAAAGCATCCATATCTGCTCTAAGTGCAACAAATGGTGAGAAACCAGTACCAACAGTGGCTACAACCCCAGTCCCTGCTACTGGCCACATATATTCTATACCCAACTCATAAAGCTCCTGTCGAATGAATTTGCTTGTTTCGAATTCTTCGAAAGCAAGTTCCGGATTCTTGTGAATTTCTCTCCTTATGTTCTTCAACCAGTAGACAGTTTGCGGGTCGTTTGCCATTTCTTTTATCTCATCAACCACAGAAGAGTTGTAACCATTTTGATGGTAAAAACAATGAGCTGCTGCTTCAGCTTTAAAGATAGATATGATAATAACTAGTACAAAGATGGCCATAGTTTTGTTGTAAAATGAGTAGAGAATTTTATGGTAGCTGTATGTTATACGCAGGTGCGTTAAATATATTTATTTTTTTGGCAATACTTTTCAACTGTTTGCAGGACCACTTTATTATTTTCTTTAAAAAAATAATATACCGCCGTACAAAAACAAAAAGAAGAAGCTGAATTCATCATCACATATTCACATATGTCACCTTCTGTTATAGTTTTTTGTAAAGATTCTCGTACTAGGGGTAGTTGGTTCCACATTATCTCTTGGCCACGGAGTATATTGCGCACACTTGCCTGTGTTTCTCCCTTTATCGTCAGCGGGGCAGAAATTTAATACGCAGCCCCACAATAAAAATAATATTATAATAAGTTCAAAAAAAAAAAAATTATTTTAAAATATTAGAAAATAATATAGAATTCAACATATTCATGGAACAAGATATTCTTGTGCAGTAACTGAATATCGACCAGGTTAAGCGCTCTTAAATATATTAAACTTGCACAGACTTACAAATATATACATAAAATTTATTTCGAGATTCGCTGGGTGGAAGGCGAGGTACATATTTGATTCGGACATTTATTAATAACTTATTATTCGAAATCTTTGTTCTCATCTCACATATTCACTGAAAGTTTGTTTCGGGCAAGATAGGTGAGCATTCCCCACATCAGTTATAATTTATACAATGTTATAATCCGTGCGAAGCATTACTAGTATTTAAGTAAAATAATAAAATATTTAAGTAAATTAATTTTTTATTGATATTTAATATAAAATTTTATAATATTAAGAATTTATGTTAATATTATATGTTATCTTATATTATATAAATTTATTCTATTTAAGAACAAATCATATGTTAAAATTTTGTAGAGGCTGTTTTTACGAATCTCTTATAAATGAACAAACAATCTGCACATTTGTTTGACCACTACGTATAAAACATTTGTTTGAAGATGTATTCCCCATATCAAACTAAGGACCAGGACCAGATAACTAGTGGAACAGATGTAAATCCGGGAGAAAATCAACAAAGCTCTCCTTAATTCTCTCCCTATTTTCCACAACACTTGTACAATTGTACTAGTATGCCCGATATAATCTCTACTAGGGTTTTTTCTTTCACTAAATATTTCATGTTCATAAAAAAAACATGGAATTCTACCCATTTCTTCTTCTACTACCACTTCCCATTTCTCAGCTCAACGCAGGTAATACTAACTCCTGGCTATTACCAAAAATATGTCAACAGTTGAACCAAACCATACAAGCAAAGTAATCCTACTGCAGCTGGTGGCACCCTCAAACTCTTCTTTTAGACTGCTTTGCTGAAGGCTCTGATGATTACATTCCTGTCCCTACCAATGGCTTCAATGTCACTGAGTGTGACGGTCAACTAGACCAGACGTTGTCTGGCAACGGACTTGATGGGGGTATAAGGAGCAAATATGATGCTTTCAACGCCGTGCAGACTAACCCAATGTGAGAACAGAATCAGAAGTTTTTTGAAAGTACATATATAGTAAGGACTGTAGGAAACGAGAGGCGAATATAGCAAGGACTGTAGGAAAGGAGAACCAAACAGATGTTGATGATACATTCTGCTCCACACAGACAAAAACTTGCTAGTGAGAGCAGCGCAAGCATCAGGATTAGAGGTATATATAGTCATCATAGGTATATATGCACATACTTATCAACTACAACTAAATTCAAGTTTAGAACAATTTTTTCACGCTTTAATATTTTATACTATTATAGAACAAGTTTTAATCAACAGAGCTGCAGAGCAAATGCAACTACTATTTCCTTTCCCATAATCTGCGGATCAAGAAATCCAGGCAAACAGATAGTTCATTTGGGTGTACAACACACCAAATTCACTATGCCAACTTAAGCAACTACTTCAGTCCATTTTTAGCGACTAACGGCTGCATTAGCACTAGGTCCATTTCAATATCTTCAGCTAAAATGCTGATTAATAAAGCACATATGAACAACCCTTGCAACCTAAAAGTGAAATAACATAAATATTCTAATATGGAATGTCCTTAAAAATTATAGAGAAGTGATTCCACATGGTTTATCAGATGTAACACAGGGCAAAGGACCAAAGGCAATCACCCATGATTGCATTAACAGCAGAATAATAGTGACAAAAATGTTGCCAGTTTCTTGTCCAGCTAAAATAAACTTGTAACATCAAGGGTTGTTTAAGAGAATTTCATTCATATATTGGGCAATTTACATGTGTTATTCTCCAAGAACACGGAGAGACAAAAAACAAAGAAAGTCAAAATGAGGAAAATATATTATAAAAAGAAGAGGAAGAAATTACAATACACTGAGCTAAGGAATTTGCTTGTATCTTTCTGCAACTAAATCCTAGGTTCCACTTTCATTATTGATGAAGTATCCCCTCAAGGGATTCACTTAATCACTTCCACTTTGTCATTCAATGGGTACAATTATAAAAGTACTGCAATGATAAAAGGAGGTGCATACCAGCTACACACTTCATGTAAACGGCAGCAAAGCAAGCTCCTTAATAGTCCTAAACTATCCTGAAATAGTAAAGAAGAAATTTAGCATGCGGACAAGATGGGATAAAAAAATATCATATAAAACCAAGCTAATTTGAATTCTCACCTAATTAACAAGGTTTTGTTTTGTCCACCTTCACAGAAATGTTGTGGTACCATTTTTTCTTCTTTAGTCTTTCCCTCATAGAAGTCTTCTTATCTCTTACTTGGCCATCTTCTTTGCCGTCCTTACAAGCACCCTTGTTCTTGCCCCTACTACCACTGCGCTTCATTGCTGGAACAGCTGTGTAGGATGCCTGTATAGCAGTTCTTTTCTTGAGAAGCTCATCAATCTGTATAAACCATCGAGAACAAGGAGTAAGCAGCAATCCCTAAAACTACGACTGCAATATAGTACTGTTTAGAAAGAACTTATATATATTAACAATTCACCCTACCGTCTGCATTTCTTGTGCATATCTACTAGTCATCTCCGTAAATTGTTCTAGAACCTGTAGACATACTTCTTGAATGAGAGAAACCAAGAAATTGTTAAGCAAAACATTTGGTAAATATATGTCCACACCTCTCTGTATTCAGCTTCGAACTTAGAGATGTCTGCCCTTTTTGACAAAATTTGGGCTTCCACAGCTCTAAGGTTATCCTTTTCTTCTTTAAATGATGCAGCACAAAGAACTTCTATAGTGTAGTTCACACTTTTGAAAAAATTGTCACCTGCGAACATAATTAACAAAAGGTGGCGGTTAATACAGCTCTGCTGAAAAACTGAATACATGGGAGAAGTCTAAATAGGAAGTTACCAATAGGCAGTAACTAGTAAGTCTTACCATAAACAGCAAATACATGATTTCCAGCTTTTAAGTCATTTATCTCACATGGCTGAAAACCATCCAGTCTTTTAAAAAAGGCAGTGTCAGGATCTCTAGCAGCTGCCATCTGCTTTTAACTCAACAAGAAACATAGAAAAATGGTTAGTGAATGGGAATTCTGAGTTAAAGGAATTAAATAAGGTTACAGATTTAGCGGGGAGGGGAAGAAGGTTACAGTATTCCTCCACAAAAAGAGTTGCAGTGAGTCCAACACTTACCGAGTTCACTGTTTGATCCAAGCGATATGTAGGGAACCCGAGAAAATACATTCCAGCAGATGTTATCTTTCCTGTTTTTACACAGTCTTCCTGCACAAGGGATATTACAAAGTCTTTACTGTCAAATAAAGTTGCAGTCTAAAGATCATGCCAGACAGACCTAAAACCAGACTGGCAAATGTTCTGTAATACTAAGCAACACAAAATTTTCTTTACCTGCAAACAGAGGCTTAATCCAGAATTTCCTTCCTGGTCAAAGTATAGAAGCTGCACATACACAACACCCCATAGTAGAAATGCTTATGATTTGTACCTTTAGTACAATGGCTTTTTACCGTATAAAGGACATGCACAACAGATAAGATCCAGAAAGACACACATGCCACATTCACTTACTACAAACCTTAAAATTGCTTTTATCTGCTGACTGAACTCTGCAAACTAACCCAGCAGTTGCTTCGTATTCTATTACTGTAACTGAGTAAAAGTGAGCACCCTGCTTTTCAACCTAAAGAAGCAATAAAACAAAAACTGATGAGACCGATAGACCAGATGCAGTTTGATTAAATACAGGACGACAAGTTAGACCTTACCTTTCCAGAAACAGGTTGCCCTAGTGGGAGTGGACGAATGGGCACCATGCCATTTAGTGCCTCCTCCAAGACATTGGCTGATACAGTGGTTTTTATTGGTACACCGAGTTTACTGTATGTAATATAACATAACAAATAATGACACATTGATTCAGTACTATGATAATGATTGAACAAAGAGATTACAGAAGAGCCAAACATCAAATGCACAAAAACATTATGAAATAAAAAATAAAATAGACACTTGTGGGCTGTGACTCTAAATTACCTGAATATAGCCGCAAACATAGTATTAACAGTTCCCAAGCTTGAAAGATCTAGCTCAACATCTTGGTTACCAGATTCAACAGCCTGTGGAGTGGAAAAGTGTTTCTTAAATAGAACCAAATGTTTTGCACCAAAAAGTTCATATTTACAACTTGAGAAGACTTTGATAGGGCTATCCCGGGTAAATTTTGTTTAAACAAATAGACATGATCAATATACTATTATACCTCAAAACCATCAGTGTCAAACAGTCTTCTTTTATCTGGATCCGATAATATATCATAGGAAAAGGTAATCTCTGTAAACATATTAGCTGCTTCCGGGTCATTTGCATTTTTATCGGGATGGTACCTTTACATAATAGTAACTCAATCATAATCAAACACTACATAAAGAAGTAAAGAACACACCGACGTATAAGAATACCAACTCAATAATGTCAACAAACTAGCAAAATTGAAGACCTCTTCATGTACATAAAAGGGCAAGTGTATCCAAATACATAAAATCGTCACCTCAAAAAAACATAATACTACCACATTTATTTAAAATCCTCCATTGACTGTACTGTATAATATTATCTTGCATCTTCCTTGTGTACATTCAAGTCGAAACAAACACCAGTAAAGCCTCGAAAATCAACTTCAAACACGAAAATATAAAATTATACGCAACCCTAAACTATATAAAAAGTAGCATACTCCATCCATCACACTTACAAAGATCCAAACTTTATAACACAAGTTTCCAACCCACATTATTTGGTACTAAAAATTCAACCTCAACTAATAATTAAGTCAACTACAATCACATAAAAAAACATCCAATAAAACAAATAAATTGACATAAATAAACATACTTTAAAGCCAATTTACGATAAGCGGATTTAATTTCTTGATCCGTGGAGCTCCGAGAGAGTCCGAGAACCTCGTACGGATCTTTTCGTGTACTCTTTTCAGCTCCTTCTTTACTTTTCTTCTCCGATTTCGTCATTACCTTCAATTTTTCAACCTCTAATTACAAGAATTAACCTAATTCAAATCGGGTCAATTTTATAAGAACCAAATTGGGGGAAATATGAGATGATTACAAAGCCTCACCCCCAAGTTGTAAGTTGGAGTTAGTGAGAGAGATTGATATATATGACAAAAGAATATGTTAACACTGTGTGTGTGTGTTTTATATATATATTGGTGTGTGTATAGAAGTGAGTAAGTGACACTGTAATAGAATCTTTGAGAGTTTTCAAATTTGAATATATTTCGATTTGGTACCTGTGGTTTCTGAGAAGTTATGATTAGTGACCTAGGGTTTGTTAATTTTTAGAAAAGAACCATGTATGTGAATATATATTATCATATTGCACCCTACCGACGAAAGAATCTAAGTTGAGTTCCAACCAAGATAAGGGTGTTTGGCTTAGTTTATAAGTAATAAGTTACTTTTTTAAAAAAGTATTTTCATATTTTTTTTTAAAATTTAATATTTATTTGAGAAATTTAAGACCAAATCTTATTTTTAAATTTGAAAATAAGTTACTTATTTTCAGAAAAAAGTACATATATACCAACTTTTTCAGCTTACAAGCTGTTTATAAGTCCAGACAAACCGGGCCATAATTATAGTACAATGAGTAATTAATTATTTAAAGTGCAAAATAATGCATATATATGCTCTAATTATATGCACATTAGCACATGAAGATTTTGAGGGCATTGGCTGTCTTGTCTCGTAGTTTTACCTCAAAATTTATTAAGATGTTAATTTTGAGGCGATTAATTTTATAAAACACATTTTGAAGTGTATATATAAATATATTTAATGAATAAAATTTACAATTCAACCAGATTTGCGACACAAAATATTTTTATCTCGTACACGTGTAACTAAAATCTCTTATTAATTCCTGACAAAAAAATATCTTTTTAATTGATAAAAATGTAAATATTGTTTTATAAAAAAAAATAGTATATGTTTAAAAGATGGGAAGTCGATATAATGGAGGAAGAA
Organism: Oenanthe sinensis; assembly: GCA_028671895.1. NCBI lineage: Eukaryota > Viridiplantae > Streptophyta > Magnoliopsida > Apiales > Apiaceae > Oenanthe > Oenanthe sinensis. Next base: position 35,769,074 of record CM053812.1, on the reverse strand, counting down.
AAAGACTTGTACCAATAATAATGGAGTAAGTAAGCGTTGTTCACAAAGTAAGAGAATTTGGGATTAAGTTGATGAGGAGGATTTGTTACCTAATCAAACAAATTTTTATATTTTTCTTAAAGTAAGAATATAATGACTTAACCCCACATATTTATATGCTGGACCATAGTCTAAAACTTGCATTATTACCATATCTGGCAACTTAACGACCACATGGATTGATGGACATGCAGAGACATAATGCATATCTCAATATATATTGTACTCCATACAAAATACGAAACACAATGTTAAAATTTAATTTGAATTCTACACGAATTAACTAACTTTGCTAACAGTGAATTGAAATTGAAGCAGTCAGATTCGATCTCTTGTCAAGAAATAAAAGAATAATGTTACCCTATCGTTTATATGAAAATACATTAATAATTAACAAGAAAAGATCATCCACTCGACCGAGTTCTCTAAAAAAATCTGGAGATTAATTCTTAACCACTAATGATTTTATGAATATAATTTGTTACGACTTTAATTTAGTTTTAATTTGAACAAGGACAATATTTTAATGGTCCGAAAAGATTTGAGCCTTTTCCTTTATAACCATAATTATTTTATAATTGACATTCAATTACCTTTTACCTAATAGTGTTAAAGATCTTGAATTCAATCTCACAACATACGATTATTTTACAAATAATATTATAATACTTTTTCTTTAATGAAATTTCCACAATATTTTCCCTTGACAATTCTAATGTATTATAAATTACGTTTTTAATCACAACCAATAAATATCACATTATATTAATTCTACAACAATAAAATTAGTTTACTATAATTAAAAAGTAACAACACAATCAAACTTGAAATTATAAGAGAGCACCTGGCAGAAAAAAATTAGAAGAGAGCAAATTTATTCAACACAACAATTGCCCCAATTGTCACTATATTATGAAAAATACGAAATTATCTTAAAATATTCATATTCTTATGCAACGTGACATAAATATACAACTTAAATTGTACTAACAAAACTAAGACAGTAAGAGAAAAATGATCCTTACTTAAATTAGAAAGGGTTGAAGAAACGATTTCAGCGCGAGAATAGCCCCACCGCCTCTTTAATAGAGTAATCAAAACTGATCAGCCATTCAGCCTAGCTATATTATGAGCTTTATACTTGATCTTCAAACATGACAAAACAACACTCTACAAAAGGGCTTAGCCATGGCGTTTCTAGCACTCGTCTTCTTCATTTTGTTATTTTATGGCAATTTCAGTAACATGCTAACACACACGTCTTTGCAACTATATTCAGGCTCTTGGCCATTTATTTTCCTCCTAAAACCAATCCTGTTTCGATGTGTATGGTTCCAAATGTTCAGTAAAACTCCCGTGCCAGTCCTCTTTCAGACAAGTTAAAACTCCAAACATAATATAATAATCATTACAAAGAGTAAATTTGCACAAGGATAAGGAGAATACTTGTAAGCACGCCAATGACACAGCTACTTAAGAAATGGAAGATATAAAATGACGACTTTGAAGATAACATGAATAAGATTCTGAATCTATTTCCCCTGGGATGTAAAGAATTGTTACTTTGAGCAGAGACATACAAAAACATCAGGGCAATATTCGATCACAAACAGATTTCTGCACTCCGCAGTTGATTTGTAGTAAAAATATCTAACAGCCATTTAATTTTGAATCGAAGTGCATCCTCTTTGCCCAACATTTGAAAGGGAAAAAAAACTTCTCCACCCTCACCCATGCATCAACTTGCCTTCTGGTTATCACATTTGCCGTCTGGAACGAGGCAAGAGCGCAAGAAGAATCTTCTTTCTTGGTCCCTGCATGTTATAACATTGCATGTAAAAAGAAAATTCATATATGAGAGTGGTATATTGCATAAAGGTGTGTGATCTCTCACACCATCTAATCGACTACAGGGCTTTCTTTTTTGATAATGATTAATTTCTGACTGTGATGCGCACATCCAAGTTCCAATGTTTAAATGCTAGAGTTTACGGTTCTTTATTGAAGCAAAGTTTCGGCCACTACTTCAATAAAGAGCAGGAAATTAAAGAAATAGCTTCAAAAAGTGCTATTTTTTTCCATTCAAGACCTTAGTTGCGGTCACTTTATATTTGCTAGAACTTCCTGAATAGAATTTTCAGGCAGGTCACCTGGGGTGTGCATAGACTTGTTACATTAGTATTATCTGCAATCTTAACCACAAACTAAAGGCATAATTTCATTTTTAGCAACCACGAGCTTTATCAGTGCAACTATGAGTCACTTTGTATGTTAATTTTACAACCGTCAAAGTCCAAGTCTAAGTTGGCGTTAGCTTAATATATGCTGGATATAACGTATTCTATGCCACACTTATTCTGCAATCCAATGCTTATATGACCCTATAGGGAACATTGTTTACCGATCTACTAACTACAAAAGTTAATATAAATGACACTACATCTTGATAACATAAACTCACTCTGACACAAAGTTGACTGAGAAATCCACCAGATTTCTATGTTTCCAGCAGGACCACATATCAATTAAGTTTCTAATGTAACACATGGAACCTTGTAATCTTCCTAAATAAGTTCAAAATCTCAATATTTTGCTTCTTACAATATTATATAATAAGTAAACAGCAAAGCAGAGAGTTTTCTTAAAATATGTAAGACTTATAAAGTAGCACATGATTCAAATCCTCACTCCTAGTTCTATAGTCCGGTTCAGCAAACCAATCATAACAGAGTTGTTGTCAACTCATATTTTTTCCACAGAGTGTACAGTATCAGACAACACAATATTAGGACGGCAGACATCTAAAGTTTTTTTATGGTAATAGACTGTTTCACAATTTGCTGATGTCCTCTAATGATCGAGATCGCACCAGAAGAAAATTAACTGAAAAAACGCTCCAAGGCACATAGTAAGCCTAAAAACAAAGACTGAAACAAAAATTATGCATCTCAAAGAGAACTATGCAAATTGTTATTACCTCTGTTACAATTTAACTGATGTTTGACACGGATGATTGGATGTAAGAAAAACAATACTTATATGTTATATTTTATTTTTAGGGTAAATCGCACTTTGCACCCCTTACCTACGGGTGTTTTTGCGTTTTGGTCTCAAATTATTTATTTTGGCATAATGCATCCTAAGACTTTCATTTTCGCACCACTTTGACAATTGTCCGTTAAATACTACCAGTTAACCGTTAAGTGTCGGGGTATTTTGGTAATTTCACTTTCATATTAGAAACACAGTCTCTATACTGCTAAAAATGAAGAAATGGGTACAATTAGAGTAATAATTTATGAGAGGACAATGAGGATGAAGGTTGGAATGATAGAGGTGATTAATGATCCATCTCTTCTTCGTGATTTCATGTTCTTGGAGATTACAGAAGGAATTTATATCTCTCATAAGTACATACAAATATATACATATAATTTGATTTGTTTATTATTCATTGTGATATGTGATTAATTTGTTTTAAAATATATTTTTTCCCTTCCAAAATTTCCCTACTTACACATATCACATAACAAAATTTTGATAAATTGTGATCTGTAAGGCTTCAACACAAATGATTTTTATATTATAGGATATACAGATATAGTGGAGAGCCGCATCATTAGCCAGGAAGGATAGGGGTTATAGTCGATGCCGATTCAGCATATTGAACGTCTCTAATTCAAAACCGAACATAAAACTTTGGTTTTACTCAGCGCTAGAAAGCACTTCAAGTTGCTGAAGAACTGCGTATCCCGTGCTTGCTTTGTCGTGCGGGGCGTATCGGCGAATTCAAAAACAGGGATACGCGGGGTTGCGGGAATGGGGGTGAGGAAGTGGCAGTTTTTGTAATTTTAACAATTTTTTTAAAAAAAAATTAAATTTAGACTTGGTCAAACCCAAAGTGAGAGTATCGAGATATACTGAGACATACCCATTAGTTCATTACCCTAATTGAGAAACACACAGTTCATACATACATACGGCCTCTCCATTCAACTTCTTTTAAATTTTAGTTGTTATGAATTAAGGATGATGAACTTATTTATATTTTGTTTAACTGAAATGCATCTTTTGAATTATATATATATATATATATAATATATATATATAATATTTTTAATATTTTAATATTTGTCGTATCCCCCCGCACCCGTATCCTCATATTTTTGGATTTGCCGAATTCCCGTATCCCCGTATTGTGCACCCGCACCCCCGCACCCGTGCTTCATTGCAGCCGCCATAAGGTTCGCCTTCTAAGTAATTACGGTCTTTGTTGGCCATTGTTTCGGTCGAGCACTCTTTTTTCTTTGCGCAATTCCATTTTTGCTAATATAGCCATTAAAAAATAATATGATATTGAGTCACTTATGTGTGGAATATTTTATGTTTTTATACTAGAAACATTATTTTTTTTGTTTAAATACTAGTACTTGATGCTAATATGAATTATTAATTGTATGGTTGAAGATTTAAAAATATAATATTTTAAATATTTATTTTTTTAATTAAAGTATCTATAGTTTTAAATACAAATTGTGTGTATTATAGTTGTTCAAAACAATTATTCCAATTTTACCCACTAACTTTAACGTTAGTCGTTAGTATTTAACTGAAAAATGGTCAAAGCGATGCAAAGTGAAAATCATGCATTATGCCAAGATAAATCATTTAAGACCGAAACATAAAAACACCTAAAGACAAGGGGTGCAAAGTACGATTTACTCTTATTTTTATATCCAACAGAATTTTGATGTGATATATAACTTTAAGTTCATGATAAAATACAGTTATTTTTTCATACAACTTAGCATGCATGCCAAAAGTCAAACATCTTAAATCGAAAAAGAGGTAGCATTGTGTACAAAATGAAGTTGTGAATTATTGCAGTGCTATGTTTATAGGGAGTTGTAAATCAGGTGCAAACACTAAAAGCTGCTACGTTTTGAAGTTCAAACTTTAAGGTAACAAAAATTGCATACCATAGGTACTCCAAGATCTTTCAAGTCATTGTCTCCCATTTGCCTCAATGCATGCATATCCACCTACAAAATAAAGCTCATTAGGTTCAAGATCCATATGAAATTCTAGCATATTACAACTTGGCCTAAATTCAGGAAAAATGGGGAGGGAAATGTTTCAAAACAAAAATTTATTGTTCCACATTGTTTAATAATGTGAACAACATAAAAATAGTGCCACTTCCTCCAAGGTTCATAATGTGATTAAAATCTATCAAGAGCGCCACCTTAAAATTTAACAGATATTCCAAAAAAAACATCTCTAGGCATTACCGGTTTGTGTGCCCTTATCTCCAAGTAAAGTAATAGACTACCTTGTAATTAGAAATCAACCAACAGCTAAAATATCCTTACACACGTAGGCCATAGCAGCAAATAGCGAACATCGTCACTACAGTTGTGTGGCAGGCAAAAGTGCACTAGCAATAAACATTAATACAACATCTTTTTATTATAGTATTAAGACCAAAATCAAATCATCTGGCGAAACTATATCAATAACGTATAGCACAAAGGTATATTGCTCTCACACTGTTGTGTGTACCAAAAGGCATCAAAGTACTTGGACTTCTAAAGAGTCCTGACCACCATCTGTTCATTAATGAATTTCACTTGCACAATGGAAATCACTGATATCAACCATTATGAAGTGTTACAAGAATTATAACAATATACAAGCCAAGTGAAATCTATACAAGGAAAGGACTCATAAACGATATCTACTACTTAGAAAATAATTCACTACTATATCCAATTAGGTAGGACTCCTAATGAAACTCTATCCCTAGTTATATTCAATATATTCTAATAATTTAGTAAAAAGCTGACTAATTATTTACAGTGGTACATTTCTAAAACTTCTTCCCTGATCTCAACAGCTTCAGAAATTCAGTAAGGTAATATTAGCTATCCCAGCTCATAAGCAGAGTTTAAACTTTAAAGTTGTGAAACCTTCTCCACTAGTCTATAAACACCTGTACTAAATCACTTGCTTTTTCTGACAGATTAAAGGGCTCTCGTAATATCACTAGAATAGCTACTAATGTCACCAATTATTCTTATCACCATCATGTACAAAACTTCGAGATGCACCTATACAAAACTGCACTGATGGCTATATCCGGTACTAATTCGATTACATGAAGAAGAAAAAAGCCAGAATATGCACACACACGTCTGCAATTTAGTAAAGACAGCTAAAGAGAGATGAGAGCTGTTCAAATTCTACATTGCCACAGTTTGAAAGTATTGCTTGCATGAACACTTGCTTACGGCTGAATTATGCCCATTTTAGATTAATCAATGCAAACAAGTAAACAAACAATATAAGTTAAAACTTTCATGTTATACAAAAAGAGGCTCATTTATAATTTTTGTACCATGATAGTGAATCCTAAGAGTCAAATCCATCTAGTGAAGTTTTAAAACAACAATATATTCTGCTTGGAAATTTGAAATAAATTCTATAATTAACTTCCTTTGTTAATAAAAAATACCTGACTTTTCATTCAAATCTTCCCACATGGGGTTGACAAATGACTGGTGGGTCTAATCAACTGCCGGATGATAAGACTTTGCAAGTGCAATACTTTAAATTTGAAACAAGACTACTTTGTAGAATGAAAGAAGCAAACATGAAATCTAAAATTTGAAGGGGGGGGGGAATTGTCAGGTATTAAACTATAATAGGAAGTCACAAGACGCTACATACTTCCTCTGCCTTGAAATTTATTGCATATTTTTCCAATCCCAACATGCGCAAAAAGCCTTCAACAGTATGTGGCTCGTTAACCTACATAACAAAGGAACCAACAAAAAAAAGGATCATGGTAAGTAAATCATTTGACCTGCCAATGTTCATTTTAGTTACAATCATGTCCAAGACAAAGAAGAGAAAGCAACAAAGTAGGTTTGTACTGCGTATGAACTTCTGTGCATAATGACACCAGGTGGAGAAGGTCCTGCTAACGTAGGTCCCACTCGCTTTAAAGGTCCATCAGCTACAGCTGAATTTGTTCTATATGATGTAGTACCCATGGGTCTAGGGATCTCAAAACTGTCTTTACCCAAAAATGCAGCCGATCTACCACCATCATATGACCTAATTAACTGCCTTCTCCGTAATTCTTCCACACTCCTTGGTGGTGAGGCATTTCTAGAATTAACTAAAACACGATCTGGTGTTCTTCGCCTTAAGCGATCCATTGCCAAAGGAGAATAAGAATTTCTGAAGGAATCTATCTGAGGCGTAGCATCTACGCCCCTTGAAGAAGGGGCGCGTCGCATTATGCTACCACCAGTAGGTTCAGGCATGTGTGGCCGATCATCCCGCTCAGGCATGCGCTGCCTAACCTCCCTTGCTTCAAGCATCCGCTCCCTTCGCTCGGAAATCTGTTCTCTAACCTCATTTCTGTCGGGTATACGCTCTCTAACTTCCCTGCTGTCTGGTATCCGTGCTCTGATCTCCCTCATCTCAGGAATCCGCTCTCTAACCTCCCTCATCTCCGGTAACCTCTCCCTAACCTCCCTCATCTCTGGCAACCGCTCTCTAACCTCCCTCATCTCTGGCACCCGCTCTCTAACCTCCCTAAGCTCTGGCATCCTTTGTCTAACTTCCCTCAGCTCTGGCATCCTCTGTCTAACCTCCCTTGTATCAGGCAGCCGCTGTCTAATGTCACGGTCCTCAGACATATGTGTTCTAGCACCCCTTGGCTCAGATATTAGTTGCCTTCCTTCACGTCTGTCAGGCATGATAGGTCCCCCATTCTTTTCCTCAGGCATGAGCTGTTGCATGCCTACACTTGTTGAAGGCCACGCTTGCCTTGACAGAATTTCCCGTAGGTCAACTCCATTCAGAGGGCTGTCGCCTTCAGTTCCCTTCTTTCCGCTTTTCTGCATGATTTTGTAACGAAGATCATCTTTGCGAAGAGGCACACCTTCAGCTAGTCAAATTCATCATAATGAGATTAGGAAGAAACAATTATCATATAGTGAGTCTGAAGAAACTAATTACCATCCACGCCATCAGCCAAATTTAGAACACTATCATTTCCTCGATGCCTGCCAAAAAGTATTGTAAAAAGTAATTTGTACCTGATGAAAATTCCAATTGGAAAAAAAAATGATAGAAAAAAATCCAAACATCTCAATTCTCATATACTGCAGATGGTCAAACATATAAAATTCATCTTATACATCCCGAACTTTAAATGGAGTGAATTAATTTGTGCAGCCTGGTTCATCTCAAGAATAGTTACCCTAAATAGCACATATTTCCTAATATTGTTGCATCCTTTCTTACCAAATTCAAATCACGTACGATCTAACTTGATCGGGCTGATATATCACTGATTCAAAGAGAGATAATTACAAAACCCAAAATGTGTTCCTTGGTATAATGACATTAGCAATCTATATGAAATCCCTGTCCCTGGGTTTCCCTCACCCAGTGACTAGACTGTAGCAGTATTCTCAGTAACATCAAATTAGGTGTTAAGTATTGTGGACAACGAGACGTGATCTGTCCATTCGATACACAGAAACATGAAAGAAAAAAAACGAGAAATTACATTTTTGTAGGGAAAGAAATTACAAATTTGAAATTGTTCAAGGTAAAACCAAATAACATTATCTAACCGAGTTGAATAAAGTGGCAGGGAAAACTTTTACAATACATGCCCAGTACAATTCAAAACTTAGTCATCCATGTTAGAATTTTAACATGGAAGCCCTTTGTAAGCTATTCAACTACAAACGTGGGAAAATAAAGGAACACAGAGACATTCTACTCTTAACTATTCTAAAGAACCAAACGTACTCACAATATATTCAACTCTAATATTACATTATCCTCGGAAAGAAAATTCACTAATCCCAAACTTATTAAAGTACCCTACCAACATACCTACATTCACATATTTCCTCTTACACAAATCAAAAATGAAACCAATACAATTATTTGCAGCAGAAACAAATCATACACCGTCACAATACTAATTTACGATAACCGTTATCACTGCTCTCCATACAAATAACTACATAAATAGAGTACATAGTTCGACACTCGTAACAAAATTTCAAAAAACTTGAAAAAAATAAGCACCTTTTATTGCTGAAATCGACATTAGTTCCGAGTCTATCATGAACAGATCTCTTAGTTCCAACCGATGGAATTGGATCCGTATACGAACTATCTATTACTTCTCCGGCTCTCTTTACCACCTGTATTAACCCAATATTACGATACATGTGTGTGTGTGTCTCTGTGTGTGGGGGGGGCTAAGATAGAAGAAATAAAAGAGTGAATTGATTGAGTACCTGACCACTACGACCAAGAGTGATTGTAACGCGAGACATGGAAGAGTTTGACATTATGTATGTGATTCGAATGCTTCGAAACCCTAATTAATCATTTCTTGAGAGAGAGATGTGATAGATACAGATCAATTCTTGTTAGGGTTTACTGAAATGTGCGAGAGAGATGGAATAAGAAACGATGGGATTGTATTGAAGAAAGGTGAAAATAATAATTTACAAATGTTTTATAGCGATTTTAAATATAATGTTTTTGTTTTAGTATTATCAGTAATAATTTAAAATTAATATTAAAAAATAAAAGTATTCAAACACTTAATAAAATATTTATACTTAATAAAAGTATTCAGACATTTAAAATTATAGCCTTATAGGTTGCTAATAGCGCATATTGATTTATCCAAGGAAATGCTATATTTCAAACATTTAATATATATATATATAAGGTCATATTATATAATTTATTATTATAATAATACAAATAGATATATTTTTCATTTATAGTATATAATTTAATATAATATATAATAATATTATAACATTATTACTATATTATAATATTATTATATAATTTATTATTATAGTAATAAAAATTGATATTAATATTTAATTTATATATTTTATAAATAGTATTCAATTGGAATATATAATAAAATAAATTTATTATGATTATAGAATTATAATATAATTTATTATTATTATTATAAAAATAGATCCATTTTTATTTATATTAATATTTAATTTACCATATATAATAATATAATATTATAATTCGTATATTATAATATTAAAATATAATATATAATTACAAAAAAATTAAATAAGATTTTTATGCCTCTCAAAATGGGTAAAAAAGTTAATTTTTTAAAGAAAATGTTGTTCTTCTTCTGTTTTCACAACTTAAAATATTGTAAGGGTGAATATTAATAAAAATGTTATTTTTTAATCTATTTTTATTAATAATATTCATAAATATTAATAATATCAAAATATCATTAATTTAATAAAAATAGATATTAAATAACATTATTAATAAAAATAGATTAAAAATATTAATCCAATTATTATTCTATAAATGTAACGGTACCCTTGATTAATCTAATAAATGATTTTTGCCTTCGGTATATATATCGGAGGGTGAATTCTCTTTTTTGGCATCGTCGATTTATACCGTTTAGACATAGTACATGTACAAGTGTTAAAAGTTATTTAACTCGTACTTTAAGGGTTAACTCGTACAAGTTCAAAATTTCAAACTCGATTGGTTCACTTAATTTCCAATATTAACATTTCAGTTAAATAGTTACAATCTAACTTTAATTTCCTAAACAATATTATAGTTAAATAGTTACAATCTAACTTTAATTTCCTAAACAATATCCAATATCAACATTCTAGTTAAATAATTACCATCTAACTTTAATTTCCGAAACAATATCCAATATCAACATTTTAAATTAAATGGTTACAATCTAACTTTTCCTATTCCAATTCGAAAAGGCCTTACTTTATACCTTATAGGGTGCCTCGTAACTAATTACAAAGAGAACTTCAATATACATACAGTGGCGGATCCAGAATAATTTTTCAATGGGGGCACTATATAATTATATGTAATATTTAGTTTCAGATCTAGTATCTTATATTAAAAATATTATTAATATAAATTTTAAAATAATATTAAACATATTAAGATATTTAAAAAAATTATATTTAAAACTAAAATATTTTTATATTTATAATATTTTTATATTAATTAAATATAATTTCTTTCTTTTTAAAAAATCATAAATTAAAATAAATATATTATGAATTTAAATATGAAAATGCAGGTTTTTCATATATATTTTTTGTTTTGTTAAATTTGAGTGGGGGCATTTATATCATTTGAGTGGAGGCATTAAGTTAAATATATGTTATTTTATTTTTCGGACTAAAAATTGAGTGGGGGCCTGTGACCCCCCTTGCAAGACTGTGCGTCCGCCCCAGTATACATACAAACATACAATGACGCCACATTCGAAAATGTGTTTGAGATATCGGAAAAATGATTATTCTAAACCATCTTTTCTTGAATTAATTCAAAGTGTTCACAAACTTTCGTTAAAGTTGAAGTTCAACACTGATATTCAACAACACTGGATTGTTCCGTCACACATGAAAGAATCCAGTTTTGTACGTTTTCTCAATGTCTACTCGATATTCAATTAAGTCTCTCTTGATAAACTTGTTAGAATTACACTCACGGGCTGTGATGTAAAAGAAATTTATATTTACTTCCAATGTCTAATAAAAACATATGTTGCCAACGTCATTCGAGATTAAAAATGGTTAAATTTTACTGAGTAGAACGGTCTACGCTACAAAAACTATGGTGCTTTATGGTTTTATACTCGGAAAGATAGTGAAGATTTATTCTTGACCATTGCACAAAATAAGATCTCGCGAAGTGCAACATAATTTCAAAAAACTGCATGGTCCTCATTCGATCCTCTTCAGTTGGGTGTAACAAATTCTTTGGGCTACTATTTTTATTGTTTTATGGTTCGACTTCTTGATTATTTTTCTCTTAATTCTGCATTTAATTTTCTTTCAATCATGTATTCTTAACCATTGCGCAAAACAAGATCTCGCGGACTACTATGTATAGAGACTACATGGTCCCCATTGGATTAACAAATTATTTGAACTACTATTTTTATTGTTTTATGGTTCGATTTCTTAATTATTTTTCTCTTAATTCTGTCTTTAATTTTCTTTCGATCATGTATTCTTGACCATTGCACAAAGAAACTGCATGGTCATCATTCCTTCAGCTGGGACTAGCAAATTCTTTAGACTATTATTTTTGTTGTTTTATGGTTCAACTTCTTGATTGTTTTTCTCTTGATTATGCGTTTAATTTTCTTTCGATCAAGCATTCTTGACCATTGAACAAAACAAGAGCTCAAGGACTACTACATATTTTCAAGAAACTGAAATGTCCTCATTCCTTCGGTTGAGACTAACAAATTCTTTGGGCTACTATTTTAATTGTTTTGCGGTTCGACTTCTTGATTGTTTTTCTCTTGATTCTGCCTTTAATTTTCTTTCGATCATGTATTCTCGACCATTACACAAAATAAGATCTCACGGACTGCTACATATTTCTAAGAAATTGCACGGTTTTCATTCCTTCAGTTGGGACTAACAAATTCTTTGGGCTACTATTTTTATTGTTTTATGGTTCGACTTCTTCATTGTTTTTCTCTTGATTCTTCCTTTAATTTTCTTAAATCATGTATTCTTGATCGCTGAACAAAACAAGATCTCACGGAATGCTACATATTTTCAAGAAACTACATGGTCCTCATTCCTTCAACTGGATCTAACAAATTATTTGGGCTACTATTTTTATTGTTTTATAATCCGACTTCTTGATTGTTTTTCTCTTGATTTTGCCTTTAATTTTCTTTCGATCGTGTATTCTTGACCATTGCACAAAATAATATTTCGCGGACTACTATATTTTCAAAAAAAAATGCATGGTCCTCATTCCTTTAGTTTGGACTGACAAATTCTTTCGGCTATTATTTTTATTGTTTTATGGTTCGACTTCTTGATTGTTTTTCTCTTGATTCTATTTTTAATTTTCTTTCGATCATGTATTCTTGACCATTACACAAAACAAGATCTCGCGGACAAATATATATTTTGAAAAAACTGCATGGTCCTCATTCTTTCAGATGGGACTCACAAATTCTTTGGACAACTATTTTTATTGTTTTATAGTTTGACTTCTTGATTATTTTTCTCTTGATTCTGTCTTTAATTTTCTTTCTATCATGTATTCTTGACCATTGCACAAAAAAAGATCTCGCGGACTGCTACATATATTGAAGAAACCGCATTGTCCTCATTCTTTTAGTTGGGACTAACAAATTTTTTAGGTTACTATTTTTATTGTTTTATGGTCCAACTTCTTGATTATTTTTCTCTTGATTATGTGTTTAATATTTTTCGATCATGTATTCTTGATCATTACACTCACTTTTGTATTCCTAGAACATTAAAATACTTTTATTATTAGGTTTTTAGATATTATCTATCATAGACATGTCTCTATAGCCACCAAAGAGAGAGGAAGAAGAATAAGTTCTTGTGTGAAGATTTTAACGTCGGTAACATATTGATTTTTCTTCCAGTGTTCTTATCATGACTATGATTGGTTAGACCCTTATTATTGGAGGGTTGATTTGAAACCCTAAACCTTATCACAATTATGCAATTTTAATATTATGAGATATGTTTTGATTATACTTATATGCGCATCAATACTTATAGATATTCTTAAATTAACTATGGTATGTGGTCATCCAAATATGTTATGTGATTGATATATCTATAAAGTCAATTAATCTATCTATGTGGTCATGGGATTAATTGTATTAGTGTGTGATTCATATAATCTTTCTATGTGGTCATGAGATTATAGGGATGGCGGAACTTGTTTCTATGTGGTCATAACAAGATCTCTATAAGTATCTTTCAAAGCATATCGAAGGAGTTTATAAGAGGTGAAAGATATAATTTCTCAAGAAGATGACAAAAAATTGCAAGAAGTGGAGTTTATTGGAATGGAAAAAAGGTTTGTGTCTCTTATAAGTAATGTTGAAACACCAACCTCTCCTTCATTCTGAAATTTGATCTTGAAGACAATTCTACTCTTGAGATGATACAACAAGATGTGAAGAAGTTGTTGATGCATCCTAACTTGCAAGACATACCTAAAGTGGAACAGAAACTTTCACCAACTCATTTGAGATACCATATACTTTTCACTGACCGAATAGGTGATTTGACAAAAAGTTTATTATGCTCAATGGGAATTATTTCTTTTTGGTGGATGCCTTGCAAATTATGTAATTTATATGATGTCTTTCTTTTGCAAAGGATGAATGAAATTGCATTAAAATACCCGCCTTGAAATCAGGAAGCATGAGGTCTAGCCAAAAATACTAAAGAAAAGCGCTTCTTGGGCGGTAACCCAAGCCTATTGTACGGTTAGTTCTATATTATTATTATTATTATTATATATTTATATGTGTATTAGTATATTGTTATTATCATAAATATTTTTTTTTTACTCCCTCAAGGTACCTTAATAATTTTTGTGTGAAGTGTTTCAGGGATAAAACAAGGTTTTGTAAAATTACGAAATGATTTATTCGTGAATTTTGAGGTGTGGAAAAAAATTGTAATTTAGTGTGCTAAAAAAGAGGGTTTTACGAGTGATGCCCGTGGTGTAATCTTTCCAAACTGGCAGTGTTATTTCACTGTATTAGCAGTAACATTACGCACCGCGGTGTGTCAAACGCTGTCTGCCTCCTGCTTCTTTCTGGTCATGTTGATATTTCTTCAAACGTTGAGACCAATTAGTGGCCCAATGATCTGGACAACCCAGTCAACCAGTGCAGCAGGCTCAGTCAAAGATCCAATCTCCATGTCACAAGCCCAGTAGCAGCCTAGTCAACAATTGGGTCCAGCCCAGTCCATCAGCAACAACACTTTTCACGCAAGAGCTTTCAAATGCCTACTTCAACCACTACACCAACTGTGCTGTTGTGCCATATGGTGCACCACTTAAATTTAAAATGATCCCAAGCCCAGATTTTAATTCTATTTCACTCGAGGATTCGTTTATTATTCAAGAGGCACTTCATGCGTATGCATAGGCATAGGCATTGTTCCCTAGTAGTATATAATAGAAGATTAGAACATATTAAATCTGTGGGATGATTACTAACATCCAAATGCCTTGGTAACTCAATTTAAACTTAATTATGATGTGTGTGTATATAATATTTTTTAATTATGATAATAAAAGTATTTTTACAAATAATTTTGAAAGAAATATGTGAAATTAGAGGTATTGTGAATTATTATAAGATATAAGATCATAAAAATCGAAAATAAGAGATAATGGTTAAGAAATGTGGAGGAGAAAAAATTAGGGGAGGTAGCGTAAGAAATGTGGAAGAGAGGAAATTACTGGAGGTAGTAAGAAATGGGGGAAAACAGAATTAGTGGAAGAAGCAAGACATATGCTAAACTTGAAAAATAATTACATACGAAATTACCTTTTCTTATAATTATAATTAACTCAACCTAAGTTTGATTATGAGATATAATTGGTAATTTTGGAAGATATAACTTATATGATTTGATATATATAATATATAATATATATAATATAATTATATTATAAATTTTTAATTATTAAATAAGTTTTTTAAGCCGCATACAATTCTAATATGTAATATACACGCATTACATGATTTTTAATAATAATAATAATAAATATTTATTAATTATGAAAATATAATATAAACTAATAAGTATTTTACAAATATTTTGAAATAGATAAGAGAAATGAAAAATATTAGAAATTTGTATAAGATGATATTGTAAAAAATAAGATAGAGGATTAGTTGGTAAAAATGGGGAAAAGAGAAAATTAGTCGAAGTATAATAATAAATTCGGAAGAGAGAGAATCAGGAGAAGTAGGATAAGAAATGTATAATATAGAGAATTAGTGGAGGTAATATAATGATGATGTATTTTGAAAAATAAATTCTTAAAAGACTAAATCACATCTCCTTATATACATAATTAATTTATATGCAAGAGGTAAAGATTGTCCAGTTGCAGAACAAGGGGCAAAAATAATTGGTTGTCATAGTTCCAAATAATATACATATTTATTAAAAATTTATTTATTATATATAATTTTTAACTATTATCAAAATAACTCTTTTAATTAATTTATTACCACTCACATCGTTAACAAATTTATATAAAATATGATAATATAGCACGTATATTAACTTAAATTCCCAATATTATTTTATAATAAATATCAATAAAATATAATATAAAAAATAAATTTATTTAAATATTAGTCATTTATCTCGTGCATGTCACGGATTATAAGCTTGTATTCATATATAATAAAAGTTTGAAATAATTGATTTGAGACACAATCATTCCAACTCGAAAATTTCAAGAAAATAATTTGTACTCCATTAAACTTTTACATCCGGTTTTAGGTGTTTTGATTGTATAATTAAAATTAATATATTTTAATTTTTTTGAATAAAAAAATATATTTAAATTTCAATTTATAAAAAAAATTAATTCTAGTTATACAATCAAAACACTTAAAATTACATATAAAAAAAATCAAACAATCTATAAATAGGATCAAAGAGAACTTAAAAAGGCAAGAACATAATTTGTAAGTATGTAAATTTTGATTGCAGGTTTGGATAATATTATAAATATTAAAAATAAAAGTGATCCGAACCCAATTGGTTAAATAATAATCGCTAAACCTTGCATTAACCCGATTCGTTTAATACAATAAACGAGTGTGATCCGATTTGACCCGTTAACCTTTTTATTAAATGAGTTATATATATACCTTATTTGATTTGTTAGGTACATTAAATTTTAAATGAATTGATAAATTTAGTTATAAATTACTGTATATATTTATTAATTAATATAATTAATATTATTTGTATTATGTATCGTGATATTGAAAAAAAGATATTAATTTTAATATATTTAATTTAATTAATGAAATACAAATATTATTCATCATTTAATTTGAAATAAATACATAAATAAATAATTAAAAAATAGACTTAACAATTATATCATTCATGATAAAATATTTATTATATTAGTATATTATATATACTAGCTCTTACACCCGTGTAAGGCATGGTAATTTCTAAAATTTGAGTTTTATTTAAATATATTATTTTTTAAAAATTCATAAAGTATAGTCTGATAATTTGAAAATATATATTCAGTAATCACATTAATTTTTAAACAATTTGTGTTGGTAAGAAAAGATCATATGTGTGTGTAAATCATCTGAGTCAAAATAATTACATATAGTTTTATTGACGACATACTCTGATATATCTATTTTTTGAAGATGAAAAATTAATTAGAAAATGTGTATAAAAGTAAAATAACAATAATTATATATGAAATAAAATCATTTTCTAAATATATGATATTGCAAATTAATTAAGTTAATTAAATATGCATAAGAGCATAATATTAGGTTAATTAACTGTATATAGGGTATAATAGTAACTTAGAAATTAGACAATAGTAAGTGAGTTGACAAGTGAGGTGGAATAAAATTATTTCCTAAAAAATGTATGTTGTGATATTATATAATAGGGATATTAATAAATATTATGTTTAAAAAACTCTTTAAAAAACAATACATGTAACTCTTTTTTTCTTTTCTTTTTTTTGGGTACCGTAATAGCAGAGCACCGGATAATCCATCATTTCAAATCATGAAAACTGCTGGTTGATTGACTCATATACCAAGAATCCACTAAAACAATTCTTGAGACCTTTAAATAAGACCTGTGCGTGATGGAACAGACAAGATTACTATAGCTGCATATGTATGATTAACCTATATACCTAGTTAGATCAACAGCTCAACTGAGCAACATAAAAATGGCAAATATTCATGTTGATTCAAGACGGTTGATTTTAATGATGTTTATATATATATATATATATATATATATATATATATATATATATATATATATATATATATATATATATATATATATATATATATATATATATATATCATTGTAGTGTTTATTTAGTAACTGATTTCGATCAGAGTCTGGATATATGAATCGCGATCGATCTCAAACATTCATTAAGGGTTTTAAGCAAAAGCTAATTACTATAATAGTTTTACTTATTGATCTCTAAAATAAATAGGTGCCCGCAAGTTGGTGTATGCATTTCCTTAAGATAATGATGAGTCTACTGCATATATATATGTAAAGTCTAAAGATCGATGCATACTCAAAGAACATACAATATTATTTACAAACCAACGTATATAAAATATAGATCGATCGAGTAGAAGATACCTATAACAGGAAAGATTGATAGATAGTCGTATATGCATGTATTTATTTCATCTGCTTGACCGTGTCCTCAAGAAGACGACATACTGTGTTACACACACATATATGGAAAGAAACAAACATAATACAGTGTACAACCACTCGGGTAATCATATATTAGATTAAAACTCTTGCAACAATATAGATCGAAAGAGAGGTCATCACGTTCATCATTATATAATGTTCTCTTGTAGAAATTCCCGTGCCATGAAACTCATCTTTGGACCAATTGGTATTGCAACAGGAAATTTTTATATAATTAGAAAAGACTCTGAGAGAGAGAGAGAGAGACTCTGAGAGAGAGAGAGAGAGGTTTATCTGTATAACAAATAAATATATATACTTAGGTAATACAGTAGATGATATGTATAATCTCTATAACAATCATCATATCGGACCGTTAAGCTCACATTCCCCGGATAAAGAAGAAGCAGGAGAAGAAGAAGAAAGTGACAGTACGTGCAAATTGTAAGTACCTAGTTCTCCAGAAAACTAGGGTTTCCATTCTCGTATTGTAACTTCTTCGATCTTCTGTATTGAAAGCATCTAGTTCATGTACATAGTAATTTTGATATTCGGTGTGGATCTCCAAACAGTCTCTCTGGTTTCCATCTTTTTCTTTTTCTGAGATTTGATGGCGGTGATAGTACTGATGGTGGTAGATGTTTAAAGATGATGATCATGTTGTGGTTATGATGAAAGGCGAGGAAAGTGAGGGTCTAAGGGAGGAGGATTATTTACCCGCCCCGATGCTCTCCGAATAGGTAGCAGGATATGATTGCTAGCCAACCCCGTCTTTTTAGCTTGAAAACTAATTTTTTTTCCATTTTCCTTCCTTTTTCCAATTACAAAATCATATGCTTTTTGTATAAAATAAAAAGCAATATTAATTTTTCCCTGTATTTACTTATTTTCGAATTTTTGAGCATGCATAATATTTGAACGAAGGTACATAATAAACATTTAGGGGTCGTTTGATTCAAAATTTCTAAAATGAGGTACGAGTTTAGCTAGAATGAATAAAATGATGTTTATTTGGCTTTTTTTAAATTTCAATCATATATCTCAAACTCACAAAATATGAATTTTTGATGTCTAAGGGGAAGATGAGTATAAGCTGAAGTTATGAATATCAATATTAATATTATTATTTTCTTATCGATGATTAACATTATTAATAATTAAAACTAAATTATATATGCCGAAAACCCCAAACTTAAAGTTCCTTAATCGTAAAGAAAACCCTAGCTTAAAATAAGTCGTAATAACTTTCGTTTTACTGCGTTGTTTTTACCAGAAAGTCCAAACAAAAAGGTTAGAGGAAATATATAACCGTGGCACATATTGATGTTTCGGGGTAAACAAAATAATGATGAAAAACACGACATTTACGATGATGGTAGTGGGGTGGGTGGTCAGCATGTTTTACTTGGGGTTAGCCGTGAGCGTTGCTACTTTTATGTTTGACAAAGATTAGTAAAATCCGATTAATTAGACTTTAATCTAGGTTTATATGATCACATAATCACGTACGGCTTAGTTCATTATCAACTTTTACTTGGAACAAAACAATTTTATCGAAATAAAACAATATTATTTTCCATTTTTTCAATTATCAAAGATATTAATGTCTTTAGATTCTTAATAAATAATTTACAAGTTGAAAAATGTATATATATATATATTCGATTTATAAGCTAGTTTCAGAAACTCTTATGATCCTGATTAATTTTTTTTAGAAATATACAAATATATTTTATCGAAACAAATTAACAATATTATTATCCATTTTTTCAATCATCAAAGTTATTGTTTTACTTTAAGAGAATAAGAAATCTAAAATTGATCTTAGGTAACTTATTGTATTTTGATAATTATGGTATTTTTATATGCACAATCAAAATAATATCTACAAAGTTTGTGTATATTAAAATACCATAATTATCAAATACGGCTATTTTATTCACTATGGTTCCTTATTCTCTTTACTATAATTCCGTTTTTAATAAATAATTTATGATATGGAATATATATATATATATATATATATATATATATATATATATATATTATAAATTTAATTATGAGAAACTCTTATAATTCTGTTTAATCTCTTTAAAAATATAAAAAAGATTTTTTTTGCTAAGCTAATATTTGAGGTTTTAAATTATTCAACGTAGAATATGTGTATAAATATGACTTTTTTCTGACCTCCCCCTCGTGTTTTCTATATTTCCCGTAGAAAGACTATGTAGATATGATTGAGCCTTTCAGGTATACAGGAATAATGGCCTATAACCCATGCAAAGCACGGACCAGAGTAATAAATAATATATTATATATTTTAAATGAATTAAATATTTAATTTGATTATTTATGTTATTAATATTTTTTATGTAATATTGTACATGTGATAAATTATTTTTGAATCATATTTATATTATGTGTTTAAATTCTCATTAATATATTGTTATATATTTATATTAATTAACATAGATTAATAATTTGTGCAAAGCATTAATAAATTTTTATTAATAAAAAAAGTTTCGAATATATTAGAAAATATTTTAATTAAAATTTAAATAAAAGAGTATGTTTTAATATATATAAAATATTAATATAATTTTAATATTCAAAAGTTGTTATTATAAAATTGCAATTTTAAATAAATTAAAGTATTTGAACGGAGAAAATTGAAACATGCTATTAGATGTGAGTACAACTCTATATTCTAATTAAAAAAAATTCATTTAGAGTAATATAATATAAAAGTAGAGCACAATAATAAAATTTAATTAATATAAATAAAATAATAATATTATTTTAATATTCATAAATTTTAATTAATAAATTATGATATTAAATAAATTAAAGAGGTTAATTAATGAAGAAATTAAAACATGATTGTTTATTGGTAAAAAAAAATATGTTTGAAATTGAGTATGAGACACACATGTATTTGAAGTTGAGTGACACACAAAAGACCTGACGACGGATTAATATTTTACTTAAGAGATTAATGTGAGATATTTTAGTTAGAATATTAATATGAGATTGTATTTTAGTTAGAAGATTAATATTTTAAAATTAGGCTCAATAATTAATCAATTATCCGGCCCAAATATCGACCGACTACCAAACTTTCAATGATATATTGAATTAAAATTATAGGATAAACTTTAATGATATATTAAATAAAAATTATAGGATAAGTAGGATTCGTAAAATAAAAAATATAGAATATAATTTAAATATAATATAATATTATCATATCAACGGAATTATATTCTTACATAAAAGTAATGTTTATATTCTTTAGAATTATAATGTTTATGAGTTGTTTGCATAAAAAGAGGATTACTGGTGTTAGAATTGTATGTATGATTATATTCTTTTAAAATTATATTTTATTAAAATTCAATGGTGTTAGAATTGTATGTATGATTATATTTTTTTAAAATTCTATTTTATTAAAATTTAACGGTTAAGATTGTTTTTATGGTTCACTTAAAATTGGACCGTCAAGATCTTTTTATGGTTCACCCAGTACCATCCCGACGACCAAAACTTTTAATTTTTCGATTTTAATAATATAGTATACATAGATAGTATAGATAGCGAGAGGTCGGATCCAAATAATTGTACACACTCATAATAGATTAATTTCCTCGGTGAAAATTCAAACAAAATAATTAGTCCGAATTTTTCTATTTATGAAAGTGTACATACTCTTCTTTCTATATCTATACACTAATAAATGAATCGCCCCTAAAGTCTAAACCATCCAAAAAAATAGTACGGTAAGTGCACCTGATTGTTGACATTTATATATTCTAATGGAAAAGATTACAGTATATGTTATAAAGATAAAAATTAATTTATTTACGAAAATTGAGTCATTTATCATAACTAGTTTGAGTAATTAATAGTAAAAAAAATTGGAGTCAACTGAATTTTCTAGAAAAATACAATAATATTAAGATTTTAGAGATGATCTAATTGCAAATATTTATTTGTCACTATACAAATTACAAGTTCCATAATAAATGGCGTTTTATAAAAACTAAAAGTCAAAATGGTTCAACTTTTACCACTAATTAATAATTATTGTTAGAAATAAAAATTATGAAAAATATATCATTAAAAAATATATTTCATCAACTGTTAAATTTAATTTTTATTTTTATAAAAGTATAAATTAATAATATTTAATTTATGGTCAAAATTAAACAGATTTGACTTTCAAAATTTATAAAATACCACTTTTTATGGAACGTATGGAGCATACGAGAAAATAGAAATGATCTGAAGACTCTCCTCTATTGATTTATACGGTGAGATAATAATGTTGATCAACATGATTGTCATGCAATACCAACCATTGGGATATATTTTAGTTGTTTAACTTGCTTGTTTAAGTGGAACAGGGTCCTAAACTACCGTTTTACACGCATGTACGAAAGCGAGGGTCTCACAAGTGACATTCATAAATAACAAAATAGTTATACGAGCTTCGTTTTCTACAGTATGGTATCTTATCTTTATTAAAGCTGTAATAGTCCTTTGTGGATCGCTTAGCAAAGCCTTCTGGAGTGGAGCTCATAGCTTTGGACTTGGATCAAGCTAGTAGTGTTGACCCAATGTCCCAATCATATAAGTTGTCTCATCAGGCTAGCTAGCATGGTTAGAAACGAGAGCTATTAGCCAAATTTACCAGGCTTCTAATATCAAGCACACACTTGAGTCTTGACTACAGTTTTAATTTGAACACAAGAATGTACACCCTTGTTCAAAACTTGGTGAATTTAGGATTCAGCTAATTAATCTTATTAATTCAAGATTTATTATCAAACAGCAGCACAGATCTAGCTCAACAAAAAAATGTACCTCTGATTCAAAAAAGAACGTTAAGAAACGGGTTAAACCTCAAAATGTTCACTGAAGTGAAGGGCATATACGCGACTCTAGTTATCGGGGTCTCGTTTGTACCACACGAGAGTAATGACAGTGTCGTTAGTCAACTTATTGACTTGACGGAAAAATGAACGTGAATGTCAATTTGTACATGTTGCCCCAAGTGTGATGCAACATACACATATTATATTTTAAACATGAAAATAACAATTATATATATATTAGCACGTATTATTTATAATAAAAAATAACAATGATAACAATTAGTTTCTTTACTAAAATCTTAATCTTTCTTTTTTAATTTATAGAAAAAATTCAAATTTTGTTATAAAATTATAATTTAATTTTTCATTTTAAAATCTCAATATTTTTTTGAATTATACATGAGTTTTTTTATTTAAAAAGATAAAAATATATTTTTTTAAATCTCAATTTTTCTTTTTTGAGTTTACGTACGAATTAACCATTTTCAATTAGTAAAAAAATGATTTTTTTAAACATTTTTAACATAAAAAATCATACTTTTTTAACATTTTTTATTTCATTAGTCCCAAAACTATAAAAAAAATATAAGTTATATTATTTTAAAAGTATTATTAATAGTTATATATTATGAATTTAATATTTACCTAATTATTTATATTTTATATTTTATTAGTTGTTATCATAATTTTATTTAGCAATAAAAAACTAATTTATAATTTTAAAACAAAATGATTAAAATGGCTCGATTAGAGTACACGTAATTTAACACTGTTGGCGGCCAGTTGTCACGTCTTTCAAGTCATTCTTCCGTTATGTTTTTAACGTTTCTTATCAGTCAACAGGTCAAACAAACGGCACTGTCATTACTTTTCAGTGGTACAAACGAGACTTCAATAACTAGAATAACATATTTGATACATGTCCTTCATTTCGGTGAGCACTTTAGATTTAACCCCTTAAGAGACTATACAAAAGGAACCCATATTTGCCAAACCTTCACATCACAATCCAAACTGCCACTGTAAATCAAATAAGGGGTGCCAGTTTGTGATGTATTAGTTTCAGCAGCGCTAGAATAATCTATAGCTGCAGTGAGACATTTAACTGGACCTGTGTGTCCTTCCAACACTGCCAAACAAGAATAGATCTTATCGGTTTTTCTTCTCCAAACTCTAACTGTTTTATCAGCTGAGCCACTGCACAACAAATCCGAAACAACTGCTAAACACAAAATTGCCTTGGTGTGGCCTTTAAGTGCCCCGGTCACAACCATATGCCCACTACCAACTGTTTTTTCCCACACAATTATAGACCGATCACAAGCACCAGAGTATAAAATAGCTCCATCACTGCTAAGTGCCAAAGCATTTACTGCGGACTTGTGTTCCTCCAATGTATCGACTATAAAATGTTTAGAATCTCCATTCTTGCCCCACACCTTAATCTTTCTGTCGCCTGAACCAGTGTATATATAGTCATCGCTAGATGAGACGACTATGGCATTGATAGCATCGTCATGAGCATTCGAAACAGACTCCAAACACTTAAAATCCGATGTTCTCCATATTTTAAACGTTCGGTCCCATGAAGCTGAGTATAGAAATGAACCATCACTTGATAAGGCTAGAGCTGATACGGTATCAACATGATGCACCCATGTGGACTTGTTGTGCTTTCCTACTTGAACATAATTCTTCCCCGAAAAGAGCCTTGTCACGCGGTCACTAAGTGTTGGTAATGTGGATATGCATTTGTAGTTTTGGCTTGGTGTATTATGTTCGATTTTCCAAACACGAATTTTGTGATCTTGATGAGCACTAAATAGTTTATCATCCAATATCACTATGCACTTAACTGCACTCTTGGATGAAGACACTATGTTATCAGTCGAATTGTGGTGATCCGAGGGGGGTTGGCTCCATATACGTAATTCGCTATCTGAAGAGCCACTGTATAGTTGTTTTCCCGAAAGAGCTAGTGAGAAAACATATGAAGAGTGGCCCTTCAACGTGGATATGCAGTGGTGGTGAATGGTAAATATATCTTGTGATGATTTGTTTAGGGATGGGACTGAAGCTAGACTAGATTGAGATGAAACAGAGGAGCTCATTGATGAATCTGAGCTAAAGCTATTGGTTTGATCATTAAAGTCCTTATCATATGTTTGTGAAGGCAAAGGAAAAGTATGAGTTCCCATTTAGAGAGTTGAGGAAATTGCTTACAGGTTTTAGAATATATAATATTATGTACATGGTATTTGAATATATAGGTTTATTATCAAGGGAGGGTCTGTATAGGCTGTAGCCGGAAAGAATGAACGGGACAAAAATTCTATAAAGGTGTAAATAAGTAGAAGCATGACCAAAGTAGAAGCATGGACCGTTGAATTTGAGAAAACGGACAAGGGTGGAAAAAGAGCAGGTCGCAAGTTGCATCAATGTGACTTTGGAATTAAATTTGCAATGGTCAAGCTTTGTTAATTGGATGACACTGAGATTTTTTTTTAGTTTAAAATAGAATGTGATTATTATCCCATCTTATCATCCACCGAACCTTCCGTTAGAATTATATGCTTTTAAAAAAAATAAACAGAAGCCTTCCCTAAAATAAATACCAGAACAACAAAAAATATTAGTATTATATATTTAAAAATATAAAATTTATTTTTCATTGAACTCGACCTTCTTATTATAAAAGTTAGCGTGTACTAATTAATATACATCCATTATTTTCACGAATCTTTTTTGAACCAGTTCTTATCTATACAATAGGAGATTAATTAATGCATATACATTGTAATAAATACTTTGTCTTGCTTAAAAAAATTTATAATAAGATTATCAAGGCTCATTTTTGTTGATAAAAGTTACATATGCAAATAATTGTAATTATGGTAGGTATAATTGTACTTATCTAGTCTCCAAGTATGAACGTTAAAACGTTCATCTAGTGGGCTAATCTGGCCTATAAATTGATTTTGTAGTTCCAAAACAAAGATATTTTTGTTAGAAAATGTGATTGTTGACATCGGTACAACTTAATTACAATGTGATATACACGATTAGTATATTGAGCAAAGCCCTGATATGATATGAAAAATCAGATTTATTCAAGTATATAACTAGAAATAGCTACCAAGTTGAAGGTGCAATTGGATGGTGACTAGAAGTAAAGGATAATTCTAGCGATGGTCCCCGTCTATATTCTAAACTAGATGTGAAACAAAAAGAAAATGCTAAAAATGATTTTGAAATTAATTAATAATTTTTTGTCACACTACAGGAATGTTCCCACAACAGGACAATTTACAATGCGTTCCAGTAGGTGTCTCTGTACATTTTATTTGTTATGACAACTAAGTTTTTATATTTTGCATAATCGTAAAAATTCAAAAGTTCAGAATTTATTTGCCCATCTGAACACCAAACATAACAACTCATATAAATTAGAAAAAATAGTTATATAATTGAATAATATCGAACAAATAAAAAACAATAGCAAGAGACCCGATAATCCTAAATTCAATAACCTGTAAGTCGGTACTCGAGAGGCTGGCTTGGTGTAGTTGGTTCTACTTATTTTATACTAGAAAATTATTTATTTAATTTGTTGCTTATAAATAATATTAAAGATTCTAAAATTAATTTCAAAAATTAAATTAGGCATATCAAGTATTATATTTTAATTTGTTATCTACATATGAATGTAAGAAATTCAAATTAATTAGGCATTTCATATCTAATTTGAACACTGTCATTTTTCATTACAATATGCAACTCTAGTTTGCTACTCACTTTTTCATTCATTTTTTAAGTTCGCTTCTTTTGTGAGTAAAGAGTCAGCCTTGTATTTAAAATGTTATCAACACTGACCCAATTAAACGTCTAAAGTCTAAACCGTTGTTATTAACAGACAACTTGTTTAGTTAGTATACATGTGATATGCAGTGAATTAATTAGTTGCATAGTGTGGTTAGGTCGGTGTACTGAACATTTGGATCCAGTGTCATCATATGCGCGTTAAATATCTGTCCATTTACATATTCTCGTTTTTTTTCTTTTTTGCTTTTTTACATTCTGGGTGGTGTTCTTTTATCGTGTGATTATAATATCAATTCTCAGGCCAAGGTACCATGAATTTTCGTTGAGAAATTGATATAGAATGAAAATAAACAAAAATTATAAATAAATCTAAGGAATAAATAACGAAGATACAAGAGTAGTAGTAATGACGAGTTACGGGTAACCTCGCACGTCCACGTACCAGCATAATGAGTGGTGCAACTTATATATTCATGGTTATCCCTGGCTCTGTATGAATCCTTTCCTACACAACGTATCGTCTTTTGAAACAATTTTAATTTAGTGTACAAATCCGAATTATTATTTTTTTGCGAAAATCCGAAAAAAGTAATTAAGAAGACTCCGGTATCCAATTTTACCACTGGCTCGAGCATTTTGAATCAATGAATTGTCATATTACACCCAGGAAGAATTTACTCTTAAAAACTATAGTATTTCGTATGTGTATATATCAATTAATCCGGAGGTTGTTTTCATTCATGGCTGTAGAGACTAGAGAGCCGTAGCAAATCAAGTAGTCAATCAAATTATAAAATTGCAAATAATTTTTAATTTTTGGAGTTAGGTCATGTTCTTTACAAAGATTTTGTTTTGGAGGCTTTGCAACACAAAAAGAAAAAAATATCTATTATATGCCACCGATATTTTTCAACTACTTTATTTTTATACTACATGCATCATTTATAATTATTAGACAAGTCATATAGAAATTTTAATTTGGTTTAGTGATGTACTTTAGTTCCTAACTTTGCAACAAAATTCCTTCAAAAATTTAAAACTTTGCAACAAGTTCATATCTTGTTGTCACTTGTTAGCAACTTTTTTTTTTGGGTGTACTGACCCTTTACTGCATTTTAAAATTAATAAGTGTCTTTAGAAAAGAAAAAAAAATTAGTGAGTGTCGTTACCAATTAAGGTACCTAGCTAGCTAGTTATTATGACCAAGTGTGAATTTTTATAATATATACAGTAGTATATTTTTTATGTGAGAACCATCATCAAAGTTCCGTGACTAATTAGAGTACAAATTTGCACCAATGAATAAACCAGTTTAAAATAGGGAGGACAACTGGACAAGCAATACCATGCAAATTAATTAAGCTGTTATTTTTCTTCTTGAAAACAAACCATTTTTTCGAAGAATATCTGGTGCTTGCAATGGAGGATCTATGGGGATTTCCTCCGAAACAAAGCAACAAGCCACCGCCGCCGCCGCCACCGCCGACAAGGCTCGGTGGATCGTCAGGAAAAATGTCGAAAAAATTTGAGAAAACCAAAGAAAAGGCATCCAAAGGCATGAAGAAAGTTAAGCATGGAGCAAGCGATGGTGTTAATTGGATCAAACTCAAATGCCATGCTAGCAAGGGTGGATTATTTAAGTGATAGATTAAAATTATAAATCTTTCTTTTTATTGACAAGCAATCTTCTTTTTCATATATACATATGTATATGCCATGCATCGGTCAAAAATATGTTTTTCCAGCTAGCTCCTCCTTTATTCGTGTTGTAATCTGATCGTGTTGGTTGCTGATTGTGATTAATACAAAGAATTCAAATTTCATTCACACGATAGATTCTCTCCTTTTTTTCGTCAATTATTTGATGCTGTACATTAGTTTTCTTTCCCCGTGTTAGAAATTTTCCAGATAAAAAAAATGTAGTTGTTGGGCTATCTGGTTGGCTAGTTCTGGCTTAGCAGTTATATTTCGATTCATCCTCTTTTCTTGTTTTGGAAGGATTTCATAATTCGACGTTAAACTCTCATCATACAAAGACGTTTGATCATATGTACCATCTGGATGAGGTTATTAATCTAAAGGCAGAAATACCAGCATATGAGGTTATCAATCTACAGATAGCATTATCATCCTTCTCTTGGCTGTGATTGTATTATGTTTTTCTTATGGTTCTACTGTCTTACGCTACGTTGTGCACAATTTTGCCAAGTAACTAGCTAGTATCTGATTAATCTTTCTTTCTTGAAGCAAGGTCCCCACGTTCGTGTGTGTATATATAGTAAATCATAGTGCATATGTTCAACAGGAGGGTAACAAAATTTCTTATTTTAATTCTTATGATCATCGATCTCTTGAAAAACGAGAGTTTAGTTATTTGGTATGTTATTTAGAAAATATAAAAAGTTTTGGTATGTTGTAATATAAATCTGTACCAAGAGAAATCAACAGAGGAATGCCAGTGATTGGCTTTGGCACAGCAGCTGATCCCCCAATTGACCCTGATAAGATTAAGCTAGCAGTTACCCAAGCTATTGAAATTGGTTACAGGCATTTTGATACAGCTTCTCTTTATAACTCTGAACAGCCTCTTGGTGAAGCTATTACCGAAGCCATTGGTGTTGGATTAATTAAGTCTCGAGATGAACTTTTCATCACTTCCAAGTTATGGTGCAGTGATGCTCATCCCCAACATGTTCTTCCTGCCATACAAAAGACTCTTAGGTAAAAAAAATGTTTTTTTTTTGCATGCATTGATTAGTATGTTCTTATCCACTGGCCGGTGAGTGCGAGGCCCGGAATTTATGAATATCCAATAAAGGAAGATTTTTTCCCAGTGAATTTTAAGGGAGTGTGGGCAGCAATGGAAGAATGTCAGAAACTTGGCCTCACAGTTTATTGGAGCCAGCAACTTCTCATGCAAGAAGCTTGCCAATATCATGGCCACTGCAACAATTCCCCCTTCAGTCCAAATAAAATTTTATTAATTAGTAATATAATGTCAATTTAATTTTTTTGTCATGTTCTGCGTGATTTATTTTATATGCCCTGTTATAGTTAGAGATATGGATCATAATCAGTAGTATTTGTTGAATTTTGCTGTATTGTTAAAAGGTGGAAGTAAATCCATGCTGGCAACAAAAAAAACCGATTGATTTTTGCAAGGCTAAAGGAATATTTGTAGTTGGTTATGCTGCTTTAGGAGCAGTAGAGACATATTACGGAACTAACAGAGTTATGGAATCTGATGTTCTGAAGCAAATTGCCAAGGAAAGAGGAAAACCTGTTGCCCAGGTTTACTTACTGTTGTTTAGGGTTTAATTAAGTGAAATACTCTTAAATGTAGTACTAATTCGAGTACTACATGTCCATCATGTTTTGCAATATTTTGTAAACAGAATATATTGGGGAACATATAGTATTCCGATTAGTACTCCACTGAATATTGCCTATATATGAATGCATGTATAGAAACTAACGTTGAGATTGGATTTTAGGTTTGTTTGAAATGGGCATATGAGCAGGGCATTGGTGTGGTGGTGAAAAGTTTTAACAAAGAGAGGATGAAACAGAACCTTGAAATATTTAATTGGGAATTGAGTGAGGAGGCGACTAAGAAAATAAGTGAAATTCAGCAAGGTAGAGCTTGTCTTGGATTGGATTATACATCACCATATGGACCTTACAAGACAACTAAAGAACTATGGGATGAAGAATAATAACTTAGGATTTCCACTTCATCCGAGGCTTTGATCCCGTTAGAGCCCTATTATATTAGAGATTAATGTTTATCTCAAGAAAAATGCTAGAGTCTCAAAATTATTTTTCAAAAACATTACCAAAAAATACCTGTATAATTTTAATTGGTTATCAAAACAATAAATGAGATGAACCTCTTGTGCATTCATATTAATACACGAATTAAAACTTTCTATTCTGTCACGTCACTACTGCCACGTCATTTTGGAAAAATATTTTGGGAATTTTGTTTGGTTCCCTAGCATTACTCTTATCTCAAATAACTTTCCTGAGGTTAAAAAAAATATCATATAAATATACGAGAGTATTATTATAATTATATAAAATCATATACAATTATAAAAATATCTATACTAAAAAATATTAATACTTCAGGTAAATTTGATGAGATAACCTGATTAACTTTATTCTCATTATATTACTATGTAGTCTTTATGCTTATTTTTTACTTGAAAGTAGTTGTGCTATGGTGGTAGTGTTAAAGTAGTTGTGCTATGGTGGTAGTGTATGGCCCATGAAAAGACTATTCACCTATGAATTAGTAATGTTATTTTGATCTTCTTTTCCTACAATACAAGATTCCATCAACATCAAACGATTTGAATATGTGATGTATCATGTATATTTCTACTATTATACATGTGTTATTTTAAAGGTTAATGTGACGAAGTCCACCCCAGAAATAAACGAGTCTACTACAATTTAACATTTTTTTAAGAAGAGAATTAAATTTAACTCTAAACTTCATGAACACAAAAAAGAGGAGATAGGCTGAGAGATAGAACAAGGCTTGTTGTTGTATGTAATACCCGTATATTTTGTATACACTAGATAATTGTGAACTTTAGCTGGTATGTATTAGATAACCAGCTAATCTTGCAAAGAAATCACAATCCAAGCAACTGAAAATTGATAATAAGTTGACCTGATTGTATATTTATAATTTATTTTATATTCCTGAAATTTTGGTTCCCTCGGTTATTCCTTCTCATTGTTGTTTCTAGTACTCATAATTTAACCGTGGTACTCAGATATGGCTGACCTACAATTTGATTCTGTTTGACTAACTTCATAGGATTCATTTTCTAAAGTTACTTTTAATTTAGCTTAAATGTGTTTGGTTGATGTCAGCTTTTCTTTTTCCAATGTCAACAGATTACTGATTACTTTTTAAAAAAAAAATCACACTTTAAACTGTGTTCGAATGTATATTAAACCATACACTATCAGAGTAGTAAAAACAATCAGTTTCTTTTTACTGTTTAGGACTTGGGAGCCTGCCTTGGATAAAGACTTTTCCTTAGCTGGTTGAGTCGAAACCAAAAAAATTGAAAAAAAATCAAAAAATCACACAGAAAATAATCAAACCGAAAAAACTCGGAAATAAAAAACCGAAATTAATGGTGTGGTTTCGGTTTTAGAGGTTAAAACCGCACCGAAATTAACCGAACTGAATATTATATATATATATATATATATATGCATATATATTAAGTATATAATATATGTTATTTAAAAATTAATAACACTAATATCAATAATGTTTATATTCAGTTTTATGATATATAAATTTTAGTATAATCTAGTGAGAACTTCATTACAAAGTTTATGAGTACATATTATAAAAAAATGTCATCT
Organism: Oenanthe sinensis; assembly: GCA_028671895.1. Taxonomy (NCBI): domain Eukaryota; kingdom Viridiplantae; phylum Streptophyta; class Magnoliopsida; order Apiales; family Apiaceae; genus Oenanthe; species Oenanthe sinensis. The sequence continues at coordinate 35,736,583 of CM053812.1, read as the reverse complement.
TTTTCAATAAAATCATTTTAATAAATAAAAGAAAAAATAAAAATATATGTTTTTTTGAAAAATTTAATCCTTATACCAATAAAGTTAGTTATAAATTGTGGAAAAAAAAAGATGCAAGCTTATTAATAATATTTGTCAACTAACATGAAATGGTATAAAAATGTTTTAAAAAATTGAGGGAAAAAATCCAAAAAAAATCGTAACCGACTCATGATTAACGGAAACCGGAAAACTATTTTAAATAATTTGATTACAGTTTATATTAATTAACCAAACCGAACCAAAACAAAATGAATGATTTGATTCCGATTGATGCCGGAACCGCACCAGGCACACCCTACTATTTATCCTGACCTGAGACTACCGACTTCAATAGAAAAGAGAAGGAGATATACTGTTTAGCAGCGGTTCTTGAACTATTGTTTAATTTATTTATTTTGCTAATTGAGGGGAAAAAATATTGATATAAAAGAATAACAATAAACAAACACTTTTTTTAAAAAAATTCAATAAATTGACACTTCAAATGCTACAGCCTAAAATTTTAAGATTTAAAGCATGTTTGTTTTGTATGAATTATAAATTTCTTACCAACTGAAATAAATTTAAAAGTTTACTATTTTACTGTCTGTATAATAAATAAAAGCGGTAATTTATAAATTGATGAAAATATAAGTTATGTACTTTTTCAGATCAAAAAAAAATTATGAACTTTTTCAGTTACTTTTTTTTAATTTGCATTTTAATTTCAAAAAATATATATGATTCATTTTAATTTTTTTTAAATTTTAAATAATTTTTTGGTTTCTGTTTATGTTTTATAAATTATATATTTTTTTGAATGATAATTTATCTATATTATTAATAATATTATATAACCTGATAATAACTTGTAAAATGATAAAAGCGACTCTAATTTCTCAAAAGTCCATGGAGGGTGTCAGCTGGGGAAGACTATAAACACATAAATTTGGTTTTATCGTAAAAATCAATAAAGAAAATATTATCATATTCATATTCTTCAAATTCGATTTGATATGCCGTAAAATTGTTTAATTTAAGGAGAGAATAGCAAAGAAAACGAAATCAATCTTGGAATGATAGAAAGTAAGAAGGCAATCTCGTGAGATCTGATTTGGAATTGCCGAATATCTGTTATATTTAATTTTTTGTGGTCAAAATGATGAAACTTGGATTTATAATTAAAAATTGTTAATTTATAATTTTGAAAAATTAAAAATTACATTTTAAATTAAATTACATATAATTTCTAACAATATAATTTTTCCTAACTACATAATATATGAAAATTTTAGTTAAAATTGGATCAATTTGACCATAAAAATTCAAACAAGACATATAAATTGAACAAAGAGAGTATTAATTAATGTATCGTAATGTCACAGGACAAAACTTGATAACTCAAAATTATATTTCTACTTGTGGTTCCCACCAAGACTTGGCTTCAGATATTCCATCACTATTTTAATTTTGGGAATTTCCTCAATTTTAAAAAATAAATAAAATATTTTGTAATGTAATTCATCCCTTTCTAACTAGCCGTGAAATTTTTACAATTAAATTTTAACTAAAATTATATATTATATGACTGCAAATTTAAAATTTTATATTTATAATAATATATATAATTTATTTTAAAATATATTTTTCAATTTTTTTAAATTATAAAAAATAACTTTAAATTTTAATGATATTAAAATGTACTCTCCGTTCACTAACTAATAGTCCTATTTGACTATTAATAATACTAGTTATATTCCGTGCGAAGCACGAGTTATTAGTATTATTTATAATTAAATTTTAATATTGTAAATTTTTATTTTTTAATGGTTTATTTTTTAATTTTCTAAATTACATTTATATTTATATTTTTACTATTTTTTAATTTATTTCATATCATGTATAACTATATTATTATATCTTAATTTTATTAATTAGTTGTTTATATTTTTATTTCACATATATTTTATAAAAATATTAGAATATTATTATTAAATATTTTATATTAGTTGTATTTTTTAATATTTTATTATTAACATTTTAATGTTATTTTATATATTTATCTTTATTCTTATTAACTTTATATGATATCATGTGTGAATATATTATTATATTTATATTTTATTTATTGATTATTTATATTTTTATTTGAAATACGTGTATATTATGAGTGTATTTGAATATTATTATTAAATATTTTCTATTATTTGCATTTTCTTTTTATTTATGCTAAATAGAATTCAAGATATTTGTTTTAATTTTTTTGCTATACTTACTTTTTATTATTATGAAACTAAATCATCATGTGATGTCCTTTATTTCAGTTATACTCATGTAATGCTGGTCATATATCGAATATTGGATGCACGTTGTAAGTAATAAATTTTAAAAGTTTATATATATATATATATATATATGCAAATGCTCAAATAGAAACTAAGTCAAATATAGAAACTAAAAACTAATCTAAGCCACATATTTAATCTAATCTAATGGCCCCTAGAGGGCACCTCACACAATTAAAATACACCCTCTCATACACAATATCATCTAATCCCTTCCGTTTTTAGTTTGAATTTTCCCGCCAATTGGTGAATCTTTTTTTAAATCTAACTTCACCACATTTTTTCTTATCTCCCACCGATCAGTTTGCATACCATATGTGCTATATTCCGGCGACTTCCATTTTTCTGGCGATCTTCGTATATATTTATTTAACAAAACTGGTGATTTTGGTGATTCTTATAATACAAATTAGTGATTCTTATAGTACAAATTAGTGAAATTATCTAATATAAATTAATGATTGCATTTTTTCTGGTAACATATATAATATAAACGTGTGATTAATTTTGAAGCCGCCGGAATATAGCACACATGGTATGCAAATTGATCGTTGGGAGATAGAGAAAAATGTGGTGAAGTTAGATTTGAAAAAAAGTTTGTCAATTGACGGGAAAATGGAATTAAAAACGGAGGAATAAAGTTAGTTTCTAGTTTCTAGTCAAATTTAGTTTCTATTGGAATAACACCCTATATATATATATATATGTACCATAAGGAGACAGAACAGTAATCACTAGGACTGTAATTCGAGTCGGGGTTTTTTGAGCTCGACTCGATTAACTCGGCTCGACTCGGCTCGAACTCGTTATCGAGCTCGATCTCGAACAGATTTCTGGACTCAATTAAAAACTCGAGTCGAGTCGAGTATTTTTAGGCTCGACTCGGGCTCGACTCGATAAGACTCGAACTCGAACTCGACTCGGCTCGAGCTCGAACTCGATTAATTTTTTTTTTAGTTCTATACTTCTATTACACTTGTAAAGCTCATAATGCAGATCATCCATAAATATAAAATAGGAGACAATTGTAATTCCACCATAATAGAAAATAAGTTATTTATTAAAAAAAATATATATATACACTAAGAGCCCAGTTTAAAGTCATTTTTTTATTTTGAGTTAAAAAATTTATATTTGTGTAATAAATCATAAAATGACTTAAAATTGAAAAAATTATGCAAGTTATAAGTAACATATAAGTATAGCCAAGGCACCTAAATATCTAATGTAATTTCATATTATTATTTCACATTTAATGTTCAAATTAACCAAATTGACTAATAATTAACAATTTTTTTTACAATTTTGAAAATTAAAATTTTAAAGTAAATTATATATACTTTTTAGTAATATATTAGTATAACTTTTTAATTTTGTCTAATTATATAATATTCGGTTAAAGTTTAGTCAATTTTACAATAAAAATCAAATAATCCACTTAACTTGGATAAAACTATTTTTTCCAAAAAAAAAAAAAAGCTCGATAGGCTCGATTAAAGCTCGAGAGCTCGAAAACTCGTTAAAAGCTCGTTCAACTCGAAAACTCGTAAAAAAGCTCGTTAAACTCGAAAACTCGCGAGCGGCTCGAACTCGACTCGAATACTACTCGAGTCTAGCTCGAACACATATTTTAGGCTCGAATAATTTTCGGCTCGACTCGTTATATCAAGTTTATAGTCAAATTTATTAATTTATAGTCACAATTATAGTCAAATTTATTAATTTTTTAGAAATTTATATTTATTCAGTTTAAATATTAAAATTTAATATATTTCCATTTAAAAATAATATCAAGTTAGTTATTGTTATTTATTGATAATTGAACATTTAATACTTTATTTATAAATAATACTAAACTAATTTTTGTATTCAAAGGGAAATCAATCAATTAATTAATAATACTTGTGAATTTACATTTTTACTCTTGACGACCAAATCATGTTAATTCCCTTATTTCAATTATATATATGATATAATTAATTGAACCCAAAACAAATAACTGTACAAAATCTAGTTTAATAATCTCCTGACAAAATTATTTTGTACAAATAAGTATACAACTTCGTCGAAGGTCGTGACAGGGAGGATGAAAAGATTTGTAGAGGAAAATTGATTCATTTTATTTATCCAAAAAGAAAAGAAAATGATTCATTTCCCGTACATCTCATCCATATAAATTATTTTATATAAGTAAATGTGTTTTTTATTTCGTAATTCTTATTGTTTTTGTTACTTCTACTCTTGTGTTGTGTTTGGTTAGTAAGAATGAAATAAAATGAAATGAGTAAAAATAAAGGAAATTTATGTAGGTAGGACGGAAGATTTGAGAAAAAATGGGTGAGTGCAAAATTTCTTTGATAAGGATTGATAAGAAAATGTATATGAGAGAAAATTGAGTATTCTATGAGGATTTAAGTTCTGGTTTAAGTTGTTAGGAATGGAATGATGAAAAAATGATTTTTAAAAAACTCATTCATAATATAATTTAAATCTCATTCCAAATTTATTAATTCTAACCAAACACAACATTATAGTTCTTGATTTGTAAAACACGTTCTTGAACTACATCGTCATATTTTCTCAGTGAAGTTCGAGTCTTCGAGAGATGCATTTAGGCGGATTGTAACAAATTTTTGTTGAAAAAGGTTTGATAATTATTGTAGATCGGAACAAATAGATTTGTGTAAAAATAAATTTTATACCTTAAAAACAATTATTTTTGAATTCATTCATATTCATCCCAAAACAAATAGATTTGTGTATAAATATTTGTTTAAAATACATTAAAATATAAATAAATATATATTTATTTTCCATGTAAATAGGTCGTTTTGAAAATTGTGATTATTTTATTTAGAATCAAATACTGTATATTGGTTCTATCTAACATACGCACTTTGGTTTAGATGATCACAGCTTTTGAATGGTTGGTGGGACCAAAATAGTAAATAAGAATGAATTATAAGAAAATGAAATAAATGGATATAATGAATAAAAACATATTTATTGGATATATGAAAACAAGATTATAACTTACCAAAAAGAAGAAAAATGAAATCTTAAGAAATATGACAGAAATATAAGAAAAGTGTTTTCATTTTATACAACTATATTATTAATTCAATGATTATGCATATAATAAAATTAAAATTTTATTCATTAGACTGTTTTTTTTTTTGACAAGATAATTAGACTTGTGTTAAGGTATATATTTGGGCATTCCGGACAAATGATTGTTAACAATTATGTATTTGTAAAATTCTAATTTTTTTAAGTGCGGATAGAATAACATAATTTCCGAATTTACATTAAAAATTTAAAATTATTCTTCTTCACAAGAAAGACACGGATAAATGATTATATCAACCGAAATGATTATATGAATCGTTTATCACGAAAAAAAACACATATACTAACACTCACAGGCATGGGGCAAACACACAGAGTGACCAGAGTACCCCTTGGTCTGTGCTGGATTTTGTAAGTCTTTTTATTTTTTTTTACGGCCGGTGCTCGGTTTTTGGCCGGAATTGGCTTTGTAGAACTCGATTTTTGATTTCGTTTATATGGTGTTGTTACTTGCTTTGCTATGAATCTGCTAGCATAATTAGTTTTAAGTTTTGGTAATGTTTTGAGTCGCCGGATTGTGACCGATTTTCATGGCCGCCGTTTCTTTTCCGGCCGAGTCATGAGTTGTTTGCTTGTGTGTTTATATGTTCACTGCCATGTATAGCTTCCTCGTGTCTGTAGCTTCATTTTGATACTATCTTGGTTTAAATCCGATTAAAATTTGTGTTAACCGGAGTTTCCGGTTACCGGAACTATAATCCGATTTGATCGGAATCAAGGTTTCAGCCATGTTCTCTGTTTGTTGTGCTTGGTTGTAACATAAAAATATGTTAGAACCAAGCCTCGATCGGTTGGTTAGAAGGTCACTGGAATTATAGTGTATTTTGGCCTATCCTCGGTAATTATCCTGCGTTCGCCACTGCTCACAGGATAAACATACCAATAAATTGTTTGATAAAGATAGATATGCAAATTAGTGGAGGTTTTAGCCGTATTGACCTCCTCCTACAAGTCTACAACGGTCCCTCTCCGATTTTTAAAATTCCCATTCTCTCACGGTCTCGCCTACATGCAGAATTGTACTCTAATTTACAATTATAATTTATTTAAATTTTAAACTTAAATTAAATTGCCCCAAATTTTGAACTTATTTTAGATAAACCGAGCCACGGCATATTTTTTGCAGCCTCAAGACTCAAGAGTCAAAGCCTGCACACGAAAATACGGTAGCGCAGACCGCAGTACAATATAAATATAGATATTGTGGGGGCAGGGGCAGGGGCAGGGGCAGGGTGTAATGTAATTAAGACAGGGGAAATCAGGTGGGGGATATGGAAAGATTGTGAGATCCGGAACAAAGTGGAAATCAGAATCTTACCATATTTTCATCGATATTATTAAACTAGATTTTCTCTCTTTTATTTCCTGACACTGACCCCACGCCCCTTCTCCTACTACCATTTATATTTTCAAGTATATATTTAAACAAAAGTAAAGTTGGCCACACCAACAAATAGAGTTCTGAGCCTAGCTAAGCTAGCCTTTCTTCTCTGTTTCTTTCCCTTGGTAATATTTACTAGCCTTCTTTCTCATCATCCATGGCCAGAAACACCACCTTTTCACGTCCCGGATGGTCATCTGAACATATTGATGACGAGTTGGGTGATTTGTTGCCCTCTAATTCTCATGATGTTCATGTTCTTGCTGTTGATGACAGTCTCATTGATAGGAAAGTTATTGAACGCTTGCTCAAAATCACCTCCTTTAAAGGTACACCTTAAATTTTTTTGTAGTTTTTATGTATTTATATAATGTCAACTTTTTACGAAAACAATCTCTCATACTGCTTAAAGTCTGCGTACATCTTATCCTTCCGCTTCTTGTTTGATTGAGATATATCGAGTATGTTTTTGTGTTTATTTTTGAACTATTGAACTTGTAAATAGTTTGCTGTTGAAATTTTACAGTTACAGCCGTTGACAGTGGAAGAAGAGCTCTACAATATTTAGGTTTGGACGAGGAAAAGACCTCACTTGGTGTTAATGTAAGTAGTAACGTATTTTTTTATTCTATCTAAATATATTAAATACATGATTAATTTTTTTAGTAAAATAATTTTTTACGTGATTGTGATTAATAGTTTTGGAATTTGGGCTTCAGGGTCTGAAGGTGGATATGATAATCACGGACTACTGCATGCCTGGAATGACTGGTTATGAATTACTAAAAAAGATCAAGGTACGTGTATGTTTAATTATCTGTTGATTATTATTATTATTATTATTATTATATTTTCTTGCTTATTTAAAATTTAAGCAACATATAAATACAAGATCTTTGATTCTTTATAATGAAGATTTATATTTGCGTAATATGCTTATACCCCTCTTTTTTTATACAGGGATCCTCAACTTTTAGAGAGGTGCCTGTTGTTATCATGTCATCAGAAAATGTATTGGCAAGGATTGATAGGTAATACTCTAATACTATATGCAGCTCTGTTTCTATTTGCAAGTAATTGTGACAATTTTTCTACGTAGCCTTGATCCCCTCAAAATCTAATAGCATTATGGTATGATGAATTATCATTTAGTGTAAAGGGACTTGAACAACCTTTATAATACCAAATTCTAGCATTAGGTTCTTGTAGTTGTCAGTTACAGTTTAAAATGTTCACTGGTTACATGTATAAGGTTAAGTTCAATGTTAAGAGTACTCTCGGGCATATTGATTTCTGTATGTGAAGAACACTAGAAAGAAGGGCAATTGTGTAGATTATGTAAGATTGTGCTGAGTGATTTTCACGGAAGTGATTGTGCAATTGAATCAAGAGTGAAGAGGAACATTTTAAATTGTATGTTAATGTTGAGAGGCTATATGTGATATAAAATATAAATAATAATTTGATTATAACTTAATTTGTTAACATATGCAGGTGTTTTGAAGAAGGTGCAGAGGATTTTATAGTAAAACCAGTAAAATTGTCTGATGTAAAACGATTGAAAGACTACTTGTTTGGAGAACATAAAGTGGTAAGACGAACCAATAAGAGAAAATTACAAGATATGTCATGTTTCAATCCCTCTTTGTCGCCACCACCACTGTCCATGGCCTCTGAATCACCTGAATCTCTCTTATTGATGCCTTCTCTTGATTCATTGTCGACGTTGTCACCTGAATCGCTTTCATCAATGCCCTCTCTTGATTCACCATCAACTTTGTCACCACAGTTGTCAGCTCCATCATCACCGCAGTCTTCGCCACAATTGTCAGTGCTAACTTGTCTATTTACAACAATTATTGGGTTAACTTTTAATCTTTTATACATATTGACTCAAAAGTAAAAAGTTTCATCATCAGATTATGTTACTGTTGTTCTGTTATTACTGGGAAAGAGCATGGTTGGGTCCGGTTTTTTGGTAAAATCCGAATTGGAATCGTATATCTTTGGTTTTAAAAATTGAAAATCGCAACCGAACCACCTGTTTCGGTTTCGGTTTAAAAAATGTTGGTTCTGTTTCGGTTATAAAACCGGATGAAATAAAAATGAGAAAAAAAATCAATTTAAATAGATAAAAAAATATTTTTACGCTCAAATTTTACATACATCAAAATGTCTAACATAAATAACGACAGTCAAAGTTCAAATTCTTTAATTTATGGCAGTTTTTTTTCAAGAATTATAGCCAGTTTATTAGAAAAATGTATCAGTGGAGAAACCATTATGCAACTTCCCAGTTTACCAACATTATTAGAAAAATGGTACAAAAGCCACAAACCCTAAATCATCTCTTTTTACCTTATTTGTTAGCCTGTAAAAACAGATAAGCTAAAAGGGACATAATGCTAGTCACCGGTATTTAATATTTAATAAAAAATTAAAAAGAAAAATAAAGGCTTGAATGCTAGTTCATATTTCACCGACTTTGAAAGCTTGAAGGCCAAAAGGCTCAAAAACTTACACTGGTCAGTTGTTAAGCCCAAAAATTAAAATTATATATATATATATTGTATATAAATGATATATAATAAATTTATATATTTTAATAATTGGTTCGGTTTTTGCCGGTTCGGTTTAAACCTATAACCAGATCAAACGATTCGGTTTTTAATTTTTCAGTTCGGTTTCGGTTTCAGTTTTAATCGGTTTTTTCCAGTTTCAGTTCGATTCTGATTTTTTTTTTGTTTTTCCCCTAGTTGTTACTGTTAGTGCAGTATTAGTGGACTTGTACATGAAACGAAAAAAGTAAAGATTCATTTTTTCATGCAATTGCAGTTGTGTGATACATTATAAAGAACTGATGCTAACTCTTGATGCAATCGTCAGTTCGCACTGTTATCATATAAGCATAATATATACACATACAAAATTTCAAAGACCCTGATGTTTTACATTTTACATTCATACAAGATCTTGATATTAATGGGCTCGTTTGAAATATCTTATAAGTTAAAAAATATATGTAATTTTTAATTTATAAGGAACTTATAAGATATACGAACGAAAAGTTTGGCCACAATTTTTAACTTATACGAACGAAAAGTTGGCTAACGAACTGTGAAATATTAATACGGGAAATGGGGTGCTTGCCACTTGCCAGTGATTTGCAAGGACTAATAACATGAAAAAGTTAGGTTGAATTTCTTCCACTAACTTTAAGATGGCCAACAAATAATAAGGTCGCCACGATATTGATAATAATTATTAGAGAGTGATGTTGAACTACTCTAATTGAGTTTGCATTTGATTTGATTCTGATTTGGGTTGATATTAATGTCTGATCTTGTCGGATTGAAATGAATAAATTTAAAATTATTGAATTGGACGAGGTATTTCTGTTTATATGTTGCTTGTCGCTTGAGACCAAAGTTCAGTAGTAAAATAATTGGGTGTTAATAGTAAAAGAATACTCGTACTTCCTTCGGCGGGTTATTTTTATGCTAAAATTTTAGATTTTGTAGGACATTAACACGCACGACTATCCATGTTTGAACTTGTAGTCAACAGATAGCAACTACACAATAGTAACACGAGTCATTAGATTAAGTTCTACAGTAAATTCTGGAACCTGGTCAATAGAAGTAATTGCAGTCTACTGTTTAAAGATTTTCTGCATTCACCGATAAGTACGTAATTGATGACTTTTTTCACCATCCACAGTTGTGTGCTGAATGCACATATTTATTGGCATTGAATCAGCTTCTGTCTTGACCTCTAGTCTCCACCAATTTCCCCCCCCCCCCCCCCCAAAGTTTGGTCTCAAAATTTTATTTTTGCCAAGTCTGGTATGTATAATTTTAATTAAAACACTCCAGAATTTAGCTAGGAAGGTAAGCTGGGACCGAGTAGAAATCCCAACCAGCACAGTCACTATCGAAGTATCGATAACAAACAGTAATTGAACCCGTTTAAATAAGAAACCCTCAGGTTACCACTTTCCAGTGACTAACTTAGATTCAGTGATACCTAATAAGAAGCATATACCAGATTTATTTGTCAAGAACACTAGGCGTGAGTTTTCATTGAGAATACAATCCGGCTAAGCTAAAAAAATTTAAAGCATCTACATACCAAAATCTAGCAGCATTCTTGAATCCTCGATGCCTGGAAAAATATCAGAGAAGTCACCGACCCAAAAAATTGCACCATTATTGCATCGATATCTAGTAGCGCCATTATGTGACAAGTGACGACATATCCTCTTAAATTAAAATTAGCAGGTGGGCAGCAGAAATGAAATTTACATTCCTTTTATTTATGCATCTCTTATTTTCGTTGTGGATGAAGGTAACAAAATTTCTGGATGTTTAGCCTTAAGGAAGAACAGCTTTAACTCCTTTCCTATCTGCTCCACAGGCTCGCCACAGACAAGTGAATTGTTATGCCTTGTAGTAGTCCCCGAATTGCCGAACAGAAATGGAAAACATGTACACTATAAAAAGAGGAAGTGTAGAACAATTGAATTGACAAACATATTGATTACCAAGAAAGCATGCCTGGAGAGTCCAAACCTTATTTGACAAAAATATGTAAACAAGAGATATCGGTAGGCAATCAGGCCTGTTATTTTAAAATGACAGGTAACAGACCAGTTCTCAATTATAATACACAGCTGCACTGGCAGGGTTTAGGAATTCTAGTCCTCTGATCCAAAAAAATGTGAAACATACAATAATACATGGATAATATATTATAAACTATACCCAGGTTATCTAAAAAAACACAATTATGATCAAGTAAAGATAAAATCATTTTCAGTCAGCTGGATCAATACATTATACATCTAACCATTCGAAGAATTTTGCATGAGATATAAATATTTGTGCGATCTTTAGTGGAAGGAGTGTTACACTAAAGATCACACAAATATTACTGCATTTTTTATTACCACGCATATATTTATGTCCAACTTAAATTTATATTACTGCATGCATTTATTTTCTTTACAAATAATCATCCAAAATCAGTAATATGAAGAAATACAATTTACCTCAACTCCATATCCTTTCACATACACATTGGTGTAGAGTTCAGATGGATCTGGCATTGGACTTTCCTGCAAACCCAACAAGCAGGATACATACTTAATAAGCAGTTGTTAACTCGAGCGAGCTTCTAAAAGTGTCAAACTAGTTTAGTCATGACTATAAGCCGGTATCAATATTTGACATAATTAATACCTTGGCTTGAGCTATGGCATCATCCACCTCTTTTCTCTTTTCCTTCTCTATATCCTGGACAAAAGAGATGAAAGCAGTGGACTTTTCCTTTAACATAAAGACTATTAAAACAAACCCTCAACTATGATAGAAAAGAAAGCATTAAAAAGCCAAAGTGCACATGAAAATACAAAGCCGTAAATTCAAAATTAACATCCAAGTTTTACCTTTAGCTCTTTTTCAGTGGCTATATCATGAGCTAATATTAGCTTTCTTACTCTTTCAATTGGATCACGCTCCTGCAGGTAAAAGAATATTAACCAAAAACACATCATCTAACAGTTAAGATTCGACAAGTACAATTATATAACCTTCCGAATAAACCATTCTCAATAGTGCCATTATTTTCTCAGCCCTGACCCAAAAAAGTATGGACGACTGCATTTCCCATTAGCGCCTGCATGTTAATGGTCTATTACTTTACCTTTTCATTCTTTTCAGAATGAAAGACTGATATCCGAGATTTTTATTTGAACATGAAAGCTTTATAGTAGTTTGAAAGTATCAAACAGACAACCCCAAGTAATATCAATAAACAGTATCACATCAAAGACACAGTATCAATGATATATCAACCTGTCTGACACCGGATATCTCATCACGTGTCCGATATGTGCTCCCGGGATCAGACATTGAGTGACCATGATATCTATAGGTGTCCATTTCAAGAATCTAGTACAAGGGAAAAAGGAAAAATATTAATAAATTATGCAATATGTGAAATTTTTAGCATTACATGATTCTGACTATACCCTATTTGCTATTATTCCAGTAACATTATCTGTAAAAGTGAAGTAGCCGGTGCAAGCATAAAGTTACAGGCTCAATAACTCAGGTTTAGGTTATCAAATGCCACTCCCATTCCTCATGTTCTTCATTTTCTTTTACAGTATTGCAGGAATGTAATGTGGCTGACTAAAGTCGATCTTGCAGAAAAGACCAAAAACATTGTACACATATCTCAATACTATACAGTTCACATGTCATAGGCTCACATATAATATCAAGTGATAACATAGGATACATCTAATTACAATAACCAGACACATAATATATATCACTGAAGTAAGAAGCATGACAGCCTAAATATAAATCAGGTTTCAGGTAATTGAGCTGAATTTGTCAAACTCCAGATGAGATATTAGAAGGTCGTTAAAATGCTTGTATATATCGCCTGAGATATTCATGATGGGCAGAGGCTGACCAGAGAAAAGTCGAACCAGACCATTCTAGCATATATATGTCGGCAGGAAATTGTCAAACTACAGTCTCTGTATTTACCATTAGCTTCTTTTACAAACTGTACTATCTTGAGTTTCCTACCAAATAAATTTTCATTAATAACAGAAGAACAGCCAATCATAATATTTTGAGCGCAACAAAACACGGCAATTTGCGTCAGAACACTGAGTTGGGACTGCAGAATATCCATAGTTATATAAACCAATGGTCTTTCAGAGAGGAAAGACCTGAAAAAAGTACGGAAGATGTACTGCATCTACTTACAAGTGGTCCATTCTTCAGTGCATGTTCCTTGGCAAACATGCAAGCTTGTTTCACAGCCAAGCAATCCATATCATCAACCTGCTCAATGATAAGAACTTAAAGTAATCACACATCAAAACAGCACGAGACATAATTAGGCATGTCAAGATTGCATTATGCATGAGATTCTTCTGTTCAATTTATGATGTAGGATATGCATTACAAACAGCAAAACTTGAAACGACTACGATAAAAAAATAAACTAGGATATTTAGCCACCTAACAACTACCTCAAATTCATTCCATATGAACACAGTAAAATCTTCAAAAGATATAATATACGACATTACTAAGTGATCTTGTCATTACCACAAAAATTAAGACCATGGACAATACAAGGAAACAAAATCCCACACAGAAACAGAGGCTATAGCTGCCTATAACAAAGAAACACACACACACAGAGAGAGAGAGAGAGAGAGAGGGAGGCTATAGCTATTAAAAACGCTTTGACAAAGAAAATACGTCTCTGACTCTCTGGTGTGGGCTTGACTCCAGCCAGGTGTATGTTTTGGCAAAGAAAATACGTCTCTGGCATGGGCTTGACTCCAGACAGGTGTACTAACTCTTATAAAGCTCTAAAACCAAACATGTGTGTACCAACTCTTATAAAGCTCTAAAACCAAATATGTTTCACAACATAAACTGAATTATCCAACTACAATTTTAAAACTTGGATAAACTCTTTGAGCTAGCGATACAAGTAAACGTTCACAATATACTTCATAGTTCATAAATCAATTTATGGGATATTAACTATTTCGTGAAAACATGTAACATGTCCACTCATACTATACGTACCTAACTTTAGCAACTACAGAAAATTTCACACTATCAATCATAAAGCTTGCAACAGTACTGACCAAAGAAAACGTAGTAAGTCTTCTGAAAATTGTATAAACAAAAACTTAATTAATTCATTTGAAAGACTCCTCAACACTGAAATGAATCAAAAAGCACCTTTAAACCAGGAACATAGTCCCCTCTCTTATAATAAGACGGACTCTTTGCAGCCCTCCATTCTGCTGTACCCATACCATCTGCAACAACAATGACAACCAATCAATTCATAAAACAATTAACACCAAAAAAAATCTATCAAACACCTACAATGATTATTCTCGCAAACCAAAATCGCAGGCAAATCTCAAAGAGCAGCCATATTAAGTGCCTCAAACAACTGTCCCTGATTGGCCGCGCCATCACCATACAAAGCAAAACTCACATGATCCTCCTTATTATACTTTTGTGCAAACGCCAATCCAAACTCCCAACGGCACCTGAGCTCCCACAATTCCATGTCCACCGTAAAATCCACTATCCGATTTATAAAAATGCATTGATCCACCTGAGTATCAATGTAGACACACCCCATGCATGCGTGTGAGTATTTAAATTTCCACAATTCAGCATTACAAACCAAAAATAAAATTACAAAAACAATGATCCACCTAACAGTGCATGCCGCACGTACGTGCATGAGTATTTAAATTTCCACAACTAAACGTTATATGACACACCTTTTCCATTAGAACAACCATCTGTTCGTCCCATCAATTCAGCAAACGTGCCTAACAAAGTCCCACCACGACAATAATAAATACAATGATCACGATACGCAGTAATAATACAATCCTTTCTCGTAATCCCTGCTTCCATTCCTATGGCCACAGCTTCTTGACCATCATAAAGGTGGCAGAAGCCTCGTATGAGCTTGGCTTTATAAAGAGAGTCGGCTGCAATTTCCATCCGACGCATCGTAGCCATGTCATTAAAAAATGTCATGAGTTCTTTAGCCGATGTTTCCACAGAGCGAGACGGTGGCTCGCAGTTATGGCCAGTAAATGGGATGCTTTAAGAGATCACAACTGCGACGGAGTAAAGCCATTTCCGGTGAGCTTTGATCCTGTTTTGTGGGGAGGATGTGCGTGTATCGTATGTATAGATGCAGTTGTATACCAGTAGAATTACAGGTAAGGACTAGTTTAACCTAATTTATTCCACTATTCAAACCTGTTGCATCGTCCAAGATTTCATGACCACAAAACTCCCAATTTAATTACAAAAATATTTTAATTTTATTTCATAATAATTTAATACTCACTATTTTATTACATTGTCTAATTGAATTATTATATTTTTAATTTTTTTATTAAAATTTTTTGTTAGTATTTTTAATTTTCCAAAAATTAAAGCGGTACATAACATATGTATAAAATATTTAATTTAAAGAAAAAACAGGAATTTATTCATTTTGACAATTTTGTCTGTAGAAATAAGAATAGATACAGTACAATACACACACGCAATTATCTTCAAGACTTCAACCCCTCACTCTCCCGCCATGAGCGTCCCATCCTCTCTCCTTTCTCCTCCCTCTCTCCCTTTCTCTCTCGTCTCTCTCCCAATCTCATCTCTCTACACTCACCGATTCTACAAAACCCTACTATCTCGCAAGCTCGCCGCACAAACACCTCTCTCAATTCGAACCTTCTACAAGTTTCCAAAGCCACTCTTCGCACTAGACTCTCAGCTCTCCGACGCCGACGCCGACGATGACGAAGCGGCGGATGAGTACGACGACGTATCCGGCGAAGTTTCCGAAGGCATTGAAGAAGAAGAAGATGACAGTGAGGATGAAATTGAAGATTCAGTGGACGGAGATGCTGACGTCATTGCGACGGAATTGAAGTCGACGTATGAGGAGTTTAAGTGGCAGAGAGTTGAGAGACTTTGTAATGAAGTTAAATTGTTCGGTGAAGAGATTATTAATATCGAAGAGCTTAAGTCGATTTATGATTTTCGTATCGATAAGTTTCAGGTTGTTCATCATTTCCTTATGTTATGCAGATATATACATACACATTTACTGATATACACTCTAGCTTATTGTATTAGTATTATATTTGTTTCGATTTAGATATGAAGTGATAATTTTACGAGTTTAGATTTTGGTGTATTTGTATGATTTATTGTTAAATTTCAGATTATTCATTATGTTATGCATATATGTACATGTACACTCTGTTGGGCGGCAAACAAGGCTTAACTCGCCGCAAACAAGCCTTAACTCCACAATAGCATATCCCATAAGGGATCACCCTAATGGAGGTAACTTGGATGCTTATTATTAACTAGCAAATTGCCCCTCTCACAACCGGGACAACTCCCAACAATCTCCCTCTTCACACATCGGGCTCGACACCTGCCTCCTTAAGTGTGACGGGCTCAACACCTGAAAGTCCCAAGCTACCCCTTACCCATACTGAAAGTCCATTTGGCTCTCTGATACCACTTGTTAGGCCGCAAGCAATCCTTAAAACTCCACAATAGTATGATATTGTCCGTTTTGGGCCGAACCCTCACAGATTTGTATTCGGGCCAAAAGGCCTCACCTTATTAACTAGCAAATTGCCCCTCCTACAACCGATGTGAGACAACTCCCAACACACTCTATCTCATTGTGTTAAGAGGCTGTTTATACTTTATATGATTTAGACGATGAAGTGGATTAATCTTTTAAGTTTGTTGATTCGGTATGCTTTTGTATTTTTTATAGAGATTGTCAATTGAAGCATTTTTGAAAGGTTCGTCGGTTGTGGTTTCAGCACCTACAAGCAGTGGAAAAACCTTGATTGCGGAAGCTGCAGCAGTTGCTACGGTAGCTAGAGGAAGAAGGCTGTTCTACACCACACCTCTCAAGGCATTGTCAAATCAGAAATTTAGAGAGTTTCGGTACACATTTCTATTATTTTTGGTATAAGAAATCATCGGAGTTAGGGACTTAGGGTGCAGTTGACACTTTAAAATAAGATTTCTGTTTTGATACAGTATAGTTATTTGCTAAGTTTCATCTCATATTATCAGATATGTTGTTTTGAATGCAATTTGTCATTATCATTTTTAAACTTAGGACTCTGATTTGGTTATTTTAATGTAATCATGCTTTAGTGTGTTTTTGCCTCAGTGAGACATTTGGCGATGGTAATGTCGGTCTTTTGACAGGAGATTCTGCAATCAATAAAGATGCTCAGGTCCTAATCATGACTACTGAAATTCTTCGAAACATGCTATATCAGAGGTATGCCAATATGATTTATCTCGCAACCACGTATATGCATGTGTGCAACATATGAATTGTTTATGTTAAAAGTAACTCATGCATACCTTGATGTTAAATGAAAATCAAATTATAGAATCATAAGTTGACTCTCTGTTACCCCAACTCTTCATATTGCCTCGAGTACCCGTGTCGGACACTCGACAATTGGACATGGGTATGGACATTTGGACACTTATTTTAGGTCAAAAACATGTAAATTTTTCAAAATATTGCCGAGTCCGACACTTGGACACATATCCACGTTGGACTCTTCCAGCCGAGTCCGGGTACCAAAGTAAGTTGTGCAATGTTGGAGATCTACCTAAAGGCTGTTGATTAGACAGATGCTCTATTTCTTTGATCTGGTTCTCGAGTGAATGTTGCTTGTAATATTTTGTTTCTTTGATCTGTTGGGTAATGTTGGAGATCTACCTAAAGGTACCTAAAGGCTGTTGATTAGACAGATGCTCTATTTCGTTGATCTGGTTCTCGAGTCAATGTTGCTTGTAATATTTTGTTTCTTAGTCCTTCCTTTTTTGACAAACACGATACTTTAAACAGAGTCTTGGATTTAGATAAAGGAACATGTTAGAGTGAATACCTTGGAGGAGGAGGAAAATAGATTCTAACATTTGTTTCATAGTGTATTCAGCTTTACTAATTACTTAACCAGTATTTGATTGCTGAATTCTGATTTTGTTCTGCAGTATTGTACTAGTAAAATTAAATCTACATTTATTATACAAATTTTCTTTGAAATCACTTATTTAATATAATTACTAGGGAGGAAGAAGGTTACCCATTGAACAAGTTATAGTGTGTAGCATCATAAAGTTGTATGCATTCAGTTTGCAATGCAATCGTACACTATTTAGTTGGGCCCAACAATCATTCATTTGTTAAATATTCATATTGTTACTATGTATTATTTGCCTAAAAATCTAGATTTTTTGCAGCTTTGTTATTATGTAATGCAGTTGCCACTAGCTGCATCTTATGCCGTAGGTATTATTAACTTGATTAACAACTTAAATCATCATAGTTGTTTCTTTCCAATTTCTTATGCAGTGTTGGAATGGTTTCATCACAAGGTGGTCTTTTTCAAGTTGATGTTATTGTTTTGGATGAAGTGCATTATCTAAGTGATATTTCTCGTGGTACTGTTTGGGAAGAGATAGTGCGTAACAATTCCAGGCTGTCTCTTTATCCATGATCTTTAATATGATTTTGAAGATTCTAACACATTGTTTTATCTGATCTATATTTAGGTTATCTATTGTCCAAAAGAAGTTCAACTTATATGTTTGTCAGCAACTGTGGCCAACCCAGATGAACTAGCCGGTTGGATTGGTCAGGTCGGTAGATAGTCACTTGTTAGTCTTCAATATTAGTTCCTTTCTTAATTCCTGAACCTTGGCAATCTGGCTATACTAAGGCTGTGTTCATTTGCTTCATGATGTTTCCAGATCCATGGTAAAACTGAGTTGGTAACGTCGTCAAGGCGTCCGGTACCACTAACTTGGCACTTTTCCACAAAGACAACTTTGTCACCCCTTCTTGATGATAAAGGAACTACCATGAATAGGTAACAATTAACAACCCTAATACTACCATGTATAGGTAACCTCCATAGTACGTGTCTCCACGTCATTTTAATGATTTACTTCTGGTTTCCTAAAGCAGATAGTGCTTTGATACTTCTACTGAAATTTATTATTTTCTCATAAGGAAATATACAAATCACTAACAAATTATAATAAGCCATATAGAATACTGATAATTTACTTAGCAAATTGGCATGTTGTCTTGATCTACTTAAATTTTAAGCTTTTGTACGAACTCTTTATGGCTGGAAAAGCTTCTCTAACTAGTAATGCAATATTTCTGATAAGATTTGACTGAAATTTTAGACATGTTTGGATAAAAGTTTCATTATTTTATTAATACATTTAAGTTTTTAATTTTCATTATTGACGAGCTTTGTAAAATTAAGTCAGAAAAGAGCTTAAATAAGCTTTTTTTTCAACTTCTGTTTTAACAAATTGAAGTAGTTTTGTTTCTATAATAATCAATTAAAGTAGTTTTCCTCAACTTTTTTATTGTTGGACCTCTTCCAAATTATAAAGGCATAATTACTATATGCCTGTGAAGAAGACTTGGACCAAATAAGTACCTTGCGATTTTTCTTTCCAACTGAACAGGAAGCTGTCAGTCAACTATCTACAACGAAACTCATTAGGCGAAAGATCGTATGACGATGAGGGATCTAGAAGGAGGAAATCAAGAAAACAACGTGTGACTGACATGTCCCCTCCCTCAAGGAATGACATGAACACCTTCTGCCGCTCACAAGTATGGACCTGTTTTGGTCCATGTCTCCATGACACAGAATCATACCTCATATATTATCTTATTGGCTAGTTTTGTGTGCTTCTTTTCATCAGTATTACTATTTTACAGAGAATGATTGGTTAATTTAAATCTTTAGGTACCTCAAGTTATTGATACATTGTGGCAACTCGAGACAAGAGATATGCTACCGGCAGTTTGGTTTATCTTTAGCAGGAAAGGATGTGACGTAGCTGTTCAGTATATTGAAGACTGTCTTCTAGATGAATATGAGAAGGCTGAAGTTGAACTGGCCTTAAAGAGGTTACGTGCAAAATATCCTGATGCTGTGCGGGAGTCTTCTGTTAAGGGTCTACTCCGAGGGGTTGCTGCTCATCATGCTGGCTGTCTACCACTTTGGAAATCTTTTGTGGAAGAGTTGTTCCAACGTGGACTTGTTAAAGTTGTCTTTGCTACAGAAACTCTTGCTGCCGGAATCAATATGCCAGCCAGGACAGCAGTTGTGTCATCTCTTAGCAAGAGGATTGAAAGTGGAAGAACACAATTAACCGCAAATGAACTACTTCAAATGGCTGGTCGTGCTGGACGCAGAGGCATTGACAAAAGGGGTCATGTTGTTCTTGTTCAGACTGTCTTTGAAGGGGCTGAAGAGTGTTGTGAGGTTCTCTTTTCTGGACTTAGACCTCTTGTGTCACAGTTTACAGCATCATATGGAATGGTTCTGAATCTTCTTGCTGTATGTATTTCAGTTGACTTCTTCTTTCCCATTATAACTTTGATGCTGATGAACTTTTCTAAACAAATAATTCCTATTATATAGGGTGCAAAAATTACTCGAGGATCAAGTGAAGCAGATGAGTTAAGCATTTCTCGAGCTGGACGAACTATGGAAGAAGCCAGGAAGTTGGTTGAACAGAGTTTTGGAAATTATGTAGGAAGCAATGTTATGATTGCTGCTGAGGAGGAGCTCAAAAATATTGAAAGTGAGATTGAAATGCTTAATTTAGAAATTAGTGATGAAGCTATTGATCGGAAGAGCAAAAAGGCATTAACGACAATGGCACACAAGGAGATTACAGATCTGCAACAGGAACTAAAGGTAGATAATAGATGTTCAGTCTATAGATTGTATTGGTTTATTAGTATGCAACATCATACTACTTGATCCCCTGTCCAGTTAATTTCTATACCTTACATTTATATCAATAATAGAAAATGATCAACTGTATTAGTTGAAGTTTTTACTCTTTTAGTTTATAATTTTTTCCTACTAGGCTGCTAGGGTTTATTATCATTGCTTATTGGCAGGCAGAAAAATGTTTACGGACGGACTTGCGGAGAAAGATGGAATTAGAGAGGGTGTCTGCTTTGAGGCCTCTACTTAAGGAGTTGGAAGGTGGAAGTTTGCCTTTTATGTGTTTGCAGTACAGTGATTCTAGTGGAGTTCAACATTTGGTCACTGCTGTTCTTTTGGGAAGCACTGATATTTTAAATGGCTTAAAACTTAAAAATATGGTAGGTGTTATATATTTTGCATTAATGAATTAAACACTTTGATTATATATTAAGGCACAAAATTGTGCTACAGTCTCATGTTTACAATTACAAAGGTCTCAACCTTTTTACTTATTCGAGTATAGTAAAGTTTACCGGATGTACATGTTTCACACTTTATCTCCTTCTCAGAGCACTGTTCTCTGAGTGTTAACACTTCCATCCTGAAAACAGGTCCATGCACTAGATCTAGATGGAGAAAAAATTCTTATCAACTCTACTGAAGGGCAAAATTCTGGACCATATTATTATGTGGCTCTTGGTTCGGATAACTCTTGGTATCTCTTTACGGAGAAGTGGATTAAGTCGGTGTACAAGACAGGATTTCCCAATGTTGCGTTGGCTCAAGGTGATGCATTTCCAAGAGATATTATGATGATGTTACTTGAGAAGGAGGATACCCAGTGGCAGAAACTAGTAGAATCTGATCTTGGGGACCTATGGTGTGGGGAAGGATCTTTGGAGACCTGGTCTTGGAGTCTAAATGTGCCAGTTTTGAGTAGTCTTTCTGAAAAAGACGAGGCAAGTTTTATACCATGTTGCTTTATATTATTTTTTAATCACGAGGTTTGGTATATGGAAATATTTTCTCAATTTAAGTGGTTTGTTCATGTCTGCAAATCTATCACCACCACTGATGATAAAATGCAGTAGTTTTTATTAAAGCCCAGGAAAGGCGATACAACCTTCATATGGAACTTTAGGAGTTACTAGAAAATTTATGTTTATTTTCTAATGCTAAACCGCTTAGCGGCGTGTTCTCAATTTGTTTAGGAAAAATAGAAATGGATCCCAAAGAAGTGAAAGGGAAAGAACTTATAATAATTTCTTCACATGTTCCTGGCCTGGATGTTTTTTAGAGAAAAGAAAGTTTGGACATGAAGGGAATGATAAATTTCTTGAAAAGATGGATAAGGTTATTGGCGGAATTATGAAAAGTTTCTACCCCTCTCTCCAAATTTCACACTTCAAGAAGAAAGTTTTGGAGCCCCTTCTTTTTCTCCCATTCCTTTCTTTTTTACCTGGAAAGAACTCAGTAACATGATGCGGATATAAAGTAACTCCTTGTCCCTTTCCTTTCTCTCTGAAGTATAACTTGATCCCTACCATTGTAGCCTAGTGAATATCCCTCGCCCTTGGTAACAAGAGGTTGAGGGTTTGAGTCTCAGTGGAGACAATTACCTCGCGATATACTTCATTTAGTTTATAATTTGACAATGCATGCCGATCCACGTGAATTGTATGTACCAAGACAAGATTCTTTGATATCAGGGGCTTCAAACACTCTTTTTTAAACTGTCTTTGATAGCATGCCTTCAGACACTTTTTTTTCCCAATCTTGACATAAATATTTAGTAGCTGGCGAGGGTCCAACCCTCATATCAATGTTATAGTTTCATCGAGTTATGATTTATAACCCCCTTTCTATGGAATTGCTGTTTCTAGGCTCTACATTATTCACAAGGATACCATGATGCAGTAGAATGTTACAAGGAACAAAGAAATAAAGTTTCCCGGTTGAAGAAAAAGATTGCTCGCACAGAAGGTTTTAGAGAATATAAGAAGATTCTAGACATAACAAAGTTCACCATGGAGAAGATCCGGCGCTTAAAGTCTAGGTCGAAGCGCTTGATTAATCGTATAGAGCAGATCGAACCATCTGGCTGGAAAGAGTTTCAGCAGGTAACATGAGCACATTAAAAGTAACATGAGCATATTAAGATTTACCCCAGTCCTCTATTATATGCTTGAAATTATAAATGCACAAAAAGCTTGTCCCAGAGAGATAACAATACCAGAATAGGAAAATTGAAGTGAGAAAGTTGGATTTCTTAATCTGCATTCAAAATGTACTGCTTTTGACTTGTGGGAAAAAGAGTTTTATCTTTTATTATTTTGTTACCTCTAGAATGAATTATGATGTTTGTTTATTATTAGTCACATTGAATTTTTTTAGCTGATACAACATCTTAACTAAGAGGGTACTGTGAGACGGTGAGAGTATGGTGCATGATAATAGAAATATTTCTGAATAAGGCCCTTTCAAGTAGATGGTGCTGAATGGTATCCTCCTGTGGTTTCCAAATTGAATTTACCTCCGCACCAGAAGTGGCCCTCAAAAGTTGATGAATTTAAAAGGACTGCTATTGTAGTTGGGCAGCAAAAGTGATTTAAGATTGCCTTGGTCTGCACGCTGGTGGTTTTTCCGTCCTGTTATGATAAATCTGATGATGTAAATTACAATAGTGAACTTCTTCTAATATCCTTCACCGAGAGTTTTATAATTGTGGAAGCTATATCTAACATTGTTGAGCAGGTCAAGGTTCTGTGCATTTTATTTACTATTGCAGTTCCCCTTAAAAACCTGGTATTGTAGTCTGTAAACACATGTCTAAAAGATAACATACTTGGGCTTGTTCAAGACTTTATATAATTCATTCACAATGTTTGCAGGTCAGCAATGTGATCCATGAAATTAGGGCACTGGATATTAATACACATGTGATATTTCCTCTTGGTGAAACTGCAGCTGCAATTCGAGGAGAAAACGAGCTGTGGCTTGCAGTGGTATTAAGAAATAAAATAATGTTAAACCTGAAACCTGCACAGCTTGCTGCTGTTTGTGGAAGTCTAGTTTCTGAAGGGATTAAAGTTCGACCTTGGAAAAACAACAGGTGTTTTTATTTTCATTTAAGGGCTTGCTGTTACCATGTGCTATCATAAGAGAAGTCTTAATCAAAACTAACAAGCTGTGGATCGAACATAAAGTGAGACCATCATTTAAACAATGCCTGGATATCTAAAATAACTGCCGCCCAAATTTATTAATGTGATTTAAAAAATTTATTAGACTATATGTAATCAAAATTTATGATGCAGCTATATCTATGAACCTTCTACTGCTGTTCTAAATGTTGTCAATATTCTGGATGAGCAGAGAACTTCTATTTTACAACTGCAAGAAAAACATGGCGTGAAGGTAAATTAATGAGATTGGGAATCTTTCTTATCTCTTCATACACTTTGTATTATATTCTAAAGATACACACATCCATGGTGTAGATTCCCTGCTGTTTGGATAGTCAATTTACTGGTATGGTTGAAGCTTGGGCTTCTGGGTTGACTTGGAGAGAGATAATGATGGACTGTGCAATGGATGAAGGTGATTTAGCTCGCCTTTTACGACGGACAATTGACTTGCTAGCTCAGGTACAATATAACCTGTAAAGTCAGGTCTTGAGCAGGGATGGGGCTACAATTAGGCGAGCGAGGAAGAAATTTAAACAAAAAATTTGAAATATAATAAAAAAGAGTTTTATATACTAATTCATGTAAAAAAAATATTTTTTTGGATCATAAAATACAATAAAATGTATTATATGTTTTTAAATACCTAAAACTTTTAAATTCCATCCAATTAAATTCAGAAGGAATAAATCTTAAATTTTACGGGGGCAAATTTTGAACATTAAATGAAGTTAGCCTAACATATTAAAATTTATATTTTGTGAGTATTTAATACTTCAGGCACTTCCCAGTTCTCCCAGCCTATTCACTGTCCATGGTTTTAGTCATTGGAATCTTTTTTCGACTACTTTCATGTTCGACCAGAACATTGCAGGAAATATTATTTCTGTTGTCTTAATATGTATCATTTATTTTCAGATTCCTAAATTACCTGATATCAACCCATTGCTGCAAAGAAATGCAGTAACAGCATCCAGTGTCATGGACCGCCCACCAATGAGTGAACTGGCAGGATGAAGTTATTTTGCTATAAAGGTAAGTGTGTATTTAAATTAAATTCATGTTCAGTCACTTAAGCTAATTATTATTGAGTTTATACGTTCAATCACTTCGTTGTGGTAGTGTATAGTTAGTGTTAATCTCAAATAAATACTTGTTTTTGAAGTATTAGCTAGTGTAAGCTTGTGTTGGCTCAATCAACTAAAATGAAAAATTAAGTAGACATGTCTTGTTTATTTCCCTTATTTTATTATCGATGGATAAAGAAGTTGGCTTGTTTGACTGCTGAATTCATATATTCATTTATATGTTTATATGCATTTTCCATTTATTAATTTTAATTTAACTCCTTTCTGATTCAGCGGAAGTGTTGCCTTAAATGTTGGATAGATATATTACAGTTCATCTGGTGTACCATAAAGAAAAATCTTATGTTGATCTCTGTTGATGGAAACACTAGGAATGCTCAATCATGAGCAATGACGGTAAACACCTCTTGCTGCTGCTGGATCTTAGCCATCTTTTTTCCTGGTAAACCAAGAAAAATGATTAAACTCGTCTCTTTTAATGCTTGATAATTATTGTCATAAAGTTGATTCTACTTTTTATTTTTAAATAAGAATATGGTCTGCATTTGAAGTAGAAACTCACTTAATATAAATATGATTGAGGTTAATTTTATTTTTTGCTAAGTTAATTATATTATATTTGGTCATTCTGTTAATAGCAAGTAGTGCAACCAAGCTTGTGAGGATTTGTTGGAACAATGCAAACAAGGATTGGATCCACTTCTCATGGCTAAATGTAAGGAGTTTCATTTATGACACAGTGGGAGCACCTGGTCAAAGGAGTTAAATTTTTGTGATAAAGGAAATATATTTATAAAGAGAGCAGAAAGCAAGAAATGGTATAGGGTTGCAATTGAATGCAACGCTTTTGTTGATTATGTATTTAGTATATTGCTAAGCAGATTGTATGTTTATATTATTGATTATTGTCTCGTTCATAGTTTGACGATCAAACTTATACTTATGCTTCACCTCACCTGAACGGCTGAATCAGCAATGTGGCTTGTGTCGATCAATGAGGCTCATGCATAGTCTTTATCTTGTTATGCTGAGCAACAAATAATCTTTTATCTAAATAAAATGTGCTCTATTCACTATTTCTATTGGCAATCAAAGTTGCAGTTTTAATAGACGTAGCACTAGAATAATAGGATCTTTTGTGATGTCACTGTATAAAACTTCTTATGCAGAGGTTATTCTTGGGGACACATATAAAGTCGTATATTGTTTTTGGCTGGAGCCTGGAGGGAATGAAAATGAAAAAAAATGATATAAATATGTGAACAAATTTCAATGGGAAAAAAGAAATATAAGTGGAAAGAGTGAAATACATGAAGGAGAAGTATGCAAATTATAAATATTTACTTGAAAAAATAATACAAATTTTATTCTCTCAGCGTGGCATTAGAATAATACTCCCTCGTTCCTAATTAGTAATCTTTTTTTGACTTTTCGTGATCAAATTGACTAGTATTTAACTAGCAATTAAAAATTGTTCTTTTATAATTTTAAAAAACTAAAAAATACATTTTAAAGTAGATTATTTATATTTTTTAACAACATAAAATTTTAATTTTTTTTAATTATATATTATTTTAAAATTGTAATAAAAAATGAGTTAGTTTGACTGCACCGAAAACAAAGTGGACGGAAGGAGTAAGTTAACTACGTAACTTATTGTGCAGAGGTTCACCTTCGGAATACAATTTAATTCTAGGTGTAATTTGGGAGAGAACATGTATTTCCGTTCAACCCAACTAAAATTACAGTTTTACTGGATGTAGCAGTAGAGTTATACAGTAGACGACTAAGGAATAAGGATACATGGTACAGGCATACAGCACCTTTAACTCTGTTCCTTTCAACTTTATTACACTGGTAATAAAAAACGAATACAATTATAATTCCACAAGAGCTCCTACAAGCGCGCTTCAATTTCTCGTATCTATTGTATGAACTGTGCAGCAGAGTACTTGAGAATAAAAGAAGCGCAGCTTTATTTAGTTGTTTGTTATTTGACTTTCTAAGATGTTGCTAAAGAATACATAAACTAAAAACTACCAAAACACTGCAAACAGATACGCTACCATGTTAACTTCAACTAGCTTCAGAAGTTGGATGATGAGACATATTTCCTTTTTCTTCTTTTTGAAGTGGCCGTACTACCTTACCGGCCATATAATTGGGATTATCCTACAAGGCACATAGCATTTTGTTAAACCTTTGTACTCGGACTGTATTAGCATTTGAAAGATTTGCCTGGTCACAGTTTGATCCACTCAAATGATTAGTTCTCCTTTTAATCCGGCACAAGAAATCTTCAGTATCTAAAACATAGGACACCTGCCAACAGACAACTTTCTTGAGCACAGAAGATTCAACAACATAATATGCAAATCAATGTAATATATTAATATAAGGGATAAACTTTCTTAAGACCACCTTGTATGAATTGCACGATATCTTGCATTCAAGACCATTAAAGATTTGAAGCCCTTCCATGGCCTGGCTAGTTACAGAAGTTTCATCTTCACATGCAAATTTGCGCTTATTTCTGCAGTAAGATGTGATCAGTATGGACACAAGGGATGCCAGAATTGAAACAAATTATCCTTCACATACAGTACCTCGTCAAGGCAATCCCCGGCTTCTTTGTGTCTCGGACAAGGGAAAGGAAGTCATTGTTCATATAAGATGAAAAGTTTGGGTCCATGGAAACAGCAGTCACTTCAGGCTTCTCATACCCACAATCCATAAGTTGTATAGACACATGCAGTGGTGCAGATGACTGCAATTCAGATTATAAATACTTTTTACCCGAATATATCTGAATAAATTAATCTTGAGATTATGTTACACTAACATTAGCGTAGACTTACACATTCAATACGATAGATGTTCTCGTCATGAAGTAGGACACGGGCATTGTCATGATATACTGTATCAACAAAGCTCCCACCTTTTCTTGATTTTTCATATGCATATAGCTGGAGAAGTTTGTTGTCCACTTCATCAGTTGCAACTGCTTGTAACTGCAAGGTATACCACCAAAATATTCTTAATATATAGAGAAATAAAAGGCGGAAAGAATAATGCACACTGTACCTGTTTCACAATTTTATATATCAGTTTGTCTAATGTGAACAGAACATAAGACTGGGCTCCCATCATAGCTCGGCAATCATCCTCAAATTTAGTATTATCAGAGGACCCATCCAGCAGACAATAGAATGAATTTATAAATCTGTACAGCAGAAAGGAATTCTTAGTAATGTTTGATGACAACATAATATTTGTTTAAGAAACTCAGGAATGCTACTCACCCAGCATACAAATCATTTGGGGTTTTATCATTCGAACCCCTCCAATTCTTTTCAGCAGATGACTTTGCAGACTTTATTCTGTCATAGAGTGTCTATTGATTGGTAGAACATAGTGTGATTAGAAGGATGTTAAACTGACAGAGGTCAAGTAAAAAATTGCAGAAATATGAATAAATAAAGGTATCTCACAGCTAAGTCAACTTACTTGATGAAGCCGAAAAAGCACATAGAAAGAATCATTTCCATAAAAAATTTGAGATATCTTTTTCTTCTCATTCGATGCTGAAGGAACATGCATAATAAGAGGCTTTACTGATTGTAAAAAACTTCCAGAAATGGGTGCATGTGTTCCATCTCCTTCGTTATCATGGGCGTCTGCTGTTCCTTCAGCCTCACCCTCACTCTCAGCCTTTTCCTCATGTTCTCCTACTTCACGTTCATGGGAGCAATCTTCTCCATCAACAGACTCACTTCTTGAAGCTTCACCATTTTCAGAGGCATTATCTGTGTCTGATGATCTGTGAGCACTCTCCTCACCTTCATTATAGGCGCCAACATCATTTTTAAGTCCCTCTCCACCACAAACTTCTTTTTTCTGTCTGGTTTGATATTTTTGCACGTTTGTGGTATCCATTTTGAGTTTTCGAGTAGCCTCTGCAGCGGAATCCCCATAAACCTGGAAGTTATCTTCTTCAAAATCTCCATTTGGGGATAATTCACCCTCCTCTCTTTCAGTTTTATTGTGTCCAACAGATTCTTCATTATATTTTCGAACTCTGATGCTTTCTGGCATTGCTCCATTTGAAGATGAAACTGGTCTTGTACCATCACCTCCCTGTAGCATCAAGTAAGATCAACAAATTCCCGAAAAAGAAATATGACAACATAGTAAAGCCACATCTTGTGGATGGTGCATTGTACACTCTCCTCTGGGTATTGTCTACAGTCTACACAATCTTTTATTTTCATATTAAAATAAATTTTAATTTTAATAAAATATTCAGATTCAAACAATTAACTTATAACCAAAGGCCTCTTGATCTGGCGGTATCTCCCTTGTTCCCTTTATGGGAGGTAGAGGATTCAAACCTTGTCAACAACAAGGTGGGTGGGAGGGTGAGTGTGTTTAACTATCATAAAAACAATTAACTTAAACTATTCCTCAATTTAATCAGCAACAAATATGTTTACAATATTTATACAGGTAAAATAATGCTACATTACATATTTATAGAAATGGCCAAAGTCCATCTAGTTTCAAGAGAATCACAAGAACCAAGGGAAAACTAGGGTATAAAGTTATAATAAGCCAGGATCATTCCATAACCAATTAAAGCAGAACAATTTGCACTAGAGCAGGAAAAACAAGTTCAAAATTAGGAAAACTTGGACATAATATGAGAAATACCTCTGACGAAGGTAACTTCTGAGAAAGTCCATCATCAGTCGCAGCTTTACCAGGCTTCAAAGGAGTTGCACAGAGACCTGGAAATGATAAAAGTACTTGGAATGAAGAATTTGAATTTTTGGTAGCATCTTATGAAAAATGCTCAAGGAAAAAGAGGGTAAGTGATAACCAGAAATTGTAAGAGTACCTACCTAATGTATGTCCCCCTTTCACCCTTCCATGACTTTCCTCTACTCCAGCTGAAATTGAGACACTTGAACATGCTAGCTGTTCATTTTTGCTGATCCTTGATGTAATATCTGCCACAGTTGCACTATTTTGCACATTTCCATTTTGGAAATCTTTTTTATGTGTAGTATGATCTGGATTGTGATAACCATTTTCCTTAGCCCCGTTACTGGAATTTACTAACCATGCTCTGGAGGTACTCGAATACTCAGGTGGAGTATTATCATCTCCGTTTCTAGATGGGTTCGACTCTTTGCAATTACTTACAATTGCAGAACCAAGAGGACTTCCATCACTTTCTCCACAACTAGGACCAACACTATTACCCTTGATAAAATCCTCAGTGTCCTCTGCACAATGCTGATGAGATGGAACACCAAGCACTGGTTCGAGAAATGTCGTCCACACCTTCATAACTTTATCCAGCTGTTCAGTCGAACATATTTCTCCACAGGAATACTTAATGAGCTGATAAAGGTCTTCATGAATGTCCGAGTCAGGATATTCAAAATCCAAATTTGGTATAATAGGTCTTCTGTTTCCAGCACGAACAGATAACAGTACATCATCCTCTTTACGTTGCGTTTCATTGATTTCTTTGATCTCAGTCAACAATGCTTCAAAAAAAAAATAAAGATCCATGTCATACATAGAACATGATTAGATGTTGTCTAACATGAAAATTACCTAAGAAGACATGATATAGAAATTCGGACTACTATGTTCTTGCATATCTTATACTCTTCCACATTCGTACAACTCAAGATATAGCTATTAATCCCTATTACATTCTAATTTCTGTTTTATAATGGTCCCAGTCTCCCAGCCCATCAACTTGCCACCACAGTCAATTGAATAATGTTTGGTAGAATATCAAACGTTCATAGGCAAATTAAACAGGATGATAAACATTGATTACATATAATTTCATATTATACAGCATGGAAGAAAATATAGAGTAATAAAATAACACAAAGATGTATGAGCTATGGACAGAAACTGTGACTGACAGCTGCAGCCAGTAATGCATCGATATAAAGGGCGAGTGAAGAAAAGAGACCCTGAATTCACTATAACCCAAAGAGATAAGTCAAGAAAAGAGAAATAATTTGACACAATCAATTATCCAGCTATATTCAGCAGTTATCAGCCATGATGATTCAGATCACAGATATTTGAATGAAAACACAAGAACCACATATCTAACCTAATTTTTCAAAAAAAAAATATTATATCAGCTTACAATAAACTATTTGTCAACTTAAGTGGGATACCAAGTCCAAAATACCTTTTGTGCTCAAGCTTTTTGAATCCTGCTGCTTGAAATAAAAACTCCTGTGATCAAGTGATTTATGGTAGTTCTTAGAATAGATTTCCGCCCAAACTTTATTGAAATCGGAACGACATCTTGCCCACTCTTCTTGTTTCTGCTTCAAGCGTGTTAATATAACTGGCAGCGCAAGAGGTGCATTTTTCCTTAATACATCCATCACGTCAAGCCCGTGATCCCCGTACAAACGTTCAATGCACCTTAGATTTAAAGCTAAACAGAACAGGAGAAAAGAAGTCAGCAAGGAAACAGAAATTAATGCTCTGGAGAATCATTGGTCACTTGCTAGATCTAACCTGTAAAATGGTCTTCGATATGAATGTCTGGTTTGATGG
Organism: Oenanthe sinensis; assembly: GCA_028671895.1. NCBI lineage: Eukaryota > Viridiplantae > Streptophyta > Magnoliopsida > Apiales > Apiaceae > Oenanthe > Oenanthe sinensis. The sequence continues at coordinate 35,704,439 of CM053812.1, read as the reverse complement.
TATTATCATTAATCCTGTCTAATAATTCTTCTACGCGTTTTGTTGTCACGTTCACAGATTCTAATAACATGTCCAGTTCAAACCTGACATCATAGATCGATGGAATCAACAACTGGAATTCTAAACAGGTTACAAATCAAAATATGGGTTCAAGATATTGACCGTGCTGCAAAAGATAGAAGTGGAAATACTATGACAAATGACTATAGATGTTTCAGTCCACAAAGGCTCACTTTTCCTAGGCATAATCGATTAAAATAGCATGCATGGGCAACCTTTTTCCAGATGCAATATAACAAATGTGAAGAGCAAATATAAAGACAGCCGTATGCAATTTAGAAACAAAAAATGACAGAAGTATGCACCTATCATCTTCACATCGAAACAAACTTTCCTCGTACTGGTTTTTCCGCATGTGTTTGAAAGAGTAATCCTCACTTCCTGAAGTGACTGAAACCCAGTGATCATTCAATACCTCGACACCAATATTTGTTCTCTGGCTTACTGAAGGAATTGGATACTGCATTGATTAAAATTATCAAAAAATGAATGAGGACTTCGTAACAGGAATAACTCAAATATTCTATGCACCCGAGAGAAGGGATACCTACATTGTTAGGCAAAAGACGGTAACTAGGTGTGCAGCTCTCACAGTTAGAAAGGTCAAGTTCTTGGATTGGTTTGGCCAAAAACTTATCCTTGCTCGAAAATAGAGAAATCTTGTTTCCTAATACATCCTTGTTTCCAGATCCTACTCCTTTATCTAATACATCCCTCTCTTTGCTTTCACGATCCATATTATCGTCGTCTCTATCAAATTCTCGATCATCCATCTTTGCCGGTCTAGGTAAATGCCCATCACTCCACAAAAATCCTGTACCAAAACAGAATTAGTCAGAACTTGAGAAATTAACAAGGATATAATCCGTTAATAGTAACATAATGGTTAAATTTTAAAATTGAACTGTAGCCTATGTGTGAGCTGCGTATACTCAATTTTATATGCCAGAAAACTTCACAAAAACCAGCAAATATAGACCACTCTTTGTAATAATACTGTAAGAGGAAATTACAATAAGACAAAATTAAAAATAGCAAACCACGATACATACTTTTGCTTAGAATAGCAGCAAGAAGACCCCCTGCATGAAAGGCTTTTATTAGACACTAGTCCACAAACACAGGCTTTATAAAATAATTAGTAAGCAATAATTTACTAATAAAATATATCCTACCACTCTTATCAGAACGATTTATGATTTCATTGAAGCCTTCCGTAAGGTCTGAATACCTTCCGATAATATTACCCACCTAAACACCAAAAAATTGCTCAAAGTTAATAATAACTTTTAGTGTGCACTATGACATATGTGCCACATAATTAAAGTATTCATAAATAAAAAAGGTCTGAAATAACAAGGTTCCCACTCAAAACACTTGTGCAAACCATCTGTGTCAATAATACCAACAACATATCCTGGACAGTGTCAAAAATTGACATCATATACACAAAGGAGAGAAAAAATAAAATTATGTTGATTCTTTTGTAGAGAGATACAAAAGGAGTGTAGTTGACTACTCTAGGAGGCTAGTACTGTCGTAAATCATTAGTTAACCACTACTAAAAGTAATTAATTGCTTATAAATAGAAAATTACTTGTATTGATAATACTTTCTGAAAAAATGGGAGACTTCCACCAACTCTCTGTCTCACAAACTGCCTTTCACTCTCTGTAACTACCTAATAATCAAGTGTCTCTCTCTAATTCTCATATTCTTCCTCTATATCCGGTGATCTTTCTTATTTACATTCTATTCCTAACAGAAGTTTAACTTTCCAGCAATGATCGATTCTACTTAATACTACTGTATTGCATGTTAGCATATACTTAATACTACTGTATTGCATATTAGCATATGCTTGACGATAATGTAATAAACATCAGAAGCCTTACCAGAGAATCTAATTGTAATCGTGAGATTATGCCTCTGTTGAAAACATCGAGACACCTATAAATTTCCGGGTACTGCTCTGAATTACGGAGTCTCTCCTTCACCTTCTCAAAAAAAGAACATCCTTCTTCAAGCATGCCTGGATTAACACAAAATAAATCACAGCAGAAAATGAAACCAAAAAAGCATGTGACCAAATTAAAGGAAAAATGAGAAGAAAAATAACAAGGAATGGCAAAGAGAAGGTAGTAAGGTACTTCCATATAGTTATGGGTTCAAAGGAGAAAATACACCCTTACTCCGCAGAACAGTCCTCATATCCTTACATGAAATTTTAAACATAAACCTTTCATTACAAGTTAAAACTGAAAACCATGAATTTTAGAAACAGCTTGGGACCCAAGTGGGATGGGAGAAGTGGAACCAATGACCTAATGCAAGTCTGGAGAATGTTGAAACTTCCTTAAATTGTCCGAAAAGGTCTCTTAGGAGAAAAGATGGGTCAATATATGTACATAAGTAAATATACGGTGCAGTGGCGAACCCAGCAGAGAGCGGGCCCAGCTCCTGCTGGGTGAAAAAATCCAAAGAAGAAATTTTTCTTACTGCTGGGTGAAACATTAAGGCAGTTGGAGTTAAGTTTTGTTAGAGGCAGTTGTGCTGGGTAACTTTTTTTGGCTGGATCCGCCCCTGATACAGTGTAAAACTCTTATAGTTTAAATAACATTATGAATAATAGAAAAGGTACAGCCTAAACTGTACCCTGGGTTTCTACTGAAAGACTAACGCTTCTTAATGGTAATCTAGAAAACTGTTGATATTATAGTACAGCCCAAGACAAGCAGATACAAGGGCTACCCAATAGCGGCGACCCTCCTAGACGGGTCCATAAACAAAAGAAAAAAGAGAGGTTCTGCACCTTTATAATATGGGTCAGTGACAATGTCGTCAACTCTATGGATATGCTTGCGCTTTTGTGGAGAACATTTCACATCATGATCGATATCTTTATCATCTTGATCCCTGTCTTCTCTTTGCTCTTTGTCACCACGCCTTCGCTGCTCTTTGTCAACTCTCACCATCTCTTTATCATCTTGATCAGGTCGGTCAATGCTGAAGTCACGATCAGCGTGTGAAGTTATGCCTTTCTGATGACAACAAAATAAGAAATGGATGTTATATTAATTAAAAGAGAACTGAGAAGTCTAAATTGTCGATTTACAAATTTAACTTCTCTACATGTATAGGCCTCATCATTGTCATAGGTGAACTCCTATCATCGCGATACGGGATAGAGTTCCTGCCAGTGTGAGGATATTGAACCGACACTGTTCCCGTGGAATCGGGCAAAAAGTGAGCGAACTCAACAAGAAGGTCTGTGTGATCACGAAAAAGATCAGAAACCTGCAAGAGGATGGCAAATTAATCATACCGTAGAAAATATACGCTCTAGAATACCAATGACAACAACAGTATAATGGAAGGAAGGTGTAAATCCACACAACAGATAAAACAAACATGCCTCGCGATAGACATCTTTGATGCTTTTGCTTTCCCTTCTATACATATTCAAGATGTCGAGGAAAGACTTGTACACCTGATCATCACCTTGAAACCTTGTCTGTGCAGGCAAAGGGCATATCAGTTGGGCATCAGGGAAATAATAAGCACATGAAAAGTTCAACAGAATGTAGCTTTCACCTTAATTTTGTTTACAAATTTGATGGCCTCTTCAAATTCAACCGGCTTCTTCATTGGGTCTGAACCGCATGGTTCACCCTCTCGGATAGTAATCTCATATCCCTTTGGCAAAAAAGTATTGAACCCTAAAATCAGTGCATGGTGTCCTTTAAATAATTCCTTTACCCTTGCTATGACACCTGTCGTATCAATTCTATCAAAAAGAAATGGACACAAACAGAGATGACTGATTAGAAAATTCATTTTAAATGCGTTGAGAGAAAAAGCAGAATAAAGAACGCAACTTTCAAACCTTTGAGCCTTAAAATCTTTCATAACTTCGAGAAACTCATCGTACTGTTCTCTTTTATCATGAAATATGTCCTTCACAGCCTTCAGGTATGATAGGGCATCATTTGTTGTTAATTTTTGTGTGCTGCCTCCACCATTCATCTGAGCTTGCCCAGAGCTTTATATTTCAAAAAAAATAAAAGAATAAAATCAACTATACGAACGGTTATTGCTAATATAATTATAATTATTAAAGTAAACTATCTATATTTAACTGAAGAGAGAAGTACTATGCATTGAGTTGATTACACCTCTAAAAGCTAAACCAAGTAAATGTAGGCAACAAAACTCTTCACAATAAAAAAAACTAGCTTTCTGATTCAAAACATACGAAGAGAGTAACATTAGCAATAAGGAGATTAGTAATTACAACACCAGAAACAACAGATACAGGGTACAATCTTTTAAGTATAAATTCCAAGTTAAATATATAAACAAAATCAAAACCAAAAATAATGTGCATAATTAATAAACCCACAATAATTTTAACAAACTTGTTAAGTTACCAGTTCTCCTAAAACCTCAAGGTGTTAGGAAACTGACTTACCAGAATCTTATATTGTATTCTAACATTCCCCCTCACTCTTATGGGTCGAGAGTGGATCACGGGTTACCATCTTTGGGGCAATAACAAGTCTTACATGTCCATAATTAATTATGAGAATATTGGGGGTGACAGAGAATCGAACCTTAGATCCCTCCCGACTGGAACTCTGATATCATGTTAAGTTACCAGTTCTCCTAATACCAACCTCAAGGTATTAGGAGACTGACTTACCAGAATCTTATATTGTATTCTAACAAAACTGCTAATCAAGATTCAATTTTTATTGCTTGCTACATAAGTCTCAGCTTTACGTAACAACCTTTACAGAACAACTAATACGAACTCATTAACTATCTTAATAACTAATAATCATATAGTATTTCCAATAAAAAAACAGAAAATAATTACGAAAAATGAGAAAGACTTACGGTTCAGCACGTGAAGAGACCATAGGACGTTTAAGCTGCGAATTCATATAAGCATCATCTACAGACCTCTTCATCTCTCTGATTATTTTAACTCCTCAACAAATCATGCTCTATCCACTCCTTAATCATCCATCATCTATATTCGAAACTCCCTAATTCAGTCAAAATTAACAAAAACAGATCTAATTAATCTCGTAATCACATATTAATCAAATTACGAAACACTAATTAAGTTTCCTCTCTCTCTCTCGCACACATGTATATACACGTGTATGTAAACAATTACCTGTAAACAGATCACTTTTGGATGATAAATCCTGCAACAGAATCAACAATTACATTAACTGAAAGTAAAGATAAGCATATAATATACTAACTGAATAAGATATTAATGCAAAAAGGAAATTAAAAAAAGAAGATAAATTTACAGAGACAACAATTAAGATCCTTCACGCGGCGATGAATATAATTCGTCAAGAGATTACTCGTTAGAAGCTGTGTATATATATACAAATTGTGTATGTATATAAATTCTGCAAAATTGGCGTCTCTCTCTCTCCGTATGTAAAACACAATACCAGACAATATATGTATCTATCTCTCTATCAGTAGGAGAGATTTGAGGGTGAGAGATTTGGCTTATAAATTTGGTCTTTATAAACAAATATATAATAAAACTATTATGCTCATCGTTGTAAAAAAAATATTACTTGATTTTATTTAGTTTTCTGAAACTAGTATTTTTATTTATTGTAGACTTTTTAGAAATGATGTTTTATTTAATTTAATAGTGGAATTCTAACTTGAATTAAATGAGAGGTATGTTTTTTTAACATAATACTAAATTTTATAGTATAAGTAGTTATTATTTTTTTATATTTCACTTACAAGATTTGAAATAATTCATGCTACAGCAGGATTTATACAAGCTATTGACATTATTGTTTCCTTTATTAGGATAATTATTTGTTTTTTTTTACACTTTGGGCATAATAAAAATAGATTTATTGTGTGATATATATGTAATCTGTTGTATCGGAATTTTTTGCATGCTAGCTTGACCCGTGTAAATGTGGATTATTTTATAATTTACATATTTCTAATTATTTAGATTGAAATTTTAATTTTTATTAATATTTTTAGAAAAAAAATATAGTATAAATTCTAATATATTATCAATTGAAAATGTAAATATTTGTTAATATTTTTAAAATTTGTGATGTAAATATTAGAATTTAATAGATTATTGATATGATTCCATGTTTATGTTATTATTTTTAAAATTATAATATTTAATTTAAATATATTAATAAATTAATAATGAGTTTTCACTTTTGTCGGTACTTATCTCTATTAGGTTTTGGTCATCTAGTTCCGTTACGAAGCGTATGATATACTATTGTGAATTGTCAAATGTGGAATACAAAGTTTATATTCTTATCATTTTAACTTTAATATGGCTTATGTTCTTAGACATAAATAAATTACTGGAAATATAAATTAAATATTTGTCTTGATTTGTGTATTTAAATTAGGTTAATTAAACTGGATTCAAGGATAAAATATATGTTGTCACTCTATTTTAAAAAAAAATATTAGATACGTCTTTCTATGATATTCTATACAAAATTATACAAAAATGAACAATTCGATTCGAAAACAAAACAATGAATTCGTTTGTCTTAAATGTTGGCATATATATCTTTTAAAAAATGAAAATTATAATGATCAAAAGATTATGGTACGATTGAGGCTACCTTTCAAGGAGTTTAAATGTTGTAAATTATATATTTTTTAACTCATAAATTATACATAAGATAAATAAACTAGTAGTATATGATTTGGTTGCTTGTTTGTACTATGAACCGCTCTGGTGTCTCTCTCTTTATCATCTCTATCTCTATAATCAATGAAAGTAATTGGCATTTTGGTTTATGAAATGTATGGTCATTCTCTCCGGAGATTCATGCCGTGCAGTGAATTCCGTTTGATTGGCACACAAAACAAACATGATATTTGGATTCAAAGAACGGAGGGTACAAGGTAAGGGTTCAATGCGTTGATCCAAAAAATCATAAGTTCGACTCTAATCAGTTACATTTAATTATAAAAAAATAAAAACATGTGGTATAAGAAGATGATGCATGCTTTTACAATTTCTCATCATTTTTAGGGTTTTACGAACAATGAGTAACATTTCAATTATTTTTAAGTTCGATATGCACATGTATTAGATTTTCATCTATTAAAAGGTATACATCTCTTGATTCTCGAAATTTATTAAAAATTTATGTTGTGCGTGCGTATATATATATCACTCACTATATTTTGTCATGTATTAAGCTGGGGTATTCACAAAAATAGTCTCTCTATTCTAAACGGCATGATGTACGTACATTTTACTCTTTCGGACTCGCTCTGAGTGGGATACAGTGATAATGTTTGATTTGGCTGGTTTTATAAATAAACTAGTCTTGTATTTAATTAAAAAAATAAATCCCACGCCTATATAGTCATCGGCTGGATTAAAAGTCTGAAGCAATTGTGCTTTAAAATTTTATTATTAATTTTTGAATTCATTCAATATTCAAAATAAATATATACATTTGGTATATACATTTTTTTTCTTTGACAGAAGGCGACTATACGATTTAAGCATTGACCTATAATACGTATGCTTCAATTGAACATAGTTCAATTTATAAAAGAATCAATGCATCACTTCCCTAAGGAAACAGGCCAGCCCACTGCCTGTGCCGGGATATTCAATGGGCCTCGTGTGACCTATACGCGAAGTCTGGAGCTTTTTATAGTCTGTGGTCCAGATTGGAAAAAACATTGAATAAGTAACAGCACTTTAAACCAAATCATATTGGGTATCGTTTAACTAATAGGCCCATTAATAAATATCCTCTCAGAAATTGATTTTTTCCCCCAGACTCTCAGAAATTGATTTGAATATATACTTATCTTTGTATTAAGCCGATGAATTGAAAATTTGAAATTCATTTGATTTTTCAGGTAGATATCTTGAAGTTGAGTATTGTAATTTAGTTCGATATTTTACGAAAAGTTGAGATCAAAAGCATAAAAGAGCCAGTCTATCATCTGGCAAAAAATATTTGTAGCTGATCAAATTAATCAAATTTTAACTCATTCGGAATTATTAGTGTAAGCTGACAAAATAAATAAATTATTAGTGTATGATTTGACATGTTTAAAATTTGTAGACAGTGGTGTATGAAACATATTTCCATACTTATATAATTTTATCATTACATAATTCAAGAAACAATGAAATTTAGTGAATTTTTTTTCAATTTAACTAAATATTTGTAGGGAAAAAACGTGGAAAATGGGGTTGTTTGATTTGTATAATGACATGAATTTGAAATCACTAATTATATTGGAATTATAGGGGGGTAGGAACTTCATTTATGATATAATGTGTTTAGTTGAGTGTTCAAATAGATTTATTTGACTTAAAATATTATTGAGTTATTAGGTAAATCAATTTTTTATAATAAAAATCAATTCTATTTAATTTTTTTATTATTAATAATAATTACATGTATATTTATTTTTATTGAAAATTTATTGAATAAAAGTTAAAAAAATATCTAACCAAACATAATCATGTATTTTATTTATTTTAAACTCACATGTGATTCTGAATATCAAGGAATTAAAGCAAGTATTAATGCATATACCATTTTGATTGGTTAGAGCATCTCCTATATGAAAATAGGTAAAATGATTAGCTAAATTATGATTATGTGAAATTTTATTGAAATGGTAAGAGTCCGGGCTCCAACGGTATTAGGCATAATGATTAGCTATATTCAAAAATATTAATTTATATATAATTATATAATTTACGGCTTGACAGTATAATTTAAATAAGGTAAAAAACTGACGCAGATATTTTAGATAATTGCTAGAAACGCAACAAATATAGAAAATAAAATAAAAAATATCTATAATGTTTGCTAACAGCTCTTAGAGAACTATATATTTTAACTAATATTTGTGTCATAGTGTCATCTACACTTTTTATCTAACATGCGGTGATGGTCGGACATACTTCGACCCCCGAGGTGTATGATGAGGGGAAAGCTCGTTATAGCACCTTTTTTTAGCTAATTGATTGTATAACCATTTAAGAAATGTTATTTAAGTTCCGTTTGTGATTGTTGTTGGTATTTTTTTTAATTTATATATACATTGAGATATAATATATAAAAATAATATTTTTGAAAAGATTTGATAATAAAACTGGTAGTTATTTTTTACAAAAACTGAAAGTAGTTTTTTGCATGAAATTCATACTTTCTCTGACAGCATCTTTTAGATCAAAAGTGTTTTTGGATTTTATCAACCACCGTCCTAACAACTTTTTGGTAGGGCTGTAAATTAATTTGGATTATCCGATATCTCGGCTTATATCCGGCTCGAAAATATGATACATGTCTCGTATCTATTTTATAAATGATCCAAATCTGGCAGAAAAATTAAACCCGAATAAAATATGATCTCGGATATGAGATCTTATGTACCCGCTCAGATTAGGTATCATGTTATTTTTTATAAAATGATCATACCCGAATGTCCGAATATGAGCCATGATTCATATTCGATTCGAACCCATATATAAATTATATTTTTAGTCCATTACATTTGTAAATAAATAATAAATTTATAATTTCTTAATATCTTATATAAGTTTAAATTTTCACAAAATATGATTTATTCACCGTGATAAATTATATATATAAGTTTTAATTCATAATTATTATGTTTTTATAATATTATATTTATTTGACTAAATGATTTGAATAGTTGAAATAAAAAGGATATTTAATGTTAGTGGATCATATTTGACTCGTATTTGGTGGATTATAAACTATCCGGTTAGGAAATAAAAAATATGGTACTTGTTCATATTTGGTTTGGATCCGGAGTTCATATACCGGGATCGGTTTGTCCGAATAAAATGATCTCGGACCCAAATCTAGGCATATTAAAAATAAAACGATCTAATACTTGAATATATGGGTGTCTGGTTCTACCCGAATCATTTTACAACCCTACTTTTTAGCAAAAACTATCATAACTGTCTGTATCAACAATATCAAACGGATTTTGGAAGTCAAGAAAAAATCGCTGCACCAAGATTTTGTAACACATTATTGTCGGTGTAAATCTGTAAATAGCATTGATAGACTGCCAGAATACAAGTAATAAGTTGTATTTTGTAACATCATAAAATTGCGGGTACTACTGCATCAGTACGTAGTATGTTATACAATTATTGAATTATACATACATAGCAGTTGTACACTTGTGTACCTCCAGTCCTCCATATGTTCGAAAGCAGCCGATGGCTCTATTTATTTATAAATAGAGATTAGGAAATTTCTAACTATAGATCCCAGACAATAATTAATAAACAAGTATTAAAATGAATAAATGATACGTATCTCCATATAAATTTTAAGTCTATTAAAGAAGATTAAAAAAACACTGATCAATGTATTCTGTTGGAATGCATTATCAAGAAATGTTACACATGACGCCATATGCAGATAACATGTTCGTTTCCCTGCACACTGGGCATCCCAGAATATCATGTGCTTAGAGGGAAGTTTAATATTTTTAAATTAAGAAAAATATAAAAACATATGCTTCATTGTAGCTTAGTGATACTCGTTCTTACTATTTTTGTATTACTTTAATCTACAATTTTTGTGTTACAATATTATTAGAATATCAAATAATATAAATTTTTGACGAAAAAATTATTTAAAAACAATTTTATCATATAAATTACAAAATAATTTCATTTATTTAATCTTGGAGTGGATATATTAATTAATTTTACTAATATAAACTGGATATATTATCAGTAGAAATTTTAAAATTATAGAGAAATTCCTTACTCATCATGAAGCCGAGAAAGGACCAGGGAGGAAAGCAGCAACAGATAAGGTTGAAAATGGACATTTCATTCAACATATTAATTGGTGCCAATTATCGCCTGACAAGTCGTTCCCTTGAGATAGTAGTACATAGAAGAATGTTTTTTTTGTGTGTATACTCTTTATATTTCTGGATTTCTTTGCCCTTTGTTGAACATATTTTTTGAAAATTCAATAAAACATTGATATATGTAAATAGAAACTATTCTAATTAACAAAATAATTTAGTTAACATATTTGATAGATATAGAAAATAAATTTAGTGAATGTTAATTACAATATTTTTTTCATTTGAATAAATCTCGACGTCATTATGCGCTACTAAGTCACTACCAATAACATATTAGGAACTGATAAAATTTTATGACCAAATTTGACTGTACAGTGATATTTATCTTCTTATCCATCTAAAAATCTACAGATAGGATGATATGCAATGCAGTTATAAGTGTTTGCACCAGAGGCTAAACCTGCATGTGATGATGTTCCCATAAGATAATGAAGCTTCATGATTGAATTCATGGATACATATATGCAAGAGTTCATTTACAAATTATAAATAAATACTTACATGTATGATATATATAATGGTCCTAGCTAGCTCATGCATGAAATAGATGACATTGAGATTGGATTGTTGTTTGCATTTTTGAGCACCCCATGTGGAGGGACTATACATAACAACAGTTAAATGGACAAAATGGTTACCTCATATATTCCGTGGATTTTATATCTAGCTTCACAATGAATGTTACATATTCATGATAATCTATTGACTTGCAACTTGCAAGATGTATACCTGCATGGGATTATAATTAATGGGGGTAAATTAATCAAATTATATGAAGAAAAAATTAACAAAACTATACTGTGAGTTGGCTTTTCTTTATTTTAAAGATAAAAGTAGTGTTAACCTTTAACTAGTTGATTAATTTCCATTAAAAAAAATAAAATTATTTTTATTTCAAATTCAAAATTATTGTGTATATATGAACAAGCGGGGTAATGTTGTACTTTTCTTTAATCATATTATTTTTGTTTTTTAAATTCTTAATTTTGAAAAAAATGAACATCCCACAGAAGAAGCGGGGGGGAATATTGCAGTACGACTGGCCGGGCCGCTGTATGATTTTGGCTTGTAACACATTCGCACCTGCAGAAAAAAACACGTGAATAATCTTTAGACTTTAGCCTGTTTTTTATTTTGAAAAATAAAAGCTTAATCTATTCGATCTTTGAATTATTTATAAGAACTTTTCTATTAATATAAAAAGTAGAAGTAATGTCTGATCAATCTTCGAAAGACGAAATTAATAGCTGGTCATAAAATTATAAAATTAATAATTTTGATATTGAAGTGATAATTGAGTTATCGCTTTTGCAATTTACTCTAAGATATATATTGGTGTTGCACATTATAAGGATTGTCATGCATTATATATCTTCATTTGCAATGTCTTCTGTTTTTAAACATTATAAAAAATTTGAATATAAAAAAATAAAAATATATTTACAATTACACATTTAGTTTTATAATTTATCTTAATTTCTTAAGATCAATTTCATAAACATTTTAATTTCTCAAAATATAATAGCAGTATTCATTACATCTTTAGGCCCGTTTGTCTAAATTTAATTTCATGAAATAAATATTTGTTTCCTGAAAAAAGTATGTAAAACTGTATTTTTTTATAAATAAATTTTTATTTCTCATAAACAAATTTAGTCCTTAATTTACTTTTTAAAAATAAATATATAATTTCAGAATATATATTTTTCCTAAAATAAACACTTATTTTTTTAAAAACAAGTTTAGCGAAATCCCTCTTAATTTCACAGGGCCAATTTGCTTAGTTTTGTTTTGCACTAATACTTATTTGCTTGGACTCCGTTCAGTTGATAAGAATTGAATGGATTTTGGCACGAAGAAAATGAGTCGGAATGAATATTTAGGTTGTTCACTTGAACTCTCTCATTTCATTCCATCATAATTGTTCAATTTCATTCAATCAGAGACATGTTTCATAGATCCATTCCTTTCAAACATAACATTATATATTTCTTACAAATTTTTTCCGGAAAATTTTTCGTGAATTTTTTTTTGTAAACATTATTTCGAGAAATTTTTTCCAGGTAGTTTTTTTATAACAAAATTTCAAGAAATTTTTTTCATAACATTTTCTTCGAAAAAATTTTCCCGGGATCTTTTTTTCAAGAAATTTTCCGGAAACTTTTTTCCGAGAAATTTTTCCCGGGACCTTTTTTCGAGATATTTTTCCCCGGCAGTTTTTTCTAGAAAATATTTCCCAAAATTTCTTCCGGGAATTTTTTCCGAGATATTTTTTCTGGGTAGTTTTTTGTAGAAAATTTTTTCCCAAATATTTTTTCGGAAAAAAATTCCCAGAAACTTTTTTTCGAGAAATTTTTTGCTGAAATTTCTTTTCGGGAAATTATTTTTGGGAAAATTATTTTCTAGAATTTTTTCACGATAAAATTTTGCCTAGAATTAATGTTCATTTTCAATGAAGGTTAATATAGATAATCAAATAAGATAATAATTCATTTCATTTCGCTCTAAAAAAAATTAGTAAATGAACAAATGAATGAAATGATTTTTTTTCCTATTTCATTCTTGCGTTCATTCTATTTTGTCTATCATTCTGTTCATGCGAAGTGATCGCACGTTACTACTTACCAAGTCACGAGATGTTTATGTTCACTCTCACTGCAATAATATGCCCCGTTCAGTAATCAAGCCAGGTGAGACAGTAATATAACGTGATATGTCATCAAGTTTATTAAGTGACAATACTGGTTCAAATCTTGCAACAAGTACATGCAGGCTCAGTGAATTTGAATTTTCAGTACTTGTCATAAACGTGTTGATTTTTCTATCATTATAAAATTATCAAGATTTTTCTAGAAATTAAAAATATAAATTTTGATGACAAATATGATTGTTGTTGTTGGGAGCAATAGGTTGTTTCATCACTCAATTCATTAATATTTTATAATTAAATTATTAAAGTTAAAAAATTTATAATTAATTAACTTAACTAAAAAGCATGTAAATTATTAAACTTGATTTTTAAAAAAAAAACATTAAATCACTTTTGACGGACTCGTGTTATATGCAAGTGATAGATGACTTATCATCTATCATCCCAGATCATGAGTTCACCACGCTATAAGTCAAATTAGTTAAAAAAATACAATTAATAATTGTAATATGTCAAAAAACACATAGTCTAGCGTGAAATAAAATAATTTAATACCCAAACATCAAATAACCCAATACCCGAATATCAAATAATCCAAAACCAACACGAATAACCCGAATTCAACATCAAATAGCCTATTCACCGTATAATAACCTCATTCACATATAATTTATAGTATTAAATATCTCAATTAAGACATGTTAGTAACTTATTCAAAAAAAAAAAGAGACATGTTAGTAACTGAATTAGAATGAAAAACCTCTTACTCTCGGTATTGTATTTTTATACAATTTATAAATGAAAAAGTTATTTCTATAATTTTTTTTTATATAATAATTGGAGTTCAAAATTTTAATAAATATTTTTTTTAAAGGTTAAAAACCTCTTGTGCCCCTGCAAATGAAAAGCTTAAGTGTTTAACATATAAATAATTAAATTACATTTAAACTTGTATTCAAACATTTGTTATACTCAACCTCGATCTCATAAAAAATATGTAATATCCCTTACTTTTAATTTAACTCCTTTAATATAAAAGGTCAACGCACGGAATCAACATGTTTTTTAAACAATTCAGTTTTAAAAAATAACATCATAAATAATATGTCTAATTTTTTTAATTAAGGCACTTCAACCAGTTATAGTGGGCAAAATAAATTTTCTTTTAATTTTGTGGAATTTTTTCTATAAAAAATTGTAATAATATATATTTGCACTAACGAAGAGATTAAAAAATTACACAAATTTATTTATCCCAAATGAGTAATGATGAAAAATAGTTGCAAGTCCGTCACATGCTCTGCATCCAGCTCTTGGTACAAAGACTTACTACCAATTACCATCACCTTCCCTCCAATTTAGAGTAAACTCCATCACTCGACTCTTCCACATGCACACACAGTACACACACACAAACACTCTAACTCTATATCATCAATCAATATATAATAAAAACCCCCACGTTCTTCTGACAACACTCCCTCCTAATCTGCTTCTTTTATAAAACGATCCACCACTATTTTGTTTCCTTTCTCTACAACCCACCATCACTCTTCTCATCCTCCGATTAACACACACACACACTGATACACAAATGTCTCAAACTAAACGACACTCCACGACTGCACAATCTGATCTCAAGCACCGAATCATCACCTGTCTCAACAAGCTCTCCGACCGAGACACACTCGCCGTGGCCACTACCGAGTTAGAATCCATCGCCAAATCACTGAGTCACGACTCGTTCTCTCCCTTCCTCACTTGCCTCTCCACCACCGACTCCTCCGAGAAATCGCCGGTTCGGAAACAATGCGTGCGTCTCTTATCTCTACTGTCCACTTCGCACGGCGACAATCTCTCTCCGCATCTCTCTAAAATGCTCGCCGCCGTCCTCCGCCGTCTCCGCGACTCCGACTCCGCCGTGCGCCTCGCCTGCGTCGCCGCGGTTTCATCAATGGCCTCGCAGATCACTAAACCGCCGTTTTCATTCCTCTCGAAGCCGCTAATTGACGCGATTTTGCACGAACAGGACTCTAATTTGCAAACCGGCGCGGCTCTGTGTTTAGCCGCCGCGATTCAGGCGGCGCCGGACCCTGAACCGGTTCAGTTACAGAAATTATTACCCAAATTGTTGAAATTATTGAGTAAGAGTGATGGATTTAGAGCCAAACCGGCGATTCTATCGTTGATTGGGAGTGTTGTGAGTGCTGGCGGTGCGAAAAGCTCGAATGTGATCAAGTATTTGATTCTATGCTCGGTTGAGTCTTTGACTAGTGAGGATTGGACGGTGAGGAAGGCAGCTGCGGAGGCGTTGTTGCGATTGGCTATCACTGAGAAATGTAGTTTGTTTGAGTACAAGTCTTCGTGTTTGGCTTCTTTGGAGAGCCGGAGATTTGATAAGGTAATGTTGATTGCAAGTGTTTCTATTCACTTGCTGTGTTAATGTTATGGTTTTTTTTCAATGTTGTGCGCAATTATGTTCCTCTTTTTATTTGATATGGACAAATTTGATGTTCTTTTTACAGGTGAAGGTTGTTCGCGACACAATGAATCAGGCATGTGAGCTGTGGAAGACGATTAGCGATGTAGAGGATTTATCGTCGTCACAATTGTCCACAGGTAATGAACTTGGCTTGCGTAGTTTTTGCTAAGTTTTTTAATAGAAGATTATTTGCAATCGCCCTGTGAGAATCTATATGCCCTTTGAATGCCTTGACCCGGGTCCTTTAATCTATGTTACGTTTGTTTTTTGCGGTAATTTTAGTATTTATAGTTATTTTCATTTTAGAAATGTTTGCATGAGTTTTAACTGTCTCTACAAAATTTATGGGATTTTAGTTATGTCAAGAGGTTCCTATTGTTTTATCTACGTACGAGATTGAAGTGGGGAATAGGCCTCAAACTTTTGTAGTGGGAACATGAATGAAATCTAATAGAGTAAATAGGTTATTATTATAGGAATAAGGTAAGGGGCATCTGCTCTGTCAAAAAACAAAATTTTGATGTTGACTCTTGACAAAGGAGCATTAGATATCTCAATTTATATATCTTATTTTTTGTAATTTATACTTTTTCGACTTTTAACAAGTTGAGTAAAAGCTATGGAGTTCTTAGTTGACCTTGCCTGCTGGGGTCACCGATAGACTTGATGCTTGTATAAAAGTAGTTTCGAGCTAAAAGAGATTACCAATATGATATACTAAAATTCTTAAAACTTAAATCCAGTGACCCAGAAGGAAAGTTTAAGCCAAACCCTTCAGCCAAGAGTCCAAAATGAAAGTATAAAATACAAAAAAGAAATCATGAATCGCAGGAAACCATCTACTTGGGGACAAATATCATAATTTTAAGATCCAAGCTTTGAGAATATTAACTATAGGAGAAGCATTGTATACATGTATATACTGAGTTGTTGCTTCTGTTGAAGAACTAACTGAAATATTTCATTCACTTCTCTGTGTTAAACAAATACTACGTTAAAGTTGTTTCCACTACAGGATTGAGAAAAGAGTTTCTTTTCTATTTGTTCCCAAATTTATTGAGAATATTGAAACTTGTCATTTCCACCTTTTAATTTCGGTGCTCATTTCATCCAGGAAACATGAGTGAATTAAACTCATCTCCTGTCAGCGAAGGCCCTTGCCAGATTGTAGGTAAAACTTATAAAGAAAATAAAACCATCCCTAGAAGCCGGTTGCCACCATCTGATGTCACCCTGAAGCGCATTGGTTCAAGAACTAGCCATAGCAAACCGAAACTGCACATCAAGAAACCCTCTGATTGGAAAACTAAAATTACTGAACCCCAGCCAATCTATTCAAAGGTGGTTTCTGAAGATGAATCAAAGGCAATTAACTCCGAATTTCCAGGTTCAGTAGATGATGGATGTTGCAGTATTGTAAAGCAGGAAGCAAAACGAGTCCTCTTTAGTAAATGCCATGATGAGAAATCACATATAGTTGGTGGCTCGCGATCCATGTCTCGTGTAGTTCCGTTCATTGAGGATGAAAGTTGTGAGCTTAATGAAGTCAATGATATTGCTTACGAAGATAGTTATAGAAACCACAAAGAAGCAGAGAATCTATCTCTGATCCAAGAACAGCTTATGCATATTGAAAATCAGCAATCCAGTCTTTTTGCCCTTCTCCAGGTATGTTACTGAATAATATCGCTGTGTAGGGTACTAACTTTTTATTAGTTGTAAGCATGCAACAAAAGGTTATTTTGATGCATGTATGATCAAACTTCTACAGATAATATGCTGTTTGCAAAGCCTATGTAAGCAGTTCTACTTCTGTTTCTGTTTGTTGCTATATTTGTATTTGAAACTGATACGGTTGCTATGAGGTGTATATAGACAAACATAACTATAAAATATTACTCTGTTTTATTAATAAAATGACTGTTTTACGAAGCTATCTGTTATATTGATGTTCCATTGTTCCTAGAGGATATTAGTCAAAGGGTTATAATCTCTCCCTCCGTCTATCTGGGCCATCTGGCCAGTGTTTTTTGCCTTCGCATATTAGTTATTATTCTACTTCTAGTTAAATGTAAGAGAGAGAACTTTTTGTGCCTTATTTAATACTTTGAATATGTTACGTTGATAGTTTAATGAAACTCGTATAGTTGGCGGCCGTCATATGCCTTATTTGTCGCCTGATAAAGAATTAATGAATCTTAAGGTTGCTTATACTTTCCTATAATGATTCCAGAGGTACATTGGCAGTTCTCAAAGCGGAATGAACTCTTTAGCGACACGCGTAAATGGCCTGGAGATGGCACTGGATGAAATATCACAAAATATAGCAGTATCAAGTGGAAATGTATCAGACACGGACTCTTCAGGAAACACTTGCTGCATGCTGCCCCGTGCAGAATTTTTGAGTCCAAAGTTTTGGAGGAAAACAGAAGGGCAATATTCGTCTTCCAGAATATCTCTGTCCGGAAGAAAGCAATTAGCATATGTTGTGAGCGACTTGCCAAATAAAGATGCTGATGCTGAGAAAGTTAAACCAGATAATACCAAGAGTCAGCAGGAGAACGGGAATAATTATCCCAGGCCTAGTAGAATGCCAAAGAATGTAGTAGTTTCTGGTGGTAGTGGGCTTGATGGGGGCTCAGTTGAAAATTTTGCACGGTATTAAATCTAAGGTAATTAAACATCTTTCTATCATTCAGTTGTGGTATTTCACAATTTCACTATTCTCTTATTCTAACTAGAGTTTCAAGATTGCACCAATATTGCCAGTTCCTTGTTTGTATAAGATGGAACTTAAAGTAGACATTGTTTGCAGGTTCTAAAATAAAGCGTGGAACTTTTGGGCAACTCAAATTGTATATCCATCAGATCTGGGGTGAAGTTGTGTATCAGCTTTCTGCAGAGAGTAACACGGAATGGTGTAAATGTCACATGTAAAACTGACAGAAGAAGGAACTTGAAGCATATCCACATTGCTGAAATACGTGTACAATAACTGTGACATTTTTACGGAGTTGCATATTAAGAAGAGAGCCACTGATGGTGCATTTTGATATTGGATTTCACAGGCTTTAATTTTACCACGAACAAATAGGTAGATCCTGTATTGTATGGGAGATAAGTATTGTATAGTTGTGTTAAGCATCCCTTTGTGACTCACACTGTGGATATATTTAACGTTGTTCCCTCAGTAGTTGGTTACGACTTGTGGCTGCCAATGGAAATCAGGTTATGACTTGTGGCTGCCATTTGAAATCAATTGGCGAACGGAGTAAATTACTATATTAACTAGTCTGGTAGTATCTAAACAAACTTAAATATCCAGATGATAGGTAGATAGTCCTGGTCGTATACTATGATATACGGAGTAGTAGTATATAGTATTTATGGTCATGGTCCTCGATCCTCATGGAGAATGGATAAAATAGAGCTAAAAACAGAGATATGATACCTTGGTCCCTCGAATAAACTAGGGCCAATAATAGTACAACCCCAATGGGTCCATCATGGAACATTGGTAGTGGTCCAGTTGAATAAATTACATATCCACCCTGGAGAGCCCTTTGCATTTGTCAATCGAATCTTTCTACGCCCCGATTATCAATATACCCTTCTGTCAAAGACTCGTCAGCCGCAAACTACAAGTACACCACATATGACACAACATCATCATTCATCGCCTTTAATAAATTCGAATTGGTTTCTTAACAAAATTACAAAATTTAATTCTTTTATTAATATTTGATAAAATTGATTATTAAAGATGGATGGAGGGAGTGAGGGAGTATTATTATTGTTATTACGATTTTAGTAATTTTCAAATAATTTTTTCCCTCTTAAAAGAAGAGGATAATTATGTGTCTGTTTGAATAAGTGTTTTTTTTTAAAAATAAGTACTTATTTTTTAAAAAAGTAGATAAAAATGTACATTTTTTTATAAATAAGTATTATTTCTCAAGAATAAATTTAATTCTTAATTTATTTTTCAAAAAATAATTACTTATTTTAAATAAATAAATAAATATATATATATAATTTTTCCCCCAAACAAACACTTATTTCCGAAAAATCAGTTTAGCACTTATAATCTAATTATTATTATCCATAAGCAAGTCCTGCTCGTTGTTGATAATTCATTCATGCACACGGCTTATAAAAATAACCTTGGTAGTTGTGAAGTGATAATGTGACATGGGGGGTCAGGAATCACCTCTGCTTGGTTTGCTTTCAAGTGTAATAAATAAACAGTTAAATAGTAAAACCATCACGAGAAAGATTCCGCCTTTGACATTACTTTCACTGCGTCACCCTTTTCTTGCTTTGCTCACATTCACATTCACTGTTGGTTCTCCATTTTTGTTTGCAAGTTGCAACCATGCCCCTGCAGGCTGCAGTGTACAAGCTCTAATTTCATTTTAAAAATTTTACATTACACTTACATAATTATCGTTTAACCTTTATAAACTAAATACCCTTTCTCTTTGATAATTGACTGATTTTTTATATAAAAAGAATTAAAATAATGTTAGGGAGCTCAAAAATATTCTCAAAATAGTTTTCCAAATAATGTGACAATAATAATACTGACATGACAGAATGAAAAATTTAATTGATGAGATTAATATGAATATAAAGAGGGTACATCTCATTTATTATTTTTATATCTAATTAAAAAAATTTATTCTACTATCAGCACTATCAGAAAGATATTTTGGAAATATTTTTGAAATTTCTAACATTACTCGAAAAATAATGTAATAACAAAACAAGGATACATGTTAATGTTAATTAAATGCTCTAAAAAGAAAAAGAGGATTAGTATCATCGCCTTAAAAGCATATTAGAGTCTTAGACCATGTATTATCGTAGGTATATCGTGGATTATGTGTTACAAGACTATTTTAACACCAATAACTTACTATATTCCTTAAATGCGATTTCTTTTTGCACACATCAATCAACACCTTAAAAAAACTATACAATTATACATCCAAAAAAAAAACCTATACATCCCTCGAAAAGACGATCCAAAAAAAAAAACCTATGCATTCCTGAATAAAACAAAACAAATATTCCATATGTTTCTATATATTTGACGTTTTAGAGAACGTGTTTTGTTTTTATATAATTAACGTTCTCGTCTCTTAAGGTTGTCTAGGTGAATACTTTTCAAAATTACCCTTGTTTATGATTGATTCTTTTCACTTTTCAATATACAGATTTAAAAACAACTGTTCCACGCTATAATATACACAAATAAGGAGTAAATTTGTTTGTAATCCTGTATAATACTTTTTTCTTAATTTTTTATTGTAATAATAATAAAATTTGTATATAACATTCTTTTGTCACTAATATAATGATGATAAAAAAAATTAAAATTTTCAAAACGAAGATAATTATATAAAAAGATATTTTTGAAATTAATTTGAAAATTAAAAACTTCACTCAATTATTCATTAAAAAATTAAAATATATATTGGCTAAATTAAAATTATAATAACTAACTAATATAAAATATAAATTTAATTAAATAAAAAATATTAAAATAACACATTGTTATATATGATTGCTGAATTTACCCACAATACATTTTAACATTTTTTCATGTAAAAAATTTCTTTTTTTATAAATTCATATAATTTTTATTGTCATGATTATTTCCTTTTATTAGTTTTCTAAATTAAAACTATAATAACTAATTGACATACAATATAAATTTAACAAAATAGAAAATGTTAAAATAACATATTATTTTAAATGATTGACGATTTTACTTATAATTTATTTTAACATTTTGTATGTGAAAAGTTCTTTTTTTAACTTCACATAATTTTTACATTGACAATTATATTATTTTATTTATTTTCTAGTTTCAATGTTTTAAAGTTTATTTTCTAAAATATAATATAAAAATTATACACACACATATATGTAATTTTTTGGGTTAATTCAATGTACCGTAAATATATATATTTGGTTAGTTATATTGTATTAAAGGATCTAAAGTATAAGATGGAGAATTTAAAAAGAGTTAAACGTAAAGGAAGGATAAGAAGGGAATTGTGATAATAATCGCTCTCTTCATCCTTATTTACATGTTCATTTTAATTTTTTTTAAATTTAAATTGATTAATTTTTGTTTGGGATTTAAAAATTATTTATTTATAATTTTAGAAAATTAAAAAATATATTTTAAAGTAGATTATATATAATTTTTAATAATATAAAATTTCAATTGTTTTGAATTATATATTATTATTAAATTATCGTTAAAGATGAGTCAATTTGACTATACAAAAAGTAAAATATACATCTAAACAGAGACGTAGGAAATAAATACAAAATCAAATAAACCTTGATATATACAATTATACACAATGCATCATCAATAATAATAATAAGTGTTTAATGATCCTAAAATCATGATTAGATAATTATTTAAAATTAACATAAAATATTATAAATATATGTGTATGATTTCTAGTATTATAAAAATATCATTAAAATTTTATATTAAAAATACATATAATTTTAAGTAATTTATCTTCAATTAACTTCGGGAATTTTTTCCCTGTTAATATTATTATTATTATTATTATACGGAGTAGAATAAAGAAAGAACAGTCTCTGTCTCTCTCCCTCTCTCTAAAAAATAAGAAAGCACAGTCTCTCTCTCTCTCATCCGGTGTATTTTCAATCCGAGTCAATGACCCATATCCATTTTCTCCTTGATTTCCACTCAACACTCCACACCCACTAAACAAAATCATAACTTTAACCCCTCCAAACCATCAGAATGAAAATACAAACACTCTTCTTCATTATAGTCACCACAACTATCCCCTTGTTTTTATTCACTTCAGCCATTGAAGATGATGTTAAATGTCTTCAAGGTATCAAATCTTCATTCACAGATCCACAAGATAAGCTCAGATGGAGCTTTGACAACACCTCTGTCACTTCCATTTGTCAACTTACAGGAGTTTCTTGCTGGAATGAGAAGGAGATTAGGCTTATTAGTCTTCAACTTCCGGCAATGGGTCTCGCCGGAACCCTACCGGAATCTTTGAAATATTGCCGGAGTTTACAGACCTTGGATCTTTCTGGGAATCAGATATCTGGTATGATTCCTCAACAGATTTGTACTTGGTTGCCTTATTTGGTTACTCTAGATGTTTCAAATAATGATTTCTCGGGTTTTATTCCGAGTGCGTTGGTGAATTGCAAGTTTTTAAATAATTTGATTTTGAGTAATAATAAGTTGTCTGGTTCTATTCCTTATGAGATTGGAAGGTTGGATAGGCTTAAGAGGTTTTCGGTTTCGAATAATGATCTTTCCGGGGGGATTCCGGATGATTTGTCGAGATTTCAGGCGGGTGATTTTGAGGGGAATAATGGGCTTTGTGGGAAGCCAGTTGGTGGGAAATGTGGTGGTTTGGGGAATAGGAATTTAGCTGTTATTATTGCTGCTGGGGTTTTCGGGGCGGTGGGGTCGTTGGTTATAGGGTTTGGTTGTTGGTGGTGGTTTTTTGTCAGGGCGAATCGGAAGAAGACGATGGAGAGTGGTGGTGTCGGTGGAAAGGATGGGAGGAGTTGGGTTGAGAGATTGAGAGCTCATAGGTTTGGTCAGGTTTCGTTGTTTAAGAAACCCATTGTGAAAATTAAGGTGAATGATGTAATTGTGGCGACTGATGATTTTAGTGATGAAAATATTGTTGTTACGACGAGGACTGGGGTTTCGTATAAGGCTATTTTGTCGGATGGATCAGCATTGGCGATTAAGAGACTGAGTGCTTGTAAGCTTAACGAGAAGCAGTTTAGGTCGGAAATGAATCGGTTAGGACTGCTGAGACATCCTAATTTGGTTCCATTGTTGGGTTTTTGTGTTGTGGAAGATGAAAGGCTTTTGGTGTACAAGCATATGCCTCATGGTAGTTTGTATTCACTATTGTATTTGGGTACTGTGCCGACTAGTAATAGTTTCTTGCTAGACTGGCCTGCTAGGTTTAGAATTGGTGCTGGCGCAGCCAGGGGACTCGCTTGGCTTCACCATGGATGTCAGCCCCCCTACCTCCATCAAAATATAAGCTCAAATGCGATTCTTCTTGATGATGATTATGATGCTCGTATAACAGATTTTGGATTGGCGAAGCTTGTGGGTTCAGTTGACTCTAATGATAGTTCATTTGTAAATGGTGACTTGGGGGAGTTTGGATATGTGGCTCCTGAATATTCAAGTACTATGGTTGCTTCGATGAAAGGGGATGTTTATAGTTTTGGAGTAGTGCTTCTGGAGTTGGTGACGGGACAAAAGCCTCTTGAGGTGAGTAATGCAGGGGAGGGATTTAAAGGACATCTGGTGGATTGGGTTAATCATCTAGCTAGCGTTGGTCGAACTAAGGATGTTATTGATAATTCACTGTGTGGAAAAGGTAATGATGATCAAATCTTGCAGTTTCTAAAGATCGCTTGTACTTGTGTGGTGTCTAGGCCAAAGGAAAGGCCTTCTATGTATCAAGTTTACCAGTCATTAAGGAGCATGGGTGAGGATTACGGATGCTTGGAACAATTTGATGAATTTCCATTGAACTTTGGCAAACAAGAACATGACCACAAGGATTAGCTTGTGGTCATAAATGTGTACAAGCATACGGTTGCTAGCTTTCAACATCCTGCAATGACAAATTCCACAAGTAGGTTTTTCTTTGTATGCTCAATTATTAGACAAGGTTGTAAAATATAGTCGCCAGATGCCTGGACTTGCATCTCAAATTGCATGTGTTTTCATTCTTGCAGAAGCTACTGATGTATGTTCTAGATATTTGCAGCATAACCAATTATGTATGTTTCAAGCATATTCCTAGTTCTGCCGGATTTTTTTGTTCAGTCTGCTTTCCTGACGAGTATTCGCAAATAATTCCTCCTTAAACCAACATCTGTGTATTAGCAGAAGATGAGGGTGATAGTTTTTTGTATAATTTGAGAGAAAGAGAGAAACATGTTAGGGGTACCAAATTCTATCCCAAACTGGGCACTCTTTGGTGGTAATATTTGAATGGCTACCATCTCTTTATACTTTTTTGAGATGCATATGAGAACTACTGGTGTTGCTAAAAAACAGAACTATATGAAGACGTGCAGCAATACAACATGCCCCAGAGTTTAGAGACATTTGCTATTTTTGAAGAAAGATCCTGCATATTAGGTTTATTAAACTGTTTTCGGTTTGTAGCACGCCACGAGCACTGCAACTATATTAAATACAGTAACAAAATTGATTAAAAAATTATGTTATTAAGTTCACTTATTGTTCAAGTACTTTAATTAAAACAAGATTAAATAGCCTACTAATTATCTACTAAATTAAAAATAATTGAAATTCAGGATGACCAACCCCTTTCTTCTAGTGTTTTAAATATCAACATAGATTTTTTTGGCCAAAATCTGATACTAATTTAGGAGTAGCCCGAAGTAATTACAATCGTCTGATTTACGGATCCCATATCTTTGTACATCTAATATTACAATTAGTAGATAAACAAACAAGGCCATTAGAAGAATAAATAAAATTTGTACCAGTAACATCAAACATGTAGCGGCAGGTAGAGCTTCTAGGACATCAATGTATTTGTTTCGAATTTTATAGCTTACTCCCCCCCCGGCAATTGACAATTGGTGTGGTGAGTTACTGAGTTGGATATGATGGGTATTTAATATAATTGATCGCCACAATTTGCTGACTGATTTTAATAGGAGTGGTTAATGGTTATACGGGTACAAAAGAAAGTATTTCAAAGGTAATATCATCGTGTGTGTGACTGTGTGTGTATATAGAATTATGAGCCCAAATATCACATTTTTACGCCAAATGGCCCCTCACTATCATGTGGCCAAGTGTGGCAAGGCAACGGGTTTTGGGATAAACGGCAGCTAAAGTTGCGTTTATAAATTTAATCCAATAATTCTCATTCTAATCTAATGACCCGACTAAGACCCATATTCATTCATACTCTCACACTCCCATGCACTTGCACTCTCAGTCCGTTCCGTTCCGTCCCCGAGAGAACCTCGCCGGAATATTCTCACCGTGAAAAAAGCATTTCCGGCCATTTAAACCACCCCACCAAAAGCCTCCGACGCTCTCCCTCTCTACCTCACCAACGGCATTTTCTTCAGTCTCTTCTTCTCCGTCGCTTACTATCTCCTCCACCGGTAGCGCGACAAGATTCGATCGTCCTCTCCACGTCGTCACTCTCTCCGAGAGGGTTTCGATTACGATTCGATATTGGGTCAGTGTTGTGAGATGCCAATTGGATATGTACAGATTCCAGTTGGAATTGCAGGCCCATTGTTGCTGATACCAAATGTGTAATGGATTTTGCGTTACTGGTCGTAACGGATCTTTATCTTGCGTTTACCCTTGCAACGAGTCTTGAAAAAGCGTTTCTGAAGCCCCATTAGAAAAGGAAAGCATAAACGTGGTATGAACTTACGTCTCCGAACTGCACGCAACTTGAAGCTGCGTTTCCGCCCCAAGGCAAGTTTAACTTGCGTTTCTGGTTTTTTTTTATCAATAAAATAATTACATGAAATTACTTGGGAAGCAGAAAAACGAACTTTCAGCTAACAAATTGATGTTACCTTCTACCCTAATCAAGATGAAATTTCTGGTTTCAACTCGTCAGCGCCATGGACATTAAACGGTGAAGCCATGAAGGTCAATTAACAAATTGATGTTACCTTCTACCCTAATCAAGATCATCCTCAGTCTTTAATTACTTATCTTAATTAATCAAATTTTAAGAAATTTTTTTCAATAAAAGTTTAATATTTAATATTTTTTTATACAATTTGAGACAGAGGGACCGGATGGAGTAGTATAACTGATAGGGCTTAAAAAGTCACAAAAAATGGTTTATCTTGGTATTTTAAAATATTTTTATAATATGTGTTATATATTAAAAATCCTTTTGGTATATAAAAAAAATCATCTTTAAACGCGTTTTTTCATTTTTTGAATAGTTAGGTTTATAAACTTATAAAGTGAGTATCTTGTTAGCCGTGTTGCCCATATAATTGTGACTACATTTAAAAATGATCAACGTATTCAATTATTCCAAAAAAATAATTTTATTTTTCATAGACAACTGAAATACTCTAATATGCCAATTCCTTTATATTTTTTTTTAACTTGCACTAAAATTGGTCAAAACATTAAATCATATTATTTATTTAATATTATAGTTGTATTTCACACAAGTAGACTAGAAAAAAGTGATATTTTGAAACTTTAAATCCAGCATCAGACTATGTAGTGATTAAACCTTGTCTTCTAATACTCTATCTTCTTTTCTTTGACAGACTGTATCCATCTCATTCTTATTGATTCCTACAGAGAGGTTTATCCTTGGGCAGTTCTGCTTGACTCTTAAGGGAAAAAAACAGCTGTGGATTCTTGATTCATCCTGGCATAAATGCTTGTGGACCTTATTAATTGGATTTATTTGTACTAAAAAAGCTTATACCAACACCAGCTTAATTATATAAATACTTGTCTTCGTTCTCACTGATATATATAAAGTTGGGTACGTAGATTTTCAGCTCCTTTATACAATCTTATTATTGTACTTCTACACGTGTCTTTTATTTATTGTTAAGCATTTCATTTCAGTTTACAAAAGAACTAGTTATTTGCAAACTTCCAAAAAGAGATTCAAGACATTTTGTTGTGTTGATATCATAAAACACTGCCCAGTACCGAAAAGGATAGAAATGCTTGAACATGATGATTCAATTGATGCTAGGGACTATCTGACAAAAAAAAATTGATGGTAGGGACTAGGGAGGCATAGTCCCTACTCCCTCACCATGCTTTTCCTTTCAATCCCAAACCCTGCATGTGAGGAGGGTCAGTTTTAACGTTTGGGCATCTGTGTGTGTATTGCAGTTCTGGACAATTGAACACACAATAATGGTATCCTTACAAGTCCATGCCCACATTCCCACATGTTTCTGAGCCCACCCTCTGCGGGGGCATAGATGATAGATGCTCCAAGATCTCTACTGGACAAGCTGCGCTTCCAAGTTCCAAAGAAAAATTATAATTGGTTTGCCTATGTGACAAGAAGCAATACATGCCGTTGATTGATAATGCAGTGGGAAGAAGGAATCATTCTCCAGACAATGGTTGCAGTTAGAACCCTCCAAAAACTAGAAATAACAGTTTAGGTATTTAAAGACAGGTTAAAAAGGGGAATAATGACAAGTAAAATATGATACATGACATTAAAAAAGAAAGAGCAGCTAACCAAGTCAAAATAAAAGAGAGCAAATACATTTGAACCCTGAAAACAATATATGAACGGCAAGCTCAGATACACACAAGTCCACAAAACTACACCTGCTATATCTCCTATTAGAAAAGACTAAAACACATTCATGACCACTGCTTGCATTATTTTTTTTGCGAGGATCTTAGACAAAATTTATAACATATCCAGAGTAGGAAATGTGCTTTCTAGCTGAAAACTGTAAAATTACAGAACACAATAATAACACGTTGTTGCTGCATCCCCACCCACCTACCAACCTTCTCTTTTTTATTTTCTTTTTCCTTTTTTTGGGTGAAAATATACACAACAAAAAAGGCCTGCTGCGTCAATTCTCTGAAGAAATTTCTACTTGAACACATTGTCTGCAGCTGAGCAGAAAAAGAAAAGAAAAAGTAGAACGATATGACAGTGTCCCTCAATATAAAAAGGCAAAAAACTCCTTTTACGACACATCTACATTGACCTCATGGCAAGTGAGGATTACAACAGCTGTGGATGATGGATTGAGATCATAAAAAGTAATCAGGAGTTTTGCGAGTAGTGTCAGGCTCAATCTGTCGAGGTGCTGGATCAAACTGAAGGAAATTTTGGTCCATGTTCTCCCCAATTTCTAGAATTGCTGCCATGTTTCCGCATCGGTAACAATAGTTTGGAGCACTAAATACCGTCACCACATTCTTGTCCTGAAGTACATGGATGATATGAGAGCCAAGAACATTTATAAAAGGAATAAAGAACTTTAAAAGTTCATTCAGGTTCACAAACCTGACACCAGTTAAAACCTTCCATAACAAGCTGGTGAGCTCTTGAAATCAGAGAAAGTCCATTAGTATGGTTAAATTGAGATGCTATATCCTGTCCAAAAGTATAACCAGCTCCACGTGGTGATATTCCCCACCCACAACGATCATCTGGATCTGACCACAGAAGGTCACACATTGGCCCTTCATGAGGAACCTACCAACACAACATTAAAACATTTAATTAGCAAGACAATAAACTATTAGCATTGTTTACTATAGATTATTTGCATCTTTCTTTCCTTAGGGAAAAGGCTAAGCGGGAAACACAGGCATTGGATCAGAAGTTTACTTTATACACTTCATAGGCAGACTGCATGCCTTTTAATTATGGCATCTAGACTCCCAATGGTATTATTGTAGGTTCATCTTAAAAATCTTATACTACCCAAGAAATGGGATTGTCTTGGGAAAAAAGCATTACAAGACAAACTGAAAAGACAGTACAAAAGATAGAGCAATGGCAATAAAAAGATATTCTGAACAAAAAGACTACAGATTTCATATAGATACAAACGACATCGAAACTATATAAACCAGCTTACAAATTTTAGTGTACCTCTTGTATACGGTCCAAGGATCGGATATTGTCTAGCGTATCAAGAGATGGTGAAAGTCCTCCATGCAAACAAAAAATCTACAAAAGCAAAACGATAATGATGTTCGATGTTGTAAAGATGATAAAAACAAAGCAATATCGGATTCAACTCAAACCTGACTCTCGATCAGTGCTGTAAGAGGAAGATAATCAAACAGGTCAGTGAAATGCTTCCACACATTTGCATTTCCATACTTCCTCAAGCATTCATCATAGAACCCATAACTGCAGAGGGAAAAATTAAAATGAAATTATTCGTGTTCCAAGCTAATTAAATGGAGGAACAAGGAACACCGTGGTGGTAATGGTAAAGGTGTATCCCTTCCCATGGCTTGATCATCGGTTCTAATTCTCAATAATAGAAAATGTATAAATATATATTTTTTCCATTTAATAGTCTTAACCTCATACCAATCATCCAGGAACATTTGCATGGTTCATTTGCCCAAATTCATGTTATTTAGATTTATCTTCTCAGCACATTCACCCATCAGAAAATATACAGAAATTGGCATCCTTAATTCCCTATGCATTGCATTTCTTTACTTAAACGGTATAGCACCATAGCTAAACTAACAACCTAAAATAAAATTTTGATAATAATCCCCTTCTTAATAATTTTCTTTCTATATATGTCATCCCTCTTAGGGGTCGTTTGGTTCATGATGTGGTATGAGTTTGGTATCAGGAATCGGATTAGGGTGGTATGATGATGAAATTTCATTATTGATATCATGTGTTTGGTTTAGTTCTGGAATGAAATTATTTAATATAAAGTATTATTGAATTAATAGTTAGATAAATTTACTTTATTATATAAATAATTTTTTTTTTAATAGTAATCCTTGATTGTATATATTATTATTTTTTGATTATTAATAATGTTAATTATCAATAACAAAATAATAATATTAAAATTGATACTCATACCCTTCACTCATACCCACCTCCCCCCCTTGGGTATCAAAAACCCATACCTTGTGGGTTTAAGGTATGGGGTTGAAATTTAAAAAAATTGAAACAAACACCATGTATGGGTTTTATCCATCCTAAACTCATACCTCATTCCAGAAACCCACGAACCAAACGACCCCTTAATTTATGGAGCTTAATTATAGCATTCTACCATCCTCAGACTTCTGAAGTATAGAAAATACACTCAAGCAGAAGGACACTACAACTATATCAGGTTTCTTGCCAAGATATGGGCAAATGAATGCCCACATACAACGAATAAACAAAATACTTTTCAGCCCATCTTAGAAGCACTAAATATATATAAAAGTACAAAAGTATGAATGCTATTGGAGAACCCAAGACTTTGTCTAGGGAGTCGTGGATGTTAACTGTAAAGCCCTATGGAGAACTGAGAGGAGAATTAGGAGCATCAAGGCGTTGAGCAGAATATGTATTACACAGTTCCATCAAGATGAGAATAATCATTCAGCCAAGCAAGAAAAGGAATGCTGAGGTTTTTAATTTCAGTAATAAAAGAATAAAATTTATATCTAGCCAGTTAGGATTCATAGTATTTTTTTGCTAATTGATATATAGTCTTCACAAATATTAACATCATAGATGTCTGAGAAGATACTACTGCAGAAAACTGGGCTTTTATTAATTTAAAATGTTAAAAGCTTTCATGTTATTATAATGACATACAAAGTTACAAACATATATTGTACATGGATAAACATGATTTAATTATTAATCAGCATAAGTTCCAAAACCAGATATTAAGCTTTCATGTAATTAAAACTGACAAGAAAACATAACTTGGACATGGATTAAACACAATTTCATTATCTTTATAGTTGTTCTTCAGCATAAGTTAGAAATCCAAATATTGCGACAGACTATCAACATACACGTAAGCATAATAAATATAACTGATAAAGAGAAGGTCCGAGTCTTACACTTGCGTTATTTGCCGGCTTTCGTGATTCCCTCTAAGTATCGTAAGTCTATCTCTGTAACGGACCTTTAGAGCCACCAATAGGGAGACAGTCTCCACCGAATAGTATCCACGATCTGCATTAATACATAAAACAAAGATTGTTTATAAAGCAAGGAAACGAATTACAGTTTAGGACTATATTCTTCATTGCTAGGTGGCAAAGAGAAAAAAAGCAAAACCGTATATCGCCATATAGCATCAAACTAAGAGGATACGGAGCATAAGTAAAGGAACGGCTAATAGAAATAACATATATCAAGATACATTAGTTAAAGATATGAAGATAGCATTCATTAATATGTTAAATATACTCACTTCTAAGGTATATGTAACCTTTTGACTCGTACGTGATGAGGAACAGAAGTGAAGAGTTCATGTTATTGATTAGTACATATAGATTTAGTGCAGAGATATATAGATTTATCTATATATTTTATATGTAGGGTTAGGAATTTATTAAGCCTTAGTCCATTAGGTTGTATTATTAGGATTTTCAATTCCATTATTTAAGTGATGTCATCCCCTACATATTACTTAGACTTGATTATTGGAATATTATTAAATATTAAATTGGGTCTCATTATTGGGTTGTAATCTATTGTTTTTATCCTATCCGCGGTTGGAAAACCCTTGAGGTAGTGGGTGTTTTGCGGTTCATCCATCTAAGTTCTAACTTTTAGTTTATATATTCATTATTATACAAATTGTCCTGCATCAAATGCATCAAATGTTATTGTGAAGACAAGATGTTTGAATACGAGTTTACAGCGAGGCAGTCAAATAAATCATACTAGTATGAGGTTGAAAACTTGAGACAGATGTACAAAATTGATTTGAGCAAAGAGAGTTATTAACATGCATAAGAGAGACAAGGTAGAATTCTTGAAACTCTTATATCTCAACTTCACCCTCCGGAGAATATGAAAATAGTCAAAGGGGATGAAATTGCAATGAAAATCAAGCATGTTGAAGACACAAATACTAAAGATCCAATTGAGGAGGTTAAAGTTAAACAAGTTGAGGATATAGAAGTCGTGAGTGAGGATCAGGTTGAAGAAACCAAGCCTAACGTGATTGTTTTCAAGTTTTCAAATAGTTGGGGGATGTAAACTCTAAAGGGGTTGTTGATGTTATTCAGTTTTCCATCTCAATCATTTTTTTTTGAAGAAGTGAAAACAGTTTTTCTTCGTTCTAGTTCATTCATGCACGTTCTAGTTCATTCATGCACGGTACTTGCCTTGTACAAAATTCGTGGTCGAGTTTTCTCTCACAAAGGGAGAATGACACGGAACGGAAGTGAAAAGTTCATGTATATGTTATTAATTAGTATACATAATATATTTATCTATATGTTTTATATGTGGGGTTGGGAGTTTATTAGGTAGGTAACTTATTTATAATAAAGCCCAATTATTATCCGGTCTTAGTCCATTAGATTGTATTATTAGGATTTTTAATTCCTATGTAAGTGATGCCATCCCCCGCATATTAATTAGACTTGATTGTTGGAATATTATTAAATATTAAATTGAGTATCTTTCTTAGGTTGCGATCTATTGTTTTTATCTCTTCTGCGGTTGGGAAACCCTTGGGGTAGTGGGTGTTCTGCAATTCATCCACCCAATTTCTATCTTTTAGTTTATAGACTAATTGTTATACATGTTATCCTGCTTCAGTACGGAACTTTAAATATCTCCTATCAAAAACTGTATCACACTATACAGTATACATCATCTCATTTAAATGACACTAGCAACTTTGGGTGAATAGAGAACATTTTCAAGTTGCTACAAAATTTAATCTCCTAATTTAATAATTTAGGGGATATCAAGAATTCAACTTATTGCCATCCTGAGTACTACAAAAGTCGTCAAAAACTCTTCCCATTAGTTTGCTTTGCCTATCCCTCTTCTCTTATCAAAGAGTAACATGCTCTACCTAATTTAACACTCCTCTCTTTACCACACCTCACCCGTTGTCATTCAGCAAACTAAGAGTTCACCATTGTATGGAATAGAACATGATTAACTCCACCGATTCATCAAAAAAGTTCCACATGACACAAAATTCAACTAGCTGATTAAACAAAACACATGGCTCAATTCCGCAATCAAACGAAAACACATCAAAATCCTTACTCAACTCCGCAATTAAACAAAAAACATAAAAATGCTGGCGAAACAAAAACAATTCAAAATCACAAAACAACATTAAAAAAACACGAAAAGCTCACCAACATAATCTCCCATAAAGAGGTAATTAGTATCAGGAGTGTTTCCGCCGATGCGAAAGAGCTCAATGAGATCATAAAACTGTCCGTGAATATCACCGCAAACGGTAACAGGACACTTAACAGGCTGGACATTCCATTCCTCAACCAAAATAGCCCTAGCTTGATCACACAGCGTCTTCACCTCTCCTTCACTCAACGCTTTACATTCCATCAATTGCTCGATCTGATGATCTAGATCCGCGTGCGAAGGCATCTCTCTATCTATCTATCTACTTTCTCCGATCTATTTATTCATCACATCCAAATTTAATCAACAATAATACATACATATATACATATATAGTTAGTATACTTACCGAGTCTCAACAGCATCAGAGATGAATCGGTCCGGTCGGCGACAAGTTATCGTCTCATACGTCTCTTACATTCATCTCTCGTACTTTCTCTCTCTACGAATCATTATTTTCTTATTTATGCTATTTATACTTATTTTATTATAATATGTGTTTTATTTTATAAGGCTCGAATAAATCCTTCAAATTAAAACTAACGATTCAATATAGTCCTGATTAATTTTTCTTAACTATGATTAGAAAATTATTATATTCATGTATATTGTGATATTAATATTTTAAAAATATATCAAAATATTCTAATTTTAATATTATGATGTTAATATTCATGTATATCATAACAATACTGTTACAAGAAAAAGTATATCAAAAAATATTTATATTCTAATTAAAACTTATCTTTAAATAAAATATATAAATTATATATAAAAGTATTTCTATATATATCTATATATATCTATATCTTTAAACACGAACACATATAAAATATGTGAAAAATTATATAAAAGTATTTCTACACAAGATTATAAATAAATTAAAATCATAAATATAAAAATAAAAATAAAAATAAATTCTAATCATATAAATACAATATTAAAGTAAAAATAATAAATATTAAAAACAAATTCGTACATTATATGAAATGTAAGAAATTGTGCATATTTGTCTATATATATCTATATATGTATGTAAGTAAATGTGGTGTTTGTATGTATTATAGTTTAATATTAAAATGTCACTCATATTTGATTAATTATTAAAAATATATAAATATTCGTCGAGTAAGTAGAGTTTAAAAATAAAATACAAACTAACATGTAAATGTTTAAAAATTAAAAATTAATAGTTAAATAATTAAAAAAGTACATACATACATTAATATTAGTTAAAAACTTGTTTATTATTTTATAAAATTATTTAATAAAAATTTGTACGCTGCTGCTGCCTCCTGCTGTGGCGGTGTGTCACGATTTGCATGTAATGTGATGTTTGTGGCAACTAAAAATGGATGGCTGGAATTGAATTAGTCTAAATTTAGATAAGCGTGTGAAGACCGAAAACTGACTGTCATTTAAAATTATTATTCATAATTACTCTTCCCGTTTCAAATTAATTAATTATTTTCACTTTTATACATATTTTAAAATTAATTATATAAGTATATAAATTATTTTCAAAAGTTTAATATTTGAAATTTTACTAACGATTTAAAAAAAAATTATATAACTATATGATCAATATTTTTAAAAATATACATAAAAATTAAAATGGACAAATAATTTAGAATAAATGTATTTGTGAAAATTTTATTTTTATATATTTTTTTTAAAAAAATTCTAAACAAAAATATACTAATGCTTAAATTATTATTAGGAAATTCTTTTAAATAAATAATTTATACAAATTACTTATTTTATACCTTAAATTACGTTAAAAAAAAATTAAATCAATACTTATTTTATATTTTTTGTTTAATAAATGACATTAGAGATGGACTACCTCCTCCATCGTTCAATGAGGGATGTGAGAGCTCATATATGATATGAAATATATTTTTAATCATATATATAAAATAATATGAAAAAGAATATGAAACTATTTTTATAATAATTATGAAAGATGAAATGAGAATAAATATTTTTATTTTAGTCAGACCCAAAATTCTTCTATTGTGATTCTATCTTTGATTCTTATTCTCGAACGTTAATACTCCGTATTTCATAAGATTAATTTATAATTCATATTAATGTTATGAAATTATTAATATAACCAAAAGTTTTTATCAAATATGGCCCAATACGCCAAGTGTGAGTGCGTGACCCATATTTTTGCAGATAAGTTGTACCAAATTATTAATCAAAATTATTTAGTTTGAACATTTTTAACTTCAGTATTTCTATCCGGAAGCGGACTTGAAATTACTAAATTTCATACTTTAAAAAGTAATTTAAGAAGTAAGATTAAGTTCCTTTTATTATTAAAAAAGATCCATTTATTTTGGATAAAATATCTCTTTCAAAAGTAGTTTTTCATTTGTGTTCATCTTAGATTTATTTTCCTATTTTTTTTGTCAATTCAGCTTATGTTAATTTTTTTCATGAAGGAAAAAAAAGGTTCAATTTTGGAAAATATTTTAAATTTTGTTATTAATGTAAATGGGGTACAGGAAAAGTTACAATATAGGTCACAAAGCCAAAACTTGCAGATGAATCGCAGTGTTAATGGCATAGGACCAATATCCGGCAAAGACAGCCAGTGAATATATACAAAACATAGGGAAAGCCGTAAAGATCCTCAAAATATATACAAAAACTACGATACGATTACGTGTAGCACGAGTAATGATGAAATGATCAGGGTAATATGTTTTCTTTAATTTTGATTAGTTTTGAAAAATAAATAAATTAAAATTTATCATTAAATATTTTTAATTTCGAATCTTCCCCCGTTCCGATTTCATCAGTCCAGCTACGTGCATTGCAACGGGACCAAAAGACGACCAAAACTGTAAAAGAAACCAAAAAGACCAGCAAAACCCTTTTTCTTTTTCAGGTACTACAGATAAA
Organism: Oenanthe sinensis; assembly: GCA_028671895.1. Classification (NCBI taxonomy): domain Eukaryota; kingdom Viridiplantae; phylum Streptophyta; class Magnoliopsida; order Apiales; family Apiaceae; genus Oenanthe; species Oenanthe sinensis. The sequence continues at coordinate 35,667,457 of CM053812.1, read as the reverse complement.
GGGCTTTAATTATCATGCATTTACTTTAGTCTGAACACATGCAGTCACGTTCTACATTTTAATTACTCAATCAGTTCAACTAACTAAAAAATTAACTAGGAGTGAACAATATTTACAAGAATTTAATGATTATATATGAACATGTTTTTATAAATCGATTTAATTTATTTTATAAATAATTAATTTATAACGTGAAAATATATGTTTTATATAACTTACTCCCTCCGTTTCATATTAGTAATCCACTTTCAATCACAATTTTGTTTTAAAATAACTGTCCACTTCAACTTTTAATATAAAATTTAATATAGTTGTATTTTCAAAATCAACTATATTCTACATATCTCTAATTTATATTTTCAAGATGAACTTCATGTCATATGTTATATTTATTCAATACAATAAATATGAGTACAACTAGTCAATAATAAATTTTCTTAATATGCATTATTTTTTGAAAGTAGACTATTAATATGAAATGGAGGAAGTAATTTATATCGAATTGGGTTTATATATATGGCAAATCATATCTTCTTGATCTTCATCATTTTTTGACAAGACGGGATTAAGGTGCATCAGTAGTTAAGTATCACCAATTAAAAATCCGCTCGATTAATTGTTTAGTTATTAACTGGAAAAAAAATTAACTAAGAGAAATGTTAGGTACCAAAAATTTTCCCAATACTCAGTGAGTCACGTAACTTTCCGAATGGATCCCCATGTATACTCGCTCACAAATCAAAATTTGTCATGTGTCATACCATACCATTTGAGAAAATTTTGGTTACCTAACACTACTTATTAACTAAAAACATAATACTTTTACCATTTATAAATCAATCATTTTAGAAACTAAATCAAATTAAAACATGCTCTAAGCAGTTGCGTTATATATTACATTGTCTTCTACATTTGTGTGGGAAGTATATGAACCTTATTTTCATTAAGCTTGCCCCGGGGGTCTTCCTGAATTTCCCGCTTCCCTGCAGTTTAAATGATAATATATACATTAATACACATATGTATGTGTTGCTAAAAACTGTAAAATTGGAACCTAATGGTCAAAAATTCGACAAGAGTCTAATTGTTACGACAACTTAATTTGGAGTAATTAATAGAATAATCGATAATTTATATAGAGAGGAACATTAATCAGATATATAATAATATGTATATTATTAACTTTTAAATTTTGTTACAATAATTATTTATTAATCAATATTACAGATATAATTTATAACTTTTGAGATAATACGTGTTTAATCAAAATATTTTTATGTATCTAATGATTTATTAAAAAAACATATCGGAATTCAGAGATCAACAAGTGACCGTTGAAGTTTATCAAACTATCTGCGAACAAAGTAGCTCATCATATAGCTAGACACAGTTGTTCTGATAGGTGGAGAATGGATAATGTCCATTAGAAATTTTTACATGTATTGCTAAACGATTTGAAATCTCAATATACCTTTTCTTCGGTTCATCCTTCGGAACCATACCGCATCCCGGATATCGTTCAAGTAAAATATGTAAGGATTAATAAAATTTGTATTATTAAATCGACAAAGCATCTAGTAGGAATTAATTAGAGGATTGATGTGATCTAGGTAATATTAATGTAGCCTTGTACTTATTTTTGTGCATGCCAATATAAGTGATATATAAATGATTTTGTTGTTGTTCTAGCTAGTTTACTTTTGTTTTTGAAGAATAATTAATTACAGCACAAAAGATTAGAAGAATCTCTTATTTGTGTGTTATTGGGGTAATTAATTTAGAGAACAAATTAAAGTGGCACCTATTCATTTACACTACTTAAAGATTGATCCAATTAGTGACTGAATAAAACAAAAGATCAATTTACCTTCTTTTTAACTTTATAGGCGTGAATATTAAAAATCTGTAAGTTGAATAATGATGCCATGCATATTAGGACACAATAGATATGAGAATGTAGATAATTACCAAGTACTACAAGCTACATCTGATTAGTTATAAGGTTAATCATAATTTATATCATATATAGTTCTTATAATAAGATGTATTTACTTATGAAATATTTCTTCATTCTTATTTTATCTTTTGACTTTTGTTGTGTTGATTAGAATTTGTTTGCATGCATGCGTGAGATATTTGGTGCTAATTGGATATATGAGTCTATTACTCATAATTAATTTGTTTCGCTATTCTAAGCGGTGTAACGAAGAACTTGTTACTCTTAACTCTTGGGCTCAGGAATTTCTATATAACTTAAGTGACACAATAAAAGTTTTTTCGATTCTTTTATTAACAGATTTATGTATCGGATTCCATTCGCCCCATGGTTGGGAACTAATGATTGGTTTTGTTTACAAAGATTTTGGATTTGCTCGTAATGATCAAATTATATCTGGTCTTGTTTCTACCTTTCCGGTCATTTTAGATATTCTATTTAAAATTTGGATTTTTCGTTATTTAAATCGTGTATATCCGCATAAATATATTAGCTAGTGTCGTGTGCACTTTTGTTTTACTTAAAAGATGGCGTTAAAGGAATTAGGCATATATACGTACCGATTATGGATGGGGTCAGGGCCATTAGGCACTCGTCTTTTGCTCATGTTGTAGTTGAAAACTGAGTTTGGACCAACAGCTTCCAGCTTCTCAACTGTATGATCTATCACCTTGATCACTTTGAAGCTTCTTCCAGCTTCTGACTTGGACAAGTTGATTTGGTTTGTTTCTGATTTAACACTTTCTAACATCCCAACCACCAAACACAAAACAAACCCTACCAATATTAGCATGCCAATATTAGCACCACCATTTCCCATATCTCTCCGGCCACCTTCTAATTAATGCACACAACACTGACAGTGACAAAGGCTTTGTTCTTCAATTCTAGCTAGCTACATATACATGCATGTATGCATATATGATATTTCAGTATATAATGATATATATATATATATATATATATATGTTTTTTTAGAAGCTTAGATTGCAGGTCAAAATAATTAATTTGGTGCATGTAATGTTTTAATTTCTCAGAGAGTGAGAGAAGGGAAAAAAATAGAGAAGCAAATGAGTAAAGTTTTACTAGCTAGCCAAGGCAATTGTGCAATTTTTTTTGGGTAGCTAGCTTGTACTTGATAATTCGGGGGTGCTAGCTTTTCTTTATAGGTTGGAGTGTGATTCCATACGCTTTCCACTTTTAGAGTAGCTTGTGACTGGATATAACTGTCAAGATTGTTGATCTCTTGAACAAATTTTCGAACCTACACTAGATATCTATGACTAATTGACTATGTGTATTCTGGTGATCGAGTATGTGTTAATTGTATGTATTGTACGTATATACTGCTAGATAAAAGGAGAGGCCGGAGAAGCTTATAAATTGCTTTTAAATGTGTACGAGACAATTAGGTGCCAATACGGCATTAATCTAGCTAGTACTGTTGTGTGTATTTCATGCAATCTCTATACGCACCATAATAAAAAGTGCTCAAGAATAATCGATCATTCCTAACGGACAATGTAATGATAGATGGCTGGCTAGATTCTTTAGCAAACCCACTCAAAGCGGTCAGCAATAAAATCTGAACCGTCTTGGCGTTTGTGCTTCCTCCGATTCTGTACATTCAATAAATTAAAGAGAATCTTATAATCCGTGGGGAAAAAAACCTAAATAAAAGCACTAATATATTTTAGAAAAAATTGTGATAATTAAGAGTTGTGGGTCGATTAATCTATTTCAATAAATAAAAATATATATATATATAAATATTTGAAGTGGCTTTTGCAAATTTATTTACCTTTAACTTATATAAAAGAGTAATGCTAGACGTACCGAAATGGATCCCAAAATTATTTTCAAATTACACGTGACATTCTTTTATCGGTGGGATACATATTAATGCATGCGGACTCCATACTATTTTTTAAAAAATGACCAATAACAAATTAATAACTCATCATTTGGAATATCTTGTGGGACAAATTTAGGACCTCTAACATGAAATATACATACAATTAATGTTTTCTTTTACCGTTACTTTTAAGGCATGAAACAGAGCCACAAATGTAGAATAATTAAAGTCGGCTCCGACATCTTACTTGCTTAAAATGTTATGCGAGAACTGTACAAGTTTGTCACTTGGCCATATATGGAGTCATTTTAATTTTTAACTGTTCTACAAAAAAAATGCAACTTGGTTGTCTTTATCAGTCTCAAGTCTCAACTCTCAATGCCTAAAGTTAGACTGCAATCGTGTAATTTTGTGTATTTTAATTTAGTGTACTTTCATATTTTTGTGTATACTCATAATTAAAATCAAAATCAACTCGAAATCATTTCGTGTACTCATAGCTAAAAGAATTAAACAAGTTTAAAAATAAAACTTCAAAATAAAAGGAGGTCAAAACTCTTAAATTTTAACAAACAAATAGTTATAATATATGTTTCAAGTTCTTAACCAGATTACGTGACTTTATATTGATAATTTATTTCCCACTTCTCACTTGCCCAGTTACCCATTCTTTAAAATTGTTATAATATATGTTTTAAAAAATATATATATTATGTATATAATATATATTATATATTATGATATAATATATATTATGATATAAAAATAAAAATGATATATATAATATTTTATGTATTTTCGTGTATCAAAATGAAAACCCATATCCGATACTAAATTTATCGTGTAATTTCGTGTTTGTGTACTTTCGTGTTTCGTGTATCAAAAATCAAAATCAAAATCCATATCCATTTTTTTAATATCATATCGTATAGTATTCGCGTGTCATGTGTCAAATTGTCAGGTCTACCTAAAATGCATTAAAAACAATATTATTTCCGGACCGAGGGATCAAATGATTCCCAGCTTCAGTCACACGTTTATTACACAATCATCTGCTACGGTTGAAGATTACTCTTCGGTTATCGGAAGAGTACGTACTAGTGAAACTTTTTATTTTGAATAAAATTGTTTTTATTTATGAAACAGAAAAGAAAATTGTATATTATTTACGGATTTCAATATAAACTAGTTTTTTCACTCGTGCAAGGCACGAGATACTCTAGCATATATATTTTATAATAGATTTAAATTTTTTATTATAAATTTATGAGTAGTATACATATAAGTATATAACTGAATTGATTTTTAAGTGATTGTCTTATTTTGATTATTAAAAGAGCTTGTCAATAATAATAATATAATATATCACTTTTAGAAGATGAAAAATGCATAAAGAATAAATTTAGAATTTAAAAATATTTTTTATTTACATAGATTTATATTTTTAAATAATTATCATCTTCTTTAATATTTATCTAAAAAATCAATTCTAAATCTTACGGCGAGTAGAGGTGAAGTACTTAAGTATATAACAACAATAATAATATATTAAATATAAGGATATAATAGAAATAAATTAGGTTAAATAAAATATTTTTCTAAAATAGTGTGTCGTGATATTTTATAATATAAACATTAAAAAGTAAATAAGAAGTAAAATATTAATATTATATAATATAAATGGATTAGAAAATAAATAAGATGAATACTTACAAGTTAAAATAGTAAATTAGAGATTAATATAAGGGTAGAATTGTATTTTAATTTGAATAAAATGTTTTCACAAAAAGGTTTGTTTTGACATTATATAGCAGGGAGATGTAAATAAATCAATGAACATTAATATAAAAACATGAGTACAACTGCACACGTATTAATGACGAAAGAATGTCATGCGTTAAGAACTGTACTAATGACGAAAGAATGTAAAGAACCGTCTAACAGCCTCCCCATCCCATCCCCATATTTTAGGGAAATTATAAATTTTAGTTGAAAAAACACTTCACATCCGAATCCAATTTTGTGAAAAATTTTGAGAACATGAAAATAAGACCTCAAATATGGGGACTCACTATTCATCCCCAACCCATTTTCTATACAACTTATATATATAAAGATGGTGTGAGAATTAATAAAATAATATAAAATAGTTAGAGGTGTAAAGAGAAGTGAGAGAAACAATTAATAAAAAAGAAATGGGGATAGAGATGAAGAATCGGATGTAATAAAGTTTTAAAAGTTAACTAAAATTTAAGAATAATTTTGAGGATTTACTATTTTTAGTATGAATTTGGGGATGGAGATGAAGAACCCAATGTGAATGCTCTAACATCACACAAAATTTTGTTAACCTACTTAACATCACATAAATCACAATTCTTTTTATAAATAATATCTATTCTTTTCAAATTTGAAATTTTTAACCTTTCTAAATCTTTAGATCTGTTTCTGTATCTTTCGGATTTGATCCATATCATTTGTATCTGTTTTCGCATCTTTCAGATCTGAATTTTAGAACAAGTTTAGTGTCATTTGTGATGACTTTTGTACCTATACGGGGAATGACCATTTTTGACGGCGTTTTAACTATATCTGTGGTGGTTATATGTTGTTTATGACGATGTTATGTCATATTAGATGACTTTAATTATGAATTGAAAGTTTTATGATATAATTTTATATTATATATTTTTGTTACACTTTTATCGACTTATTTGTTTTTGTTGGTTTGTTTTTTATTTTTCAAATTTAATTGGACGAGTTATTGCGTGTAGATGGAAGATGAATGGAAGCAATATTTTAATACTCTCTTGGATGAGAAAAAAGGTAAAGAGAAGGTGGATGGAGGCATGAACTTGGATTTAATGGCCTCATTGTAATTATATGTTTTTTTTGCTTGTATTTAATTATTTTAATATTCTCTTGGATGGGAAGAAGGGTAAAGAGAAGTGGATGAAAACATGAACTTGGATTTAATTGCATCATTGTAATTAAATATTTTTTTCTTGTATTTGGTTATTTTTAGTAGGACACTCTTTTTCTTACTTGAGTTTTTCCTCATAAAGTTTTGCTCCCGCGAGGTTTTAACGAGACCCTTCTTTCGTGGTGTTTTATTTTCAGATATTAATATGTTATTGTCTAAATGCCCGGAGGCAACATGCATGACTTTTGGTCAGATGATAAACTTGGTGAAAGAAATAAACTCATTTTTAAGTCACTGTATTTCGTTACAATTTATTAATAAAATGTTATTTCTGTAAAAAAAAACAATGAAACGTTTAATATATATAACTCATTGTAGATTTGTAAGTTTCCGATCCAAAGAGAAAGAAAAATAATTAAGATTCCGTTTTAAATTTTTTTTTTAAAGTAATTACTAATTGGCATGAGTTTTGTGATTTTTTTTTATAAAAATAGTAATATTATCCAAATATATTATTTGTTAATTATTAGTAACCCATAAGTTACATAAATATAGAAAAATTATCCAAACAAATTGTAACTTAGAGTTTAAATCATAACACTTTTCTTTAAGTTAATTTAAAATCATAAAAATTATTTTTACAAGGGGTAATATAATAGGTAAAGTTTATGAAAATCAAAATTTTCAACTCCAGCTGGTTTGCCCGAGTGGTTAAGGGGGAAGACTTAAGATCTTCTGCACATGAGTGCGCGTGGGTTCGAACCCCACAGCCAGCATCTTTTTTCATATTATTAAAAGTGGTGAAAATTTGTTGAAATGGCATTGCAACTTTTTTCAACAGTTTCATGTGATAAAAATTATGAATCCTATATATTGTTTGTACTTTTATTAATTTTTTCATTTTTTAAAGTTTCATTTTTTTAGTTAGTTTTTTGATTTCGATTTTTTGTGCTCAACCATACTACCAATTTTTCGGGTTTAAATTTGTTGAAATGAAACTTCTAGCGAAATTAGGTAGATGCTCAATTAACATCCCATTACTTTGTTAGCCTTCACTGATTTATCTACCACAGTGCCATCATTCCCAGCAAGTGCTGTATATTTATCTTTCCTTGTAAATGTTGTGCACTCATAGGATAGAGTTGCTGCAATCACCCTTTGAATGTAGTTTGCTACTTCATGGCTTGGCTTTCCTGAGCTGCATGTCAACTCTTTCGGCAATTTATGCAAAAAAATTACTACGTACTCCGGGCTAGGATTCATGAAGAAGTAAAATGTGTCCATCCCTTTCCACCCTCTTGCTGTTGTCCCATGGAACATACTCATCCGGTTTTCCATAGCTACTGGTACTAGCTCATCTGTTAATTCAGCAAACATTGCGGAAAATCTAAGAAGGAAGGGTTCACGACATGTAGTACCCTCAGGGCATATAACCAGGTCTCCTTCTTGTAACATCTTTTTTATCATTGATGCATCAGTGGCACGGTCCCTACTAAGTCTAAGAGTTTTAATCGGTGAGATGAGTTCGGATAGTCTGGACACAGAATATGTTACTGCTGCGATTGGTCGGCCAAGGGCAATTGAGAGGAATATTGGGTCTAGGAGGGTTCTGTGTGAGCATATAAAGAGGACTCCGGATTGGCCATCGGATTTTTTGACAGGAGGAGGTGGGTTACCCTTAATGGTGACACGGACACCAAGTGCTAAAAAAGCATAGTATACGATTGGCATGGGTAGTAATGCTCCGGCAGCAACTCGCAGAATGGAAAGGATGAGGCCTATTGGGATCCAAATTATGGTGATTAGTGCTATGAGAGGTGTTGGTTTTTGGACGAGACGACCATCATGGAAGATGACAGGCTTGGGAAGCTTGTCCTTTGTTACAGCCTCAACCTCGGGTTTTGGTGGCACTATGTAGCCCTCCTGCAGATATTATAGTTTGAGTTATATGTGGATTTGATATAATTTAGTAATAATGATAGTTGTTACTTCATATATAAGATTGTACCCACATCTGCAGTATATAATTCTATTTTATTATTTCAAGTTTTAAGATTAAGCACCATTAGTCCATTTTGATTCAGGGATCATATTACAAACCTTGCACAATGCCATGAAAGGAAGATCAGTATGCCTGTCTCCTAAGCCTATTTCTGGTTGAACATCCCCAAAAGCTTCTCGAAGAGCATTGGCTTTATTCTTCCCCACAAGTACCCCTGGGTTGAGAACAAATCCTGTTGCTCTACCCTTGTAGGTTTCTATTTCTGTTCCTAAAACTAAATCAGTTTCCAAGAAACCTTTTAAAAATGATTCCACCATTATTCTTGGGTTTGCTGTGAGAATACAACGCTTTCCACATGCTGAGAATACACGATATGATTCAGGATGGAGGTCAGTCGAGTAGAACTTAGGCAACACAGCTCGTGCCACAGATTCTATGTCAGTGACTCTCATCCCAACAAACGTTGCAAAAATGCAAACTTGGATTCCAGCAGACTCAGAGACAAAATAGTATAAAATTCCAGCAAGTGGTGAACATAAGAGCAGAAAGACAAGCCTGAAAACCCCTCCAGCCTCAAATGCAATTAAGGCAAAATAAGGAAAAGAACTACGATCTCTAAGCAAGGTCCCGTCTAAGTCTGCAACAACGGTATCCTTTTCTCGGCCAAGTGATGAACAATTCTCAACTGTTGGAAATTTCGTCATAGCCATCGTTGATTAGAAGTACCCGATGCTTGTGGCGATAGTTGAAATTGATAGATTTATTTGAATCTTATTTTGCTTGAGGTTCGAGTCTATATATAGATGGTTACAGTGAACAAGTAAGTTGCCAAGCATGAAGGTAATTGATTATTGAAAAAAAAACTGACTTAAAAATGTAGGCGAAGAGATTAAGGAGCCAGAAATAATTAAAATATCCCTGAATCTGTAGGAGTAATCAAGGACAAGAATGTATGATGATATATTCTTTTAGTTTAGACCGCCTGTCCTCGTCTGTGCATTAGATAAGGCATAGTATATACATATATTCTATTGCCCTTTTGTTAATTCTAGAATAAGTTAAAGAGATGCATATAAAGATAAATGTTTATACAGTATAAAACAACAAATGGTTGGTTGAATTACATAATCATGAAGTACTGTAGGGCTGAAACATTGATAGGCAAGCCGAAAATGTTGGATTGTTTTTTACATAGAACAAAGTTTTAGTAATTAGTTTATAATTAATTAGCTGCAAGATAATGAGGTGAATTTGCAGCATTTTCTTCTGATAAGAGGAGGTAGGTGGAAATATGATTCCAACTTGCAGGTTTTAATCGGGGAATTTAAGTGTACATCGGATTTTCACCAGCGGGTGCAGGACCTCGTGCACTAGGTATGACCTTTCTTCATAAACAGAAAAGTTAGAAAAGAATATTGATCTCCCGGTCTGATGCATTACATAGTATCTTAATTATACTAGCAAATTCTACATCTGATAGAGTTCAAAAATAGTCTATTCCATAGCAAGTCTTTGTTGATACTTTCAATGAACTTGATGAAAGTAAACTGATAATAAAAATGATGAATACACTAGCTGATTTAAACATGTAAAATTGACCCCAGGTATAAATATATTTGTGATGATTCCAAAGCTAGGATGAGAGTTTCATTTTCCTTTTGTTTTTTGCTGGTCATTGTCATCTGAGGGTTTAGTACACTTAAAATAGAAAAGAATGACGGCCTATGTGTGAATAATTATGTCTTTCGTATATGGAATTCTTAAAATCTACCATTAAAATGCGATGATAATAATCCCTCAGAAGAACCAAGTTCCACATGATCGTCAAGAGGCTAATATGGCATACAAAGAAATAACGAAAGAATGTTCATGTTTAAGTTGGCGTTTCCGTTTTGCAGAGGATGGAAAGTGGAAACATTGATCAAGGAAGTAAAAGCTAGTTTAAATGTCGAGGAAAAGAGTATTAATAATTAGTATTATGCAACTTCTGTTAGAGCTAGCATGTGCATAGATTTTGTTAGAGCTAGTAGATCAAAATATTGCCTTCACCTGTTTTAGTTGATTCATTACAGTTTGTTACCCCCGTTTTTTTTTTTTTTTGAATGTTGTAGTTCTCTCTTCTCGGTTGCTGCTGCTTGAATTACCTGAAAGCTAAACGGACCGTACTTCCAGTCTAGGCTAAAGTAAGAGCAAGTTGACATGGAGGGATTTCTGATATAAAAGTTGATTCTCTTATGAATGCCCTGTCAATTACAAGTTTTTACAATATTCTTAATATAAGCACCAGTGGTCTAGTGGTAGAATAGTACCCTGCCACGGTACAGACCCGGGTTCGATTCCCGGCTGGTGCAATCTTTTTCTACAAAATTATGACGTACTATGTGGATTACAGTTGGGTGAAGTTAAATGAATATATATAGACGTACTATGTGGGTTACAATTGGGTGAAGTTAAATGAATATAATATCCAAGAATGACGTACCATGTGGTTTACAATTGGATGAAGTTAAATGAATATAATATCCAAGAATGATTGGGGAATTTCAAAATTTAAGGATTGATACAGTAGTAGTTCTTAGAGAAAAAAAATAGCACTTATATATAGATAGGTCAAACATACATACTTGACAACAGCAAACTATAAATAGTTAAATATCAGTTCGCACTTAACCTTTGACTTTTTGGTATCTATACCCACGTGTATATTGTATTTATTACTCAAAGCCTAAGTTCGCAATGGCTGCTGTCAAGCTTCTTGGATTTTGGGCTAGTCCTTACGTGAACCGGGTTCAGATAGCTTTAAATCTGAAATGCATAAGCTATGAATTTATCGAACAAAATCTACGTTCAAAGGTTCAACTTGTTTTGGAATCCAATCCTGTTCATAAGAAAGTCCCCGTACTCATTCATGGTGATGAGCCCATCTCAGAGTCCCTTGTCATTGTTCAGTACATTGATGAGGTCTGGACTGATGGCCCCTCCATTCTCCCTCTGATCCTTATGATCGCGCTACTGCTCGCTTTTGGGCTGCCTATTAATCTACTAACGTGATTGTTTGAGGTTCTTTAAATTTAAAATAAGTTACTTATTTCATAATTTTTTTACATAATTTTTTTAAAGATAAATATTTATTTTAGAATTTTAAAACTAAATATTATCTTCAAACTAAAAAATAAGTTACTTATTTTCAGAAAAATTACATTCATATCTACTTTTTTTTACGAAAATAAGGGCTTATTTCCGGAAAATAAACTTAGCCAAAGACCCTCAATCTCTGTACTAAAATGTTCATGTTACTCATTCTGTTTCCATGTTCAAAACTATAAGATACTTCTGCTTTAGGGTTGATCAGTTGGTTGTGTAATATAGTATCAGATCTGATGTTTATGAGAAATTTCGAGTTCGAATGCTTTTATTTCTGATATTATTAGTCTGAAAACCTCTGTGTTTGTTGCTCTTTGATGAGATTGATTTTAGTTGTGGCCGGCCAGTAATGAAGATTATTATGGCTCTAGTCGTGCAGAGTGAGACATAATGTTGAAAACTACAAAATGCATATAGTGGATGTGGATCTTATTTTTTGATAAAATTGTTAAACTAACATATATAGTATTATATCTTAGTTGATGGGATTATTATGGTTGTGCAAGAGAGAGGGAGTGTTGATAAGTATAAGATCCATTTAGTGGTTTCAACCTACACGTTAAGGTTTTGGTGGAGTTGGTCATGTAAAATGTGACTATCCGTATATTTGTTCACAATTTGTTTTAGGATTGTTTCTGATCCGAAGGCTGAGTAGGGTACTTCAATTTACTCGAGCGTGTTTAATTTTCTTTAATTCTTCAAGTATTTGACATACGAAAGTTTGCAGTGGTTTCCGCTATTATCAGAATACAGAACAGCAGAAGGAGACGAGGCAAAGGCGGCCGTGAAAGAGAAGATTCTTGAAGGGGTGGTGCTTTTGGAGGAAGCTTTTGTGAAATATAGCGAAGGGAAAGGTTACTTTGGCGGGGACAATATTGGTTACATTGACATTGTACTTGGAAGTCTCTTGGGTTGGCTGAGGCTAAGAGAAGTGACACAGGGTGTTACATTTCTGGACAAGGCCAAAACGCCAGAGCTTGCTGCTTGGGCTGATCGGTTCACTTTGAACTCTGCTGTTACTGATGTGTTGCCAGCAACTGAGAAACTGGTTGAGTTTGTCAACAGCTTAACCAGGGCTAATTGATTAAGCTTATACGACAAAAGAATTTGTACCCTTTGGGTTTTAGTGATTTACGTAGGAAGAGTTTCAGGTTGCAGCTGTGCCTAGTTGTATTTCTCTTGATTATTGTCAAAATTTTATGCAAGTGATTGTTGTTTGGAAGAGAAAGAAGTTGTTCAATACTGTACTTGACATTTCACAAGCTATCATTAAATTAACAGAGACATTAATTTGATGACAATCAAATTCAAATTTGAAACTTTTGATTCAATTGGTATAAAAACTGAATTCGATTAAATTTATTCGACGCGCACCAAACATTTATACTGTATTCCATAATTTAATTGAAGATAAAGAGAAAATGTGATTTTTTTTTAGTTTGTTTCTTGTATTATAAAAAAATTGAAAATGGAGACACATATCGTACTCGCTCTGATGAATGATGACCGGCTCCCGCAAACAAAGATATTAAATGATCTAGTGAAAGAGATATAGAAGACGACGTTTAAATACAAATTAGCCATACATAGTAAACACGTAGAAATGTAGAATTATCAATGATATGACTCGACACTGGTACATAATAGTAAATGCTAATTTCTTTAGCTAGCCAACTAACATCTGTTACTAATCACAATCGACAATTCCTGACTTTCTTTGCTGCTTGTTCGTTGTACCTATAAGGCTGTAACCAATATTAACCTGTCAATCTCATGTTGACTACGCAATATACATACAATCCACACGCCCGTATCACATAACCGTGTTGTTATTTGTTAATGTCTTTATTGGTATGAGTGTATGACTGCCGCCACCTGTATATCTGATACTATCTCTTACGTGTAATTTTCCTAGTGGTCATTAATGTCTTCGTTTCTGATATTTGTTTGTACGCGTGTTTAAATCCGAACCAATAAATACTACTTACCTCACTCTTTACTAATACTACTAAAATTTAATTTGTACATTTTCAACTCCTTAACAGAAGTGATCAACTTCATTCCAACAATTTTCTTGCAATGGATATGTTTCACGATGCCAATGAGGTTCGACTTCGAAGCAGCCATGGAAAGTACTTAACCGCCCATGAAGACGAAGAGTCTGTCACACAAGACCGTCATGGTTCTTCTAAGGCTGCGCGGTGGACAGTTGAAATTCTCCCACCTGATCACAACAATCACGAGATAATCCGTCTTAAGAGTTGCTACAACAAGTATCTCACGGCCTCTAATCAACCGTTCCTTTTTGGAATGACAGGTCAAAAAGTTACCCAAAGTTTACCAGACAGGCTGGACTCGTCTGTTGAATGGGAGCCTATTAGAGATGGTAAGAATCAAGTGAAGCTCAGAACTCGATATGGTGAATTTCTTCGAGCTAATAGGGGACTTCCACCGTGGAGAAACTCTGTTACTCATGACATTCCTCGGAGGACTGCTACTCAGAATTGGATATTCTGGTACATTGATGTTGTTGAGACTGATTCGTTGAAGCCACTGCAGCAGTTGATTGTTCACTCTGATTCTTTCAGTTCTTCTGGATCTAGCACGCCTTCTACTCCTGTGAGTTTCTCCGGACCTGAGGTTTGATCCTTGAACATGCATAAACACAAGTATTTCTTTTTAATCTTATTTTTTCCAAAAAAAAACTGATCAATTTCACAAATTTAAATACTCACACAGCCTCAACCAAGACCCGATTCCTCAACATTTTCTTAACTAAGAAAAGAGGGGTATCGACTTATAGGCCAAGAAATTAATCTCAATTGTTTTACTACAAAATCCAAATTTAATTTAGTGATGAGCTAGCTGAATTAGTACTAAAGACTGGCATTTAACTTTTCATATAAATACAGTCGGCTGATTCACCTGCAAGTTTGCCACAAAAGAAAGGAGATGGGAGACTTATATTTTATCATGTTTGTGATGACTATGGGGAAGTGGATGAAGATTTGGATGGGTTTGCGATTACCTTTAAGGGGACTGGGGTTGATGAATTAACTAAGAGGTTGGAGGATGAGACAGGGCTCACAGGTATCACCGTGTGTTCGCGAAGTCCATTGAATGGGAAGCTTTACCCTCTTAGATTGCAGCTTCCTCCCAATAACGTAAATATGAATTTTATTGTAGTTCCATCCTCTTCAATAGGTGAGATTTCGAATTGAAAAATACGTGATTTGTACTGGTTTTTCATTCTATTTTACAGTTTTAAAGGATGCCCTGTTTGCTAATGCAATCCACAATGTTAAGGGCTCAAATGGTATAATCTGATAAAGGTTATAATTACACAACTTATTTGTAGGATTTGACCATAATTTAGTAGGGACTTGGGTTTTTTGCTTGTAAATATCTTTGGAATTCTCATATTATGCTTTTCGAGTAATCACTTACTTCAGACTATGTTATTGCTTTTGCTGCAATTTAATGTTCCTGCTAGGGCTGCAAGTGAAAGTACATAAAAGAATGATTTCAAAATCTATCAGCACTTTCGCTAGCTAATGTTGTCTCACTGATATGTGGTGTACAGTGGCTTAAGGCTCGGTGAAAAGTGAAAGTCCTTATAAGGTGCATTAGGTTATAGTAATTTGCTGTTGCAACAAGACAAGGCGAAAGTTTTGTTCTATACATTCTGCAGCAGGCTTATTCTCCGTACTGCAAATGAATGATCAGTTTCAGAAGCTTGCTAGAAGTTTAGAAGCTTACATTTAGAATTTTTTTGGTGTATGAGTTGATAAATTCCATGATGATAAGTGAAGAGCAAGTAATGGTGGAAGCTATATCTTTATGTATGTTCATGTTGCGTTTTAAATAGCAAAAACTTATACTTGTCATGGCGCTCAGATGTATTATGACCTCTATTCTCTATCTCTATCTCTTGCCTGATAGTTTTTTTTCTTCCTTAGAGAAGAATGTTGCAAAATGACAAGTGATTTTTGTGTGAATTATTTTGAGCACGTTTTAAATTTGAACTATAAGTGTCCACACACACAATATATTTTATATAACCTATGTTATTTCATACTTCTGTAAGGTCGCGACCATATGAAATATTTTATAGTTATCAGTATCCCGAGTGCTAACAAGTGAGCGAGTAAGCTCCTATATGCAAATATCCGATAGGTGATAAACATTACCAATTGTTGAAATTAATCAAGGACAATAGAATAATTACTATAATGAATCTGAGCTTATATCTGATTCAGCTCTGCCTTGTTCATTTTCAGAAAAGTTACAAGTTAGAAGTGACCACTTACAAGTGCTGATACGTAACTACAAGTTATAAATAATAGTTGCTTAACAATAGACCATTCGAAAGCATGACCCATCTCTGAATTGATGAAAATCGAGTACAGCCATCTCAATAGAGATTACAGTTCCATCTCTTTTGAGCACGAGCAGGCTCTTTTTCCACTCCCATATTAGCCATTCATTTTCGTATCAAAACCAACCTCATTTCACACTTCACAGATTAGTTACTAGACCACCACTGTTTTAGGAACAAGCATCTATGATACACTTCCAGACCAGAGTGGCTGGGTTTCATGGCATGTTTTAGATAAGATCAAGTGCTTCATATAATTATCATATGTTATGACAATTTAAAATCGATATTACAATCATAGTCAAGGAAATTTAAATAATGATACAAAAGGCCGGTTATCAACTATTTAGGAATTTGTATTTGTATACAAATAAAGTTCTCAGATCATAGAATATTAGGCTATAGCTGCTTATTGTGTTTTCTTCTGCTGCATAGCATGAAATTCCATAATTAGTTCATGTATTTCTCAATCTTTTTCTGGAGTGCTATCTTTTGTGCTCCAACAACCTTGTCAACAGCTTTTCCTTTCTTTATCAGAATAAATGCTGGCAATGCCTGCACAGCATACTCCCGAGCCACGTCCTACATAAAAGAATACACTTTATCATCATTATACAATTATAAAACATCTGTCAACTGTCAAGAAAGTGAAATGAATCAAAATTAATTTATCTATATAAGGGAAAGGGATGAGTGTTAGCTCCAGCATACTTCCAGCTCATCTACGTCGATCTTGATGAACTCTACATCTGCATAGGTAGCAGCAAAGTCACGAATAACAGGGTCCATTGTCCGACAAGGTCCACACCATGCAGCCGTGAAATGAATAACCATCTTGCAATCCATAATAAACGCGATTAATTCAAAGTGAAAAAACTACAGTTGATGCATTGAAACGAGAGAGTTTGATGTACTATTGATATGGTGCTTGATTTTGGGGAAGTTATGCTTGAATTTTACTAACCAGTTTAGTAGTTTCTTTGGAAACTTGAAAATGGCTCTTCCATTTAGTAGAGGAATGGAATGATAAAACACGACCAGACATTTTCGGCATGAGCACTTCATTGAATCCATTTGATACATACAAAGCAGACTGATTAGCTCCCATATTTCTTTTCTTTGTTTTGTTAATATTGGTAAACTGCAAAAGAAGAATAAACTCAAATTTTGAAATAAGTTTTCTTCTTCCCGCTTTAGTTTGATGATGATATAGAACAGAAACACAAATCCCTTTTTATAGGTAAAGTGATAGTGGGTAAACTTAAAATATTGCATAATGGGAGTATATGATTCTCGATGCCTTCATTTTTGAACCGTAACTTTGCAAAGATTCGCAGCATGTGTAATTTTCTTTGCATTTAAATGGATAATCTATTTCAACACCAAAAAAATTGACAATCTATATTTTGTGAAGCTTGTATTGCTCGTACAGCTGGAATTAATTTCCTAAATACCAGTTTTATTAAGTGGTGATCACTGATCAGAATATCACAATAAAGAAGAGAAGGTTTTTAACTAGCATATTTGGGGACAACGCAATACAGGACTACAAGATAAAGATCTCCTTGACCCACAGGCCTTACATCGGGTGATTAGGATATATCTTGTCGAGTTCTCTTCTCAAGGTGGCTCCAAAAACAACTCCACACGCTTCATCCGCCTGTAACTCAAGCTCTTAACCTTAATGCTTCTTCTAGTATAACCACTTGGCTCCGTTTGGATGTCTAAAACTGCTCTATTGTTGAAAAAAGTGTGGGTACTGTTTGGTATTTTTTTTTGATTTGTTTATATTTTGAGATATAATATAAAAAAAATAATGTTTTTGAGATGGTTTAATAGTGAAAAATGTAGTTATTTTGTGTAAAAGTTGAAAATCCGTTTTTTTTCAAAAGCATGGGGACCTAATTTCTCTAAAAATACTTTTAGACCAAAAACACTTGCAGACCGCTGTTTTTAAAATTTATCAAATAATTTTTTAAAATCAGAAATAAGCTTGTTATGTACAACAACAATACCAAACGCACCCTAATATGTATGGTTATTTGCCCGCCTCTCCGTCCTCGGGTGGCTTCTCGTGTAATCTTTTCTTTTTAATACATACTCTCCAAAAAAAAGGAAAATAAGGTTCATAATACTAGGTAAAATTAGACATGACAAAATGGGTCTAGTTTCGAAGAACCGAACCGAATCCGATTTTGTATCTGAATTACATAATTTGATTTTTTATTCGAATTACATAATCCGATTATTATTCGAAAACCGATTTGATCCGAACTAAAAATTATCTGAAATACTAGATACGATAACGACTTGGAATCGATTAAAACCGAATACAAAATTATCTTAACCGAATATGACTCGAAGCAGGAAATTAGATTCGATATAAATACGAATTACATTAAATTAGGAAAATGATGAATTAAATTTTAATCTAATAGTTATATTTTAATGTCTCATAGTCTTATATTTTAATTGTTCATAATCTACCATCTATATATTAACCCACTTTTTATTAAATAAATTAATCTATTTTTAAGTCAAATTTTACATTTAAAATATTTTATATCAAAAATTAAAATGATCATACAATCAAAATTTTAAAAAATTATATTATTTTATATTACAACTAATATATTTAATAATAAAATATTTTTTAAAGTCTCACAAATTAAAAAATAGAAGACAAGAGATAATTAATAAGGTATTAGGTTGGTAAATTTATTTAACGACTTTTATTATAGTTTTACCATAATTAAAAACTAGTCCAAGATTAATTCAGATTATATTTTTCCGATCCGAAATGATATGAACCGAACTTAATATGATCTTAATCCGAAATTCAACCGATTTTAATCCGAACTAGATCCGATCTGAATAAAATCCGATCCGAATCAAATTTGATCCGATCCGATCCAAACAATACTCCAAATATATCATAACCGAAAGTTGATACAATCTGAAACCAATCGAGTTATTCGAATCGTCAGGTGTAGGTAAAATCTGCATAATAAATACTACCATGCATGAAGATGTACGTCTCTCTCATGCGTATTTGTGTCCCAAAAATCAACCATGCACGAAGATGCACATCTCTCTCATGCGTATTTGTGTCCCAAAAATCAACTTGGAAGATAAGATGATCCCCAAACAAAATTTAAAAGCTTTTTCTCGTGACACCAAGCTGTACTGTACATGCGGGATTGATATGGTGTTTTAAATTATTATCGAAATAATAACATACGAGATCAGACTTTTTATCATATTAATGTATTCTTGTCACAACCTACATTGTAATTGTAGTTAAAATCACATCATTTAACATTTTTTCTATTCCAATATCTTATCTGTATAACATTGTTTTATAATAATCAAATTCAGTGTCAGTCCTGAGGGTAAACAATACAAGTCATCGCGTGGGATATCTATATTTTGGGATACTTTTTTTTTAAAATAATCTAGAGAATAACTTAAAAATGAAAGGCAAAATTAAATTTTATAAAACATGATTTTGTTTCTGATGGGAATGTTATACGTTGAACTTTTTGAGTAGTAGAGAAGGTTGCTATCTCACGATAACAATTGTTTATATAATAGTGTTAACTATTCTAGTTATAGTGGTTTCTGCATAACAAATTTTTTCAAAATTAAACTTGATTAAGTCGCATCTCCATTCTATTATTTCACGAGAATAGTTGAATGGTTGGCTATGTTATCAATCGAGGAAATTCTAGTAAATTCTAATTTTAAAGGATTGATTAATGATTTTTCTAGCAGAAATGTACAAAAAATAAATTTCAAGTCATGGGAGTGTAATATTTAATAGTGAGAGCGTGTTTTTCAAGGGGACAAATTTTTTTAAATTGACATAGGGTATCTCAAAAATCAGGGTCGTCTGATCAATTTATAAGTGTATGTTTTGTTTGAGTAATATAATGGACATTTGCGTTGTAGAAAAATTGCAGGCGGTGGATAAGTTTCCCCAACGACTAGGTAGCCTCTATCTTCTGTGCTTTATATGATTCTTTCTCTATTCATTGTGGTTCTCCAACCTGAACAATTGATGATACAATGGACATAGTGTTGTCATTTACTTGCGAATTCATCAATGGGCTTTATAATTGCGGCGCATGAAAATGTAAACTTGTAATATGGTCCCCTGACTGCTGTATTCACTACAATCAATTTATTCACTATTCACTATTCCAGATGGAATAGACACCCATCAGTTTCATCCATCTGACGGACACCTAAAATGTATTGAGCTCAATTATATTCCTAAGAATGCATTTTGCTGTGCGTTTTCTTGACTTTATCTGATATGGGCCAAAAACAAGCATATTTGCAAGCAAAACCAACGGCTAAAAGGTTATACCGCTCACCTTAGAGGAGGAGCATTCTGAACCCTCAATCTAAAGGGCGCAGATGCGACCCTTTTTCCTTTCTGAGAAGGGGTGCTCGGGTGAGTACATTTAACCTCATTTCACTATTTTACCCATAGCCAAGATTTTATATTCATGCACCATTTTAATTTTATCTTTTCCAGAGGGGAAGAAGGGGAAATTCAAACCTCGTTTTAAACATTTCATAACCAAGTTATAATACCATCATTGTAGTTCAAAAAAAAAGATTTTTACTGACAAGTCCTCCATTGATTGAACTACAAAATAGGGTCCTGAGTGTACCACTCATCTTACAATCAACCATATTCAATCCATGTTTCAAGCAAAAGCAAAAATCCACCAAAAGAGCTAATAACAAGGTCATGACTCTGTCGGAACTGCAGAACCATAGTTGTTCCCAACAGCACCCCTACCACCTCCCCTGCCTCTATAGCTATAATAGCTATTTCTAGGATAGTAATTTCCAGGCTGATCATAGTACTGGTTGCGACCATTCTGGTACGACCCACCTCCCCTGCTATTGCCATTTCGACCTCCACGACCATTGGAATATCCCCTACGACCACCTGCGCCACGCCCACCCCTTTGGTTCTGGAACTGCCTCCGGTTATACTGCTGCTCCTTTGCTTCCACATCTCCAAATGTTTGTTCCCTTTCATGCTGTGGTTTGACCGACTCTGACTGAGCTGGTATCTCTGTAGAGTTCTCAGCCTTATATTCACCCTGCAACAGCAAAATGGTTAACTTCTTATGTCATCAAGCACAACACTTCTTTAGTTCTTTAGAACAAATTAATGCCCAAACAACAATCATACATTCTGCAATTCGTCAACAGGACCAGCCTGATTATCAGAAGATTCATTCCCTTCAATGTTTGCTACATCGTCATCCTGGGAACATGGCAGGCAAGGAAATAGGAATATGGTAAGTTAAATCATCTAACATGTCAAGATTGAAGAATTTAAAAAGATAAAATATGGCCATGAGAATAATTGTCTACTCAGTTGTGATATTTACTGCTATCAAACAACACAAATTAGTGCTGAAAAACTATGAGGAAAAGTGAAACAAGAACAAACTACAAACTAGACAGAAGAGAGGACGGGAGAACATATATGAGAGTACAGAAGGTCCATCTGAATTCACCAGATTAATGCCTCAGCCTGAGACCCCAGATTAAAAAGAATATCAAAAAGCCAAGAACGATCATACATTAATCCACTGAACTCGGTATAAGCATTCAAGGGATTATAATGATATTGCTCTTGTTGCGTTCATCAACAATAATTGAAATTTGAAACTCCCCAAATAACCACCATATACATGGTTGGACAAGATAAGATGCACAAGTTGACAACCTTAGCATTAAAAAGTGATATAGCTTGTCAAATTGCTACATAAAATTTGCACGTGACCAAGCATAGCATAAAAAACTTCTACTGGCAAAAAATTGAGCTTACATACTGAAAAAGCACGATTAATCTATTACATCAAAAGGACTCAAAATGACTTCAGATTAAGCATCCATAACAATAAAATGGATATACCAGAACATCATAGCCAGATAAACCTATAACAGCATTTTATTTTTCAACAAAAGTTTGTATGTGTTTAATGGATCCAGCGTATTTAAACAAGAGAATATAACATTAACATGTGGGTTGTGTACTAGCGGGGGGTAGACCAGATGTTAAGGCAAGGTAGTTGAGAAAATATCTCATTGATTATATAAAACAACTCCAACTACTTAAGCTAAAAAACAGACAATATGATCCTCGTCTATTTCCATATGCACAAGGAACCCAAAACCATCAACATAAACCTTTGGCCAGTGAAGGCAAGGCCAGATAATTTGTCTTATCTAAGTGTTCCGACATGTAGAGCTACCCACAATCAGAGGAAAAAATCACATGTCATGTATACCAAACTCTTTATTCAGCATACTACAAACAACATACTCTTTTATTCAAAACCTTGTATCAGCAAGTCACAAACTACAAATATTTCACAAGCATTCCGAGGGTACTACTATGAATAAGATTTATAGGTTATAACCTAAAAACAACTTCAATACAAAAAATGTGTTTGCATTTCTGGTAAAACACAACCAGAATCTACCAATATGGCATCTCAATGCACATGAATTGCAAGAAGAATAACATGAATAATAACAATAACCTAGAAAATAAGTTCAATCCGAGAAATAGTCAAGTTTTCACCTTCTGTTGATACTGCACATCCACTTGAGCCTGAAAAGACCCGTAATTTCCAGCAGCAGCAGCAGCAGCCACAACTTCCACAGGCGCTTTCATTTCCGGCAATGTTGTGAAGTATGGAGAAGCCATAATCTTGGCAAGCTTTACTTTCAACAAAGAATCTGCAAAAACATCACATTTCATCACAAAACCAAAAAAAAACACCTAATCAGAAACAACTTAAAAGACAAACATACAAGTCACATTGTCCTCCCCCTCAATTAGCTCCCCGGAACTCTCAAGCCAAAGCTTAGCACGCTCCACGCACTTCTCCAACGCATTCTTATGCGACAAACTAGTATCCACGGGTCTCGAAACCAACAAGCTCCCAACTTTGGAAATCAAATCCAAATCCTTATCCGCAAGCAACTCACTCTCGTCATCAGAAACATAATCGTAACTCAAACAACAATTCCTCTCATGCGTTTTCGTCAACACGCTTCTCGTAAAATCACTCTGACTCTTCACATCAAACATACTCCCAAAATACAACAACTCCAACAACTTCTCAACAACCAAACCCTGGTGGTTCCCACTCTTTCCCCCTTCCACAACCGTTTCACCCTTGATTTTAACCGCGAGATCAATTTCTTCGGCGACGGCGGTGGCGAGAGGCTGTTTGAGCTTCTCGAGCTCGTCGATGGCGGCAATGACGGAGGGTTTGGTACGGAACACTTCTTCTTGTTCTTTGTTGAGGGACTTGCCTTGGGAGAGTGAGTCTTCCATTTGGGTGATGCGGTTGAGCTTTTTGCGGAGGGCGCGGAGGCGTTTGTTGATTAGGTTGAGGACTGGACCGTCGGATACGTCGGAGCCGGCCGTTGCCGCCATTGATTAGGTTTAGGGTTTTGAGGAGTGGAGATATTGGGGGGTTTTGGGGATTGGGGAAAGATAGAGAGGAATGCGAAGATTTGGGAGGACTGTTATTTATTTATTTATCTTGGTTGGGCTTGATTGAGTATTATAGTTTTTGTTACCAAATATATGTATTTTTTGTGATTTTCTAAAATATATAATTCATTTTTAATATATTATAAAAACAATTTTTTATTTATTTTTAGTTATAAAGATATTTAAAAAAATTATACAACAAATAAAGAGGACTTGAAGGGGTATTTAACTTCAGAATCACAATCCAAGTATGAATGAGCCCCTTTGGAATTTTGGATAGTTTAAAAAAGTTATTTATAATTTGATTTTTTTGTCAAGTATTTATGATTTAAAGTTTGATTAAAAGAAAAGAAAAGAAAATTTTAAATTTTAGTTATTATTTATTTGAATAATTTTAATATAAGTATTTATCTTATCTATATTATTTATATATATATATATTGAAACATCTATATTATATTTTAATAAGACACGGTAATTTTTTAGTTTTATTTGTCCCATTTTTATAAATGTTTTTGTCTTTTTTTTTTGTTAATATCGGTTTTAATATTATTGAATGCAGACCGGACTCACCGGTTTCTCACACGTAAGTGATTATCTTTGGTTGTGTTTTATATTATTTATTCGACTTGCGTTTAATGGTTTGGTTGTGTTAGCATAGTTGAATCTCCTCCTCGTGGTTTTTCTTTCGATTGATTGGAGGCGGGGTCTTGTAATTGTATTTAATATGTTTTAACTGTAATTGTAATAAAAAGTAAGTTATATTGCTATGCTTGTTCCAAGATTTTTGATCATTCTGCTTTTCAGTTTTTTTTTTTTATTTCAGTGTAGATATATGTATATACTTATATAGAATAAATGTGTCCTACTATATTTGAGATTCATATTCGCACACCAGGGACACGACTTCGCTGTTGCTTGTGGTCTCTTTGGTTTCATGATGGATGGTACGTGTTTATTTAATGCAAAGGTTGTAGCTTAGTTGCTGTAGAAAAAATGGGGATCAGTTTGGTCATTTCGCTCTTTCTGCACAATAAGTAGCTCTTTTTTTTTACGAGGTACTACCTCACAATAATATTTTTTTTAAGTGTGCTTAACAATAATTTTCGGGTGAAATACATTATAGCCATTAAAATATGGGGTGATACATACTAATCACTAAAGTAATTTTTTGGACAGTTCAACCATCCACTTAAGAGAAATGAACACATGAGTCATAATTTTAATTGTTTTGACTTGAATTGGGAAGAGTGTAAGTCATTCTCCGTCAACGAGGAGTGAAGATAAAAATTTAAATTTAAATATGTGTACATTTAAACTATCTAAATAACAGATAATATACGCATTAACCATTACCACAGTAAACTAAATTATAAAAACAATTCATGCATCCAAATTTGAGTCCAACCAAATGTACTCAACACAAATTCTAAAGTACTCCCTCTGGTCCTTTATATAGGTCACTGGACTTTTTGCACGTAACTTTAGGTGCTTTGACTATATACTTAGAATTGATTTTTTTTAAATTTTCTTTTTCTGAATAAAAATATAATGTTTAAATTTTAATTCACAAAAAGAAAATTTAAAAAATATTAATTCTAGCTATGTGGTCAAAGCACATAAAATTACATGCAAAAAGTCAAACGACCTATAAATAGGACCAGAGGGAGTAGTTAACAACTAAAATGTGAACAACAGTTAAGGACGTAAATTAAAAGTAATACATTTCTACTGCTTCCTAGAAAATTTAAATTAACTTCCACCCGTCCACCCTTTAAGCTCCCACCCCTCCTGCTTGCTATTAACACCAGCTGCATATTTTGCCCTGATGCCTGCCGGGAGGAGATGAATCATTACATTCCTCCACTCTTCACAACCTTTTGCACAACATTTTGAAGGTCATCATCCCAAAATGACAGCTGAACATGAAAAAGAAGACAGCGTAATAAGTATTAAACCAGGCCATTCCCCAGTTTGACCTATCTTAAGGGTACTAATTAACCACGAGCAAAAGACCTAAATTGTAATGCACATATCAGTTACCTGAGAGGCAATGCCTGGGTGATTCATCGCCCATACGTCAATAGTTCTTTCTAAAAAAATAACGTGAATCGGGATTGAATATACCCGACCGATCTTTCTTCTTTCTGCTCAATCTAATTGGTGATCGTATATAATATTTTCTTGCCTCAAAATAGTTTTGTTGGTTGTTTTTTTCAATCTCTGTTCCTTAATTACAGGAGC
Source organism: Oenanthe sinensis (assembly GCA_028671895.1). Lineage (NCBI taxonomy): Eukaryota > Viridiplantae > Streptophyta > Magnoliopsida > Apiales > Apiaceae > Oenanthe > Oenanthe sinensis. The sequence continues at coordinate 35,641,372 of CM053812.1, read as the reverse complement.
AAAACGAACCGGATGATTCTCATTCACTTTACACGTCCAGGTGTTTGACGAAATGCCTGAGAGAGGGTTGGTTGCTAAAATTACAGCTCCCCGGTATTTTTCCATTTCTCATTTGAGTTTTCCAGTCACGGGTCTTAAAGAATTTTCCAAAACAAGACGTGGGCTAGTGGCTTCTTCTGCTAAAATGATTATTCTATGTCGATTGGAAAAGTCTGATAAATTAGCTTTTATATGGGAATGCTGAGATGATTCTTTGGTTCACAGTTATAAATGCGGAAGATGAGTTTTTGTGTACTTCACCAATTGGAGAAAGAAATAATTTTTTAGCATTGGCCTTTAATATGGAAAGCAATGGATATCAAACTAAGGGCTCTGGTGAGTGTAATGGAGTTCAAACAAATCATGGATACTCCAGAGATATGGGTAAGTAATTGCTCCATGTAATGTGTATGCTAGATGAACATGACTCTGTATTTGTTAAATTATATGCCGGAGTATTTGGTTTTATTGCCTCCTAATAAAATGCTTTGTACTACGTTTTATTGGTTATCAAATAGATGATTAGTTTAGTTACTGGTTCATACCCTTCGAAACAGTACATGGCGTTTTTTTTGAATTTTTAAAGACCTGATTGAAAAATAATAGAATTCTTGTAAAAGAAATCCATAGCTGACTTTTTGATCCTGTTTCCGAGTTGTTACGCTTAGATTTTGATAGATAGGCCACTTTCAAATTGATGATTTTTCTTAAGCTTCCCGTGGGCTATTGAACGCCTGAATTGGACTTTTGGAAAGGCCAAACTGGGAAGACATGTGCAAGTTTTCCATAAAATTTTCTCTGTAAGCTGCAATCCTTCTTGTATCAAATGATTCCTACTAGAAAATACTTGAACTTATCTACTAAAAATACAATATAATACAAAGTAATTAAAACACAGTGACAAGATTTATAAAAAATATAAGCATATCATACACTACTAAAACCATGCAAGAAGTGTGGAAAATATAGAGATATGTATAGAAAGTTTCAGGGAGGTTTTTTATGTTAGAGCGAGGTGATTGTATCTTGCAGTGTAGAGTGTGTTTCTCCATTGTTGTGTTACATTCAGTTGTGATATATATTTTATGTTTGTTGCATTTTAGCAATGTCAATGTGGAAGCGATTCTAACAAACTTAGCAAATTGGTATGAAGAACTAGGGTTTGAGGAAGAGATCATCGGATAAGAGTCAGCAGTGAAGTAAAATGGTTTTTTGCAGATAGTTTAGTACTCTAAGCACTTTTGCGCTTAGTGTTGTCAAGCGCGAGGTGTGACGATGGATAACTCGACTCGTTTGGTTGATGCGATGGGCCTTCACCAAGGTGTGTACCTTAGTGTGTTGGACCAGAGGCACAACGCACGTGAGGCGTGGTTGAGGCACGAATAATCAAAACCCAAACAGACAAATTCAAAATTAAATTTCGGCCCAAATAGAAGCCCAAAATTGTAACAGATCATAAGAAAATGATAAAAACCCTAACTCAAGATTGTGTTTTAGTCTTGGCTTTGCATCTTCTAGCTGCTTTCTGGTTCTTGCTTCACGTTCCTCATCAATTCAAGTAAGGTATCAAGGAATCTAGTGACTATCTCCATAACTCAGTTTTCAATCAGTTGTAACTTATATCCTTGTTCTTTTTACATTTTAGTTTAGCCATATGTACGGTTAGTATATATATGATTTACCTGGTATATGTATGATTTACTTGGTATACATATGATATGTGTATCACGGAACGCTGTTACATATATTTAATGACACCATCATTTTTGGTTCTGAGATTAAATAATCCATACTTAAATCTGGATATTTTCACCATTCAATTTGATTTCATTTCTGATTTTATTGGATTTTGGAATTTGATTTCTTGTTTGATTCTCAAATTGTGTATAGATACTGTTTCATGTGTATTTATATTGGGTTAAAGAGTTATAAGTATATAGTCAGTTTTCCTAGGTCTTGTTTAATCTTAATAGTCGTAGATGGAATGATATTTGTTATTAGATAATTGTTATAAGTGGTGATTATCTCACTTGTAATGGTAGCTTGTTGACTTTTAAGTATAGAAATTACTATCATTGCATTTTTGAAAAATTATGAACATCCATAAGCAAGGTCTTACTTTCTATATGTAATCCGCTTCAGTTTGATTTTTTTTACATCAACAAAATAATTCTGATTTTGTGGCTTTAGATCAGTAAAATAGCTTAAGCAATTTTGGTTCAGCATATCATTAGTAAAGTTGACATTTGCTTGTTTCAGCACAAACTGAACACTTATATTTTGAATTTGCTCATTTACAACATCCTGCATTTCCACATCTTCGAAGCCTAAAATGATTTACTGGAAGCCTTGAAGCTTCTTTTCACTATATATGATTCACAATATATATTATTAATATCTCACTCATAGGTGATGAAATTACGATCCATAGACCAGTGTTTTACTGTAACTTGGAGACTTACAAGAGAAAGGGGAATCCTTGAAAGAAGCAGGAGTTGTAAAAAGAACACTAAATCAAATCATATTAAATTAAAGAGTAAACTTGTGAAAAGTTGTTTTCCTAAAAAAGTATCGTAAATTAAGGAGAAATGAGATAAATAAGCGAATTTTATAGTATATATTTATTCTAAAAAATGGATGATTAATTATGTAATTTCAGTTGAATCATAGTAGTTGGCTCCCGGATCTTTGTGTTACCTTGAGTATCAAATCACTAGTTCCAACATTATGTTTTCTAAACCGATGATTCGATTTGTCACTCTTGAATGTATTTTCCCTTATTTCATCAAAATTATCGAATCATACTGATTTTCATTTTGGATCGAGTTTAGTCTTTTATGTTGCATGTGTCTCATTCTTTTGGACTAATGGTTTTTGTGTTCTTTGATTTTTTTAGAATCACAAGAGCATGTCCGGCAGAATGTTTACCGAAGGAACAACAGTAGAAGTGTCTTTTCTAAAGGAAAACCATGATGTTTGGCATGTCGGAACTGTAATAGGAGTAACTGGAACCAATAAATGCTTGGTTAAATATCACTGCCATGGACATGGTAATGAACATAATGTTCAAGAATTTGATTATATCCGACCTTCACCCCCAAGGCTTGAGAATGATGATTTTGGTTTGGAGAAGGAAGTGGAGGTATACTTTGAATGCTGTTGGTGGACTGGAGTAATTCTGAAACTTCTTGCAGATAGGACGTGCCTTATCTTCTTAAAACATGCAAAAACGGAGATGATATTCGATCACACAAAATTGAGGCCTCACATGGTTTGGACTGATGACATATGGTTCAACGAGGCTAAGGTATTAGCTTAACTTCAGTTTACCTTCACTCGGTTAACGTCTTTTTGTTCAGGTTTTACTTTGTTTTATTTTGTATAATGCATTATTGATGATGTTGGAGTCCTGAATTTTCATGTTCTTGTTTTTATGTATTACAACTTACAAGCATGTAGAGTTCATGCAAGGCATGGGCTTGTATTTAAATTATTGTGTTAAAAATATATTATATATTTTTAAAAACCAATTCATTCAATTTTCAATTTATACAAGGCCCAGAGACCCAATGACAATGGACCAAGACTGAACGATTACCAAAGATCTTCAATATGGCTTTAATAGCATACTATAGATGCTTTGGTTATATAATGTAATAAAAGGACTGAAAATTCAGTGCAACTAAAAGTTTATTATATGGCCTAAATTTAGTACTACTGACCGACGACAGATTATTACAAGTTCGGGTTTAATAGTATAGTATAGTAAGATCGATTCGAACTTGGAGTAGTAACATGTGCCCAAGAAGAATACTGACTCATAAATTGTAATTTCCTTTCTTAAAACCTATTCCCTTTACATCAACATATGATATAAATGTTGACTTTTAAAGTTGAATTGTGAACTGTTTAATTAAAATATGATCGTGTAACTTTAAATTTGAAAACTATATGACTTGCTTTATTGGAAGAGAGGGTGTACTTCAGATTTTCTTTTTTATATTCTATGCAGATTACATTACTGTAACAGCTAAAGGAAATATATTACTGCAATTCAATAATAGTTAATTCTATGGATGGTATTCATTATTTAATTATTGATTGGCATTGTTTCATGTCTGGAGTTTAGATACTAAATACAGGATTAAAGATTTATTTTTCTTTCATTACTAGATCAATTTATGGATGTTCCTATCTTTGCATTTACAAAGTTACATGGTGTATAATTTTACATTATTTATTTATAAATTCCCTTGCAGACTTGCAGTGATGAATGCCAGTCTCCCTTTTTCATACAGTTATATAATTAAGCAGTCCTAGTCCTTTTCCTTTTGAATTTAGAATTTAGAATTTAGATTATACCATGGAATTTAGACTATACCTAGTGTGAGAATGTTGCATTATAATCTTTCAGGTTAAAACAAGACCTGGTATGCCTACTAGGCAGTCTGAAAATTTGAACAGACTGAAGACAAGAGCTGAAAAACAACAGTCTGGTAATGCTTGTGCTTCTACAGGTATAAATATATCACTAAACATAATAGTAACTATCCACAACTTTCATACAACCTTGAATGATGATACAGAGAAGAAAGATATTACTGGGGTTCATTTTGAAGAGTTTGTCAACAAAGAATGTCTTACAGAAGAAGTTGATAAGTCTGTTAAAGAAGTAAAATTTGCAAGGTCTGCAGAAAATTCTGAGATCACTTGGAGGAAAGATCAGAAGAAACAAAGCAAAGATCAGGATATACATACTGTTGATGTGAGTAATGATATTGACACCTGAATGAGTAGTATTTCTTCATATTCCTGCTGACTATTTAGTACCCTGAACAAATTTCTCATAGGATTGCACCAATAATCTCACGTTGAATGAATAATTCCTAGTTTTTTATTTTCTAATTGAACACCCATCCACCCACTTTTGTCTTTGAAAAAGATCAATCCCTCATCTCCCGTAAGGGGGGTGAAGGCTATATTGCTATAGCAAGAGTCCTTTGATGAATCCTTCTATTATCGTTAACACATATGAGTTCAGCTATCTGACGGCATTTAAAAGCAAAGTAGCCAACTTTAGAACCTCTTTTTTCGGACGGGTAAAACGACCACAAGTCAAAAGAGGTATCTTGGATAGTACCAAGACAAATTCTATCAAAAGAGAGATGCTCAGGATTGCATTTTAAGGTTCCAGCTCAACCAGGGTGAATCTTCTTTTACACCTTCACTTCGTTCCTGAACTGGGCTTTGGAGTTTAAACCATGTTAAGACATTATATAAGAATTGCACTTGAAGTTTCTTTTTGCAACCTTTTTAGGGCTCTTCTTTAACGAAAAAAAATAGTTCTTAGTTACCTTTTTCTAAAAAAAAAGGAATTGGAAATTGTTCTTTAGTTTTTTCTTCTGAGTAGTTTTAGCTCTATGTGGAGCATGGTGATAACATCTTATATTGTACTACACATTAGTAGAAGATGATTTTTGTTTTTATTTTTTACTGTAGAATCATGATTTCTGTTTAAATCTATATTGTATGTAAAATGTTACTTTAGACGGCATGTCTACTTCTTATTGTATAATTGTGTAAACGTGCTTTCAGGATACCTTTTTATTTTTTTGGGTATAATGCAGATAACCTTGAATGATTAACCAAGTACTACTATCTTCTGCTATATTAGTATTTGTTGTAGTTTCTGTTGTTGATGTCTTTCCTTTATTCCCAGAGCATCAAGGGATCAACTGAAGGAAACAATAGTGCTAAGAGAAAAAGGGGAAGACCAAAAATGTTGTCCAAGAAACAGATAGGTTCGGTGAAAGATTTTCTACAACACACACACACATAAATAGAATTTAAAGATACTTTCTGTTAAGAATATGTTCAAATAATTTTCTGTAGGTGAGAGAAGCACGGAAGCTAAATTGGATATGAAAGATTTCTGTGTAGGGGATGAAGCCAAATCAAATGCAGAGAACAACGTTGTAATGTCCACAACTATTAATGAAATGCCGAAGAGTGGTGATATTCAGCCTTCTAGTAAGGAATGTTTGTTGGTTTCTAGATTTCCTACGAAACTTAGAAGTGGAGTTTGTAGGCACAATGACGTGCTGAGCAGAACAGAAAATATCCATCTGCCTGAGGACCAGGCAGGTGAAACAGTTTTAAGTAAAAGAGTCAACGGACCTAAGAATTCTGTATCAAATGGGCATGGAGAATTGAGCAGAACTGTTGACAGAGAATCAGGATATCAAGGTATGTGCTGGAACTTATTTCATAATGGGCATGCAAGTAATCAGTTAGCCTGAAAATGGCATAGCCATTCTTTGCTAGTGATTTTCTCATGTGCTTTATAATCATTTGTTTGTTCCAATTTGTTTGGTTCTTATTATCTCAACAATCAGATTAACCATTAGCAATTTTATTATTTCATGATTTAATGCAATATGCTTTTACATTCCAAGCAATGTAATCCTATGCTGCTTGGGTTTTCTTTTGTGGTTGTTGGACATGTGAGAATAATAAATGTTTAACTTGCCAGCTAAATATCTACATAACTGTTATCTCTTCTGAATTTCTCGTCAGTGTTGCCCAAGAATTTGGTTTTTTATGACTGTCTAGCTGGATGACATGTTAGGTAATGGGGAATTATTGTATGGTGAACCTTATTATTTGAAACCGAGCATGTACCTCTAGAATTCAAATTATTTGGTTGAAGAGAAGTATTTTCTTATACGTAGACAAGAATAGCAGTGCATGAATGTTAAGCAAGTTATTCCATGACCGGGGATCTGGTTAATCTTAATGATGTTCAATTATGCAAGATTTCATCCAATGTTCACTATAATTAAGATCTTGTATTATTTTCTTTTTTTATTTTCTACTTTATGTTATGCAATTTTGATTGATACGGCGGACTGCCAAGAAATTGATCATGCGAAATATGTAGATATGATGATTGATGGAGTTGGTGATACCAATGTTGATCAGACTCTATCAATGAGGTTAAACATGCTACCTCCAATTGGTTCAAATGATCCAAGTGAGCAAATCTAATTTCCAGCTTTATATTCTGTATTTTTCGGCTGTGAAAGTTCCACTACTGCTATTATATTGGTAATTGAAACTATTGTTATTGTTTTTAGGAGCTTTGTCTGTCGGCAGCCAAGATGGTTCCGGAACTTCTTCGCTGAAACAAGAGAATACTATGGAATCCTCTCCACTTCAAAAAACGGACGGTCCTAGTAAGATTTCTAATCGAATTCCAGTTGTAATAATATTCGGATCTGGTATCTTTTTAATGTATATTATTATCTGATCCAGGAGATTTACCTGTTAAAAGTCTCAATCAATGTGCTGAGTCTAATAAAGGTGGTGAACTTGGAACATTAGCCATTGTAAGCATTGATACTGCGAAGAATGAAGAGAGTTTTCCATTTGTTAAGCGTACTCCGGTTTGGGAATGTTTTGATTCTATGGAAATATTTAAGAAGATGCCACAGAAGCCACACTTCTCTCCTCTGTATGAACATATGGAAGTAGATCGCGAGGGACTTGCAACAGCTCATATGGTAAAATTTGCAAATCTCGTGGACAACACTTTAAACCTAAAGTTCTCAACCGAGATTGCAGTCATTGAAAGAGGTTTAAAAGGTCTTGCTGAGTTAAAATCTCATGGATTTCACGTTGAGAAAGTTGAAGCATGTTTGACCCAGCTATTGTTTAACAAACAAAGGGCTGAGGTGCTTCAGAAGGAGTACGACAATATCAGAAGTGAGATGAAAATCAATGTTGATGAGGGCCAACTTCTTGATGAAGAAATCAGACAACTTGAAAAGAAGCTCGACGAGGCTAAATTGAAGGAGGAGACTAGGGAGAAGGCCTTGTCAGCACTGCAATCTAAAGGAGACGCAGTTGGAAAAAATGTTCAGAGGCTTGAAGTTGAATTTGAAAGTATAGTTGGTTCTCTCTATGATTAAACGATAATTTGCAGTGTAATCTTAGTTACTCTTTTCGCACTTGAATGAAAAGTACTGCTGATATTGCAGATGAATGCACTTGAATTACTTTTGAGTTTATTGGTTTCTAATTTCTATGCAAAGCTGAAGGTCTTTGTTCTCTAAAATGTGATGGTTGTTATTTACAAGTCTTTTTTGAATACAACCCACAGGAAGCAACATAAGTTGAACCTGATTGTTCTTGAAGCTTTCCTAGTCACTACCGGGGTATTTACTCTCTGGGATTGTGATAATTTTTGAAGTAGGTTACAGTTTGCATCCCTCGTGTTTGCGAGTTGTCAAATTAGTCTCATTAGTCATTTCAACCAGAAAACGATAGCTCATAACTTTGTCCATTCAAATTATTTTCTTGTAAATTAGTTATCCTTGGGACTCTGGTAGATGTTTGCAATTTGCAAGTTACACTCGATTACTCACTGCTCAGTTATCAAGTGGCTAATTATAGATTACAGTTAGCTTTCGAAAATGAGGAATAAACAACTTTTTTATTTATTAAAATGAGGATTGCAAACATTAGAAATCATATCTATAATCTATTAAATAGGTTTTTTTTTAAGAAAAAGAAGATTAAAATTGTGTGATCACAAGTTAATGAGCTCAGGCCCGCCCTAGCTTGAGATAGGGGGCCCCAAAGCTTCAGTCTACACGTAAACTTTGTTACTCATATCTGACAACCAAACGAGGCCTGCACGTGGGTGCAATGAAATTGTTCATGTTTGTCGTTTTCGAATAAAAATATCTAATTTATTTTTTCATTAACACAATTTAACTTGACATTCGAACCGATAATTTTATACATAATATAAAAATATGATATATATACAAATTTAATATTTATATGAGTTTATAACCTTGCGAAATATGTAATGATTAATATTTAAATAAATTTATTGTTATATTTTATTTTTATTAATATTTAACATAAATTTTTATAATGTTAAAAATTTATGTTAATCCAAAAAATAATCGTTACAGTCTAAATACAATATATATTTAAGTACTCCATTCATGCGATTTCTAGAAAGAAAGAAAAAAAGAACCGTCTCATATATTATGTCCCATATCTACTTTTAATATAATTTTATAAGTAAACTTTTTAAATAAAGTATTACTGTATTAGTATTATTGTACTAGTAGTCTAGTACAGTAGTACTAGTAATCAATCATTCTAATTAATATAATTACAAGTATAAAATATTTTTTATATTAAATTTTTTTAATATACATAACTTTAAAAAAAATAACTGCTGATTTGAAAAAAAGTAAGCATAATATTCGTAAATCTGGAATCTTGGTATATATCTAACGTCAAGTTCAAAACTTGTTCTTCTGAGCTCTACTTGGCCACTCAGTAGTCGGTACTCACCCTCTTCTCGGTATACAGTATATTATGGGTCCGTTTAATTAAATTTTCTAAAAATATATATAATTTTTTTTTAAAACAACCACACATATGATGACACGTTACCTTTTTCCTCTCTCGGTGGGTCCTACACTACCCCTAGCTTCCGTAGTGAATAGAGTACATTTCACGGACTCTTGTCAATTTGAATGAAACCGTATTATATCTAAAAATATTTAACATTAGAAAACGTGGTTTAAAAATATATGATTCGATCGATTAATCCCTAATTAAATTTTCACAAATCATTTTATCAATTCAAATTTTAAAATTCGATTAATCAGTATAAATTTTATTGACTGATATATTTTATTATAAATGATTTTTTTTTAAAATAAGTAATTTTTACGTTCCTTGTTTGTGCTTTAAATAACACGAACTAGTGCACAATCTTAATGTTTGTGTATCAATAAAACTGGCGTATCTATAATGTATAATTATTCCAACGTGTAAACTCTATACCCACGTACATGTTTGATTGTTTTTCTTTTGTACTACCAGTGGAGTCCTGTTAGATATGACAATCAGTGCAAAATCTAGGACCACAATTGAAGACTGTCATAAGTCAGAAACAGCCTCCTCTTATTCAGCTGACACTCACTTTAATCCCCATGTCCTTGTCTTCATTGCTACTGCATCATCTTCTTGCATGCTTTTTGATATACAATTCAAGGTTGTAATCGGAACTCGATTCTACTCCGAGTACTTGTTTTCGACATTTGAAGGCTGTCATCGAAAATCGATTTTACTTGATTGTGTCAAGATAAATCCGAGTACTTGTTTTAAATATTTGAATACTCGATTATAATCGATTTGGTTGGTCTTTGACTTCCAAATACTCGTCTGAGTTCCCGTTTTTTACAATACTTTTTTATAACTAATTTTAGTCCAGGATTATTTTTAAGAAATTCGACTGCGGAAGACATAAATTGAGGGGAAATCCATAACCTGATTCATCTGCAATTACTCATATTGTTGTGTTATATCGCAAATGCTTGTACGGCGAATAAGTTAGAACTTGTGATATTGTAAGACACAAGTCGAATATTAAAGGTTCCAATTTTTATTCATGGTAATGAGATCTAATTACAAACATGCTTATTGCACAATTATTATTATCAGGAACTACTTGATTAAGACCAAAACCAAAAGGTTTGTTCATCAACAGAATTACCAAAATTGCAAGTGTCTGCAGTTAAGTCATCGTAAGACTCAATTTTGAGCTTTGGCAGGCATGAGGCTGGCAAAATCCTGCACAAGTCATCATCTTCATCTTGGGAGAAATCGGATAAATCTTGTTCTTCTAAAACTCGAGAAGAATTAACAGGCTCGAATAAGGATATATGGTTTGCATCAGCACAATGTGGACTCTCTGAATCAAAAACACCACTCTTGGCTGAATTTGCATCCTCCTGCTTGATTGTAATCACGTTTGCGCTGCTTACATTCTGAGAAATTAAACTTGAATCTGGCATTTGTGTTGCTTCTGGAACAACTGAACTCATTATAGGTGCTTTTTCTTTCAGTGATTCAACCTAGTAGAAACAAATGATTAACCTTCTTATTAGAACCACACTTTCTGCTCTCAACTAATTTAGAGAACTAAATTGTAAGTTTCCAAATCATCTATGCAAGCACATTTGCAATTGTATATAATTTAATCATACTTTAACATAATCAATTAAGTTGCAAAGCATAATTTATCTCAAATTTTCAGAGTAATAATTACCTCAAGCTTCAATTTCTCATTATCTTTCAAATGGCTATCATAATCAACCTTAAGCTTATCATAACTTTCTTTTAAAGAGTCATAATCCTTTTCAAGCTGTTTCGTTTTATACCGAGCTCTCCTGTTCTGAAACCATATAGCAACCTGCCGAGGCTGCAAACCAAGATCCTTTGATAGCTGAAATTTTCTTCCAGGTTCAAGCTTGTTTTCTACTTCAAAGCTCTTCTCAAGAAACTTAACCTGATCAATTGTAAGTCGCCGCTTCTTTTCGGGCTGATGAAAGGAAGGATCATAGTCCTCATTTCCCCCGAGTCTAGCATTTTCAGGCGGGGAAATATGAAAATCAACCACGTTTGTAGAGCCAGAAACAGAGTCCCCTGTACCAAGATCACTGTCATCCATTAGCAAATAGTACTACTAAATAAAGCATAAAAGCAAACCATTAAGCTATAGTAAAATTTCCCTCTAAAATTCAGCTGGAGAATGCAAGAATTATTATCAAATTAATCTTAAGGGTCAAGATATAATCTTCTTGGTATAAAAAATGACATCTTTACCAGAGAAACAGCTGTTGAAGGCAAGCAATACAAGCATTTAGCCAATAAACATGCGAAAAATGCAAACATCCTACTAAAGAAAATTGGGTAGGACTGTGCTATGCAAGAACTAATAAACACACTGTACATAAACAATTGGTGCACAATTTCAATTTGCACAAACAACAATGTGTGTGTTGAAAGAAAAGAAAGAAAAAGACCTGGGAAAGAAGGACAAGACTTGGCAATCCAGAAGGAATCAAGAAACTGAGAAGCAGAAGAAGGTGGTAGACTTTCAGTTGAGAGCAAGACATCATTATCACCATCATAAACTTCATCAATCCCCATGGCTTTGAAATTTCACAAGGTTAGAGATAATTTATACTTTATTTGTGGTAAACAAGAAAAGGAGAAGTAAGGAGAGAGATGGGGAAATAGTAGGAGTTGAGTTGAGGGGCTAGTGACTACTGACTAGTGTGTGAAGAAGCTACAAGCTAGAAGCTAGGGGTAGACATCACAGGTCATGTGAAAGATGTAAGAGTAGCTAAATAGCTGCTGCTCAAGCCCATAACTCAGAAACAGAAATTAACAGAGAGTGACACTCACAGTCACAGAGACCATTAGATTCTTCTAATCACAGAGACCATTAGAAGAATTACCTTGTTTGGGATTATAAGAGCATCTCATCAGGGGGTGGGGTGTCCGGTCTACGTGTCAAGACAGTTTTGGTTGTTACCTATTAGTACTAGGAGGGTGCGAAAAAAGGTCGACAAACTTGACACTTCGACACCTCTTCAAAATAGATAAAAAAAACAAAGATTATATGAAATGTAATATTAGTTGGAGTATTATTTAATATGAGATCATTTGAGCACTTTGCTTGAGGTGACAATTATTAAAATAAAAAATTGTCAAATTTGATGTGAATGAAAAAAAAAATTATTATTTATAGCGTGTTCGAATTTTTGTCACCAATGAGGGTGCCTAGGTCTCTAATTACCACTTTTCTCTTTTACTTGGTTATTGAAATTTAGAAAGAGTTTGCACCTTTAAGCCTCTCCAAAGGTTAAGTACTCTTCTTTTACTTTTGTACCATTCTTTTCTCCACGCTTGTTTACTTTTATATGTTATTTTTGAAAAAAAATTACGTATGTTATGAAATTTTAATATAAAAATTATTTTTCATTTGTATTCATAATAGTTACATTAATTGAGATAATTTTAATGCATAATTTGAATGATAACTGTATTACATTAATTACTAGTATGAGTATCAATATTTTAGACAATAAGTTATTTTGAAAAATTACCTAGTATAAAATTATATTGAAAAGATATAGTGCATATGTATTATGGGACAATTTTCCCCTCAAAAATGACTACTAATTTGAGACCGAAGCAGTAATTTGAGACGAAGGAGTAACTTGTAAATTGTAGTAATAATCACCTAATTGTTCCTCTAACATAATTTTTGGTTTTATATTTATTTAAAAGTTATAGATATATTTAAAAATTCAATGGACTTGTTAATTATATAGCCCATTTGCATGCCCAAATATATCTTGGCCACATATATACTTGTGAAGTTGAGTAGACACGGATATTACCAACTAATCATAAAAGTAATCGGGGAGTTGGGCTAGCACGTTGAATATTAGTCCAAGTTATTTAACTCCAAGCCCGTACAGAAAATGTAAAAACACACATGTCCATATGGAGTATTTAGTATATTTTTACTCGAGCGCGTGTTTTTTTTTAAAAAAATTTGGGCGTCGATATGGTACTGAGTGAACCATATAAAAGATCTTAACCGTCCAATTTTATGTAAATTATATAAACAATATTAACCATTAAATTTTAATAAAATATAATTTTAAAAAGAATATAAGCATACATACAACTCTAATCTCAGTAGTCCTCCTTTTATACAAGATATAATAATAAGATAGGATAATATTATATTATATTTAAATTATATTCTTCTTTTTTTTACGAATCATACTTATCCAATAATTTTTATTTAACATATCATTGAAGTTTATGATATGTTTAATATGCATTTTTTTAGTTTACATCTATTTCTCTATTTTAATCGCATAACACAAATTATTTATCAAAACACAAGCTCTATTGAAATTAGAAGAATTTTGCTCAAACTAGAACAACCAATTCTCATCAATACCCGTATATTCAAATTAGAAAACGGATATTAACACCCTATATACAACTCTAACCCCCGATATTCCTCCTTTTATACAACTCATCGTGGATAGAATAATATTATATTTAAATTATATTCTATGGATATTAAATTTTATGAAAATAAAATAATAATATTATTTTATTAACATTAATTAAATTTTATCACTATGTTATATATATATTATCTATACTTTTATATTATATTATTTTAAACAAACTTCTCTTTTAATTAGAATATATGGTTGTACTCACAATCTACTAACATGTTTCAATTTTTCTCATCGCTCAAACATTTTAATTTATTTAAAATTACAATTTTTTAATTAAAATTTTTGAATATTAAAATTATATTATATTTTACCTACATTAAAATGTACTATTTTATTCAAATTTTAATTAAAATATTTCTAATATATTTGTAACTCTTTTTATTAATAAAAAATTCCTAATTAAATTTAAAGAAAAATAAAAAGTTTGGTCAGTTGGTCGTCCGTCGGTAAGTCCTCTTTTTATAAAACTCTTTTTATCATCTGTAAGTTTTCTTTTTATACGACTTTTTTTATGCAATTATAATTTAATTATAATTTAATTTTAAAACATATATATTTGACATATAACTCTATCATCGATAAATCATTTTTTGTACAACAAACTCATAACATATCTCATTTCACTTCTAATTGAAATTACAACTTATTAATTAAATAACATGAATATAAAACTTATTAATTAAATCTCATGAATATTAAAATATTATTATTATTTTTTCTATGATTTTTTTACTATATATTATATTATTATATCTGATATAATAAAAAAATTAAATTATATATTTAAATCATATAAAATAATTAATATATAATTTATTAATCTCGTCTGTACTTTGCACGGGTTATAAGCTAATACTATATTATTATAGCCAAAAAATTAAAAGTTGTGGTCGAAGGTGAACCATAAAAAAGATTCTGACCGTCCAATTTTAGATGAACCATGAAAACGATTTTAACCATTCAAATTTAATAAAATTTAATTTTAAAAAGAATATATATAATACATACAACTTTAACCTATATCACTAAAGTTTATGAATATTAATATATAAATATCATTGTATAATAATATAAACTATAACCCCGATAGTTCATTTTTTATACAAGTCATCACAGATAATATTATACTATATTAACATAAATTCTCAACGTTATAAAATTTTATAGTAAATATCAATAAATTATAATATAAAAAATAAATTTATTTAAATATTAGTCATTCATCCTACGAGTTATAAGTTTGTATATATAATATGAGAGATATAATAGGAGGAGGAGAGTAATTGAGTCACTTTATACAAGTAGTTTTACAATTATACCATTCATTATTTAAATGAATTAAATTAGTGTGCGTGATTTAATTTATAAATAGTGTGCATATGACCTTCTAATTTTAATAACATTAATATAAAACTAATATAAGTCTAAATAGATATTTTTAATATTTAGTAAATATAAATATATGTTATTTATATGATTATTAAGTAATTTATAATAGACATAACGAAATAAAATGCATGCAATTTATACTATATTATTATAACAAAACTAAAGAACTTTTTTTTTTGAAAAACTAAGGTGAACCATATAAAATATCTTAACCGTTCAATTTTAGATAAACCATAGAAATGATCTTAACCATACAATTTTAATATAATATAATATAATATATATATATATACATAGGAAAAGACGAGGGCGGTTAGGTGACGCTCCCAAATCGTCCCAATGTATTTTTCTAATTTTCTCAAATTTATGAATTAATAAATATTAAAAATCATAAAAAATGTCTAAGTTACTTTATATTCTCTTAATCTTTCTCCAAATTATAAATAAAAAATCTAAATTACGTTATATTATCATAAACTTTCTTTTCAAGTCAACTAATTATTATTATCCACAAGATAAGTTTCAAATTTTTAGAATAGACATTATTATATATAAGATAATTAGAAATTTTAGAAAAAATATTAAATTATTAAAAATTGAAACTATTTTGATTTTTTAAAAAGACATTATCTATAATAAAAAAAATTAATTTTATTCCCCAAATTATAAATAAAAAAATCTAAATTACGTTATATTATCCTAAACTTTTTTCTCAAGTTTATTAATTATTATTATCCATAACATAAGTTTCGAAATTTTAGAATAGACATTATTATACATAAGGTAATTAGAAATTTTAGAAAATACATTAAATTATTAAAAATCGAAAATATTTTGATTTTTCAAAAAGACAGTATCGATAAAATTTTTTTTTTTATTTTTTACCTAAATTGAATGTTTTTTTACCTAAATTTAATGTGTTTCCATCTAAAAATTAATAGATCATCACTTATATAAATTAAATATCAAACATCAAGAAATAAATCACAATAAATTTATTACAGAGCTATTTACATTCAGCGTCTAACATATCATGAATTACACTATTTTTAATGTTTTGAATAAAAATAGAGATGATTGGATGATAAGAGTGGGAGTATACACGATGTGGGAGACAGTCAATACATAAACATGCATGCGATCAATTTAGTCCCGACATAATTTTAATTAATAAGAAAGTTAATAAATTTTTGTTATTTATTAATTTATTATAATTATGCATTTGTACTAACTCTTTGATGCTTTAATTTATTATAAGAAAATCTTATCCATGCAACAATTCAAAAACATCTATTTTTTCGATTAAAACATATTTTGGAAGAAATGTCGTCATTGATATTGTTAGCGACGTATGGAAAAAAAAGTTCTTAGGATCATAACTAATTAGTAAGTTGTGAATTATAATACACATGTATATTTTGAAATTATTATTTGATTTTATAATATTTTTAAATTTAATACTACTATTTTGATTTAATATAATTTTGTTATATTAAATGTTATCATATGCAGTTCAGTCACCAATAATATAACTTTGTGAAAAAAATTATTTAGTTATTTGATCAAAATCTATATAAGGAAGATGGTGTACCTTATATATTGATCGTTACATGCATAAAAAGTTCAAAGGTAATAATCTTATTAACATATTCTTATAATTTACAATTTGGAAAATTAAAAATACATAATGTTATTTTTAATATTTGTTATTATTGTTTCTTAATGTTCGTAATAATTTTATTAATTATTTGATCTATATTCCAATTTATTTAAATCTACCAATTGACAAATATAGGTGTAGTTGGTTTTTAATAAATTAATTAATATTTATTCATTTAAAAATAAAATTAATAAGTATTTTTAAATAAATTTCTATAATATATTACAATTATATATTTATTAAATATTTTCAATATAAAAAATAATTTAATAAATTTAAAATTTATTACGAGGCCGTCGCAAAACGCGGTTTTTTTCACTAGTAGACAAATATAGGTGTAGTTGGGTTTTAATAAATTAATTAATATTTATTGATTTAAAAATAAAATTACTAAGTTTAAATAAATTTCTATAATAGATTAAAATTATATATTTATTAAATATTTTCAATATCAAAAATAATTTTAATAAATTTAAAATTTATTATGTGACTACCGCGAAGCGCAGCTTTTCCACTAGTTAATCTTTAAACTAAAATATCTTACATTAATCTTCTAACTAAAATATATCTCTATACAAAACACACAAATATTATCTTATTAAAATATAAATACAAATAAATTATATAAAAATATATACATATAATATTAAATAAAGTTTAACTTATTATTATACAAATAAAAATAAATTTAAATCATAAAACAACTTTTAAAATAAAAATATTAAAAAACTAAAAAATTTCATCCCTGCATCACACGTGACATAAGCTAGTATTTTATATAATTTCAATATGATATTTTGGCCTATGAATCATATGTAAGTTAAAATTGGACATTGAAGTTGATATTGTTTAAAATATACTATTAATTTTAAAAAATATATATAGATACACAAAAATTAGTAATATTATATTATAACAGACATATGTTTGAAAGTGCAAATACAAAACCGATCGGTATTATCCCACAATGGTAGGAACATAATTTACCATATACATTATTTTGAATTAAGTGTGCACATGTTTCGATAAGATTAGGTTATTACAGTGAGATCTCATTGTGTGTCATTTGAACTCTAATTAAAATTAAATTTGTAATTAGATTAAAAAATGAATTATTAACCTTTTAAAAGAAAACATGCATTATAAAAAAGATAATCAATTTTTTTTAAAAAAGTAATCAATCAAAATAAAAAATATGATAAAAAATAAATATGATAAAAAATTAAGCTAGAGGCCCGTGGGTCGCACGAGTTTTTAGGGTAGTTTATTACAATTTTAAGAATTATGAGAGTCAAGATACACTCCAGCAGTGACAAAAATAAAAAAGTCCTGAAATTCAAAAAATCTTGAATTCATTATCACACCATCTCGTTCGAAATAAAATAAATTATTCTCTTTTTCAACTGTTATATCTTATTTTTTACAATTAAATTAATTAAAATTTAAAGAATATACATATATATATTATATTTATAAAAAAATTTAAAACAATTAAAAAAAATAAAACAATTAATTTAAAATGGAGAAAATTATTACTATATTTTTCGAATTGCCGAAAATTACGTGACAGAATAGAATATCGGTGGGGGGCGACACAGTATAGGAGAAGTTATTCGAAGTATCTGAAATGTATTACAACGTGTTTGACAATCACTTTTTTCCTGGAAATAAGCTCCCATTTCCGGAAAAAAATAAGTATGTATATATTTTTTTTAAAAATAAGTAACTTATTTTTTATTTTGAAAATAATATTGATTTTAAAATTCTAAAATAAATATTTATCTTAAAAAAAAATATGTAAAAAAATATATGAAATAAATAAATTATTTTAAATTTAAGAAACTCAAACGACAGTGCACACGTGTTTATAGATTATTAAGTTGGGCTTGATCCAGAATAATAAAATATCAGGCCCTTATTGCACTATCACAAGTACTCCCTGACTTTATAACATAATAGGCCTACAAACATAAATGTCGAATGTTAAACCTTCTAATCAATATTCTTTCGTGCTTGTTTGGTTACGGGTACGTAAGAATTCACGTGTTTTGAAACTTGTAATATTTGGGTTTTTAATTTTTTTTATAAAGTTTCGAGAAAGTTAAAAAATATATTTGATTAAAAAAGAAAATGTTCAATTTCCTAATTTTCTAGAAAGTGCACGCCACTGTATGTTGGATATCAGATTAATAAATATTATATTCAAATATATTGTTAATAAGTGCTAGCTTATATCCCGTGCGATGCACGGATGAATTTTTTTAGTTTTTTAATATTTTTATTTTAATATTTTTTAATGATTTGAATTTATTTGTATAATAATAATTTAAATTTTATTTAATATTATATGTATATGTTTTTATATAATTTATTTGTATTTATATTTTAATATGATAATTTTTGTTTGTTTTGTATAGAGATGTATTTTACTTATGAGATTAATGTGAGATATTTTAGTTAGAAGATTAATATGAGATTGTATTTTAGTTAGAAAATTAATATTTTAAAATTAGGCCCAATAATTAACCAATTATCTGGCCCAAATATTTACCAAATTTTCAATGTTATCATAAATTTTAATGATATATTAAATTAAAATTATAGGATAAACTTTAATGATATATTAAATAAAAATTATAGGATAAGTGAGATTCTTAAAATAAAAAATATAGAATATAATTTAAATATAATATAATATTATCATATCAATGAAATTATATTCTTACATAAAATTAATGTTTATATTCTTTAGAATTATAATGTTTATGAGTTGTTTGCATAAAAGAAGGACTACTCGTGTTAGAATTGTATGTATGATTATATTCTTTTAAAATTATATTTTATTAAAATTTAACGGTTAAGATTGTTTGTATGGTTCACTTAAAATTGGACTACTCGTCGTTGAAATAATATATACATATATACACATATATATATACATATATATATATATATATAAATCTAGCCCAAGTCATTTTCAAACTCTGATTGCGCCTAGTTGCCCAAAAAAAATAAAACTAGTGATACGAATGTCAACCACGTGTGTACACAAACACAACAAATGTTCCAACTTCTTCCAACCATCAATGCATATGAAATCTTTTATCTATTGATGGCACATCTCTCTATCTATACATGGTATCTCTTTTTTAACAGGTACGGAGTATCTTTTAGGAGGTTTGACTGAATAATTAAAATAATTTTTTTATAATTTTTAAAATGAAAATATTTAATAAATATTATAATTTATAAAAAAAATAAATAATAATAATTTTAACTATACAATCAAATTTTATTAAAATACTGTCAAACAAGTATTAAAATGAAACACATGAAATATAACTGTGACTAAGGTCATCTCTTCGTAGATCATCTTTATCCATTATAAATTATTTGCATATAGTGTATACATTAACATACCTAATACCAACCAATCTCCTCCTATTAAAATTGCACCGTTTGTTACGTAGTTCGGACTTTGGATAAACATATCTGAAAATTTATCATTTATTTTAAAAGACCACTAGAAGCATACAGAGTCTAGATAAGTCGAGGATAGTGAAGATGCCAATATGATAACAAGTCATTTTTTAATTTAAAGGTGCGTTTCCAAATGGATACTGAAGAATAGATTCACTCCTTGAGCACACCACAATTTGGTGTTAAAATATAAAAATGTAATTTAGTAAATTTGTAATGCACAACTGAATGCCATAAATGGAAGGAAGGTCATTCAGATTAGTACATTAAAAAAACTATATTATTTGTCCGTGCTATGCATACGGGTAATTTATAATTTATATATTAATAAATATTATTATTATAATATATAATTATATCAAATAATTTAAAATTTTAATATAATAAATTTAATTTTTTTTATTTTAAATATTTTAATTTCTTCCTTATTATTTTTTACAATATTTATATGTGTTAATTTTTATTTGGGAATTACTCATATAATAATATTTTATGTATAGTAATTCATAAATAATTTTATTTTAAATTTTGTATATCATAAATTTTATTCAAAATTAATTTTTTTAAACTACTTATAATATTGTATATATCTTTTTTTTAATAATTTACTCATATTATATTATTTCTTTACGTTCAAATATCAACTATATTTAAAATTTATTATTTAATTATATGTATATCAATTTTTACGTAAAAATGTATTATGTTATATCAATATTTGATCTGGGCATTGGATACCAAATTAAGATTATGAATTCAAACAAATATATATAGATATCAAACTTATATATATTACAAGCTTCTAACCCGTGCAAAGTACGTGATAACTAATATTTAAGTAAATTGATTTTTTATTTATATTGATATTTATTATATAATTTTATAATATTAAGAATTTATGTTAATATTACATATTCTCTTTTTATATATAAATTTATTCTATTTAATATAAATATGTTATAATATGGACCCGTGTTAAAAATAAAATTTTAGTTAATATAAATATGTATAGAACCCATATTATAATAAGTAAAATTATATTTAATATTTTTTAATTTTTCGGCTATAATAATATAGTATAAATATGATATAATTTATATTAATAAAATTAATAATTTATAATAAATATTATATATCACATCAGTATAATTATTAAAATGGGTTAATTAATAATATGAATCTTGTCCGAACCTAAAATGAATTATCTAATGGATCAAACTAAAATTATAAATTTACTTAAAAATGGATAACAAACCTAAAGAATGGGTTGTCCAATAATTTATAATGTATAGATATAGATATATAGATGAGTAGCATGGTCAAACAACTCAAGTTTATCTTTTTAACAAGTTGAGAGAGATGAATGCAAGAATACTTTGACGCTTTTGGCTTTCCCCCTGTATACATACACACATGCGCATATATATAAAGCAGTTGTAATGCACTGATGCTTTTTTTCTTTCTTAAAAGTGAAGATATGATCTTGAGTCGGGGATTCTGATTACTAATCCACAATCATCAGGTAAAATTTTAATATTTTAGGTATTTTTAATACAAAATTCATAATATAATATTTTTAAATAATTATTTTTTGTTACCAACCTATTAAAAGCATGGAGATATAAGCACAAGAATTAGTAATATGTTAAGAGAAATTATTACAATAATCTGGTAACTTGGTATGTTATACACTTATACCCCCATGTTTGATTTGTATACTCAAAACGTGTGAATTTATAAAAAATTATGCAGGATGGTCTAATGGACTAATATAGTTTAAGCACATTTTTACTGAGTAACATTTACTTTATTTTCAACCACAAGATCATATCTATATATTCTTAATAGGTGCTATTTCCCCCCCTTAAATTTACTATTGTATCCTTCTAAATTTTTAAAATTTGTTGTATATTCTTGGGTATTATAGTAATTTACTTTTCCCGGATTATCCAAATATTCGATGGGTTTTACCCGTTTCTAAAATATACTATCAGTATATTAACTTCCCATACATTTTAAGACGACCCACGGATTATCCATATTTTTTACCCATAAGTCAAAATATTTACCAATGAAATTCAAATTTTTACGTACTTTCCATATTTTTTTCAGCTAACAATTAAATTTAAAATCAAAACTTTCCATATATGATCAATCAACTAACAATATATCCCTCATCTTAATTACCCAATCCACAATTTATCCATCATCTTAATTACTAATCTTCTCTCCTCTAATAGCTATTGTAATATTGTAAAATATGCAACGGAAATACGAAATGAAAATATTCAATTAGTTACTATATAAAATTGTTACATATTTATGGAGCATGCAATGCATGTATATTTCAAAATACGCGTAATTTAAATATACACATGTGCATGTAAGTTTGAATTACAAATATATACATGTAATTTATGTCTTTTTTTGTATGTGTAATTTAATTTTATCTTAGTTGTGAAATCAATCAAAAAATAAGGATCCATATATAATTTGTTTTTATCTTTAATATTTTGAATTATTTATTTATAAATGAATATATATACATACCTAAAAAAATGTTTATTCTTTTTTCAATTTTTTTTCTTAAAAGTAATATCAATTAACATCAATTAATCACATCTTCAACTTTTATTTTTGAATATAAAATAAAAAATACATAAAAATAACTCATATCCTTATATATGAGTTAAATGTGATATATGTATAATTAAATACTCCCTCCGTCCGTCCCACTTCAAGTGTCTCATTTGACTTTTCAACAGTCAAATTTAATTAACTTTGACCGAAAATTAAAAAACAAATATTTATAATTTTAAAAATCTGAAAAATACTTTTACAGAAAATTACATAAACTTTTCAATGATATATATCTTATAATTTTTTTAATTATATAATATATGTAATATTTGGTCAAACTTTAAAAATTTTAACCATTGAAAAGTCAAATCAGTCACTTGAAATGGGACGGAGGGAGTATATAATATATATGTGACAAATTTTTCCTTAATTTCAAAATCTTCCAATAATTTTTGGTAAACCAAAAAATTTTGAATTTTAAATATAGACATGAAAAGTTTATAAATCTATTTCAAAATCTCTATTGATTTCTCTCTATCAATTTCATATTTTCATTTAACTCAAAATTTTAAATACGAGCAAATGGTGATATAATTATTCCATGATATTTACTTTTGTTGTAAACCAATTAAATATTTTTTTAAATTCTTTCATTATATATATACATATATATATATATTATTAATTAACATCAATTACTCAATTTATAACTAATAGGCTATTTTGGATTTTACCTGAATTATAATTTAACAATAAACATATACAAATTCTGAACTGTCTGGTTTTACCCATATTTCTCATATGGGTATACAATATATACTGTTAATTGTGCTCATCATATCAACCGATATCAATTAAGGTAACCCGTACACATCAATCAATGGTGACTAATTTTAATTTTGTAATGATTGATATCACGAAATTAAGGCTAAATTACACGATTGACTACATCAATCAATGTTAATTACGATTTGTTAAAATTATATTCATCTATTAATAATTAAGAGTTAATTATTTTATATTATAAATATTTTTATATTTACGCACATAAAAATTAATAATTGATTACGGTATAAAATTAAGGGGAGAAGGGTATAATTCATAAAAATGTTAGGAATTTATTAATATTATAAAATCTTAATTACATGTCAATCATTAATTATAGTATTATTATTAAAAAAACCCATATAAATATTTTCCACACCCATCTATGATATTCGTAATAGGTGCTAATTTTCCCCCAAAAATTACTATTTTATCCTTCTTAAATTTTAAAATTTCCTTTTCATTCTTGGATATTATAGTAATTTACTATTCCTGAATTACCCAAATATTCTATGAATTTTACCCGTTTGTAAAATATACTATCAATATATTAACTTCCCATACATTTAACATCAATTACTCAATTTTTTATTTAAAAATTTAATTAAAATGAAAATATATAAATATGTATACAAGTAATTTATAACCTTAATTGTAATTCTTCCACTAATTTCATTCATGGAAGATATAAAAAAAAATTAGGATCAATTATCATTTATTATCCCAAATTTTAAATATTATAGAGTTACATATGTGAATATAAATGGTTCATTATCTCATGACAACCTCTTCATTTACTCTAATCAATTAAACTATTTACTCTAATTAATATTTTATACTTGATGAAAATATGATCAAATTATTTTTTTTCTCAACCTTCTTTCTTAATGAATTACTCCTTCCGTTCCATAAAAAGTGGCGGTTTATAAAAATTAAAAGTCAAGCTGATTCAACTTTGACCATTTATTAATAATTATTGTTAGAAATAAAAATTATGAAAAATATATCATTAAAAAATATATTACATTAACTATTGAAGTTAATTTTTATTTTTGTAAAAATATAAATCAGTAATATTTAATAAGTGGTCAAAGTTGAATCAATTTAACTTTTATTTTTTATAAAGCGTCACTTTTTGCGGAACGGAGGGAGTAATATTTAACAATATAAAAAAGCTAATAGCAACAAAAACGTTAGAGTCGAATATATCTTGATTTTTCATGATATATTTAATCTCTTATACTATTTATAATAATAAATATTTTAAACTTGATGAAAATTTGATCAAATTATTTTTTTCTTAACCTTCTTCTTAATGAATTAATTTCTAGATTATTTAAATTTGCTTTCATGGATTATAATTAATTTTCACATAATAAAATGCAAGACGGCACCGGGAGGCAACGTCGACAAGCGTTTA
This sequence comes from Oenanthe sinensis, assembly GCA_028671895.1. Classification (NCBI taxonomy): domain Eukaryota; kingdom Viridiplantae; phylum Streptophyta; class Magnoliopsida; order Apiales; family Apiaceae; genus Oenanthe; species Oenanthe sinensis. The sequence goes on along the minus strand of CM053812.1, from coordinate 35,616,051 downwards.
TTTTGTATTTGATCAAGTTACTTATTTCATATTTTTCTTATAATATCTATGTATAATAATATCATACTTTAATACAAGTATTGATTTATTTTTAAAAGTATTAAATATTTATTAATGTGTTATACGGTAGATTTAACATTTTATAACTATAACATTTATTTATTAACTATATATTTCAAGTTCTAAACTATTGTTTGTGCTAGCAAATCATAATGTCTAAAATTACAACTCAACTAATACATAAAAATTCAATATATAAATTTAGTATTTAATTGAAATGCATTATATTGAATCAATGATTTTGGGTGTAGTGATGGAACTAATTGTTCAGAAAAATTGTGATTGAAATTAGAATAATATGCATTTATGCAATTAAACGTATCAATAAGTAAAACACATTCACTATCATGTTATTGAATCAATGACAATATAAAATAAGATTCAATCAAGCAATTCAAATGCGAGTAAATATCAGTTACTGATGAAAATTCTCAGAATTAGTACATCCATTTGATGAAGTTAAATATGAATTTATTTACATTATTTAAATTTGTCTCTATTGCTAATAATAATCTTTCACATAATAAAATGTGAGACGGCGCCGGGCGGCGACGTCGAGTAACATTTATTATTTGTTTTATATAAGTTTACTACATTTTTCTTATAATATTGATGTATAATGATACAAGTTTACATTATCCCATTTATTAAAAAATATTTTAATATTAATTTATTAACAATCTTTTAATTATGAAATAATTTTAGAAAAAATTAATTAAGAAACATAACGAAAAGTCCAAATAATAACACTTATATTTTTCTATGATAATATTTAATAATATAAAAAATCTAATAGCAACATAAAAGTTAGAGTGTGAATTAGATCATAGTTTTTCATGATCTATTTAATCTCTTTATGCCTTTTATAATATTATATAAATTAAAAAATAAAACATATCTACATAACGAAAAGTCCAAACAGTAAGACTTATATTTTTCTATGATAATATTTAATAATATAAAAAATCTAATAGCAATACAAAAGTTAGAGTGTGAATTAGATCACAATTTTTCGTGATCTATTTAATCTCTATATATTATTTATACTATTATATAAATTGAAAAATAAAACATATATCCATAAGATTTAATCAATATAATTAATAAGATGTTATCGATTTAATGAGTATTTCTATAATTTTTTTAATAAACAAATTAAGAACCTATATAAATATTAGCAATAATTTTATATTTTAAATGGTTTTATAAAGATCATGAAAAATGGATGTTTTATTTTTGTAGCATTCAATATTTTATACTTGATGAAAATATGATCGAATTATCTTTATCTTAACATTATTCTTAATGAATTAATTTCTACATTATTTAAATTTGTCTCCATGGATTATAATTATTTTTCTCATAATAAAATGCGAGACGACGTCGGGAGGCGACGTCGAGAAACGTTTATTTTGTATTTTATCAAGTTTACTTATTTCATATTTTTCTTATAATATCCATGTAGAATAATATCATGCTTTTATACAATTATTGATTTATTTTTAAAATTATTTAATATTTATCAATGTGTTATACGGTAGATTTAACATTTAGTACCTATAACATTTATTTGTTAATTATATATTTCAAGTTCTAAACTATTGCTTCTACTACCAAATCATAATTTCTAAAATTACAACTCAACTAATACAAAAAATTGCATTATATAAATTTGGTATTTAATTGAAATGCAATGTATCGAATCAATGATCTTGGGCGTAGTGATGCAACTAAAAATGCATTGTTCAGAGCAACTGTGACTGAAATCAAAATAATATGCATTTATGCAACTAAGACCCCGTTTGATATTGCTGTTGCAGACAGTTACAACAGTTTTTTGTTGAAAAGCCCTCAGAAAGTTGTTTGGTAAATTCTAAAAGATGTTGTTTGGAAAATCGCGTTTTTGGTCTAAAAGTTGTTGTTAGCAAAAGCATGTCCCCACATGCTTTTGGAAAAAGCTATTTTTTAGCTTTTGCAGGAAGTGACTATTAGTTTCATCATCAAACCTTCCCAAAAATATTATTTTTATATATTATATCTCAAAATATCTATAAATCAAAAAATTATCAAACAGTCATCTAATTTTCCTGATAACACTTTTTTCACCAGCACTTTTTCTCACAACACAGCAGTTTTCAACAACACTCTCAAACGGAGCCTAAATGTATCAATAAGTAAAACATATTTAGTATTATGTTATTGAATCAATGTCAATATAAAACAAGATTCAGTCAAGCAGTTCAAGTGCCAGTAAATATCAATTATTGATGAAAATTCTCAGAATTCGTACCTCCATTTGATGAAGTTAAGTATGAATTTCTTTCTTATTGAATATATGACATAATAGAGAATTAATTTAATCCTTAAGTTTATATTATTTTTTATGTTTTGATATTTTGACTTTCATATTTATGTTTTACCTCAAAAATTTTAGTTATCATGGAATTTATTATCTTATTTTTTCCTCAATATTTTAAATATTTAATCAAATTATAAAAATTACAGAAAATTCACTAAATTATTGCCCGTGTGCGTAGTACGGGCATATTCCCTAGTAATTCGAATTCACATCACATTTTTTTTCCGTGGTGGGCTTATAACAACACTCTACAAAAGCAAGGAGAAAGTCGGTACCTGAGATTCGGTACTTCAGAGTCGAGATATGCCTCAAGGAAAAAGAATGTCATAAATGCTAGGCTAATAAAATATTCTTCAGAAATACTAGCTCTGCATTTAGTATAAATATAAAGGAACCATGGTCTTTTTTCCAAACGGTCTATAGACCATTCTCTTGAGATACTATATATTACGTAGTATTATACATTTTCACTATACTTTTCTCTCTAAATCACTCACTTCACATTAAGACAAAAAAAAAAAGTCAATCAACTCACTTCCTACCATTTATCACACACCTCTCCGCTGTTTTCAAAACCATCTTAATTCTACACATACACACAATATATATACACATCTCAAGAACCATCAAAGTTGAATTATAATGGCAAGTAACCTTCATGATCTTCTTTTTTGTTGGTTTCCCATGTTACACACACATGCACACAGAGATGTGTGTTAGTGTGTGGATTAGATTGGTTATGCTTTTAGTTGTTGTCTGAAATGAGTGTGTTTGTATTTGATCATGTGCAGGAACAAATTGAGCAACAGATGAAGACATGGGAAGGTTATGTAGACTGGAGAAGCAAGCCCGCGATCAGAGGCCGCCATGGGGGCATGCTTGCTGCATCCTTTGTTTTAGGTTTAGTTTCTACAAATATTTCGACTCAAGTTTTTTTTAAAATAATTTCTTGGCTTTTGATTAAAGTGTTATAATCACGGATGTTGTTGTTGAAAATTGATTATGTGACATAAATTTAAATGCAGTGGTTGAGGTATTGGAGAACTTGGCATTCCTGGCAAATGCAAGCAATTTGGTTAGATATTTGATTGACCACATGAACATGTTACCCTCAGATTCAGCAAATTCAGTCACAAATTTCATGGGCACTGCTTTTCTTCTTGCTCTTCTTGGTGGCTTCCTTTCTGATGCTTTCTTTATTTCTTACTACATCTACCTCACAAGTGCTGCCATTGAATTCCTGGTTAGTTTTTTCTTTTTTATTTTAATATTTGTGATATTATTTAGTGCAAGCATATATACTAATAACTCATTTGGTATTGTTCTTTTACATTTTTTATACCAAAAATGTAAAAAGAATAATATCATAATTGACTGTAGTTAAATTAATTAAATTTTGATTATAAATTATAATTTTTTTTATAATTTAAAATAAAAATAAAAATTATATTTAAAATCAATTATATATATTTTTTAAGAATATATTTTTTATAATTATATAATAGATTTGATTTTGAATCAAAATTAAATTAATTTAACTAAAAATAATTAAATAAGATAGATAAATTATGACGGGAAAATATTACTCCCTCCGTCCCGGCCAAATGTTTATATTTGGTCCGGGCACGGAGACCAAGGATAGTGGGTGTAATAGTGATTTTATTGTTAAAATAAATGAAGTAGTGGGTGTAATAGTGTAAAGTGTTGAAAAAGTGGAGTGAAGTAGTGGATGTAATAATATATTTATTGTTAAAAGTTACTATTTTTAGTAATGTAAAGAATTGGGTGGGACGTCCCAAAAAGGAAAGTGTAAAGAATTGGTTGGGACGGAGGGAGTATAATTTAGTCTGAGTCTTAAATTTGATTGAGATGACTTCCGTTCCGGTTGCCACAGGGTCATCATGACTTGTGTGTTGAGGCAAGATTCAGAGACTGATGCAACCTGGGACCGTAGTTATTGTAGCTGGGTTAAAGCTGCCTGGCTAAATAGACAGAAAAATGTTTATTTAAATCAAGTGTCGTATTAATATTGACACTGACCTACTTTTTCTCTCGTCCTGCATTCAAGCCTTTATTGAAGGAAAGTGACACTTACATGATTTTTTTGCATCAAATTATTGGAATATTATTAATTTATTGTTTGATCAGTTGACAAAAAACACAAGTTTCTTGCAAGTTACAACAAAGTTAACATTATTATTTCTCCCTTACACAGTACACTTTGTGAACATTTGTCTAGGTACCGGTCCGGTGATTAATCGGGTAATCGGTAATTAATTTGAATAATTAATTAGAAATAATTTAATTTAATAAATAATTATTTTTAATTATATTTAAACATTTTTAAATTATTATAAAATTATAATGAAAAATATCATATATCATTAATCCATATATATTTAGATGTTAACATTTACCAAAAAGTCACTTATCATTAACATTTTAAGAGGTTTATACTTAATAATCATTATTTAATAATTAATCTTAATAGTTATTACATGACATGTTATATAATTATTAGCAATTTGAGAGAGTATTTAAAATTTATGAAGTATTTAGGGTCATATAACCCATATTTATTGTAAATTTCTAATAAAAATATATTAGTTATTATTTTTTTTAAAATTTTAATTTTTTTTAAATAAAATAATTTTTACCGATTTTTGACCATCTTGGCCGATTTTTTACATCTCGACCGATTTTTGATCGATTTTAAAAAAAATATCTTTTGACCCGATTTCGATTAATCGAGACGTAACCCGGCCATCTTCCTGATCAATTGTCTGATTAATCAGTAAGACGGCCGTCTTTTAGAACACTAAATATATGGGAATAATTTAGCCTTTAAATAACTTTAACGCACTATTTTTTAGACTTGACCGGCCACTACTCACTTGCCCAAGTACATGATGTGATCAAAAGCCAGCAACTTTCACTTGTTCACGACTTGATGATAGTCACAGTAACTTTAAGGGTTTGTTTGGACCAGGTGTGGGGAAGTAAGGGTTGGGTTGAGTTAAACAAGTAAGGGTTGGGTTGAGGAGAGATATGTAGGATTGAACCTATATTTTATTTGAGTATAGAGGGGTTGAGTATAGAAGGGTTCAACCTTGCCTTGTTTGAATCATGGGTTGGAACGCAATGTTTAGTCAACAAAATTTAAATAATTTTTAAAATAAATATAAATGAAATTTAAAAAATATTAATTTCACAAATATATAAAAAAATTTAAAATAAAATAAGTATAAATATATGATTGTGATTGATGATAAAATAAATTTTTATTTTTTTATTTATACTATATTAAATTAATTGAAGTAAATGATTATGTAATTAATTAATTTATATTTAAATTAATTATGTCACAATAAATAATTAAACATGCATATGTGATTAAACAGAAAATAAAAAATATCAAATAAAACCATCCCAGATTCCAATGCCAATAAATCTTTTTAGTCAATTTACACATGTATACATGTACACTTTTAAATAAATTAAAAGTAAAAAAAGAGAAAAAGAGACGGAATAATTTTTTTTAAAATAAATGAATCAGAAAGTGAAAAAGAGAGAGAATAAAACAGCGTAGTGGATGACGGGTAGACGACCAACCCGTTAAAACCCAACCCTCCCTCCTAAATGTTTTCCTAAACATGGTTCTAAAATTTCTAATCCAACCATACCCGACCCACCCCTCCCAAACAATCCCTAAGCGGGTGTATTCAATCATGATTTTACAGTATTTTTTTTGGATTTTAAAAATTTGAGGTATTCAATCAGAATTTTAAATAATACTTTAAAATTTAGGGGTATTCAATGAGGATTTTAAACTCTACATTAAAATCCGGGGTATTCAATCAGGATTTTAAACAATACTTTAAAATCTGGAAGTATTCAATCAAGATTATTATTAATCTTTTAAAATCTAAATCTAAGAGTATTCAAAAATATATTAACACTGATGAATTTTAAAGATTCATTGATTCTGTTTGATTTTCCTATGTACTTTTGAACTTTTAAAATCTCATAAATATAAGGGATTCCATTGGATTCTGCGTGGATTCTGGATTCTATGAATTATGTGTAAAATCTACCGACTCTACATGAAATCTCAAATCAAATACAATTAATAAAAATCTATGTATTATTAATAATACTTTTAAATCTGAATTGAATACACTCCTAGTATAATAATTTTAGGAAAAGACAGCAAATCTTTTTAATGGAGTCTACATGCGTCTCTACCAAACTACTAGAGATAAGACAGAAAAATATTGGGGTCTATCTTATTGGTCTCCGAGTCTTTCTACCAAGAAAGCTTGACGTTTATGCAATTTTGATTACAACCAAAAAATCACTACTTCCTCAAATTGTGAACAAGGCCGCGAAAGGATAATAAAGTTGAGAGTGACTAGCTTGGTTAGGGCATCTCCGATGTTAACTTTAAAAGTACAATTTTCTTTATTTTTGAAATTGAAACATCTCAAAAGCATCTCCAACCATTGCTATTTCTATTTTTATATTTGAAGTAATTAACTGTTGAGCTTCAAAATTTGGAGTAATGAAGTAACCTATAAAGTAACATATGCTGAGTACAACACAATTATTTAAAATATAATTGCACGTGTCTCGAGATACATGACTATATATAGGCCCCATTTATCTGGACTTATAAACAGCTTATAAGCTGAAAAAGTTGGTATATATGTAATTTTTCTGAAAATAAGTAACTTATTTTCAAATTTGAAAATAAGATTTCGTTTTAAATTTCTAAAATAAATATTAATTTTCAAAAAAAAAATGAAAATACTTTTAAAAAAAGTAACTTATTACTTATAAGTTAAGCCAAATACCCCCATAATATATTTGCATGTGTGAATTGTGATTGTATCTCTGATGTGTGATTATATATATAATAATTATGTTTGAAGTGGAATTTGAAGGTAAATGATTGGAGATGGAATAGTAATATGAAGTAGAAAAATTAAAAATTTGAAGAAAGAATTGTTTTAAAATGAAGTTGTAGTTGGAGATGGTCTTGTACATTCCCTTTATATCTCTTAGAGATTTTTCTATTCAGTTTTTGGATCCCACGCGTGAAACTTGAAAAGCATTGGTTACCCACTCATTCTTCCATTTCCTAATCACTTAAGATTAGCTGACTGACCAACATTAAGTGGTAAATTAGTGGGATTGTCATTATCAATGTGATTATCGTATTACATGTGCTATGTTCGAATTTGTACCTTGCACTGATTAATTTTTGGAACAGGGTTTGTTGGTACTCACTGTGCAGGCTCGGTCAGCTTCTCTAAAGCCACTAAAATGTGATGTCCTTGACACTGGTTGCCATGAGGTTGATGGTGCAAAAGCCGCAATGCTATTCTTAGGACTTTATCTTGTGGCGCTCGGTGTTGGAGGGATCAAGGGATCCCTTCCGACACATGGTGCAGAACAGTTTGATGAGCAAACTCCTGAAGGAAGAAAGCAGCGATCAACATTCTTTAACTACTATGTCTTTTGTCTTGCATTTGGTGGGCTAATTGCGGTGACATTAGTGGTTTGGATTGAAGATAACAAAGGTTGGGAATGGGGATTTGGGATTTCTACGTTGACAATACTTTTGTCGATTCCAGTCTTCCTTTCTGGTTCTTCACTCTATAGGAACAAAATACCTAATGGAAGTCCACTTACAACCATATTTAAGGTTAGGAAAATGGAAGCAATCTAGTAAAGAAAAGTTAATGGAATTGAATTCAAGTACTGATATTTTATTTGCATGACAGGTTCTGATGGCTTCTGCATTGAACACTTGCGTATCAGTCGCCAGAAGCCCAAGCAATGCCATTGCAAGTATGTCCCCGAGTCCATCTCATCAAACACCATCCAACACAGAAGCTGGGCCAACAACCGAAAAAAGTGGTAAACCAGTGGAGCCAAATGAAGGCCCATCTGAGAGCCTTAAATTCCTGAACAGAGCAGTGACTAGAAAGCCAGCTTATAAATCACTACAGTGTTCTGTAAATCAAGTAGAAGATGTCAAAATTGTTCTCAAAATTCTCCCTATATTCGCCTGTACAATCATGCTCAGCTGCTGCCTAGCCCAGCTTTCCACATACTCAGTCCAACAAGCAGCTACAATGAACACAGAACTCGGATCCTTAAAAGTTCCACCAGCTTCCCTCCCCTTTTTCCCTGTCGTCTTCATCATGATTCTGGCACCAATCTATGACCATTTCATCATCCCATCCATGCGTAAAGTAACAAAAACAGAAACAGGAATCACACATCTACAACGCATTGGATTTGGATTAGTTCTCTCCATCATTGCAATGGGAGTTGCAGCTTTAGTCGAAATTAAACGCAAAAGAATCGCTACTGATTCTGGTCTAGACACTACCGCACCATTGCGTATATCATTCTTTTGGATCGCATTTCAGTACTTGTTTCTTGGATCAGCTGATTTATTCACCTTAGCTGGACTAATGGAATTTTTCTTCACAGAAGCTCCAAGTAGCATGCGATCATTAGCTACCTCGCTAACATGGGCTTCATTAGCAATGGGCTACTATCTAAGCTCATTGATTGTTTCAGTAGTCAACAGCACCACAGGTACCTCAAACAACACTCCATGGCTTTCTGGTAAAAACTTGAACCACTTTCATCTCGAAAGATTCTACTGGCTACTGTGCGCATTGAGTGGATTAAATTTCCTGCATTATCTATTCTGGTCAAGGCGATACAAGTATAGATCATTAAACTAGTAGTACAATATATGATTAGGTAAAAAGGAAAGTTGCGATGCAAATTCTATGGAGGGTCAGTGTTCAGGCAGGCAGTTATTATCACAACATATATAGTTTAATCGAGTCTCAAGGCAACAATATATTGAAGAATTTTGATCCTCTTGCTGCTGTATGTACATGAGGATTGTAGTTGCTGGTCTTCATATATCAGACTATACAATGTCATATATATCAAGTACTTTGTCAATGACTTGATTCATGTCACAGCATGGGCATATTATCTAGATTTGTGGCAGTTGATCTGCAGTAACTTCATTACGATATGCCTGCAACAGTGATCATCACAAGTTCATTAGGAAGGAATCATTAAACAGTTGTCGTTAATTTAAAGTGATTTTTGATTTTCTCAAAAATGTTTTTAATACTAACTATTTTATTTAATAAAAATTAATATTATATATCAATTTTTATTTAAGAAAAATAAACATAAAATTTCCACTAATATTTTAAAAACTTTGCGTCACAAGTAACTTTTTTAATTTTACCAGTAATTCAATGAAATTTAATCAAAATGACAAATTAAACATCCATTGTATTACGGACTTCACATTTTGGTTTCAATATTAACGCACCAAATATCAATGCCATCTGGCCTATACTCGAGCAGCAAACATACCGAATATCTTAAGTACTGTATTTATCTCATGCGGATCTGATTGATCTTAAAGCGAGAGGAATTTATTATTATTATTATTATTTTTTATCAAGCGAGAGGAATTTATTTTGTTTGAAAAGATTTAGCTCTTTGTATTATACTGTATGATTTTATCCTTTTTACTAGCGGATATTTATCAGAGACATATATATCCTTCTGCCCACCTTCCATTGCGGAATATCTACCTCACACCTCAGTTTGTGTAGCACTGAAGAGTAATCCCTTCTAAAAAAAATTATACATATAATTTATTTCTTTTGTTATCTCTCATAATTACATTACATTAAATTCAATTCAATTAATTATATATTTAAATTAATCAAATATTGAAAATAATAATATAAGGATATTCTTTGAATAAAATTTTATAAAACTATTTTTTTAAAAAGGACAAATAATTGTTTCAAAAAAAGGACAATTAATTAAGATTTTTTTTAAAAAAACAACTAAAAAGGAACGGAAAAGATTTTTTTATTAAAAAAAACTGAAACGGAAGGAGTATTTACTAACAATAGAATTGTATGTCACATGGGCACAGGCATGCCAAGATGGGTATGCCGTGTGGTCATTTACCTTTTCAATAATTGGCATGCCGTTTTACCAATTTTTTTTATAATTATATTTAGGTTGATATTAATCAAGAATAATAATTATTAGACTAATATCTATATAAATATTATAATTTATAAATATTTAAACTATTAAGTTGGAATAAAATATTTATTTATAAAAATTTTAGTTATAAAATTTAATTAATATTTTAAAATTTATATTTAATTATAAATGTCATGCCAACCCTTCTGACAAAAAACATGCCCATAGCCCATAGGCATGTCTTTCAAAAGCAGACAGGTACCCTATATTGCACGCTATGAACAGTTTCTTTGCCTCACGAAGCAAATCATTTGTACTCGTACTCAAGCTTGACAACAACGTGCAGTCAGCCATAGTGATATTCTGAAGACGATTTCATCAAAATTCAGAATTTCTGTAATCTTTACTCGGCATTCTTTGAAATGCTCAACATGCGACTCAGTCACTTACAAATGGTAAAAAATCCTCGACCCACTATCAAACACACAAATAGCAGGGAGAATAAAAATCACAGTGAGAATGATCGTTTTGGTTTGTTCCACCAGCTTAAAATTATTTTTGACTCCCATAATCACCAGAGTATACAATAACCAAAGTACACAACCAATACCACCACATTAACAGAACATGAGTTTTTCTTTTCCGAAACAAAAATAGTAGTACCCTGAAATCTCACTCAATCTACTTTATTGCTCTGCACCATACAAAAAGAGGCTGGAACATATTAAATAAGATTTCATGGCTTTAGGGCCAAAGCAATTCCCACCTTGGCACTCTTTTCAATAGCCCTTGTATCCACCTCTCCAGAGATGGTAACAAGGGACTTTGGGCGCCATGCATGCTGGATCAGAGCACTCGCTATTCCATAGTTATTAACCCGCGCCTTGACACCAGTCAATGGGTCCAATGCGTGCTGCGCACCAATTGTGAGAGTGTTTTCATTGTTTGGGAAGTTGTGAGACAATTCAGCACCAACAGCTGTGTTGGTCAATGGGTTTACCGTGTGCATATAGGAAGCAGTGAGAGTGTCAAATTTATCGTTCCTGTTCCAATCAACATAGACAACCTCAATATAGAAGGAAGCGTAATTAGTTCAAACACAAATATAATAATATAAATCTTAACTCGATTAAACCCTGAATTTTCAACCCTTTTTCCTAACTACTCAAAGACCTCATCTTCCCCTTTCAAAAAATTTACTCACAATGCAAAAGATGCAACAAGGTCACCAGACGAAAAATTCAGAGCAGCATTATATTTGGTGAAATTTCCAGTGGCTGTATCGAAGGAGATATCGGTACCAAGTGCAACTGTGTTATTCCCAGCCACTCCAGAGAAGCTGACAAGTGGAGTAGCAGCCAACCCAATGCTGGTGCTTATCCCAGCATGTTCGTGAAAATACTGTACTTCCACCTGTTTCCAAATATCTGAAGTTAGAACTTTACACCCAGGTAGGTGACATATAATAGGCTTTGCTCAAGAATCGAACACTAAAACACAGTTAAAGAAATATTAAATATGGTAGAAATTAATAATGGGCACAAATACTTTACCTTCCCAGATCTCTGATCAGGAGCAACAAAGCTCAAGATTGTCTTCAGTCCAGGTGCTAGTTCATCAATGGTAATAGTTGAACAGAGCTGTATATCCAAACAAACTATCAGCAGAAGTAATCTCACACACAGAGATGAAAGTTCTTTGTTCTAAGTGACAAACTACATTGAATTTAAGAAATCATTTATTTAATTTCATATTCAAAAAGTTAATACTACCATTTTCAACAGTAAAAAATGACACTTGCTGTGCACAGAGTAAATACTATAAAGTGAAATGCTACCATTTCCTATAGAGAAAGATGACATTTAATTTGAACATGAAGTAAATTGATTAAAGTTCATAGCAATCATTAAACTTTAGAAGAAAAAGGGTTCTTGCTGTTTTGTTGATAAATTCTGCAACATACGTTTGAGTTAATGTCCAACTTGAGATCGGTAGTGATGTTATTGTTCTTCCATTGGGCGTTCACATCAGCCAAAAACGATTCTCCCTTTTTTGTAGCCGAGGGAGTGATTGTCTGCAATTTGAGGCAGGAAAAATCAGCACTACAATAAAATTAGCCTAACTAACATTAGCAGCTATACTGAGGATACTGTATCAGAACAAAGTAACAAGCCCATGTGAATAAAATGAAAATAACAAGTACCTCGGGTTCTAAAAGAACAAAATTAAGGCATGAAGGGTACTGACCACATGTGATGTTAACAATAAGTTTAACATTAAAAATAACAAAAATCCATAATTGCATCATCATACATAATTCCATCCAATTTAGTTTTAAGGGATAGGAAAATGGCAATGGCACAAGTGAAACAACACTAAAAGTCTAAAACTCCATATGTCACTACTTCCAACCCCGTTTTAGGGCCTAAAACCTAGATGCCTAAAGAAACAAACTAGATACCAAAACCACACCAACTAACGGCTACAGGCTATCAATGTTCAAGAAAAACACCAGGTTCAAACGTCGTTCATCTCACACATCTCACAGAAAGGTAACCTTTAAATAGGCTCTAACACAGGCCACAACCTTTGGACATATATAATATGCCGAATGACTTAAATTTTAAATTAAATAACATACACCATAAATCAATATCCCTTGACCATACCTAAAGCATATATTAAAACTAATAAATACAAGGTATAATAATAATACCAATCTCACATTACGCGGATACACCCCAAATAACAATACAGTAAAATCATACAAAAATACTACTAGTTCCCCCAAGTTAAGTAGCTAAAATCTTAGCAGCTGTAGCTTATTTATCGAGAACTACAGAAAACTTTCAGCATATCTTAAATAACCATTTCAGTAAATATACTTAACAAATTTCTAGTAAAGCCCATGAATTTCATCACAATTACATACAGAGAAGGGGGGGGGGGGAGTTAAGAAGACTAACCAGTCCATTGGCGGCAACGGTAGAGACAGTGAATTTATGGTGGCTCTGATAGTCTTTATACAAAAGATCTACATGTATGTACCCAAAACCCCTTTTATTATCACTTCATTTCAATTCGATTCACAAATATATATATGCATCAATAAAGAAGATAAGATTGGGAACTATATATATATATATATGTATATGTATAATTACCTCTTGCTTTCTTGCCGATATCCGGGTAGAGACCTGGACCTTTTGTCATTTCTCCTTCTTTGCTCGAGCGAGAGAGACGAGAGAGAGGAGAGAGATGCGAAAATAAATACTCCGTAAATAAAAATCAAGACGAGACACCCAACTAAAGCATATGCCCTTATTTATTCCTCGGTAGACACTAAAATTTGTAATTTGACATTATTTTTTTACGGAGTATTATACTCCTCCTAATAATTAAAAACTGATAAATTAATAATATTGTCTGATACTAATTATTTTTTCTTTGTATCGTTTTAAATTTTTTAATCTAGTTAAAAAATAATAAAAAATATTATGTGCATTGCCTTTAAAATAATAATTATATATTTTTTCTTATTTCCCTATTTTATAATATAAACTTATTGTGTTTATATATTATTACTTTTTAGGTTTTGAAACAAGAATAAAATAGCAACCGCCCCTCAGACAAGTCAAATAGGACATGCTTGTTGAGCTGTTCTCATTGTGATCAGAACTGAACACGTAGTTCGTACGTGGAAGTGTATACATGTTCATTTAACTTGTAATTCAATGTTAATTCACTCTTAATAATATATTTTTTATGAATATTCATAAAATTTGTGAAAAATGGCGGCTAATATAGAAAGTACAAATTTATGTGAATAATTATTTTCTTAGCGCTCAAGATGGTCGAAAAAAGTAGCAGCAAAGAATAAAGAATAATATAATGGAAAAAGATATAAAACATAATGTCCAGACTAGGGATGACATTCGGGTCGGATAGGCTCGGATATGGCAATATCCATATCCATACCCGAAAATCCGAGCCATACCCGAATCCGATCCATACCCGAAAAATACCCGAAAATTAATATCCATATCCGAATTCAACGGATACCCGAATCCAACGGATACCCGAAACTCGAAAATGTTTTTAAAAATAGTATTTTTTTCAAAAAGAATTGTTGATTTTAAAATTATTATAATAACTTTATTATATTAGCTAACTTTTGATAATCTATAATTATTATAAACTTTTATTTTTTGAGATAAAAGTTTTTAGTAATTTCAATTAAATATTATTATTTTTCATAAAATATTTTATTTAATTTTTAAAATAAAATCAATTCATTGTAAATTTTTAAAAAAAATATTTTATATTTTATGAACTTAGTCCGACTAATTTAGTCAATAACCCTAATTCCACTTCTACTTTTGTTATTATTAATTTACTAACAAATAATACATACTCCATATAAAGTATATATTATAATGTATAATATACAAGATACAACATATGATATACAATATATGAAATATAAAATATAATAAATATAATTAGGGTTTTTTCGGGTTTCGGGTTTGGCTCGGGTTTCGGGTTTCGGGTCGGGTTTCGGGTCGGTATACATGAAATCCATATCCATATCCAAAATCTTTCGGGTTTAAAATTTAAATCCATATCCATATCCAAATCCAAAAAATCGGGTTCGGTAAATCCAAAAAATCGGGTTCGGTAAATCCAAAAAATCGGGGTTCGGATCGGTTATCCGTCGGGTCGAATAATTTTGCCATCCCTAGTCCAGACGGATTCTCAACTTGTGTACATGCATACATATTATTCTCTCCAGTTGGAGTATGCAACTTGTACTTGGATGATACACCTACTATGTTAGAACCATACATTCGAACTGTAATATTTTTCTTTTAACAAAAAATAAAATAAATTATATATGATTTTTTGGGATTGTGGCCTTTTACCTTGCTCTAAGAATATAGTGTATGTATGTAATTATAGGCTTGTAAGATTGGTCTACCATTTTTATAGCCTCATTTTTCTCAATTCACTGGTTTTCAATCTTGTCCTGTATTTGCGTCAAAGCTTGTCTTGGTTGTTTTTGTACGTTATAAAACCCGTATGTTTATCTTGCCTGGGTTTGCACCCACAAACAACAAGCGAATCGCCAAGATTCGCTTGTAAGCAATTTGTTTGTGAGGGGGCATCATAACTATACAAAGTGCATGTAGCACCCCCTCCGACAACAAATTGTACAATAATGACGATGGGCAAAGGCAGAAATATTGTTGTTCTCGTCTTGATTTTCCTGTCATTAGCTTCTGCAATTCATGCCAATATTGGAGAATTTGATGATTTCCTTAAACACCGAGCTGAGCAGGCTAAGCTATTAGCAGCAAAATCGTTTAATCCTCATCCCGAAGAAGTTGCTAATAGTTTGAACAAGCAAGTTGGCGAGTAAGTAGCTAGTTTAATCAGCAAGCATATTTACGATGATCAGTACCTAGCTATACTGGATTCTGAATGAGCTCACGAGACATTAATTTACATGTGTCTGCCTGTGTTTGTCCTAATTGCTAATACATCTTAAATGCATTATTTGGCAACTCATTGGAATACATTTTGTTGGCACTCCAATATTATTCACTTTGCAAAACATTTTGTCTTTGATAATAAGTTTAGTTTTTGTTCATGCATGTTTGTAGTTTGTTACGTTCCAATGCCACAAGGAGGCATCTTTCAAGAACGGAATGCATGGCAACAAACCCTATTGACAGATGCTGGAGGTGTCATGGGAATTGGCATACGAACCGAAAGAGGCTTGCCGACTGTGGTAAGGGCTTTGGCCGTAATACCATTGGTGGCAGAGATGGCAAGTTCTATGTTGTAACTGATGCATCTGACTGTGATGTTAAGACTCCAAAACCAGGAACTCTGCGACATGCTGTTATTCAAGAGGAGCCGTTATGGATCATATTTTCGAAATCAATGGTCATTACTCTCCAACAAGAGCTAATTATGACAAGTAACAAGACAATTGATGGTAGAGGTGTGAATGTTCACATTGCTTATGGTGCCGGACTTACCCTTCAGTTTATTCAAAACGTGATAGTTCATGGCATTCGAATTCACCACATTGTCCCGACCTATGGTGGAATGGTTAGAGATTCAGTATTTCACCTTGGACTTCGAACAATGAGTGACGGAGATGGAATCAACATCTTTGGTTCAAGCAACCTCTGGATTGACCATGTTTCTCTGGAAAAATGTTCCGATGGCCTCATTGATGCTATCGAGGGATCAACAGCTATTACAATCTCCAACTGCAAATTCAACAACCATGATCATGTACTTAATACCGAACCTTAACAGAAGAAAGAAATCTCTCTGTGCATGTTTTTATAATTGTATATTATATGAATAATGTTTGATACTATTATGCAGGTGATGTTGTTAGGAGGAAGTGATTCATATGTGGAAGATAAAATAATGCAAGTAACAGTTGCATTTAACAGATTTGGAAAGGGCTTAATTCAGAGGATGCCTAGGGCTCGATTCGGGTTCTTCCATGTGGTTAACAATGACTACAATCGGTGGGAAATGTACGCCATTGGTGGCAGTGCGAATCCCACAATCATTAGCCAGGGAAATCGCTTCAAAGCCCCTGCAAATGGTTTCGCTAAAGAGGTATGTATATAGACTTACCCGTGGCGATGATGTTAGTAATTATACCGTTTCTACTAAATAGAAGTTGACTTGTGATATTTTTGGTTGTTATGTTGGGTAAAGGTGACAAAGAGGGATTATGCTACTGAGGATGAGTGGAAGTGCTGGCAGTGGAGGTCCGAAGGTGACTTGTTTACAAATGGAGCCTTTTTCGTTGAGTCTGGACCCCCTTTTTCGAAAGAGAATCCAGAGATTAGGAAGAGTCTGATCAAAGCAAAGCCCGGAAGTTTTGCTGGGAGACTTACACGTTATGCAGGTGCTCTCAAATGCAGGCCCGGTCATCCTTGCTAACTAGCAGCTCATAAGGGTACTTACATTTTCACTTCAATTTTCCTATTGGGATCCAGTTGGAGAAGCATAAATATATATTGTCAATGCAATAAATGGGAAATACAAGACTAAAGAATTAACCAGTTAAGACTGCTTTATTTAATCTATTGTATTTCAGTTTTAGTTGGTTGTGAGGGAAGATAATGAAATGAATTTTGCAAAAAAAAAGAAAAAGATAATAAAATGAGAATGCAGATAAACAATCAAATTGCTTAACCCAGGACGGAAGAAAAACAAGCGCACACGCACTATCAAGATCTTACTGTCCTTGCATATTGTAGTAATTCCCCATGTCACAGATCTGTTTGTTTTCACGAGTTAAATATGCTTAAACTAGTCTGTGCGATATTTCAAGAACAAAATAAGTCATCAAAAAGAAATCTGATGAGAGAAGTAAGAAGCATCCAAGATTTAGTTCATTAAACCAACACATGATCGCTTTATCTGCTGTTGATTAAAATACTGAAAAAACACAGAACAATTAAGCTTCTGCTAGTGAGTTCTACTGGTTACTGGCGTCGATTTTTACTCGGTCAAGTCCTGATATTGTGGTCTTTCTTCCAGCTTTGAGGCTCTGCAGTCTGCAACCATCCGACTAAAAAAAGAAACTTACCTCCATTAACCAAGAAGGTAGTAGAGGATTTTGTTGATAATTTAACAAGAAATGAGTCGAGTAGTATTGTTTCGATGAAATTTCAAGAGTAAATGAAATACTACAACGTAATGATTTTTCTGTTACAAAGATGTGATTTTCACGTCCTTGAATCGAATTAGGAAATAACACCAGTTGTTTCCCTGTTTAATGTAGAAGAGCTACCCAAACTCTCTGGAAGAATCTATCATTGCCTACTCAACTAGTCATTACAAAGATAATGATCCCTATGATTAACATGCATAGATGATGTCAGATGCACTGCCAGTACATAAAAGAACACCGTAAGCATAAAAACATATGTTCTTAAGAGCAAGAATGCATGATTACAAAAAATGGGCCTTCTTCCATGGCCATTCCTCAATTGACTCTTCACGTATTGCTCAATCTCACAAGCACTGATCGTGTAGATTCACTCCCTGTGATGAGTGTTTAAAATCAAAGTTTCAGCAAGATACAGAGCAGAAAATAAATAGTTCTAATCATTTACGAGTACGTTGCTAATAACCATGAACTTATTTGAATACCAAGATCCCCGTAAACCCGGTTCCTAACCGGGGTCGTTTGGTTCAATTGTAATCAAAGAAGTACGGTATGTTTGATCGAGAAAAAAGATGATTTGAAATTCATATCTCAGACCATATGCGTTTTTGATAATAAGGTGGGTATGAGAAAGAGATACGATGAATCATTTTATTTTAATATTTTCATCTCTATTTAATCAATTAAATATAAATATTTAATGTGAAATAAATCAATGATACAAAATAACATTAAAATAATAAATTAATTAATATTTTAAATTAATTATAATTAATAACTCAAAATTTATTAAATCAAATATATTCACTACAACACTCAACCTAACACACGATATCAGAAATGATACCTCAAACTCATGCATTCTTAACCCGATTCCTGATTCCAACTCCGTACCACTCCACGCACCAAACCACCGCACAAACCAACCACCCCTTGACACCTTTAACCATAGTTTAACGTGAAAAGAGAGTTTTGATCCAAATATTAATATTGTATTGTAATACTCCCAAAAAGGAATAAAATCCCACCTAAATCACCTAATAATTGAATAAATAATATAATTATTAAAAATCAGTTTTCTAACATTTTAGAAGAACACGTAAATTAACTTTGATTTTAGATAGTAAAACCATCTGAATCATTTTTTAAATTTCTACGAAATGATAATGTGACAAATTTTAATTAATTTTATCACTATTAAAAACCCCTTTATGCACATTCAATTAAAAATGATCACATAATCCTTCGAATTTTTTTTGAGGTACCACTCTTTTTTTCTTATTTTTCTCATTTCATTTTCTTTTTTAGATATTAATCCTTCTTATCTAGAAACATGCAACCTAGAAACGAAATTTGTCTTTTTACACAAAATCATAAAAAAATCAAAATCTTCTAATATCAAATTTTACAAAAGTTAAGTAAAATAAATTAAACAGTGACCTAAAAATTTATGTTACACATTCGTTGAAAAGAGATGGTATAAAAATAATACCAAGGTAAAAATTAAAAAAAGCAGACAGGAACAAAGACATCACAAAGGCCCCGTTTGGCTGGACTTAAATTTAAAATAAGTAATTTATTTTAATTTTTTTTTACATATTTTTTAAAAAAAATTTTAGATAAATATTTATTTTAAAATTTTAAAACCAAATATGATTTTCAAAATTGAAAATAAGTTACTTATTTTCAGAATAAGTACATATATACTAACTTTTTCTGAAAATAAATGATTATTTCCGAGTTATAAGTCCGGCCAAACCGGCGCAGAGTCACACTCCACAGGTGTTTTCAAATAACCTCACCGTTCTTGAAGAACTGAAACTTGTAAAACCCTCTGCGAAAATTGCAAACAAAAATGTTAAACCACACCTTGTCACAACCCTCATCTTGTTCTACTTCAGGGTTTAGCATATTAAACCCTAATCATCTCCATACTAAACTATCATCTCACCTCCACTACTCTTTCTCCTTAAACCCTAAAAAACCCAAAACCCCATTTCCCAACAAGCTTTCTATCAATAAAGCTCCAAGCTTTGAGCACTTCCACCAACAAAAAAACAAGTTCACTGCTACTAACTCATCCTTGACCCCACCTGGTATGCAATTTCTTCCCCACTTTATGTTTGTGTGTATATGTAAGTATATGTAGCAAAGGGTTTATATTATTATGCAACTTCTTGAAAAATTAAATTATGGGTTAGAAATGTGTAAAGGTTTCATCTTTTGTCTATTTTAGCTACTGGGTCATCATCACCTAGGTTTTTTGTTGGGCATTCTATATACAAAGGGAAGGCTGCTCTTACTGTCGAGCCTCGGGCTCCCGAATTCATTCCTTTAGATGTGAGTAGTTTCGTATGATTTCTTTGTTATTTTTACACTTTTTAGTTGTTGTATTGGTTGTTGCTGCCTTTTTTTATTGATTGTTTGTTTGGGGGTGCAATTATTTTTGGTGTTTTTACTGTTTAGTCCGGTGCATTTAAGTTATCGAGGGAGGGGTATGTGTTGCTTCAATTTGCTCCGGCAGCTAGTGTTCGTCAATATGACTGGAGTAGAAAGCAGGTGAATGAAGCTTATCTCTTACTCATTCTTAGACTTGTTAACTTTTTACTTGATATCAGCTATTATTCTTAAGAGTGATAAGGCGATTCTTGGTAGTGTATGATATGTTTTTTAGAGGGTGGCATTTGATAACATTTCTATACTTATGATTTTGATTATGACCGTTTTTCATATTTTCAGGTGTTTACTTTATCGGTTACTGAAATCGGAACTCTTATGAGCCTTGGTACTAAAGATTCATGTGAATTTTTCCATGACCCCTTTAAAGGGAAAAGGTACACTCTATTATATTTCTGCAAAATTGAGGATCTAAAAATGTCATCACTATCACTTTTAGTGTTTAGACTTTCATATTTCACATAATTGAAATCAACAAAGTGGAGGTGGATGTATGCTTAAAAGTTAAAAAACATGTAGTCTATATCAGTATCTCTGTATTTTGGATTTGAAAGTTGTGTTGTGTATGATGGGGTTAAGAATACGAGGACTGGACCCGTTGTAAGACTTATTTATTTAATTTTTATCTTTCCCTTTTTATTCAGGGTTCTACAGGGATTGAATGAAATAAAAAGAAGAAAACTTAGACTTTGTGCAGTAAACAACTGTAATGAAATAATAGAGCTGCATCTTCAAGTCTTGTATACATCACATTGTTGTGATTTTGATGTGGAGTGTGGACCTTATTAATCTTCATCTGTGGTTTAGTATATGTTTGATATTTATAATAATTATGTATCAAGTCATCAATCTGAGCTGTAGTTCATAAGCTGGCTGAGTAAAATGATTAATATCATCTTTTCTATATTAAGCCGATCATGTGTTGATTCTTGGTATCGGGAACTTCAGATGTTGTATATATGCATCTGAAAGCTTAATAATTTACTGATTGCAATGGGAGATGATATGATAAACTTAATTTGCTTTGTTATTCCACTCTTTGCAGCGATGAAGGCAAGGTCAGGAAGGTGCTGAAAATAGAGCCCCTTCCAGATGGCTCTGGACACTTCTTTAATCTTAGTAATCCTCGATGACTAAAATGCTTTCTTTAAAACCTTTCGTCCTGATGCAAAAATTGATTTCCCTATTTTAACTTGCTGGATATATTCAAGGTGTTCAGAACAAGCTTGCAAATATGGATGAGAGCATTTATATCCCAGTTACCAGGGCAGAGCTAACTGTTCTTGTATCAGCATTCAATGTATGATTCAACCCTCCTTGTAATTATTTTTATGGGATGATTGTATTTACCTCTTTAAGCGCATAAAAAATTTGAAATGTCCTTGTCCATAATGAGTTCAAGGGATGTTAAATATAGAATTTAAAGATGCATGTTCTTTCTTTTCGATTTCCATACCTGATTGGTCTATGAGCCCCCTGTTTCTGCATTGAAATTCAGAGTGAGAAGTGAGAACTTCGAACTTCGAACTTTGAAGTTGCAGAGGGATAATGTCAGTTGATTTTAAACCTGTTGAAATGCTCTTACTGTCACTTCCCATCTGCACAAGTAGATGTGAATTTTTGGATTTTGATTGTATAGATGTTTCAAAATGTGATTTTGCAGATATTTTATTTATGTTTTGTTAAAGAAGGAAAATTTAGATAAATCAAGCTTTTAGGTCATGTATGATGTGTGATCTTTTCATCTTGATATATTAATTTTATTGGCACTTGTGAGTAATTTCAGTTTATATGGGCAAGTCTTTGGATAATAAGGTTGAGCCTTTTTAAAAAGGCGAATAAAATGTAGAACGGACCTCTTATGTCTAGTTGAAATTTCTGCTCTAGAGTTGCAATAGAGCCCTTTCCTTGTAATTTAGAGAGCCTTGTTTGCATTGAGACTACCTGTCTTCATGTGTCACTGTTGTCTTTTTCAATGTGCTGATTTGTGATATCTTGCAGTTTCTCGTGCCATACCTTCTGGGTTGGCACGCCTACGCAAATTCCATAAAAGCTGATGATTTAACCCGGGGAAACAATGCTAATCCTAGAGCTGGAGCTGATTTTGAATGGAGCAGATAGTTGTGGATGGTATTCGGTATGTTGTCTCTGGTAACGTGGCAGAACCAGGATGGCTTTCATTGTTGACGAACTTTTAGTAGCAACCCCTTTTATTCTTCCTCTACCGTGTTTTTAGACTTTTAGTGATGGGGCAAAAATTTTCAGAAATCTTCGACATGTAACGTAAGCTATGGTCTGTCATGTAAAAGTAACAAAATGCAGACTGATTTCTAGAAGGGCTGAATTATGTATTGAACAGAATGTCATATCTGTTCCCTTGGAATTATTAGTTCTGGTTTAGCTTCTTGGCTGGATTTTCTTTTCACCTTGCCATGTCAGACTAAATATGCATATGATCCCCACACCAATATTGGCTGCCCAAAACAGATAGTAAATGATGACAACGGTATGATTCACAGAGTAAAAATCACTTTCCAAATGGCACCATGCCATTCTCATCATGTCCGGTATTTCTTTTACTCTTCTATTAGTGGCTAAGCTTACAAGACTACTTTTCTCCTGAAAAGGATTTGAAAATATTGTGACATTCACTTGACAGAACCCAATATCAGGCCCCGAATGCACATCACTCAGGT
Organism: Oenanthe sinensis; assembly: GCA_028671895.1. NCBI lineage: Eukaryota > Viridiplantae > Streptophyta > Magnoliopsida > Apiales > Apiaceae > Oenanthe > Oenanthe sinensis. The sequence continues at coordinate 35,592,716 of CM053812.1, read as the reverse complement.
TCGGGAATCGGGATGATAATATGATACATTCCAGCCAAGTTCTGAATGTCGCGTGATGAGAAATAAATATTCCTGGAATTTAGGCAAGGCCTGGCATGTTTTCATCTTAAATTCAAATTAGACTTTCTTTTAGCCATGCTTATTAACCATGTCTGTAGTGACGGGCACGGCCATTGTAGTTGTATTATCTTTTTAAGTAAGAGCTCAGACTATGTGAACTGGAATGCTAACAAATGCCGTATTTGTACCTTGAAAAGAAAATTGCTCTCGGGTTCTATTAAAAATATTAGTTGTTAGCTTAAGAATTTGTTAATTTGGGCTCAGCAGCTCAAGCCAATCTTCAATTTCTTATAAATTGGCTCAAAGAAAACCCCAGTCGTGAAACTGATTTGTATCTAGCTGGAGAGAGCTATGCAGGAAAATCTTACTGAACACCCTTGACAGGATCTCATGTTGGTTCTTCACTTCGGTTCATTATGAGTGTCTTACATGGCAACACAACTCTCCGGGTTCTCTCTCTCACTCTCTCTCTCTCTCTCTCACACACACACACACACTTCACTGTTCTATATTGTGCGCTCCGTCTGATCAATTCTAATGAGCTAAGCTGCGGTCCTAACATTCGCAGGCACCTAAGCTTACAGTTGAGCAATAGGCGTAACATATTAGTTTCCGCTTAAGTACTAAACAGGCAGTAACACTAGACGCCTTCACTTGTGATTAGGTTTCTTCCTGCTGTAGTGCTATATTAAGTTGAGTGAGAGCAAGTCCAATGCTAGGTGCTAAATTTCTATTGCTATTGCTATAATTTGGCACCAAAAAATGTTATTTGGTGGTAAAATAGAACTTCAACTCCAATGCTAGTTGTATTTTGCAACCAAATAATTCCAAATTTAACTAATTTTTGTCTCTCTCCCAAAATTTTATTTAAAGTTCATTAACATGCATGTCATTTATGGTTATTTGATGATGTGGCATGAATGTATAAATGCATACTTGGTTTCAAATTTAGAACCAAGTATACACATATATGCATACTTGCATCCAAATATAAAACCCCTTTGGAGTTGAATTTTTTAGTATTTGATTTCAAATTATAGAAGTGTCACCATATATAGCATTACATTGTACTTGTTCTAAGAGGCAGTAACATGTTAGCCTATTAGGTTCTTTCCTGCTGTAGTGCTATGTCAAGTAAAATCTACCTCATTTTTCTGGCTATATAAAGCAGAGAGCATCATCAACTCATCAAGCTTAATATTCTACTATAAATAGTCAACTTCGTTACTATATTATATATGTAATATATGCTTGTCCCTTCATCAAACAAAGATCAAGTTGTAAAATATAAATTCATCAACCAGCGGTACTCTGGCTAAACAAAATTAATCTTTAAAAGTCAGCATACTAACCCTATTCACATATATCCTTTTTTGGAGGGCATGAAAAATCAGTTACTACATAATAATCATTTGTTAATACATCTATAAGCAATTAGTAGTAGACATAGTTGAGAATTCTTTGACTAATCATAACCTTGTTTGTTAAGATGGTTAATCAATTTGTTATTGGCTGTCATGTCATGTCATGTTATGTTAGATTGAATTCATTGACTTATCTTATATTTATAATATCATGACACTGCAGATCATCATGGATGTGTAATGACAGCCACTTTCCATAATTATATTATAAGTCTTACTAGTAGTAGGTTAGATTCATTCCACTAGCTAATTGTTAAATTAACGCCTAGGTTTACTTGTCCACCCAAGTAACCTTATATAATTCCCGTAACATTTCATCAAAGTTCTAAAGAAGAAATTAAGTGCAGCAATCTATAGGGTAGTATTTTTATGCAAGGTCAATACATACATGCATTATATAAATATTACTCCGTATAATATATAACTCTAAGGTTATACCCTAATTAAGTAGGAGTAATTAGTCAAAGGCTCTTGTTTAAGTATATAAACAAGCTGGATTAAAGTAATAAGAACTCAGAGTTTGCAATACACGAACTTCATGGTCCTCTTTGATTGAGCTGGCAGAAGCCCACTTGTCATTTTATGTTCTTAGATTCTCTTGTGCTATTAACAATTACTCCCGCTGGTTTCTTTATGCAGGTCATTGACTTTTATTTAGGTACTTTGACCATATATTTAAAATTGATATTTTTATATTTTTTTTATAAATAAAAATATAATATTTAAATTTTAATTCACTAAAGAAAATTTAAAAAATACTAATTCTAACGATGCAGTCAAAGCACATAAAATTACGTACAAAAAATCAAACGACATATAAATAGGACCAGAGAGAGTAATATTCTATAATCTATATTATATGGGGGCAAGTTTTGTATACATGGTTGTATATATAAATTTTTCAATCAATTAATTAAGACCCTTCAATTGCATCCTCAATTTAAAATTATGCAATAAATACTTAACCTGAAAAAATTTAAAAAACAAGTTGTATGTGCGACCTTATATCTCAAGTGTCATGAACATTAATATATTTCACATTTCACATATGAACGTACACGATTGTCATATGACTTTTATCTCACAAATGTTATATATTCCAATCCTTATTTCTCTTTTTGGATGGTTGTGATCTACAGTATTTATTAGTTAATTTTTTTTGGAAGTGACATATGCACACCCTAAAATTATTTATGCACACCCTAATTCTCTTTTGGACTAAATTACCCATTGTCTTTCATTTGTTCTATATTTAATGTTTCATTGATTTGCTTTTTTAGTCTTTTTTTCATTTTAATATTTAATATCTTGTTTGTATTTTAATATTTAATTATAGCCTCGGGACTGATAAATTTTATTAATTTATCAAGATTATTAAATTATCGGGATAATATTTACATTAACTCTATTATGTTGGGATCGAAATTTTTATTAATTAATCGAGATTATTAATTTATCGAGTATTAATTTATGGAAATTTTATTGTATTACATGATAAAATTTATAAAACAAAGAAAGATTTAAATTCAACTTCGAATTCTACTCATGCACAGTAAACTTGGCATAGGCAGCTGTTAATACCATCTAAAAAAATGGCAGTAATGTTAACATGGAATAAAAAGAAGGTATAATCTCATATCCCTAACTCACATCCCTCCGTAAACCAGAAAAAGCAAACCAAAATAACGAATAACTATATTTTAGGCACATCATGTTTGTACATTTTATTTTTAAAAAAGTATATAACTTGTATAAATATATTTATTTATTTATTTTATTAATAAGATTTTCAGTTTTTTTGGTTCGGTTTAAGCCACAATTGTGGTTATTAATTTTTTGATTTCAGTTTTCGGTTCGTATTTAGATGGATTGATTTTCATCGATTTTTAGCGATTTAGGTTTCGAATTCAGATTTTTTTGATTTTTTGTTCAAATCACTAAAATATAAATAATATAATAAATGTTATTTACCAAAAATACAATTTTTTAAAGTTTTTTTTTGCGATTTTACCTTTTTCTGAAAATATTTGTGAAAATACCATTCAACTAGAATTAACCAGTATATAACTAAAATTTGAGGTTGATTTTGGTTGAATTCGAGATTGAATGTAGTTGCATAAAATCGTCGAGTTTGCATGTAATTGCATGTAATATAAAAAAAGGTATTTTTGCAAATTATTTTTGAAAAAATGTATTTTTGTAAATTAAAATGTATTTTTACAAGTTTCTTTAAAAAATAATGATATTTTTGGAAATATATTTTTTAACCTAGGCATTTATGAAAAAAGCCCTTTAATAAAATGAAAAAAGACTTAAAAAACAATTCTGTGAAAAATTAAATGGACAAGAGAAAACAACATGTGTACTTTAGTTCAAAATAAAATTAGGATGTGCATAAATAACTTTGTAGTGAGCATAAATCACCACTTTTTTTATATAGTCTAAAGTCTAAAAGTCTTGTCTTTTCCATTCTATCTAGGTCAATTTTAACAACTTAAAATAACTTTAATAATAGAAAACGGACAGAGAGTGGTGTACCTATAGTGTTTTTGTATTCTAGCAACTTTGAGAATTATTAATTTTGTTTTTAAAAGGAATTTGAAAATTCAAAGGTTTTCTGGAATATTTGTTAGAACATACGTAAAAAGCTTGACTAATCTATCAGCTTATTGGTAAAATGTCTTGTTTTGTTTTGGACAATAGTTTGGTTTTCCAACTAATGATAATTTTCAGAGTTCAGTTTTCCAACTAAAGATAATTCTCAGATAGCTCTCCTCTCAGTCTCTTCTCAAAATTCAACTAATCTTTGTTTTCTATAATTATATATTCATTCTAATTCTACACGGTAGTGTAACTTATATTGAATTTGAAAGAACAGCAAAAATATCTTTTTATTTTGTTAATTTTACATTTACACACATAATTATACATTAATTAGTAACGAACTAAACCCTTGTCGAGCAGGAATAATATAAATCTAACAAAATGCACGATAAATCCTAACTTGAAATAATAATAAAAATAAAAAAGAAGGTGATGTCTTTGTAGAATTTGTAACTCAAACATTGATTTTTTGGTTAAATAATTTAAAGGTCAAATGGTATTAAACGTACGTAAAGAAGTAAAATCTGACACGAACAAGTAAATTAATTACGGTGGATTGTTATGCAGGCAATTGAGAGGATTCCTAACGTGACTGGGGTTGAAGCTAGGTCTTTTGAGGTCCATTATGAACTAATGTTCAACACATTGTATTTGCGTCGACTAATTCTTAATTTCCTTATCCCTCGGGGCTTGGACGTTTCTTCTGCGAGTCTGTGGTCTGTCAACTATATTTAATATTCTTTTCATACTTTAAAAATTACAAAATAAATCCAAGTGGTAAGGGCGAGTGCGGAAAAATAAATCCAAGTGGTAAGGGCGAGTGCGGGAATGTGCGGTTATACGTACGGTCTCGGGTTCGATTTCTCACGAAAGCAATCCGGATTTACCAGCTAAGCTAATCTACTGAAATTAGTCGAGATGCGCGAAAGCTGCCCGTACAACCAGTATAACAAAAATAAATAAAAAATTATAAAATAAACAATTCGATTATAAATTAGCTAGAAGACTTCAGCGATTGACAAGTTGAAGTTTAAATTACACATATATATCCAGCATGCAAATGCTAAATGAGTATATTTTCATAAAGGAAAATATAAAAATTAAAATTCTGATCTGGTTTGTGAATATTACGAAAGTCAAGTCACTGCTCTTCTCTTTATAAGTGTGTGTATTGTACATAACCACATATTTACATCGTCTACGGTCTACGGAAGGCTCATGTATGTATGCAACTCATAATTGTCATTCATGGCGACTAATCAAGAAATATGCTCCAAGATTAAGGACAAGGCTACTCCAATACTAAACACATCCAAGGTGCTTTATATACACCTTTATATATATGTGTGTGCGCGCGCATGCTTAATTGCATCGATCTCTTATTTATTTGTGATACTGCATATATATTTGACCTTCATGATCTTATTATTTTCCACTTAATTTCTGTTTCATGTTGTCAATCTCATACATATATTGCTCAGAAACAGGTGTTAATTAAATTGTTAAGCAATATCGAACTTCCACTTGTTTATAAAGAAAATTATCTTGCATAACTGAGATCGAGTAAACTAGCTTTAATCGATCTCGATCAATAGTCTTCTTAAAAAGTAAATTAAAATTAATTAATTTGCACGTAGTTGTAATTAAGCTTGTAGACGACTTTATATTGGTTATTGTTGAATGACTTAAATCTTGATCCGTTTTTCTTTTTGTAAAATTTTCTGAAATATTGAATGTTTTTGCTTGATACGATTAGAACACACTGCAGTTGTCAGAACCGAGCGAATTAGCTGAAATAAATGAAGTTAGAGAAGAAAACGGAAGGCTAAAACTTGTATTATCACATATACTGAAAGATTATAAAACTCTGCAACAGCATATCGATAACATCAGTAGTACTGATCATCATCAGCAACACGAAAAAAATGATCGGTCATATGATGACAAAGATGCATCTGATGCTTCACATGAAGATGATGATCTGGTGAGTCTTAGCCTTGGCAGATGTTCATCATTAGAAGCTAAAAGCAAGGCTCAAGTACTTCATGAAGTTAAGCAAAAAGACCAAGATGATGATAATTTGGAGCATGGGCTCGCGCTAAGGTTGGATGGGAGATCATATAAGTATTCAGGTGATCATCACGATGATTCTGGTGTCTCAAGAAATCAAAGCCCCGGAGAAATGGAAGGGGAAGCTGCAAGTGATCATACAATTAGTCATCCGAGGAAAGATGCAAAGACGTCGAGAAGCGGGGATGATGAAAATCTTTTGCAGCAAAAAAGTCCTGCAAAGAAAGCTAGGGTTTCTGTCCGAGCAATCTGCAATGGCCCAACGGTTAGTACGCGTAATTAATTAAATTGAAGAAACTGGTCTATATTATATAAGTAGCTAGCACACATATATGCATGCACCGGTGTTTTCACTTGGCTATAGATTTATAAATGGGAACATATATATATGCATTATGAAACCTGTTAATATTGTTGTATATAGATGAATGATGGGTGTCAATGGAGGAAATATGGACAGAAGAAGGCGAAAGGAAATCCATGCCCCCGAGCTTATTATCGTTGCACCATGTCGCCTTCATGCCCCGTCAGAAAACATGTATGCTCAAATTAGCTAGCTAGCTACTTTCTTTTCATATCATTCAATTGCAGAAATATATCACACTAATTTGCTCCGACTCTCAATGTTTTTTACTAATGAAATATATTAAATAGCTACAATGGCTCATGGCCCTTTAAATAATTGGCATTAACATGCTTTTCGAACATGTACTTATTTCACATATTGATCTTGTGAAAATGTAGGTGCAAAGATGTGCCGAGGACATGTCCATTCTCATAACAACCTACGAAGGAACACACAACCACTCGCTTCCACCTGCAGCAACAGCAATGGCATCCACTACCTGTGCAGCGGTTTCAATGCTGAGAGCCTCCTCTTCCACCTCAACATACACCTCACAACCAAGCTTCAGCTTCCCCTCCACCACCTCCACCAATCTCATCAACAGCCCTCCATTCTATGTTCCAATCAAGACAATTTCTACATTTCAGTCACATCCTACAATCACTCTAGACCTCACCACGCCATCCGCCTCGTCTCGTTACAACAAATACTCATCATCCTTTTTTCCAACTCCTCAACCAACTACATATTCTCCAGCTGCATGTCTCAACTTCTCCGCACCTTCCTCTTCCTCAACTCCCTCATTCGAGCACTGGAGTAATCACAATGTATCGTCATCTTCATCGACTTTTATTAGTGCACCACAACCCACATTGCCATCTAAAACACCATTTCATCAACCTGCTTACAGTAGTTTTAATCCTACGCCTAATAAAAACACCTATGATCATACTCGTCAACCTCAGTTTTCTACAGAGAAAATTGCAGCTGCAACAAAGGAAATCACATCAAACCCGAGTTTTCAATCTGCCTTGGCAGCTGCAATTTCATCTATATTTGCAAGGGGTGGTGGCGTTTCAGAAAGCATGGAATCACATAATTTAGGTGCTGTGTCTTCGATTTCTCCACAAGCTGAGAAGCTAAACTTTGAGTTATCCCCGGTAGCTTCAAGTAAAGGACCTTTAGCTGGTTCTACCGAGAAAGGCGAATGCAACAAGTGATGGATTCGAAAATGTATAAAGGTTTTTGACTATTTGTTTAGTTTTTCTACTCGTATATATATATATAGGTTATACTTTACTATTGAAGTATTTGTACCATACGTTTATACTTTACAAGTGAAATATTGCTAAATTAAAATTTATTAAACTTCACTCCACCTGTCCCAAAAAAAAACAAAAAAAGACTCCACTCCGAAAACACCTATGTATTCTAGATAGAGTAGCGAATAAGTTCTTATATTTTAATATAGTCCAAATATCTCCTTCATTTTTTAAATGTAGGTTCAAAATAACCTTTATGGTTAGATTTAATTAACTATGATTAAATATATGTTTGAAATTTGAAAAAAATGATATTTGTTTATAAATTTTATTTTAAAATATTATAAGACCAAATAGCTTATATTATGAAATGAGTTTGAGGGTAAACATAATTCAATAACTAGGGTCAAATATTTGATTTTAAATTTGGCGAAAATGATATTTAACTATTTATTTGATTTTCACATATAATTAAATTAATTCGATTTTATTATATAATTATTTCAAAATTCAAATATGTGTTAACATTATTTTTTATTAATTAATTTGGAATAAAATAAATTAGAGAAATCAATTACAAATTGAAATCAAATTGCAATCGCATAAAATTAATTACAATAATACTTTATCAAATAATATGTTAACATCAAAATATATTTGATTATTCAAAAATAAAATATTTGGCCAAATTTTTACTAAAGATAAAATTCAATTACATAAAACATATATTAATATAGAATTTCTGTAATTATTATAATACTAATAATTAAAACATATAATAAATTAATTTGTAACATTATTGTTTACACATATTTATTTTTTTACTTAATATAATTTTTTAAACAATATATTGATATTTTAAAAATATTTAGTGTTATTATTAAATTTTTTTATAATTTAAATTTATATCTTGATTATGTTTAAGATAATCTAACAATATTTTCTATTTTTAACTATCAACTTAAAATTTAAAAATGTATGTCAGTATATAAATCTAGAAAAATTTATTTGCTGCTTTACTCAAATGATAGAGTTATTTTTGCACCCATACAGATGATATAATATTGTTATGGATTAAAAACTAGAGTGTATTAATTGCGATGTATGTCGGAGTTTATTGAATTTTAATGGTTGCGCTTGCTTGTCAGAACTATCTCTATTCTAGCAAGATGCCTACGTACGAGAATCAAGACATGGTTGCGCTTTATATAGACGTTGATAGTCTTAGAATCATAGTAGGGTTATGAACCTTGGCGGAAAAGACATCTCCTTGAAGGATTCTAGATCCTTCTTGTGATAGAATTGGTTTCTAGGTAGGAATATGTTTTCTTGTTGATTGAGGTGATTTGGGGCTACTCCTTGGAGTAGTTTCCTTGTAGTTTGACATAATTAATTAGTTGTATATTTAGCTAATTACAATTTTATTTAATAATTAGGATTTCAAGCCTTATTAAATGAGTCTCCCTTTTGGACCAAACTAGGTCTAATTAATGCTGCATTAATTGTGTCTTTAGGGCTTACTTTTAGTACATATCAAATATAATTTATTTTGATTTTATAATATTTTAAAATAAATTTTATAATAAAATATCATATTTTTTTCAAATTTAAAAAATATATTTAATCATAGTTAATAAAATTTAACTATAAGGGCTAATTTGAACCTACATTTTATAGATAAATAGTTTATTTGAACCATATTAAAATACATAAGCTTATTTGCTTCAGTATAAAAAACACAGAGCTGTTTTCGCTTCTTAACCCTTTTTAAATGCATTAAGTATATATATATATATATATATTCATAATTTTTTGAATTTTAAAATTACCTTTTTTAAGTAGATAAAATTAAGATGTCCGGTAATAATTCTTTATCAAATCCTTTGTTAGGATATGTCATATTTTGAGAAGGACTTGGCCGATGTGAGGGTATGTTCGAGACTAAAAAGGAAGTTGATGATATTAACGGGATGGATTTTAAAATTTAATAAATTATATATACGTGTATGTGTGAATATTATTAGATTTTAATATTAAATAAATAAATGTTTTTTTGCGCACAAATTTTCCCTGAAAATACATGTTAAATTAAATGTAGTAATAAACAGATAATCTTGGGCACGTGTCACGCGTTCACGCGGTATACGATGATACGTGTCAAGTGTCGAATACAGCGGACAGATCTCAGATTGTCAGGACAGCAATAGCAACATCCTCGATCTTGGACTTGCTGATTTACCCTTTACCCAACAAAACTGAAGACAAATTTTCCAGATTAGAGATCTTCCTTTTCTTGCAGGGATCGATCGATCTTCTTAATTTCCTGTATGTGTGTATGTATATTTCTTACTTACATCTTATACCTTTCTTACCCTTGTTACAAAGATTTACTATCAATTAACATGATATTTACTCGATCATATGACTAGTTGAAGATTAACATTACTTATACAAATTCAATTGACAGCCCCATTAAATTATTATTACTAAATTACGTTGTTATATATTCATCTCGTAAATTAATAATCCATTAGCCAAGTTGTGACATAAATTTATATTTATGGATGTCGAATATTGCGTTAATCATATATCTACATATGTTATTAGTCTCTACATATCAACTATGATGTTGTGAGTAAACTGCTGTTGTACTACTATGTTAAAGTTTATGATGTTAATGCACCAAAACAGCACTCTGGCTAGCTTATTTTGTTGTTCTGTGTTAGGTATATATGGCACAATTAGAAGCCTCAAAACAAGTTTTAAAGAATCTAGGCTATGACGCTTACTTTGAGAAGGTCCAGAACAGAAAGAAACTGCCTATGTCCTTGCAGCAGACCTTAACAGATGCATTTGCTAGTATTCCAGTTTCAGCCTTCTCGGAAGTTCCGGGAGGCAAAGGTTGGAATCGATACATTTATACTTCTAGTATAAGATTTTGGTCTAATTAGAACTGATTGCACCCATTATCATACATTGGCTTTGTAGTGGTGGAAATTCAAGCAAACGCATCAGTTGGCCAGGCAATCAAGATTCTATCAGAAGCAAACATCTTGGCAGCTCCCGTGAGGGAGTCTGATGATGTAAACATTAAGGATTGGAGACAGAGGTATTTAGGCATCATAGATTTCTCTGCCATTGTTTTATGGGTTTTGGAGAGTGCAGATATTGCTGCAGCTGCCTTATCTGCCAGTTCTGCGGCAGCTGCTGGAGTAGGTGCAGGCGCTGCTGGTGCACTCGGAGCACTAGCAGTAGGTGCAACTGGTCCTGTGGCAGCTGCAGGTCTAGCTGCTGCTGCAGTTGGTGCAGCTCTAGCTGGTGGTTTGGCTGCCGATAAAGGGATAGATCAAGATGCTTCGACAGCTGCTGATACGTTGGGAGAGGATTTCTATAAAGTCATACTGGAGGAAGAGCCTTTTGCATCAACTACAGTAAGCTAACATGTGTTTCTACAAGATTTGCAAGACTGTAACCGCAATATATTTTTTAAATTTTTACAACTAATGTGGTTAGGAAAATAATAACTAGAAGCAAATCATATTGTATAAAATTGGCCAGGAATACAATTCTTTCTTGCAAAGTTTTGCTCCACTTTTTGAGACGCTATCTAGTTTGATTTAGAAATTATTTGCAGGTGAGGTCAATCGTCACATCTTACCGTTGGGCGCCATTCATTCCAGTTGCCACAGATAGCTCAATGTTGAGTGTTCTATTACTGCTTTCCAAATATAGGCTGAGGAATGTACCTGTAATCGAGAGCGGAAAAGCATCCATAAAAAACTTTATAACTCAATCTGCTGTTGTGAAGGGTCTAGAGTACTGCCATGGAAGGGACTGGTTTGATTGCATCGCTGCTCAACCAATTACTGAAGTTGGTCTTCCTTTCATGTCCACTGATGAGGTGAGATATACGATCAGCTCTGTATATTACTTGTCTAACTGCTTTCATAAAGTTGCAAATTAAGTAAGTTTGTTTGCTCATGCTGGTCAGGTCATCTGTGTCCAAAGCGATGAATTGGTATTGGAAGCATTTAAGCTAATGAAAGATAACCGAATTGGAGGACTTCCAGTCATTGAAGGACCGGAGAGGAATATTGTAGGCAGTTTAAGCATAAGAGAGATCAAATTTTTATTACTCAATCGGGAACTTTTCTCAAACTTTAGGTAAATTTAAATTTAAATTTAAATTATCAGTTAATTACTTTGAATTTATGAACCCCAGTGGAACTAGATTATTGTTATATACATGTATAAAATACATACATATACAGCAACCCTTTTGGTGCTGTGGTCATTTGTACATTTATGCTTACAGGAATCTCACTGTTAAGGATTTCATGACCACCATTGCTTCAGAAGCCCATGATTCCGCGAAGGCAATGATACCAATGACATGCAGTCTCTCTTCAAGTATCGGGAATGTGATACACATTCTTTCTTCGAAGATGGTTCATAGGGTGTATGTTGTCGCTGCCAGTGGGAAAGAAGTTGTTGGTGTAATTACTCTCAGGGACATAATATCATGCTTCGTTTTTGAACCCCCGAACTACTTTGAGGAATATTTGGCATCGTCAAGGCAAGAAGTCAACAGTTGATGAATTCTGGTAATAATGTAACCAACTTTTCTTAGAGGAAGAACAAATGAATATCAGTTCTATTTCTCTGTATTAGTAGTGTACATGCGGAGTTTTGTCATGCCTGCGATCAAACTGAATGCAGGAATATTAATGCTATTGCTTACACAGGATGATCACAAACTGATCTTGCAAAAACTACAACTATCTCTTATATTCAAATGAAAATGATACAACTGCTAACCTACTGTTATGCACATTGCAAAATTATATACCAAACCACAAAAGATGGCCATAACATCTTGTGTCAAAAAAAATTAATTGTAGTAAAAGTTGAAGATTAATCATTCATTTCTAGACCTCTGTTTCCACTCACGAGTGGATGTTGCAGACTGTTAGATTATGCCGTTCTTCAATAATCAATCTTTAACCAATCCGTCTCTCAGCCTTGTCTAAATGGATATTGACGTTGTGACCTCAACGGGGATGCTGAGGGTGTCAAATTAAAGGGGACCGACGTTGATTTAGTGGTGACTTACGGATAGGATCATAAGCAGTCTGATGCCGGGACGGGGAATTTTTGAAAGCAGTTTTTGATGATTGGAGCTCTTCAAGGGACACTACAACTTCAGACATTTTTGGCCTGGACTTGAACTCAGCATTTAGGCATTTAAAAGCAAGGGTAGCAGCAGCGAAAGCTGCTTTTTGAGGATACTGGCCTTCCAACTTGGTGTCCATGATCCGAAATAATTTCCTCTTGTCACCCAAATATGGTAGTGCCCACTCGACAAGATGTTGTTCCACAGCAACCTTTGAATCATCAACAGCACGACGACCAGTTAATAGTTCAAGAAGAAGAACCCCAAAGCTGTATACATCACTTTTTGCTGTCAGCCGGCCTGTTTATACGAGAGTGTCAGATATATGGTACACTGAAAAACCGATTGTGGTATAGAATCGATACAGTACTTTCTAACAGATCAAAATGAAATTGAAAAATCAGATACCTGTAGCAACATACTCTGGTGCTGCATAGCCATGAGTACCCATTACTTGAGTGGACACATGAGTCCTATCACCGGTAGGTCCTGCCTTGGCCAAACCAAAATCAGACAATTTGGCATTAAAATCCTGCAAGCCCAGAATTATAATGGGGGTGTAAGTATATCAAAATTTCAAAGAGGATAAGTGCATAACAGCAGATATAAAAATATTACTTCTAATTCTTGTCAAAAGTAATATAAGGTTTGCGGTATAAAATTAACATACTGCATCCAGAAGAATATTAGCAGCCTTGAGATCACGGTATATGACTTGATTATCAGCATCATGAAGGAAAGAGAGACCTCTAGCAGCATCAATAGCCACTTTGATTCTTATAGCCCATGAGAGCTGTGTAGGCCCTCCTGTGAAACAAATGTAGCTTTAAACCTCACCGATGACTATGTAATACCAAGAAAGAAAGTATCATTTTGGTTAGATGCTGTTGGGTGTGATCACTATTATTTACTTTCCAACTTTTAAAGAAATACCCGAATGGAGAAATTATAGTTAACTAATAAACGTACTTCTGAACAGATGATTTTCTAGGCTCCCCTTGGGCATGAATTCATACACCAAAAGTCTGCTGTCACCTTCCAAGCAATATCCAATAAGTTTAACGAGATTTGGATGATGTAGCTGTCCAAGATAATTCAGCTCAGTCTGCAAAAAATTGTCTCTCAGTGAATAGTCCAAGCAATCATTGGCGATACAAAAATTAGTTAGCACTGGTAAAGAACGGGTAACATACCAACCACTCCTTGTGGCCTTGGAAGCCCTCAGGCTTAAGCTTTTTAACAGCAATAGTCATCCCAGACCCCGGTTTTGTAGCAGAAAGTGTCTGCTCATTAATCCATCCTTTAAAAACATAACCAAACCCGCCTTCACCTAGTAAACTGTCAGGACGGAAGTTTCTTGTTGCATTTTTCAACTCATTAAATGAAAATGCTTTAATGTGAGAGGATGATAAAATTTCTGTTTCAGATCTTGGAGTTGGAAGATGACTTTCACTGCCGCTCTTCCAGTTGGAAGAGTTATTGGTTGCGGTAGAAGTGATTGTAGAAGTGTTGGTTTTGCTGATAGTTCTGGAGACTCCTAAAGATGGAAGGAAAGGGTCCGCGTAAGAAACATAAGCAAATAGAATTGTAGCATTTGTCCCCTCTTTGTATCCAAAAGTTGTCAAAATGCTCAAACAATTCGAGGCATTATTTTTCTTTAAAATTTGTTCCGGATATGCATACACATTGTGATCAATACTACAATGGGTATTACTGCAGATATATATGTTAACAGATTAAGTGTAGAAACCATTTTAAAGTTAAGCAGAATGAGCTTCAAGCAATTAAACTCCATTCAGAAGATAAAACAGAATCAACTTTTATACATCAATGTCCACGCTAAAGATATCTGTATATATTATTTACAGATTCAATTGCAACAAAAACATTATCTTAGAAGGCGTGCATCGAACATCAAATCAAACTGATCAAGAAACAAAGCAATAAATATACAAAACTAAGACAAAAAATGGGAAAAGTATCAGAATTAGATAATCACTTTTCTTCCGAATTGACAGATGGATTGCTAAACATAGTATATTGTGACTGTAATGAAAATGTGGGCAAAAGTATAAATTGTAAGTTTCAAAGGGTTCTTGGATATTCGATGTGAAGGAGATTAATCAATTCCCATTCCAACACATTAATTTTCTCAACCACACACATTAAAGCATGGAAATAAGATTCTGATTCCCGTTAACCGGAATTCCCGGAAACAAGCCTACCCAATAACAGCAATCCAAGATCAAGAATTTACCAAACATAGCATTAAGATCAATTACCACAGAACCTATCTGATTGAAAGAACAAAACTTTACAACAACAAAGAGGCCATAAAAAAGCACACATATACGAGAAACAGAAATTCTTAAAAAAAAACTCAAATTCAAGAAAAGCATTATTAAGGGTGGCCAAGTGAAAAAATGAATAAGGGAAAGTACCAGAAGTAGTGGTGAGGGTGGCATCGACTTTTGAAGAAGCAGCAAAGCAATTGCCCATGGTTGAGATTGAAATGAAAACAGAGATACAAAAGAAATTAAAGAATTGAATTTATATATAAATGGAGTAATCATTAATTTTAAGGTCCAGATATACAATAATATTCTGTACAATTATTATATTCAGAAGAAACGCGCACACAGATAAGTCAACTTACTTGGAAAGAAAAGCATCATCTCACTCTTGTGATTGACTTTCATCAAAAACATGTATGCGTTTTCCGGGAGTCGAACCCGGGTCTATTGCTTGCAAGGCAATTATCCTAACCGTTGGATAACTTTTTATTGGAATAGTAGATCAAGCAGTGGCCGAAGGCGTCTAGAGTTCGATTCCCACCGGTGTCTTCGTAAATAAATAAATGTTGTCATTAAGCCTACGCTTAAAATTTATAAAGTGTCACTGTTGATCTTGAAAATCAGTAGATTTTTTTTCCGGTTTGGTTGATGTATCTGAAATTCTGAACCAAGAAAAAGTTCGTATCGTTGTTCAATCATAACAGATAAAACAGCATTCTTCAATCATTCAGTAATCTTTGTGGCAAATTACATAGAAAAACAACGGATAAAAATAAAGGGAGTACAATGACAAGTTACACCAAAGCAGTCGCACACCTAAACAAAATAATTGGACGAGTTCATTTTGGTTGATCCTCCTATCAGCTCTTTCAACATTTTACTATGCCTCCCCTTATGGTAATCTTTTGCTCTACGTACGAGGGGTTATACTAGCAAGGTGCCATTGGATAGTTACACACTTAAAAGCTGATGAATTATGTAGTAAGTTCTGTACAAAAAAAAAATTAAGGCAACTTTTTTATGGAGAATTGGATACTCAAATGAAAATCAGATAAAGAATTTCACTAAAGGAGCCATTGGAATCCAACGTGGACATCAGTGTTGGTAAGTCAAAGAAGAAAGCAAAAGAACTCCAAAGCAGAAGATATAACCCTGCAATTGTAAAATCCATAAATAAAATGCAACTGAATGGATCACTTTGAAGAAGCACCCTTTCGCATGGGGGAGGTTGTGAAGCTGTTGTGCTTGGGATCGGGGATGCAGCCTCCACACCAAGTGTTTTAAGTAGAAATTCCCTCTCCTGAGATATCCATGCAAATTTAACAAGGATCAGTTGTGCTTCTTTGAAATCAGCTCAAGTCAACTCATAAAAACAAATTCATTTATACTACTATGCCACCATATAATTAATAGGATTCCCTCATAAACTCAAAGTAGATTTACAAAAAACATATATAGAGGCTACACTAATTCTATTCCTAGTGAACCAAAGAAACACTAAAATGCTCCGGAAGTGTAAACACGAAGTTATCATCATTAGAAAACAGGTATTATTTTCAACACTCTAAAGTCTTAAACAAGGTATTACTTCAGTTAACATTACTAGTTCTTGCAAGTTAATTACTAGCCTAAAAGAATCAAAAAGCACCTGAGCAGCTAAAAAGGTGCCAACTATGGAATATATTGCTTTGTGTCTCAATGGGAAAATGATTAACTCACACTTTCTGTAAACTGGGGGCTGGGAACCCCTGATGCCAATGATCTGAATAATGGAGTTACTTGAAGTGGGAAGTCGAACTCAGTACATGAGAAGTCATCAACAATGCCATAGTCGGCTGTCAAGTCATCACAAGGTGGCATGATATCTGCTATATTAACAATAGATATTTCCTTAGGAACTCAATCAGCATTTCATATCAAGTAAATGAGAAAATATGAATATAAGAAGCTCTCTTCTTACATGATGAATTTCTTCCGCTTTGATTTGTTTTTGCACAGGAGACAGCATGCTTCACAACATCACCATTAATATTTGACTGCTCTAGTTTATTTGATTGAGGATCAGCTCCTGCGTTCTGATGTGTAGCGTACAAATCAGGTGCAGCACGTTCAGGTTTGTCAACTGCTATATGGGTCAAAAGTGTTGATCCAGTACTATAGTCAGAGCTCCATGGAGAGTCTGAATAAAACTGTGAAGCCCTGCATTCAGAATCAGTCAGTGTAGTGTAGCAATAGGTTAAACCAAAATTCAAGTCTTGGACATGTTTACTACCTCCAAGATTGTTGGCTACACTCTCTACTACTCTTCAAGTCCTCAACCAAGTCTTTAGAATTTTCAATTGCAAAGTTCATATCGGTGATCCTTAATCTGATCATATCAATATCTTTTCTTTGATAGAGAAATTTGCAGGGACTCTGAATTAATTATGTATAAAAATATTAAGATAATATGAAACAAGAGCACGCTAACAGTGCATAACTATGCTAAGCACGTGCTAGTTTGGATCATCTAAAATATTAAGATAATATGAAATTTGCATCATGTTCTCTAGCCGAGCTGCCTAGAGAACATGATGCAAATAAAGTATCTAGTCCTTCGGATTTTGAATTCCTAATATTATTTGGCATAATAATGAAGTCCAAACTTCCTAACCTTCCAAGTAGTCTGTTGTGTGTTCTTTAGGTTGAATTTGAGGGAAAGTGACTTGAGTAGTTCTTCTTGCTGCAACAGTGCAATAATCTCTGGGTCGTGCTTTTTGAGATGTATTCCTTGAATCATGTCCATGCTGGCTGCAAATATACGCAGCAAGATATACATTAAAGTTCAACGTCTTCATTATTCAACTACGGAACATAATTATTCTTGTTAAGGTTTCATGATTTATATCCATCTTTGTGGATTTCCTTGGTTACCTAGAGTTTCCAGGTCTCTTAAAATGTCAACTTTCTTCCCTATTACCGCTAATGATGGTGTTAGTTGCTCATTTGTTTCTCTAAATTCCTTTTGTGGTCTTTCAATCATATCAGAGATGTCTCTCCTGTGTCAAAAAGTCCAGTGTCATCTAATAATTTGTCAGTCGTGTGTTTTATATTCTGGGTGGAATTACACTACACCAGAAATACCTTATCTTCTTAAGAGGCACTCTAGTTTCTGATAACTCATTGGCATTAGCATCAATTTGAGAAAAAACCCTTTTGTTGTTCAAATTGACATAAGGAGTCGCATTTTCTTTTGCTAAAGCCTCATGCTTTGCTCTCCTTTTACATAAAGTAGAGAATCGATTCTTTACAGCATTATCCGTTCTGAGTGAGCAACAGTAGAAATAATTAACTTCCTTTCATTACTTCCAATTGTCACTTGGCTACTTGCAATGAGAAGGAAAGAAAGAAATCATCTTCTGCAACTCCATATACCTGTCTGGTACCACTTTCGCTATTTGAGTCCATCTATTGCCAAATATCTTCTGAGCCTGAATGACACTTATATATTAGTTCACATTCATCTATTAATGCACTATATTCTTAAAGTATAACAGCCTAACAGGCATTAAGTTAATACTAGTATGATGGGAAGAAAAATGTATCACTGCGGCTCCAAGATATTACATATACGATAGCATGACTTGTACCTGACATAAGAGATTGTCTTCCTCTGCTGACCATCCCCCTTTCTTCAAATCAGAATTCAAATAAGTGAACCATTTGCAGTGGCTTAGTAACATCCATGTCAGATTAGATTAATAATCTACAAACAAAATACTGATTAGGAAGAAAAACAAAGTGCAACAGAACAACATATACAAAAGTTTTAGATAGTTAAATTTCCAACGAAGAACCTTCTCCTGCACTGTCTAGTTGTTTTATCAGTAAATTTGGAAGCGATGATCACCCAACTGCAGGAGGCAATTTCAATACTCAGGTAAAAATATTTGATAGATGTAGTAGATAAGAAGCACAAATGAAACACCTAAAACCTTTACTTGTCCATTCCAAGGATGTGAATTTGTGCACGCAGTATATCATCCTCCTGCAACTCAATAAGATTCATCTTATAACACAAATTAAACAGAAACAAATCCAAATAATACTTGAATGTTGAATGAAAACCGATAGATAAATATAAACATCTTGGAAGACCAAGAAACAATGTTTCTAGTTGCCTTCTTATTGTTCTTCATCAAGGGGTGCATTATTTTCTGTGTTTCTTCAACAACACAGCAAGTTTCTCAGTTGTTCGAGTAAGGTGTTAAGACGACTGAGAAACTTCGTCGTGATGGTATAGCAAGAGAATGTGTTGAAAAATGTGACGTTGCTTCTTTATTATATACTATAATACCCCAGGCAAACCAAAAGGAGACTGCCTCTGTTTTCACAAATGGAACAGCTTAATTTACGAAATATCGTCCACCTTTTCCCGCTCACTTCCATCCGGAAGCATGCATTTAAATCAATGAATCAAAAATTAAGTGTAGTAGTAGTATATTTCTCGAGAAATGAGAAAGTGTTACTTGCACAACGATATGGTAGTTAATCTTTCAGTTCTCCTCTAGAAAGTAGGACTTTCTTTAATTTCATCTGTTTAATAAAACTGAGTATTAACAATGTACTAGGAAGATAGAATGAATAATAGGGTAATAAAACAACTGCTATCCAGGTTAAAGTATAAGTATTTAAAACGTTATTACTGCTTTCCTTGCAATCTTTGTGTTTTACGGAAGGGAAAAGGAAATTTAAATGCCAAGCAATGCAATGTTTAATACATTCACGGACAAGATGCTCTGAGGATTTTAATTTTAGATTTGGCGGATTTCAAATTATAAAACAGTCAAGCGAAGAATTGTGATGTTCATGCACGCTCTTAGTTTGTAATCGAAGACGATCTTCTCCACTTGATATTGGGCCTAAAGGCAAGCGAGCAACAACCTTGTTAGGCCCAATTAGAGAAAATAGCGTTGGGCCCAGGCTAGCAAACCCATTAATCTTGTAATATGTAATTAAGGCCCATAAAGCCCAAAAAGCTTGCAAGTAATTGATCCTCAGAGGGTCCCACATGGGGAGGCCCTATAAATACAAACCTCTCCCTTTTGAGGAGGGGTTGACAAATTTAGTAAAGAAAGAGTTGTCATCATTTGTTATCAATAAAACATCTCCTTGATATTATTTGGTACATCGTTTGGCACTAGAAGGAGTTGTATGCTTTTTCTAAATCTGGTCAACAATCACCTGATGGCAGGAACGAGTAAGCCACCAGAAAAAGAACCTTATGTTGTTGAAGTCACCGAGGAACAACAGGATGAGGTCGTTATGACCCCGTCCCAAATCCAGCCTAAGGAATTATTTCGCAGAGATACAAAGAACATACTGACCAGAATGCAAAGGCTAGCAAATTCAGATCCTATGGATCGACGTCGCCGTCGCCGTCACCGAGCTCGAGCGAGGGCGACGGTTCCCACTACTAAAAGAAAGTGTAGGTCTTGTCGAGTGATGTTAGGCTCCACATTGAAAAAATACGAGCTCAAAAAGAAGCAGGTATGTGTTTTTTTAATTGTATCCACATAACTATAAATTTTAATTGTATTATTTAGTAAATCTGTGTTTTTTTAATTTCTTGTCAAGAATCGATTTACAATACAAAAATTGTTGGAATCAAGTGACACTGTTGTATTCAATTCATAAATGTGGAACATCCCTGACAAGGAAATGATTCAAGGCCTGCAAAGGACTGAATAATAAAGAAATGACAATTCACTCTTGAGGCTCTCATATATCATCTTTAACATCTTTTAATAAAGATGAGGATGAACTTGATTTCCTTGTACATTAATGAATGGAATGGACCGTCCTCATCTGCACCATGGCCATCACAGATGTGAAATGGCTATGGTCACTGACCACCAGTAGTCAAAAGTGACACAAATGCAGAAACCCCAGTTTCTGCCTCCTTTTGATTGCAATAGAGAGTTAGAAAGACATGGCAATTAACATATTAACGGACTGGATCTAACTCTCACTTCTCATCATATGGTTTAGGACTGGGTGGCTAAAAGTTATAACTTAAATCCAAGTGAGTTAATATATGATGGGTATATATATTTCTATAATTCTTGACAAAGTGATCTATTCAGGACCTAAATAATTGCTCGCCAAGACACTAGAAGCACCAACGACAACAAAGAAATTTTCAAAAATTATGAATGAATTTCTAGTAGAAATTGTTATAGATATCAAATTGTTCTTTCTGTTTCGAACTTATGTAGGGAAAAAGGAAAGGAAACAGGATATAAAATCTGGCAACAGAACAGAAGGCCCCTCTAATGCAAGTAACTGAATATGGAAATCACCCATGCCAGTCAAAGCCTCTAAGATTAATCGGGCACAAGTAACATGTAGCCAAAATCTACTTGGGATTTAACTATGGTGTACTTGAGGAAATGAACAACTGAATATCTACTAGATATGATTAAAAGTCTACCTCTTTATAATCAACTGTCCAGATATTTTCATGATAGTCTACACTTGTAGTTGAAATTAACTTGGAATTGGTAACTTAATTAGTTGGTTCAAGCAAATGCATCTATCTATTTACAACGATAAAAGTTGGGTTCTGATACACTTGTGTAATGCGGCCCTGAGTCTTGTGATTGGTTTTCAGGTAGAAATCAAATTCTGTCAATGATCAAGCAGTGTTACTTGGACAAGGGCTTAATACACTACCAATCTTATGTACTGTAGATATTGAATTCACAAAATGATCATATACACCCAATGTCACATATTAGGAAAATGTAATGAAATCAAGTAATAATCGAGACAAATAACTTCAACAATAAGAAATGCAGCATCTTGTATCTATAGCTTCTGCTCAAAAAACAAGTAAACAATAAAATCCATTAACAATTATGTAAATGTACATATATTGAAAACAAAACCAAAGACAATATGCTCAAAATCCTTTAGGACCATTCTCTTTTAAGACATCAGTTTCTTGAGCCATAGAAAGACAATACTTAGCAATCTCTCTAAACTTAGGAACACTTCTCAAGTCAACTTTAGTACCATCTTTCAAAGTAATAATAATATCACCCCACTCACCAATAAACCTAGGCACAACTTGAACATCCTTAATAACTTTATAACTAAAATCACTTCTGTCTTCACCACTCAAACCTGAAATAACAGTCACTCTTAAATTTGTAAACCTGTACCTCAAAAAGAAAGCTCGAAACACAGCAGCTAATGTCAAAGGTAACCAAAGAAGAGTGAAGCCCAGTACAAGATTAGCAACTAAGTCGCCGTAGTGAGCGCCGCCGTCGAAGAAGATGGTTTCTTCGGTGGGTTTGGTGGTGGTGGTGGTGGAGTTGTTTGTAGGGGAAGAAACGTGGAGTTTTGTGATGGTGAGTTTTGGAGTGGGAAAAGAAGGGTTGAGTTGAAGAGATGATGAGAATAAATGGATGGTTTTATGGCGGGAAAGTGAAGTTGAAGTTGAGAGGATGGAGGTGGTGGCGGAGGTGGTGGCCATGGCGGAGGAGGGATGGAGTTTATGTGACGAGGGGTGGGGAGATGAACGTTATCGTCTTTTCGATATTGCATGGATCTTTTGTTTTTCAGGGGCCAAGGGGACTTGTGACTTGGCAATTTTCTGGCCAGTTAGATTTTTAACCTTTTTTTAAAAAAATCAAAATTTATTAAATAGTTTTGAAATTGAAAATTTTATTAATTAATTAAATTAAATTCAAAATACACTATGATTTATTCTGTTGGGGTTAAAAAAATTATTAATTTATTGACAATATGAATCTATTGAATATTAATTTATGTCAATCCTCCTTTTAACATCTTTATCGAATTAATTGGTCTAAATTTTATTTACATCAACAAGTTGCAAAAATTAAAATATATTATTGTTTTCATTAAAAAATACTGAATTATTTACATTAATAAATTAAAATCATATATTTGTTTCTTAATAAACAAACTGTATTATATTATTGTTATATATTATATGACTGAGTTGAATTCAATACAATATTCCTAAATGGAGTACAAATTGAATACGTATATGTACTGATTCTGCAATATATAATAAATAGAATATAATGCACAACATATGTATTCACCGATTAGTTTCCATATAAAAAGATTATCCATACAACTTTTGCTAGAGCATGTTCAATTGTTTTGCTAAAATAGATGGAGTTATTCTTATAATTTAGCACCAAAAAGTGATTTTTTTAGCTAAAATAATATAATGTCTCAAATGCATTGTTCTAAATTGAAAAAAAATAATATAAAATTGATAAAAGTGGTATTTAATATATTAGGTAGAAAATAACATAATGTCTCAAATGCATTTCCCTCATTTTTTTCACTTTTTGATGAGTCGTCACAATTAAAGTATTGTGTTAATTTAACACAATGTTTAGCGCATCATTGCAGTAGAGAATTTTAATTTTTATTCAATATTTATAGAATAAGATATACCACACTCATTGGACTATAACGAAACAATCTATTATATATGAATTTTTCAAGGGCCGATTTTAAAACTTATATTCCATCCTATAAATCACACCAGCCCAACAAATGAAGCACAGTAGTAACATTTATCTAGGAGGATATTTGTAGAGAATTTGGTCCATTGTTTACACTCGTCTTCTAATAAAAGCCCAAATATGCTTAATGGTTGGTGTATATAGATTCAAGTCCCGAACTGCCGCACACTTCTACGATGCACACGACCCAAAATCATGAACTTTACACGAAAAAATATGAATTAGGGTCAGATTTTTGTGTTTGGGGTCGAATTCGGGTTGGGTAATTTTTACATGTTCGGGTTCAGGTCAGGTTCGGGTTGACCCAAAGTACTCGAACCCGTCCCAGAAATTTAATATATATAATATATAAATATAAATTTATATTATAAAAAATATAAATTTGTGATATATTTATATATATTTAAATAATTATATTCAAATATCATCTCATAAAGTTACTATTATATATTATTTAATAAATTATAAATAAAAATAATTATATAAAAATAAAATAATTAATTTTTAATAATTTTCGGTTCAAAACGGATCATTTTCAGGTTGACCTGGTACATAACAGGTCGTGTTCGGGTTGAGATTTTTCAACCGTTTTCGGGTCGGATCGGGTTCGAATTGACCCAGAAACAAGACCGGGTACAGTAAACCTGCACGAACCTGACCCATTACCCGAAATTGCCATCCCTACTCCTCTAGTTCCGTTTTTGCATAAATGTAAAGATTTATGAACTGCTTTTTTGTATATAAATTTTTGGTACATGATCTTTTTTATAGATAATAGAAAATTTTAATTTTAATTTATCCTATTCGCTTACTAACAAAAACAATATAAAGTTCGAATGCAAAAAAACAAAAAACAGACAGAATTCACTTTCAATTCAAAGAATTGATCAAAAAACAACCTTGTATTTGCAGGAATGCATGCTAATCGCTACAACCTACACTACTCTCTTCGAGTGTGTACACATATGTTTTCTTTTATAACAGGAAGAGTAAGAAGGTTAGCAGGGCCTGAGCCGGCCTTATAACTAATAATCATGAGTAAACATGAAAGCAAAATATTATGTTTAATTTTTTTAATATATATGTAATTTATATAAAAAAAATTTAATATTTTAAATATACTTGAAATTTTTAATAGGAACTAGAATATTAAAAATAAGGGAGTCGTATGCATTAATGCATGTTAGGTTTAAATATCTAAACTACCTGGAATCTTCAATAATGGAGCATACTATAATCTAAGAGCAACACCAACAAGCCACGTTTGGCTGTCAGGTTTTTCATTCACGTCCTCTAATCTCACAATATGTATTCCTTAATTTTTGTGTGATCAAATTGACTCAAGTTCGACCGTAAATTAAAAATTATTTTTTTATATTTTTGAAAAATTAAAAATACATTTTAAAGTTTATTAAATATATTTTCTAATAATATAATTTTTAATTTTTTTTAATTATATATTATGTGTAATATTCAGTAAAAAATTAGTCAATTTAACTAAAAAAAAATAGAAAAAAGACTTATATTTTGATAGGGAGGGTTTACTATGTTAACACAAAAATATATAATCACACTGCATTAACATCAAACCTTCTGCTTCCTAACTGCTCAACAGCAGCAACCTCGAACTAAGTTACATACAAATATGTACCGTATAATTAATCATTTTGTTCACATGTATAGTCACGATGATGATCTCTTGTACTTCCCAATAAATTACCGTTCAATTTTTAAACAAAACGTACGTAGTATTGCATGAATTGGTCCCCAAATAATATTACTATAATTGTGTATTTTCGACTTTTCGTATACATATATTTATTGAGTATTTATCTATGAACCTAGATCCGAACTAAAAAATTTGTATCCCAGTGTAAATTCGTGCATAAATGTACAAAGCATTGAATCCAAAATTTAAATTTAATGTGAGTCGTGGTGTGAAAAAAATTAAAAATTATTTAACAAAGGACAGAATTAAATATATGCAGTGGCATGTCGTGAACAAGCTAGTGGGGGATACTGAGGAGTATGCAAATATGTTCCAAAGAAATTCGAATAATTATCATAATCCAATTTGTATCTGCATGCCAGCAGCTATCACCCATGCACGTGGCCAGCCTTATCATCTTGTGTATCAACAATTGTTAATTTGTCAACTAGTGTATATTCATACTATTTGATTTGGCATCCAAAGCTTTTCAATACACATACACTAGCCTTCCACCCATACATATTGTGAGAATGCTCAAATTCTTTTTAAATTTACCCAATTTATGACCTATAGGACGAAACTCGAAACTGAGATATTGACCCATGCTTGATTCATTATCAGGTTAAAATTATAAATATACAAAATGTTTTGTTTGTGGTGTTTTTATATCTTTAGTGTTATATAATGTAGTGGAGTATAAATACAGTACTCTCCCTCCGTTTCATATTAGTAATTGACTTTCAAAAACAAAATCGTTTCAAAATAGTTGTCCACTTCAATTTTTAATGTAAAATTTAATATAATTTATATTTTTTAAATCAACTATATCCCACGTATCTCTAATCTATATTTCCAAAATCAACTACATGTCATATATTATATTCTTTCAATATAATAAATATGAGTATAATCAATCAATAATAAATATTTTAATATACGTTGATTTTTGAAAATGGACTAGAAACGGAGAGAGTAGTGTATGATGTAATATCGGGAAAGGAAATTAGAATGTGATAAGTTGCAGTGAATCGAAGCAAGTGCCAGAAACAAAAATGGTGGGGGCGTTGTGTTTTGAAAACCATGCCCACCATTTCTCAATATCTTTGTCACTTTTCACCTTGGCTTTAATTCTCAATTTCGATCTCCTGATTTCTCTTCCAACTCTCTCTCTCTCTTTTCTTTTATTTCCTTCCACACACACTCCATACTTTCCCATCTATTTGTCGTCTCTTTCTCTTGTAATGTGTGCTTGATTCCCTCTCCCTTTCATCGTCTTAAAATTTGGAAAAGGTCCCATTCACTAACACCTGCTAGCTTCTTCCTGTATCATTTTCACTTCTTAAATAATTTTAATTTTATTTTAATTATTAATTTGTTTTATTTAATTTATATTTATTAACAAATTTACAAAATTACTGTATCTTTTATTATCGTCAACTTTTTTTAATATATTAAATATTTATAAGAATAGGAAAAAATTATGATATCCAGGATCTCTCTTGCACATTGCTAAGCATTACATTCCACGAGAATTAGTAGTAGAAAAGTTGTCGGAAATGTTATTTCACAAATTTATCGTACTATTTTAACTTTTCACTCAATATCTTGTACACCATTCTTGACTATTGTCCATTTGATTGATAAAATCAGAATCCAATGATTAGAGAGGAATTTATAGCTTTTCATTTATGATTCCGTTAACCAGTACAATGACAAGATTTTCCCTTCAACGAAAGTGACATTCACTTATTGTACTTATTATTTAAAATAACATTTCTTAGTTTATAAATAGTAGTAAATAATTCCTTAAAATATTTGATGGATTATTTTTTAGAAAAAACTTATTAATGCTAGAGCTGATGAATAATTGTTACCGGCAGAGAATGGTGCTTCAATAAATCAAATCAACTCCATTGGATATTTGATTACTCACTAGTTTTATACACCAGTCGCAAGGTAATTAAGTACCAAAACAAGAATTAAAATTCAAGCAAATGCTGGAAAATGCAAGTAGTGACCATATATGACTCGCAACGTTTTTCTTTTATCGATCGAGGAATTTAATTGAACGGCTGATGTTCAAGCCAAGGCCAAAATGTAGTTTGATCGTCGACTCCGGTGAAAATGTTGCAGAAATGTTCTTCTTTAACTGATTGTTGATGAGGATGATCAGATGGTCTTGACATTTGAAATGCAGGTTGCTGCAACGTCCTGATAAAATTGGACTTGTTATTATTAGGAGGGAAGAGGGATGTTGTACTGGTAACTTTATGAGGATGGCTTTCGATTGCTGGTGGTGTTCTTCTTGAGAAATCTGCTTTGATTTCAGAGCTGTTTTCAGTACTCCTATTGCTGGAAGATCCTTCTGTTTCTTTGTTCAGGTTTATCGACTCTGATGGTTCCCCGTTTTTCAATGCCAGTATCTGTTGTCGATCAGTTAATTAATTAATTAATCAATTACTACTAAAACAAGAATTACACACTTATAGAAAACATATATAATTAACTAATTATTATGAGGTAGAGGTAATGATTGACTCCCCTCCAGGTACTTTGACAAAGCTATGAGCTATCATCAGTCAAACAATTAAACAATCATTTAAGATAGAAAATGCATCAAGATTATCCAGTTTAAAACAAAATGAAAATTACCATGCACGGCCAGTTTGTGTCATCTTTGTTCTCTAATATTAGTTTCTGGTATTTTCTCAAATGTTATCGAACACACGTACCTGATATACATATATTAAGCTAATTCTTTGACACTATATTAGAGTTGATCTCCAAGTTCAAATGATGAAAAAACCAATACTCAATATGTCCGGCTCATAAGTAGGGTCAGAGATGGTGAGATGTACGAAAAAAATGACCCTAATTATGCCTAGCTGTAGAGAAGTAGTCGTTGGTTAGGTGTATAGTAGAGACTTTGTATTTGTGACTAGTGACTGCATACCCCCAAATTTTAAGAAAAATCTCGAAAACTTGTCAAAAACACAGAAGAATGGTATGCATTTTTTTTTATGTCAAGTAGCATAATAGGCTTATATATGAAGCATTACTGCTTTGAACGATAATACTACGAAATGAAGGGAGAATTAAAGCATGTAATAACTAGTGCAAATCCTCAAACAGGCATGTGATCATGTATGTATGTATACCTGGGCATGTAGTTTCTGATTGTGAGATTGGAGGGAATCATTCTCAGCTTTAACAGCATCAAACTGAGACTTGAGTAAATCATAATCTTTCTCCAATTGCTTGGTCTTCCATCTGGCTCTCCTGTTTTGAAACCAAATTGCAATCTGTCTCGGCTCAAGTCCGAGAGCCCTGGCCAGCTCCAATTTTCTCTCAGCCTCAAGCTTGTTACCCATCTCAAAGCTCTTCTCAAGAGTCCTCACCTGCTCCATGTTTAGCCTTCTCTTTTTCGAACCTCCTGATCCTACGGTTCCTGATCCATCATCATCATCCGGATCAGACAAATCATCCACATGATCCCCATTTATGTTGCTCTCTTCATGCACCTGCTGCTGCTGATCAACTCCTGAAAATGACATGGATCTTTTCCCGAGATACGAGCCAATAGTACCTGCACGACAAATATATCATCCAACTATTTTCAATCTAACTTGTACAAACCATAAACATCGATCTTTTAGCTAGAAAAGTTTGTACCATGGAAATCTTGAGGAGGTAATATAGTTGGAGAAGAATTGATAAATTGACAAGTGGGGTTGGGAAGATGAGAACGATGATCCTGTTCTTGATGATGATTTTGTAGCATGAAATTAGCTGGGAAGAAATCCATCTCCCGGGTGCAACTACTCATCAGCAACTTTACTATAGCTAGTGTATAAATATACTCTACTAGAAATGTGAATTAAGGAAAAGGAAAGAAAAAGATATTGATTTTTCAAAGAGGGGTATAGCATACATATTTGCCAGCTGCAGCAGCAGCTTTAGATGTTGAGTGGTGCTCTGACTTTCATGTTCACAGACAGTGAGAGAAAGCGAGAGAGACTTAATTATCAGCTTTATGCAATATTGTTACAACTGAGACCTCCCAACAAATTTTTATACCACTTCACTGATTTCATTTCCTACGAATCGCAATAATTATACACCGTACGATTTTTAAAAGAATTGCAATAATTATTTGTACACGGATGTATATTTACAAAGTCATATTTGGTGGGATAATATTATGCTTGTCTTCCTATTAATTTAAAATATGTAACAGGGATAATTTTTTTATGTTATATATACACACACAAACATTAAGACAGAAACAAAAATTAACTAAACTGGATCCTGCTGTATAATATTCTCTACTATTTACAAGATATACTTACAGGTTACAATATAAGTTTTGTTCTACAAGATTTGAAGTGCAACTAGCTATCCATGAAAGAATATGATAGTGTAGATAAGAAAAGTATATAAAAAAGTCAATTTAAAAAATTAAAGCCAAGCTCTTGTCAAAAAACAATAAATTAAAACCAAGCTACGGTTATATTTATTTCTACAAGAAGAAGTTTCAGACATGGGCTTATAACTTAACATTTCTGTCACTTAACAAAAACAAAACTTCTTTACTGTTATGGAATGAGGTACGTCTTCGCACTAAAAATTATGATGCAATCTTCATAATATCATGAGCTGATTCGTGATTTTGTACTTCAATTCTAACATAGGGATGTCCAAAAAGATGTAAATAAATTAACAAATTGCAATCTTAGATGATATTTGAATTTCTGAGAGGGAATCAATAGTGAGACTAGTAGAGACGAATTAAGTTGATAAGCATTCAGGTTATTCCGATTGAGAAATTGAGAGAAAAGAAAAATGGGGGTCCTATGTATTAGGAATTGCCACCTAACTACCCACACCTGTCGTGCTCCACGACTATCTCCTTTTCCATGAAGTACATTTCTACCTGGCTACTTTCTTCATTTTCATAAAGTTGTAAAATCAATTCACAACGTACACATATATTAATTAACTGAGCATAAATAACTATATCTATTATAAAAATAGCATAAATATTTTAAATACAATCAAGTATAGATTTAAAGATCAATAAAGTAATTAATCAAATGTCATTACAGTACTATTTTTAGTACACAGAGTGATTTTAATCATACTTGTAGAATTGTGTTTAGCATAACTTCGTTACTAGTTTCTGTCTATCATTGTCTACGATACAGTAGATCTCACTATCTACACTAATTTCGGTTTCTATAGTCTGTACAGCCAGCCAGCTCATATTGTCTTTAAGTAGCGACTGTTAGAATAAAATTACACAATTTTAATATATAATCAAGTATTATAATTTAAAAGAATTTTATAAGATATGTCTAGAGCACCACAAATTTTTTCGTCCCGAATTTTTGTATCACTAGATGTGTTCGATCATTTTTGTTGGTGCATGAACCAGATATGAGCGAAATCAAGTATAGCTAGCTAAAGTAGCTTTCACGACATGAACACATGAGCAATAACCTGATCGAATTGTAGCTGTTTGGGACATGTGGGTCTTTGTATTTTCTAATTTAGCTGGCTGTTATTAAGTATACCGCTTATATGATATATCAACAGTTAAACTTAGGACCCATTGACACAAGGACATGAACCAAGTCTCTTGCAGGTTACAAATATTCTCTTATCAGTAGGGTTGAGGGAGGAGAGAGACCAAAATATAACCAAACCGAATTTGAAATTTTGAATTATTTTTTCGGTTCGATTCCAATTTCAAAATCTAATAAAAATTATACGTGTTATTGTGTATAATACATGCATATAGTCATATAGAGTGAACATAGATGCAGTAAATTTATTTTGGACATATTTTATTAATTATGGAGTATATTGTCTGGCCCACGTATATGTATATATATATATATATATATATATATATATGTACTCCGATCAGTACATATTTCATACAAGTATTCTGGTCTTTGTTCTGCGATATTCTTATTGCTCGATTAGGTTATGCTTAATGTTAGAGACAACTCACTTTGTATGGATTTTCAGTTGAAAGAGTAGTATTTCAACCGAAAGTAATGCGACTTGTAGGCGCACTTGATAGATTTTTAAATTCTATTACTTGGTTATCGAGTTAAATTTAACACCGAGCTAAACACTTTCATATCGAAAATTGAACTATTGATGCTGTTACAATTTTTAATTTATAAGAATCGAAATTATATGATTATAATAGCGAATATAAAATAAAACGAATTAAACTGAATCATACTCGCTCATTCTATTTGACACTTAAACTTGACCACTAAAATGTTAAACACTACTCGTTTTGTAGCAATCTCACATAGAGTCGGGCGGTATAATTAGTTTAGTTTAATTTATAAATTTGAGGGACTCGGATGAAATTTTGAATTATGAAATTGTTACATTTAAATCGATATACACTAGTTTTATGTGTGATTTAAATTTAAAATTTCACTTAATTTTATTTAACACTCAGAATTTTACCTGAATCAACCAAATCTTGTTCACCCGAGACTACCCACTACTACTTAATTTGACATCCTATCAGCCAAAAAACATTGGGTTGATACTTTCAAATTATTTTTACATATATGGGGTGACTGGGGTCTGTTGTTTTTGTTCCTTGTATGCAGAGAGAGAGGGTTGATACTGACATGTGCAGTCTAATTGAATGGAGGCACATAAATATATATATACACGAGTCTCCGGTGGTACAATATTTATTCCCAAAAATAAAAATAAATATGGAGACACATGGAACAATCACACATCCATGTGTTGTGTGTCGAAACGAAATTAGCATAAAAGTTCGTGTGAGGCATGAGAATTATTTTCTTTTTATTATTTTTTATTTTGATTATAATTTTAAAATTCAAATTTAATTATTTTATTAAAAAATTATTTTTAATCTAACTATATATTTTAATGTTTTAAGAGTTTACTTGATTAAACAGTTTAAAAATTATTGACTCGGGATTTTTAATATATAAAATATATTTTTATAACTCATATATAATTACGTTATATATTATACAAGATTCTAAATTTGAAACTGAATCCTCTTTTAACTCAACTCTTGTCTCTATATTTTTATTTAATAAATTAATATACACACTATATAGAGTTTTACTTTAAAATTTTCAAACGTAAATTTAAATAATTTTTGTATATAATACAAAACTTATTTTTAAAATTGAGTGTTCAAAACTCGATTATCTTAAATGGCTCAAATTGTATTTAATCAATGATCTAATATATTTGATGTCATCATATAGTATCAACTATTCCCTTTTCGAATCATAATTTTGTTACAATAGCTCTATAATTTGATCCAATTAATTTATATAAATATATTTAATCTTATATTTAATATTACATTTTAATCTATTTATATATTTAATCCAATTAAGTAATATGTCTAAATTCCAAATCTCACATTATTCTCTTGCTAATTATTTTGTAAAAAATTCATTTTTTAATCTAATTATGTATTTTAATTGACCTAGAGTGTACCTAATTAGGCGATCATCGATTTTTTCTTACACAAATTCAAATAATTTTCGTATATAATATAAATTTATTTTTAAAATGATGTTCGAAATTCGATTATTTTAAATGGTTCATTCATCTAATCGTTCATTATTCTATTTTCGAATCATAGTTTGTTATATCCATACGATATCTTGATCCAATTATTTTATATAATATATTTGATGTTATATTTAATATCACATTTTAATCTATTTATATATTTAATCTAATTATCTAAAGCATCCCTAAATCTTAAATCTCAAATTATTCATAATTTATTTGAATAAGTGACTCATCGTAAATATTCATTTCAAAGTGAATAAAATGTCTCATGTGATGTCAAGTTTCATTTAATCGATACCATCATATAGTATTAACTATTCTATTTTCGAATCATAGTTGTTTCATTAATAAATTGTATCACTATTAAATTGTCTTACTAATAAAATGTCTCATCAAACACCTATGTTAGGCCATCATTAGAGGTGTTCATGTGTCAGATTGGCCGGATTTATATCATTTTAGCAACCCAATCCAATTATATCGATTTGAAAAATTTCAACTCAACCCATAAAAAATAAATTCGTAACCCCACCTTACTTACCATACTTCGGTTTAGATAAACAAAAAAAATATCAATATGCATATAACTTATTATAATGTCTATATAACTTACAATTTTAATGCTATTTTTTCATTTTGATTAGTATCGGGATTTTAATTAAATAAATTATGTAATAAAACATATATATATATATATATATACAGAATTTATTAATTTGTTTATAAATGAAATTATATAATGTGTAATTGTATATTACATATAGATATATAAAAATTATCAAACAAAATTTTTAACTTAAATCAGAGGTTGGGATGGATTGACTCAAATATATATATAACCCATACCCAACTTATTAAAGTCGGTTTGGATTTTTTTAACTCATTCTAATATTGTATTTTTTTTAAATCGGTTCAATCGGATGAAAAGAGGGCTTGGTTGGTTCAATTTTACTAACCCATGTGCACCAGTCATGAGACGAAAGATGTGTAAATTAAAAATTGGATTTAACTTACTCAAACAACTATTATTAAAAATAATAAAAAAGAGCAATTTAGCCATTTTAAATATTGAATAAAATGTCTCAATATTAAATAATCTAAACATTTAAATATCTCACCAAATCCTTGTTGGATTTAACTCACTCAAACAATTATTTTAAAAAAATAATAAAAAAGGTAATTTAATCATTTTAAATAGTGAATAAAATGTTTCAATATTAAATTGTCACAACATTTAAATATTTCACCAAAACCGTCATTAATATAGAAGAAGAGACAAGTAAAGCTTCTCCACAATATATATATATATAAGAGTATAATACGGGCCTCACTTTCCGGCGCCCTCTCATATATATGAAATACATGTGCCTTTCTTGGTTCCCGTCACTCACTTCCATCTTTTAAGTTTCATCGGTCGGTCCTTAAAAAATTTCTTTTGCTCTCATAAAATGAAAATGAAAACGAAAACGAAAACAAAAACAAGTATCGCTATCCTTTATTGATGATAGTGATTCATCAACAGGCCAGTCCACTTGGTGTTCTGATTTTGCTTGTTTTCAAAAAATTTGAGCTGCTCCCTCCCACGTACATGCAAGATGACATGATTTTCTAATCTCGGTGGCCCATTTCCCAGCATTGTCAGTTTGGCAGCAGGCTCCATGCGTACTGTTTCAGACCTCATGTGGGTCTTGCCTACACTGTTCCCTTTTATTCCCACACCCATATATGCATCATGCAGCATCCATCAAACTTTTTTAAATTTCTCTCTTTCTAAATATCTCACTTCTTCAAATCTATTCGTCGCACAAAAATAGAAATTACAACATTAGATCTATCTTGTAGTACTAGTTTATTAACTACTGCGAAGATGCAGTCGGTTGTTTCTCCCAAAACTAAATGAATTCAAGAAAATTGACCGCACTTGCACCTGCCGGTGCTAAAATTTCACATAACCCGTGACCCGATACGAATCCATCATAAAAATAAAATCCGACCCATTAACCGGAATTGCCAGGGTTGCTATCAAAAGTAAATTAAGTTACCCCAAGGCACTAACAATATTACGGGTCTGTCTAAACATGATAACATCTGTACATCCACAGCTCTTACAGTGCTGGTGATGAAATATGACCACCAACAGAGAAAAGCTCTGTAGATGCCAATTGGGATTCATAAAAATTAACAGAAGCCTCCTAAAATTAATTTCACTCTATCCTTTTTAGTATAGAAACTAGATTGCGATGGTGTTTGAATACACTTATTTTCCTCTTATAAAAGGAGTAACTGCATGTCTATTATATTATTTTATTATAAGAGGAGAATAACTATAACCGAACACCCCCTAAGTTTCTACTTCCTAGTTACCGTACATATCTCAGAAAGGAAGGAGAAACAATAAACGAATTGGGGTACTCAGTGTACCTCTTAGATAGAAATATAACTTTAGTCAGAGCACCACCTGAACGTTGCTACTGAAAACCTAGAACTCTCTGAATGAACTTCTTGATGAAAGCTTTGACAATGCAAGTGTTGCAATAACACCAGCAGCAACCTCATTTACTTGAGAATGGTCCCATTAGCCATTATCAACAACATATAGTATGTTAAAGAAAGTTCCCAAGTTTGTGCAAGTGTACTTGCAAACAACGAACTTGACTACTAGTAGTAATTTTTGTCGAAAGGAAAACAAGATTAGGCAAGTAAACTCTAAAGATCAAGGTATCTAATTTTGCGATACACAGCCCAAGATCTTCAACAAGATGACCAACACAACGGCTAACCAAGCATGTACATTACAGACAAAAACATTTTCTTGTAACAGAGGTCCCGAAGGTTTTCTTCTAAACCTCATGTTAATGTCATAATAAAACTCTAGTTACCACAGGGAACTTTAACTTATGATACAGGATTTCATTTAGTTTACCTTCTTCCCGTTCAACATTTGAGAAAGCAAGGAGGTGAACATTAGAGTGCAGCATATAGACATGATCACCATCAACTGCTCCTCGTATACTTCCAAAGTTCATTGCATGTACTTCTATAAAGTCGTTTATTCCAATGTATTTTGACACCTCTATTTACAATGTTTATAAGCAGAATTACATACTATTGCATAAGAGTATAAACCAAAAACCCAAATCTTGTGCCCGCAAATTTCATGAGAAATATCTGTACACAGTACACTGTACTCGTATCAACTTAAAACATGAGAAAGATGGATAAAACCAAGTTTTCTGTCACAGCAATATCTGTAAATGTACCCCATAAACTTAGTTACTTAAGATGTGATGCGCTAAAAACTAATAGCCCGAATTTTCAAGTCACCCAGATGCAGTTATTTGCTAGCATCACGATTACCTAGATCAGCTGCAGCTTTGGCTGCTCGGCTTAGAGCATCTGACATCCAAAGAGCTCCCTTGGAGAAGTAACTGCTGTTCACCACAGTGTTGGTAGCTGCTGCAGCAGTTCTTCCTGTTGCTGCCACAGCTGATTTGGTGGTATCATAAATGTGATATCGCTCATCCACCGACTTGACTGCTCCAACCCCTGCATAAATCTTATCAGTGAGGCCAATCTTCTCACTCAGCTCAGCAACCTTTGCCGTTGCAGTTGCTGAAACTTGATGAGACTCATCAAAAGATTTAGCTTTGCTCAGCGCTCCTATTCCAAGTACATATCCTGTGGATACCACAGATTTCACCACATCTTGAGCCAAGGACACTGCTTCTCCAGCGGAAGGAACATAACGATTACCTTCCGAAACATGTTGCTGAGATAGTTGTATAAATAATAATAGAAGAAAAGGTCAACCTTTGAATTACAGAAACACCACAATCATTAACCGTCTATAACAGTTGAAAACAAATATAAATGCACATACAGTTTCGCTGCTTTCATCTTCTAGCTTCCATGAAGGTCGATTCCAGATATTAAATTCATCTTCAGACTGTCCCCAGTTGGTTATGCAAACAGGTTGATCCAAAATTGTAGCTCCCTGAGACAAATCAAAACATGTTAACAAGAAGCTATTAAATGTGTTCTTGGAACAAAACAGAAACTCCCTGCATACATATTAAAGGCATCATGCATGATAAATATTAAGCTGAGAAGTCATAACATGAGGTGGTTTGTTCAATCAAGCAAAGTCAAAATACAGAGATAATACGATTGTGATATTAATTGTCCATACTCCATAGCATTCTCAGAAAAAGTATATAACAGCAAAAGTTAACTCAGAACAATGATATGTTTGGTTGGTATTTACCATGAACTGGAATCATATAACTGCTTAAAATGACATTTTTCGGATAAACAATAACATAGATGCTATAAATCATATATGATATACCTAAGGATGTTTTTTTATAAAAAAAATGATTCTCAAGAAAAGAAAACACTGAAGTCTTTGTATATAATTACAGCAAAACTTACACTGAGCAAGACTGCTGTTTCCAGAGCATGAGCATATCTGAAGGAGACATAAGCTGTACTAGCAAATTCACCAGCTCTGTTTCCCCAAGAACAACCATCAATCTAAATCAGCAAACGAGATGGAAGAATAATAACAAGAATAAAAGCTTTTTTAACACACTGCAAGCTTTTTGAAGGAAACAACAATTCGAATTTAGTTATATCAACAGTCCTCTTTAAATGTAGGAGTATAAAATTATGTGAACTACATAGCTGCAAAAACTATAGAATCCAAAAAAATCTAGCTATCTTAATTCTACGTCATGAATATTAGACACTGATTAGTATCATCCTATTTACAAAAGGAGCCCCTGTTAAAAGCTATTGTAAATGGGAAACTTATTGGCTTTGATGATCTAATATCATGTAACGAGACTACTAAAGATGAAGATTGCATTAACAATAGAAAGCTTAACTAGCAGAATAAGACCTTTTTCGTCGAAGTCCATAGTGATGGTACCATTACTTTGAGCTTTTCCTGATTTTTTTAACGTACAATCGTCCATAACAAGATAAATTTACAATGTAAAAAAGAAAACATCGATTCTTTAATATTTGTTGCTACATTTCCATTAATAACAATAATCAGAGGAATGTGAAACCAATTCTCGTCAATTTAAATGTGGATATTAGTTAAATCACAAATAGTCATTATTACAAAATTACAATCCAGGAAGAATACTCAACATAACCTGATTATTTCGACATGTTCAATCTTCCCGCAGAAAGCAAAAAAATCATGAACATCCTTCTCTGTTGCCGCAGGAGAAAGGCTTGTTACTTCAACCGTATACAAACGTGAATCCATGTCTTTGGAACCTACAAACAAAAGAATCACAGACTTGAACTAATATATAAATGAAGAGGTACAGTAAAGCTCACATATTTTCAACCAAAGATCAGTATGAATTCTGCCAGATCCAGAACAACTTTCGCTGCAACTGCATTCTAATATTTAGTTTTCATAATATTTATCACATGATAAATTTATACCGACTCATTGATACCGCAGATATGTTGCATCTTTATAGTAAGGGTTACTCTTAGCTTGACTTGCACTGATTACAAATACTCCTTTCTCTAGGAACCGCAACACTCCAGTCACAGAGACAAACAAACTCTGTTGTATAGCCTAACTCATGTGCTTATGTAGGACACTCAATGAAACATAACACTAACTTGATTACCAAATCAATTTGGCTACAAATGATATACATACTTTTATAGTGGTTAAAACAGTTTGAAACTTATATATACCCTTCAGAATTACTTTTGAATATTGTATCAAAGTAGGAAAGATGGGAACAAAACCTGAGAAACCATTATTCATGTTCAGGAATTCGTTTTGTCATATGGAGGTTAGGAAATCCAAGAAATTTCACAAGTTGGGAATTCAAATATATGGCAAGTGCATGCGGTTGCACGTGCAGTAGTCATACAGAAATGTTTTCATACAGGAAAAAGTTACCTTTTTACAATAATATTCTAAATAGTCTTCACATATAACATATCATTTAATTAAGTCAAATAATTTTGGTCGTTTCTTATTTAAAACAAGTTGAAGAATCTTCCTACAGAGCCCGCCAAAAAGAAAAACAATAATCAGGTTACCCGGATTCAAAGATCAAAACCAACAAATAGAAATATATTAAAGATCAGAAAACATAGCTGAGAAATTCATAGACAATAAAAACCAAATTACATCCAACCAAATTCCTAAACACTAACTTCCCCAATACAATTTTATCACAATATCATAGTATTAACAAGAAAACAGTATGGAAACACATTTCAACAGTAAAGCGATCAAGGGTTCTAAGTTCTAAGCAATATGTAAATTATAATTGATAACCTAAGAGGCAGGAATTAATGTTCAGAAATTAATTTTGTCACAGGCAGGCTATGCAATTTAACAAATCTCACATATTCGGAACTCAAAGATTTAGCACATATATGCAGTTGCACGTGTATTAGCCATAGAGAAATATTCCCGAAAAGAAACATATTACCGTTTTCCACCAACAATTTTCACATACAAAATTATTTCAATTTAAAAAAACCCGCGAAAATTGAGAACAAGATAATCAAATCCTGCTTTGCTACCATACTGAAAACTCCCCTGCTTCCAAAAACCCAACAAGAACATATCATGTTGTCATTGAAGATCAGAAGCTGGTGTCTAATATTGAAATACAACATATATGTGTGTGCTCCTAATTTTCGTGGTTTATTCAGAAAATCCAAACATATTTCCATTCAAATTCTCAAACACCAAACAACCCACATCAATTACATCACAAGATCATATTTTTAAAAAGAAAACAGTATGGAAACACAATCTACAACATTAAAATGATCTAGGGTTCTAAGCAACAAATAAAGTGAATAAAATAATCAAAATCTTGACTTTAATCACATAACAATCAAGAAAAATAATATAAAAACCATCACAGAAATAACCCATTTGTAATCAAGAAAAACAATCATGAATAACAAAGCTTTAAAATCAGTAACCCAGACCAAAAATTCACAAAAACTAACAACTCAAAACCAAATCAAATGAAAAAAAAGTACCTTTTGTTAAGATAAGAAGAACAAGATAGCGAGCACGGTGGCAGAGAGAAGGCAGTAATTGAAGAGAGTGATCAAGGCAAATAGCCAAGATTCGAGAGGTGTCAATAAATTTCAATAACAGTCCAAGATTATCTTTTTGTACTGTGTTAGGCTGTGCATATATATATATATATAGGATATATTATACTCCATGTCCATGTCCTTATTATTACACGCACACACATGACATAACACACACACTTTTTTCTTATAGATTAACACCAACTCCAACAATTTTCTAGGAGATATAATGATATATTATAAATATAGTAATAAAATATGATTTGGTAGTGATTTAGAACACGGTATATATACACAACTCCAACGATATGCTTTATTTTCATACTCTATTATTAAAATAATGATATATTTAAATAAAAAAAAGATAAAAGAAGTGAAAAAAAGTATAAAAAAATATAGAGAAATTAATATTTTATTGATAATAATGTCATAGTTGTATCTTAAAAGTAAGGCGGATGTACTAGTGTTTCACGGCACCACTATCACATTATTGTAGCACCACTTATTCAAAATATTCTATATTTTAACTTATGAAAATAATTTAAGACATTGTTGACTTACTTTAAGTGATTTCTAATTTTCTAGTTCTTTTTTAATGATTAAATAAGAGAAATGTTAGAAGTAAAAAATTATCATAGCATGTAAAAAAAAATATAGTAAGATCGTATAAGTGATCCCATGCCACTGTAATATAATTATATAAATATAAGAGGAAAAATGTATATATATATTTATACTTTATATAGTATATATAATCAACTATGGCCTTTGACCTAATAATTATTTTCTCCCTATTTCTACGAGTGGCGGAAGGGACGATTCTGTCTTCTCCTCCCCCTTTCGTTTGAAAGTTGATTAATATTTAATTATATTTAAATAATGTTGTTTTCTATGTTGAAATTGATCATTTAGCTATTGTACTTTAAGAAAAGTTATTGTGAGAGGTATGACCAAATCTATACTATATTATTAAAAATGAAATATTAAAGATTTGGTAATTGGTAGTTGATCGGTATTTGAGAGGATAGTATAGTTATTATTAACCTAATTTTTAAAAAATTATTGTCCTAATTAAAAAACTACAAATTAATCTCATAACTAATACATATCTATAAATAAAACACACAAATATTATTTTATTAAACATTAAATTCCTAACTGAAATAGATTTCATATTAATCTCATAACTAATACATATCTCTAAATAAAACACACAAATATTATTTTATTAAACATTAATCTTCTAACTAAAACACATATTTAAATAAAACACATAAAAATCATCTTATTAAAATTCAAATTCAAATACAAAAGTATATGAATTTTTTTATAAAAATATGTACATATAATATTAAATAAAATTTAAATTCAAATCATATAAAGAAAATATTAAAATAAAAATTATTTGAAATATTAAAATAATTCGATTCGTACGTCGCACGGGATATAAGACTAGTGAAAATTAAAGATTTAGAGCTAACTATTCATTTTCTTAATATAATCATAATTTTGATTATCACATAGAAAAAGGTAAGACCACGTAAATGTATAATATATGATGTGATTTGCATTAAGTTATTCATTTTTTTTTCATACGTCACTGGAGTCCTTTTCTTAATAACTACTACCTCCGTGACTTCGCCCATATTTTCTGTTGATTTAATTTTAAAAAATATAAGAAGTTAAATTAACCTAAACTCTGTCCTTGATTATAAATTATTTTTTAAAATAAATTAACCGAATCTTTTTATAATTTCACTAAATATTATATTAATTATATAATATATTTAGCTTCTTGCTCAAAATTGATTGGTTTAATTTTTAAAATTAAATGAGTAAAAAAATATGAGACGGAAAGAATACACTTTTCATATATTCGGTTCAAAAATAAAGAATAGACAAAAAATACCATATTACTTGTACATAATTCTACACACTTATCCCTTTTTTTCATTACAGTATGTAAAAAAAAAAATTATCATTTTTAAAAATATTAGATTTCAAGCTTCAAAGTGTTAAAAATATTTGATTAACATGGTTTTTAAAACGTCAAAATAATACGCGGAGAGTTTAATTGAATTATATTGTATTTAGAAAAATTTCCCTCACTCTGAAAAGTTAATTTTGGTTTCTTGGGATACTCTTTGAAGTAGTTTGTTTGCCGTGGACATAATCAATTAATTATATATTTAATTAATTATGAATTTATTTAATAATTAGGGTTTCAGGCTCTGCGCTTACTTTTAGTACATGTCAATTGTATCGGCAATTGACTCGATCCACGTAATACAAATCCTTTGGCTAGTAGCTATGTAATCATTGATATTAACTTATATATATATGCTTCTGGCAAAAAAAAACTTATATATACATGCTTAGAGATCATATGATCAT
Source organism: Oenanthe sinensis (assembly GCA_028671895.1). Lineage (NCBI taxonomy): Eukaryota > Viridiplantae > Streptophyta > Magnoliopsida > Apiales > Apiaceae > Oenanthe > Oenanthe sinensis. Next base: position 35,550,120 of record CM053812.1, on the reverse strand, counting down.
ATAATGGGTGATGAGCGATGAAAACCTTAGATGTAGGTTTAAAGTACTAAAACAAGCCCAAAATATAAACTTAAAATTAAATAATTTTTTTACGGTGATTACATAAGCAAGCTTCTTATAACAGCTGCTTGAGCACTGTTGCTGTCTGTGGACTCCAAAAGTTGTGATAATCTGTCGCTCAAGTCGCTCACTTCTTTATGTAAGTTTCTTATATGGTTACATGTCTCCTGTAGCACTTTTGAAGCTGAAACCTGCACACACCCCTAACACACACACACACACTTAAATACATTGATAATATTTTTGTGCATATAACAATTTTGTAATTACCAAAATAAAAAAAACCATAACATACATTTAAGTATATACTGAATAGAAAGAGTTAAATGTGAGCGAGGGGACAATTTTGACCCACAACTGAAACACTGGAGTACGCAATAAAAATTGAATTAAATGCATGAACGCTTGTGGGGATCATATATTGTAGTAATATATGTTTTTAATTATATGTATGTATATTGAAGCTGGCCTGGTAGCCAAATTAACAGAAGGCACACATAAAACAAAAGAATGGGGATAGTTTCAATTACAAGGTAATTAATAGGAAATGAAAACGAAAACAGAGGAGCATTCACAGAAAATTGATGGTTATAATTAAGACTATATAATAAGATCTGTAAAGATGGATGTACCTCGCCAGAAGTGCGACGATGACTGGCAATCTCAGGAATAAGTTGCTGCAACTTGGAAACAAGGTCAGCAATCTGAGCATCACTTATCCTAGGATTAGCTCCTGATGATGATTGTCCGGAACGAGACCTTCTGCTAGACATTTTTTTTTCTTAATTAATTATATATGGAAAATTTATTTGATACCGAGGGAAGTTAAGTTTATATGAAGCTGATCATCGATATGAGGTACTGCAAGAGAAAATTATAAGGGAGGGGGTTAGATGAGGAAGAGAAAATGCATGGCAAGTCAAAAGTGTTGGAAGTATATTGAACTAGACAAGTGCATGGGAGAGAGCCAGTGAGCTACTTGTTCTTTTATATGTAGATTGAAAATACAGTTTTAAGAATATGTTTCCGAGGGAGACGTGCTCCGAGATGTTACACTCTGTCTCTCCCCCTCAGTTACAAGTGAAAACTTGAGTCTATTGCAAAATCAAACTCGATCTTTACTAACAATGTTTCGTACAGACAGACTACAGAGTAATACGAGCATAAATTATTTATGATATTCGACAAGTATGGTTTAATGGTTGATGATGAGTGCTCCATCTTATTTTTTTATTGATAAGAAAATAAATAATCACGCGTGTTCATACATTTTGTCGGCAATATTATCGAGAGATCAATACTTCTTATCTATACTATATTATTATAGCCGAAATATTAAAAATTTTGATTGGTCTGTCGTGGGTATTGGGTCACGGACCTAAAAAATATACATATATATTAGATGTAATTTTACTTATTATAATATGGACCCTAACTATATACATATCTATTAATTAAATTTTTACTTTTTAGACTCAATTACATATTTATAACATGAATACAAATTATATAATTTTACTTATTATAATATGGGCTCTAACTATATACATATCTATATTAACTAAAATTTTATTTTTAACACGGGCCCATATTATAACATATTTATATTAAATAGAATAAATTTATATATATAAAGAGAACATATAATATTAACATAAATTCTTAATATTATAAAAATATATATTAAATATAAATAAAAATATAAATAAAAAATTAATTTATTTAAATATTAGTTATCATGTGCTTTGTACGGGTTATAAACTTGTATTTTAATAATAGATCGATGTACCAAAGGTCATCCTAGGCATTTTATATAAAAATATTCATACTAAATTAACAATATTTTTATATTCTTTTACAATTTACAAAAACAAATATCTACCTGAGAAACACATATATATAATCTCAAGTAAATACTCTAAGATGCTCCATCTTGTTTTTTTTATTGATAAGAAAATAAATAATCACGCGTGTTCATACATTTTGTCGGCAATATTATCGAGAGATCAATCCTTCCTATCTATACTATAGTCGAAATATTAAAAAATTTGGTTGGTTGGTCGTCGGTACTGGGGCACGGCTTAAAAAATATAAATATATTAAATATAATTTTATTTATTATAATATGGTCCCTAACTATATACATATTTATTAATTAAATTTTTACTTTTTAGACTCAATTAAATATTTATAACATGAGTACAAATTATATAATTTTACTTATTATAATATGGGTTCTGACTATATACATATCTATATTAAGTAAAATTTTATTTTTAACACGGGTCCATATTATAACATATTTGTATTAAATAGAATAAATTTATATATATAAAGAGAACATATAATATTAACATAAATTCTTAATATTATAAAAATATATATTAAATATTAATAAAAATAAAAATAAAAATTCAATTTATTTAAATATTAGTTATCTCGTGCTTCGCACGGGTTATAAACTTGTATTTTAATAATAGATCGATGTACCAAAGGTCATCCTAGGCATTTTATATAAAAATATTCATACTAAATTAACAATATTTTTATATTTTTTTAAATTTACAAAAACAAATATCTACCTGAGAAACACATATATATAATCTCAAGTAAATACTCTAAGATGCCCCATCCCATTGTTATAAACTCAAATTAATATATAATTAAAAAATTTATTACGAATCTCACTAGAATAAAGCAGATATCCCAGTTTTCGTATGTCCTCGATGTTAAGAGACAAGTAACCATTTATCATGTTTTATCACAAGTAAAAAAAAAAAAATTAACCAATAAAATAACATCATTATTAAATTACTATTTTATTAGTTAATAATGATGTTATTTAATTAGTTAGCAAAAAAATATTATTTTATTATCATAGATCCATATACCATGTTATAAATACGCGTTTTCTATTTTCATAATATTTACGTATTTTTAGTAATTTTTATTATATGTTCAATAATTTTTTTTGATAAATTAAAAAATTTATAAAAACGTTGACATTTGATCCTGTTGAAATTTGACGAAAAATAATATACAAAACAAGTTGAGGTCCCCGGCAGATATACACCATACACCTGGCAAATTCGATAAACGGTTCGGTTTTGGATCGGATTAATTTCGGATCAGATCACTTTTCGGTTATAATATATTTTTATTCGGATCCGGTTTCGATTTTGCATAAATTGAATCGGTTTCGGTTTGGATCGGTACGATTTCGGTTGGGTCAAAATCGGATTAAAATTCGAATGAATTTGGGATAAAAATCGAATTAAATTCGGTTAGGATATTTTCGGATTTCTTATTTTAAATTAGATTTCGTTTGGATTTGAAAGTTAAGTTCAGATTATTGTTAAATTAATTTGAATTATTATTGAATTTAAATAAAGATAATAAAGTAAATTTGACAAATTATAGTTAAAATTTGATAAAATAATACTGAACAAAATAATTATCTCGATTAAGTAGTATATTTCTTCATTTCAGACTTTGGTCAATATGATAAAAGAAATTTTCACTAAATTCTGTAATATAACAATTTTAAAAAAAATCTTGATGTTCAAATAAAAATATAAATAAAATTTTATATGTACATATATAATATACAATATTTATTTCTTTTTAAAACATGAATTTACATTCAATTTTCTTTACTTTCTAGCAAATTCAAAATAAATGCTATTCTTTATTTTTTTAATATTTTATTTTACTAACACGTGTATTATACGTATGAATTATGTATAAGTGTATAATGCACATGTGAGTGTAACGAACCATAAGATTGCGTGAATAAAATACACTTAAATTCTATAATTTAATTTGAGTCATATTCAGTTTGTATAATTTTAATTAAGGATTTGATCGATTTCGGGTCATTATCAGATCTGTTATTTCGGATTATTTTCAGTTAAAATTCGGGTTCCGAATTATTTTCGGATCGGATCAAATCGATTTTCGGATCATTTTCAGATTTGATTATATTGAACCTATATCGGTTCGAATAGGAGTGTTTCGGATTGATTACACTTTCAGATTATCAAATTCGAATACAAAATCGGATTCGATTCTCTACATTTCAGGTCGGTTTTTCGAGTACGGACCAATTTGTCAGGCCTAATACACCATACCGGCAGTGTATCTTGTCCCCAACTTGGGGTTAGGATTCACCAAGATGTGCTTGTTTACCACCCAACTTTGCGGGCCTCCGTGTGTCTGTTTCTGCACGCAGCCCATGTTATCTGTTTTTTTATTTGAGGTACTATTGTTTGTTGTTATCTTTATATTCTGCTTTTTTTAAATACAGTAATAAAATAAAGAAGCTTACGTGATTTGGAAATTTATTTATAACTAATAATATATTACGATCTTTCTTTTCAGATGAGTTTTTATTCTTTATGCAATGATCAAAAGTTACGGATATTCACATATGTAGTACTCCCTCCGTCCCGGCCAAATGTTTACATTTGGTCCGGGCACGGAGACCAAGATAGTGGGTGTAATATTGTTAAAATAAATGAAGTAGTGGGTGTAATAGTGATTTTATTGTTAAAATAAATGAAGTAGTGGGTGTAATAGTGTAAAGTGTTGAAAAAGTGGAGTGAAGTAGTGGATGTAATAATGTATTTTATTGTTGAAAGTTACTATTTTTAGTAATGTAAAGAATTGGGTGGGACGTCCCAAAAAGGAAAGTGTAAAGAATTGGTTGGGACGGAGGGAGTATCTTTTATTAATATATCATATATGATCTCTTGTTATTAACAGTAAAAGAAGTAGCATATATGTTAGATTAAAATTTCAAAGGATAAAATTAGCAAGCTGTTTCACAGTCCAATTATAATTTGTATTTGGTGAAATAAATATATAGATGCAATACAGTCAAAACTGATCTTTGAAAATTGTTAAAAGTTAATTTATTAACCCAAACAAAAAAAATTTAAAAAATATATATAGCTTCTAATAGAAATTTAGTTCTAATTCAGAGCTCATTTGTATTTGTAATATTTTTTTCCTTGCTATTACTGTATCACACACCATCCAGAACCGGTATAAAATATGATGTGGGTTTATTTCAGGGGCGAGGATTTTTTATTCAACCGGGCTAGTCTACTTTAGCGAAAACCTACTTTAAAAAAATTCATTGCATACATCTTATAGTGTAAATAGGATTATAATAGATTTTTTATTTTAGTATAATTTTTGTTTTTTTATCATCACATTTATATATATATAATAAAAAAAATTTCAAAATAAAAAAATTATTTTAAATTTGTACTTCTCTAAATTATAGAAGTATATATATTTTCTCTTAATCTAAAAATAGTATATACATTACATTTGTTGTAAAAAAAACTTTTTATAAAATAAAAAAATTAACAGAATGAATTTATGAATTATAATTACAAACGCTTAATTTAAAATAAATAGGAAAAAATTCATTTAAAAATAATGACATGAATAAATATGTAAAAAAATTAAAAATAACATTAAATTTTTAATTTTAATAGTATTTCTAAATAAATTTTTATAAGTTTTAACATTGCACAAACTCTCGAATTCATAAATTAAATTAAAAAATAATATATATTAAAGTTACACCTCCATTTATTATATTTTTATTTTTTCCCCACCTAATAATGTAATATAATATTTTATAATATTTTAAAATAGTTATTTTTATTAGTGATTACTTTTAAACTAATTTTGTACGTAAGATTTCACTATTTTTCATTGATATAATCATTTATTATTAATTATAAAAATAAATTTTCAAGAAAAAAATTAAAACCGGAACGGATCCGGATATCCGGTTTTTATGAAAGTTGTGATCCGGATCTGAATCCGAATTTATGTAAAAAAATCTGGATCGGATATCCGGTGCTAAAAATCGGATCGGATATCCAAATTTTCAAAATTTTAAAATCGGATACCGAACCGGAAATTAGGATATCCGGATATTCATGTTCACCGTACTTGGAACCTATGGTCATGTCAGTCAAGTACAATCAAATGTCACAACTGCAAAATCAGTCGACTCGAATCAAGGCTGGTATCTTGTTTGGCACTCTATTCGTTATAAAATTTAATTACACAAAATAAAAGAATCTCAAAATTCAACACGTTTTAGAAAAGAAAAAACCGAAAAAATTGGCCTCTTCAGCGGCCTGAAAGGGAATGAATGCATGTTCGGACACAACAAAAACACGACTAAATAAATACTAACATTAGAAGAGAGATGTAGCACAATACAGAGAATAGAAAACTTAAATAATATAAAAAAACTTAAATAAAGAAAAACTTAAATAAGCTTAACAATAAAAAGAAAAACTCAGCAAAACTCCATTAAAAGATAGAAACAACTCCAAATGCAGTATAAGGAAGAAAATAAAGATAAAACAAAACATTCAACTTTCCAGACTGCTCTAACCCATACTCTCTTCTATTTAGCTAGACAAGAAATCCACGTGTCACAAAGCCAGTGCAGGATCACAAAAGGAATAATAGCATATGATCCTAGGTTGATGCTCTTCCCTCTTTACCATACGACATCGTATTGCAAGATAACATAAGCTGAAGTGTTAGTTGACCTGGGTTTGACTATATTGTTACTAAAACGACGTTGCTTCATGTATTGTTGGTTACAAACCATCCCTCTTAAAATAATTCTTGTCCTCAAGAATTAAACTCAGGAAATTGTTTTTGAATTGCATTCGAATCCTCCCAACTTGCATCTTCCGGGACTGAGTGACTCCATTGAATCAACTATTGTATGACACCTTGGTTGTTTCGTTTAACCATCCTTCTTTGTAAAATTTTCATTGGGTAAACTACAAATTGTCCTTCAGCACCAATCTTAGACAACTCAGTTGTGGTCACGTACTTGGACCCAATCTTCTTCTTCAGTAAACTTATGTGGAAAACTGGTTGAACTAAACTTTCATCATGTAATTCCAACCGGTAAGCTACAGCTCTCACCCTGTCAAGTACTTTGTATAGTCCAAGAACAGTTGAGCTACAATAGTGGCACTGTAAGGATGTGCTAGGGGAATAAAATGATCAACCTTTGTAAATCTGTCTATAACCACTAGTATGCAATTCTTGTCATTTGATTTGGGTAACCCTTCAATGAAGTCTAGAGAAATATCTTCCCAGATTTGGTTTGGTACTGGAAGTGGTTGCAGTAGTCCACCAGGAAAAGTATTGTCCGTTTTTATCCTTTGACATATGTCACAAGAATTAACATATGTTATCATATCCTTCCTCAATTGTGGCCAATAAAAGAACTGAGAGATTTTCTTATAAGTTGCTTCTTGACCAGAATGACCCCCATATGGGCTGTCATGCATCTCCCAAAGTATTTTATCCCGCAACCCACTTGTAACTCCCACATAGATCTTGCCCTCAAATTTAAGCAGACCTTTAATATACTGAAACTTTGTAAAAGAGTCAGTTTGAGAGGCAATCCCCTCTATGATTTTCTGCACTTGATCATCTTGTTCATAACTGGTAATTAATTCGACCAGCCAACCATTTTGAATGGAAATAATTTCCAACAGTTCACTAGACTTACTTGCAGCAGGTAGTCTTGATAGAGCATCAGCCACGACATTTTCTTTCCCTTTTTTATAAATAATCTCATAGTCCAGGCCCATCAACTTTGCTAATCATTTTTGCTGCAATAAGGTGGACAAACTCTGTTCTAGTAAACATTTTAAGCTCTGATGATCAGTTTTTATAATGAAGTGATTACCTTGCAAGTATGTGTGCCACTTTTGTGTTGCTAGAACAATGGCTAACAGCTCTTTTTCATAATGTTGACAATTTTTGATGCTTTGGAGAAAGTCCTTTACTCAAGTACGCAAGCGGTCTGCCTTGTTGCATGAGTACTGCTCCAATCCCTACGTCAATAGCATTTGTTTCTACGGTAAAAGGCAGGCTATAGCCTGGAAGAGTGAGCACCAGAGTCGTTGCCATAGCCGTTTTTAACTGCATAAATGCTGCAGAGGCCTTCTCATGCCATTGAAAAGACCCTTTCTTCAGTAAATCAGTCAACGGTCTATTAATGACTCCATAGTTCCGAATAAATCTTCTATAATACCCCGTGAGCCCCAAGAATCCCCTCAATTGCTTCACTGTCTTAGGATTAGGCCATTCTTGCATAGCTTGGACTTTAGAAGGGTCTGTGGAAATCCCTTGACTTGATATAATATGGCCTAAGTATTCAATCTGTCGCTGACCAAATAGACACTTACTCTCCTTAGCATAAAGCTAATGATTCTTCAGTTTCTGTAGTACAACTTCTAGGTGGATTAAGTGTAGCTCTAAGGTGGCACTATAGACTAAAATGTCGTCAAAAAACACAAGAACACTTTTTCTTAGTTGATCTTCAAAAACATCATTCATTAGAGCTTGAAAAGTAGCAGGTGCGTTAGTGAGGCCAAAAGGCATCACTTTGAATTCATATAAACCTTGATATGTCCTAAAAGCTGTTTTGAACACATCTTCTGGAGCTACATGAATTTGCTGGTAACCTGCCCTGAGATCTAACTTTGTAAACCAACTAGCCCCCTTTAATTCATCAAACAATTCATCAATCAGGGGAATTGGGTACTTGTTTTTTATGGTTATGTTGTTCAGCTGCCTATAGTCGACACACATACGCCAAGTGCCATTCTTTTTCTTTACCAATATGATTGGAGAAGCATAGGGGCTAGTGCTTTTTTGTATAATCCCAGTATTCAATATCTCCTTAATTTGGTTTTCAATTTCAACCTTCTGAATATACGAAACTTTATAACCCCTCTGGTTGATGGGTATGTTGTCTTCAATCAGAGGTATTCAATGATCATGAGCTCGAATTGGGGGTAAACCTTTGGATTCAGCAAAAATCTTTTGATACTTGTTGAGTACCTGTTGTACATGAGGTAATGTTTCTTTTTTTACTGATACAACAGGGCTAGTGGTAATCAAACAGAGAAAACTATGAGCTATACCCCTATGAGACTTCAACAACTTGCCTATACTTTTGCCACTAATTGCTTGTAAGTTACTCTTAGGAACTTCTCCCTGCAGATTTACCAGAACTCCATCCTTAGTAATTGCAATTTTGTAGTCCTAGTAATCAAATGTAATGAGATTATACTTCATCAACCAATCAACCCCTAGAATGATAAAAGTTCGGAGATCAGTAGAGAATTTATGGCCCTGTATTTCATACTTCATATTGGCACAGATAGAATCAACCACCATTTGAGTACCATCAGCCATCGAGACTACTAACGGAGCCACTATGGTAGCTAATAACCTTAACTCTTTGACCAGGTCAGTGTTAATGAAGTTGTAAGTCGACCCACTCTCGATCAGTATGTGAACCTTATGATTCTTAATATATCTTTGCATGCGTATCGTTGACACTGAGTTGTTGCCAGCTAAAGCATTTATGAATATCTCATCAGATTGCTCTTCTCATTGGAGTAATGCTTCTATCTCCTCCACCACGTTGACAACCTCCATATTCTCTGCAGTCTCACTAGCCTCTCCAATTAGCTGGTATAACTTTTCTTTACATTCCTGGCTAGGGTGATACTTGTCGTCACAGTGAAGATATTGACCCTTCGCTCTCCTGTTTAAGATCTCCTTACTACTGAGGGTTGATTTTTGTTTAATGTTCTCCTTAGCTACTGGCTTTAACGATAGATGTGATATAGTGTAGGTGTTTTAGTAGTATCATTTGTAGGAGGGTATTTGGGGTTAAAGGTTTTAGCCACAAGTTTACTTGATCGAGCTTCCTCCTGCTTGACTAAAAATACTGCATCCACTAAAGTTTGGGGTCTAAACACACGAACAACGTTTTTGATATGATCATGAAGACCACTGAGAAAGTTAGACACGAAATAATCTTTCGCAAACCCTTTGTTCTTATGCATCACCTAAGCCCGTAGTTCTTCAAACTTGTCCTCGTAGTCTATTATAAACCCAGTTTGGCGGAATTTGTTGAATAAATTTTAAACATCTCGATTTTCTAGGTTTTCAAAATGAGAAATCACATCAGTCTGGAACATTTTCCAATTGAGATTTCTTTTAATAACTTGATAAAATATGTACCAAGTACTAGCTCGTCCCTCGAAATGTAGCTCAGCCATCTTCACCTTTTTTATTTCTTCCACATTAATAAAATTGAAATATTGATCGGCTTTGATAACTCACCCTTTGGGGTCGGTTCCATTGAATTTGGGAAACTCTAACTTTGGAATGAGGTTAAATATTGGGTGATGCCCCTGATGAACAGATGTGCTTGGTGGTGGATTATAACCTTATTGGTTGAAGGTGGGATAAGTATACTGGGGTGGAGGGTGTGGGAAGGTGAACGGTGGAGGGTGGGGAATCAGGATATGATTGTTACTATTCATAGTGTTGGTGGTAGTAGTAGTTGATTGTGTAAGAGATGTTGAGTTGGTATGGGAGAGAGGTGGTGGTTGGCCTACCAATGTAGTACTGTATGTGAGTGGACCAAATTACTGTGTTGTCGGAGGTGGGAATGAGTAAACAGGTGGTGGATAGACTGAAGCAAAATTTGGCATAGTGCCATTAAAAGTGGTTGGAGGAATAAGAGGAGGAGGAAGATGGGTTACCTGAGTGGTGGTGTGTTCAGATTTGGAATTTATTGTCTGGAAGGAGTCTCCATTAATGACCAAAATCAGTTGCTTGAGTTCCCCCAACGTACTATCGACCTTCTCCATCCTGACTTTAATTCACTCAATTCTTTGGTCTATATCAGCAAACTTTTGATTACGGTCACCCCTGGTTTTAGTGAGCTCCTCAGTGATTTCACCCAGTTTAAGCTCCTGGCTACCCAAACGCTCATCTAAACCTCTTATACGTGTACCCTCTGCCATTAACGTTACCAAGGATTGCTGGCTCTAGATACCACTTGTAACACAATACAGAGAATAGAAGATACGATAATATAAAGAAAACTGAAATAAGCTTAACAATAAAATTAAAACTCAGCAAAACTCCATTAAAAGATAGAAAAAACTCCAAAATGCAGTACAAGGAAGAAGATAAAGATAAAATAAAATATTCAACTTTCCAGACTGCTCTTACAACCCATAATCTCCTCTATTTAGCACATGTCACAAAGCCGGTGCAGAACCACAAAAGTAATAATGGCACAGGATCAAGTTGATGCTCTTCCCCCTTTACCATACGACATCGTATTACAAGATAATATAAGCTAAGTGTTAGTTGACCTGGGTTTGACTATATTGTTACTAAATCGACGCTGCTTCATGTATTGTTGGTTACAAGACAACTATCAATTGAACCGTATGCTTGCAGGGACTCGAAGAGAAGTATTCTTCCATCTCTTTTCTTATATAGTGTATTCGTAAATATTTTAAAATAACAAAAACATGGTTATAAATTATGATTACCATGATAGCATCATGCATGATTAACAAAGTATATTTTCTCTCTCAATTTAAGTATGATGTAAATATGCTTTCAAAATTTTTAAATTCATTTCTATTCTATTATAATTATTGGAAAAAGTTCAATAAACACCACTTTTTAATTGGAGACCCGGAGACCATATATGTACTGCATGCTGAACATTGGTATAAAATATATTGGAGAATAATATGTATTGCAATGTTCTGTAAACTGTACATATATGGTGTCCAATTAAAAAGTGGTATTCGTTGAAATTATAATATGAATTAATTTTTTATATGTAACCATTCGGTACATAATCTCTGAGCTAGTGAAGATGATTTTAGATCAGCTAGCTTATGATAGTGAAAGGAAAACAATGGATAAGCGTGGGTTGTCTTGGTTGCAAAGTTTGATGTTTTGCCCTGGCTAAGTGGCTATTGTTCATCAATATAGTCTTTATTTTCGACCATTCGTAAAGAGCCTAATGTTTGTTGCAATGGTTCACCAGTATAGTCCTTATCTTCGACAATTATTCAAGGGATACATTCGAAAAATAGAGTCAGGTTGTGACCCTTATGTCCAAATCAGGTTTTATGATTATTCTTCACGCCAACTTTCAGAGCGTAACACAACTTATGTTGCGATTCAGTACTTTTTGGAGGCAAAATCTCCCCGCACGGCTAAGGGACTGAAGGCTGATTCGATTAAAGATAATGAAACTCTTGTTTTGCGCATGAATAATAATGAAGAGGTAACTGATGAATATAAAGGGATTAAAGCATGGTGGAGTTTTGACACATATGTTAGTGCCAACGTTTCGGTCGAAGCACGAGAAACAATGATGTTATACTCTTATATTTCACAACAGGTATGGTGAGGTGGACTAAGGTTGTTTTTGAGCATCCGGCTACATTTGAGACTCTAGCATTATAGGCGGAAACAAAGAAGGACATCATGAATGATTTGATTTCTTTTAGCGAGGCTAAAGAGTACTATTCTATCAAAGTAGGCAAGGTTTGGAAAAGAGGGTATCTTCTTAATTATGGTCCTCCTGGAACCGGAAAATCTACTTTGATAGCTGCAATGGCCAATTTGTTGCATTATGATGTGTATGATCTTGGGTTAACTTCTGCTACGGACAATTAATACTGAGTTAAAGAAATTACTAGCTAAAACTTGTGGAAAATCACTTATTGTGATAGAAGACATTGATTGTTCACTTGATCTCACTGGGAAAAGGGAGAAGGTCAAGGATGGGGAGAAGAAAGAAAAGACAAGCCTAGTTACTAAATTCCATTGATGGTCTTTGGTGCGAAAGAATCATTGTGTTTACAACAAATTATGTGGAGATCGAATCTTGATCCTGCATTGATTCTCAACACCAGCACCATAGGACCCCAACTGTAGAATAGATCACATTCTCTGGAAGAACCTTGCCTGCAAATTGATAACTATGTACTTGGATAATTTTTGCATATGTAAAGAAGAGTAATTTTGAGCGTTCAAGAATGAAACAACAAATCAGCACTCAGCCACCTACAGTAAATGAAAGCGCTAAGCTATTCGAAACAAGTTAGTATGGAAAATTTCACATCAAAGAGTTGTTATGCTTTCGAAGATTCATCAGAAGAAGTTGCAAATATAGGGAAAATCTGTAACAAAGGCTTGATATGCAAATATGCAATGCAGGTAAAGAAATTACTCCATATTACATTTATAAATGTTAGAGGTATGTAAGAATACGAGTTAAGTTTTGGACAATAAAAACCAAAACATATTTTGGTAATCAAGAGAGTTGAATCTTTTATAAGTAATAAATAATACTATACTTATATGTAATAATTTAATTGGTCCATTACATGTCAAAGTGGATGAAGTCTATTCAATTTTTTGTAAACAAAAAGTTATAATAATAATAATAGTAGTAGTATATGAAATTTAAAAGAATATATATTACATTAATTTTTATATCTACAAATTATCAAAAAAAATTATATAATAAGATGAATATAAATTTTCATAATTCTTTTTTTAAAATAAAATTTTAATATGAATAATACATAAAAAAGATTTATTATTTAAAAAATAAATTAAAGGGAGCTCCCTTGCACTACTCCTTCCTCCCAAATTTTATCATTTGATTGATTTTTTGCTGAAGAAGATAAAAACCGCAAGGCATTTCTCTTTCTTTCAGCTCAAATGTTTATAACACTTATAATTACACAGAAAAACACACTTATACATACATATATGTAGAGAATAGAGATAGAGATAGATAGAAGTTGTTGATACATTTCACATAAATTCCAATCAAGTTCCTAACTTTCCTCTTATTCAATCTGTAAGTCAGTTTTTTTATTATTATATTATGTATATCTTATGTTTTCTTGTTACTTAATCTCTTTATTGTAATTGTTGTGTGTAGATCTTGTATGTATGTGATTGCATATATGCTCTGGATTATATGATTGGATTTTTTATTATATGTTTTGGATCGCTGGTTAAATTTCTTGATCTGAATTAGTGAGATCTGATCTGGGTAATTAACGGTTTCGGTGATCAAAAGATTTAATCTTTGTAACAGTTTGAATATGGGTCTTCTAATTAAATCCTGTAACTTTTTTTTTGTTTGAAGTGATGTAATCTGTAAAGATTGAATTTTTATTGGATAACCTTTTGATCAGGATTGTTAATTTTTGGATTCATATCTGTCGGTGTTTCTGTCTTGAGTCTTTTTTCTGCATCTGGCAGTAATAAAGTCTGCTTGATTTATTGTTAAAATCTGTTTTGACAGAAAAAAGAGCATTTTTTATTTTCTTATATTTTGTTCTTATTGTCATATTTTGATTACTGACTATCTGAATTTGGATGTAGCATTTTGACAAGATTTTGTGGCAGTTGGTGTTTCCATTTGTGATCTATAATGGTTTATTTTGGCGGCAACAGTAAAAGGGAGCAAGATATAAGAAAATTAACTGAGGCTAGAAAAGTGTTGTTATCTGAGTTTAATCAAGAAAATATGCTGGAGGACAGATCTTTTCTTGTTTCAAGGAGATTTTCAAGAAGGTGTGACAGGGAAGGAAGCTGGGATTGCATGGATTATCGGATGGAAAAGATTGACCTTCAGCAGGGGAAGCGACTTTTAGAATCTGATGAAGATGATGAAGTTGGAGCTAGAAAGCTGCCTAAGCAAGTGGATGCTTGTAACAAGTTAGATTTAGCTTTAACATCGCAAGAACTTTCCATTATCCCTGTTGACCAGTCTGGTAATCAGCGTCATGCTAGCGATAATTCAGATTTGAGTTCTCTTATTCATGCTATTGGCCGTGACAACTCAATTAACACGCTTATTCTGTCCTCAAGATCTGATTATGGCACCCTAGCATCTTTGAATAAAAGCTTTCGTGAGCTGATTCGTAGTGGTGAGCTTTATAGACTGAGACGACAAAATGGTGTGGTTGAACATTGGGTTTATTTTTCTTGCCAACTGCTTGGGTGGGAAGCCTTTGATCCTACTTCTCGCCGCTGGATGCGATTACCAACAATGACTTCTGATGAATGCTTTATGTTTTCCGATAAGGAATCTCTGGCTGTTGGCACTGAGCTTCTCGTGTTTGGCAAAGTCTTTTCATCTCTTTTCATTTTTAAATACAGTTTATTGACTAACACCTGGTCTTCTGGGATGGAAATGAATTTTCCAAGATGCCTGTTTGGGTCTGCCAGTGTTGGGGAAATTGCTATTTTAGCTGGTGGTTGTGATTTATCTGGTAATACCCTGAGTGTTGCGGAGCTTTACAATTCTGAGTTAGGAACCTGGGAAGCACTTCCGAACATGAATAAAACAAGAAAAATGTGTTCAGCTGTTTTTATGGATGGGAAATTTTACGTGATAGGAGGGATTGGAGGCAGTGATTCAAAGCTGCTTACATGCGGGGAGGAGTATGATTTACAAACTAGAATTTGGACTGAAATTCCTAACATGTCTCCTGCGAGGAGTCATCCAGATGGGGAGATTGGGATGCCTGTTACAGCTGACGCTCCCCCTCTTGTGGCTGTAGTAGATAATGAATTGTATGCAGCAAATTATGCAGAGATGGAAGTGCGGAAGTATGATAAGGACAGGAGAATCTGGGAAACTGTTGGAAGGTTGCCTGAAAGGGCAGATTCTATGAATGGCTGGGGATTGGCATTTAGGGCATGTGGTGACCGCCTCATAGTTATCGGGGGGCCTAGAGCAGCAGGTGAAGGATTTATAGAAATCAATGCATGGGCTCCAAGGGATGGCCCCCCTCAATGGAGTTTGCTTGGTCGCAAGCAGTGTGGTAGCTTTGTATACAATTGTGCAGTGATGGGATGCTAAAAATAAACAAGGCCAGTAGCATTTGTACCTTATGCTGCATTCTGCTCAGTGTGCTCTACAAGGCTGGTGGTTTCTACATTGGAACAAGGTTCTTGCGATTAGGTAATATATCCCAAAATTTTTCATATCTCTTAAATGCTTTCTAATTCACTTATTATTGTCTTTTTGATTGGAGGATGAGATCGTCAGAGAGGATATTAGATTGACTTGAGATTTGACAGAATGTTTTTCATTGAAAGAGTTGTATTAATTTTCTTAACTTCAATATATGTTATCTTTCATCGGATTTTCAGTGTCCCATATTCTCGGTGACTGTAATGTTGTGAGATAGCAATAGAAGCTTTTTTAATAATTACGAAGATATTTTACGTTCCTGGTATATTTGTCAATTATAACAGTTGAAAGTGAAAAACTCCTGGTTGTTTTTGAATATATTATAAGACTTGTAGTAATTTGCTTACTCGTGCAATTGAATAGCTACGATTTGTGATCTTCATATTCTATGATGCTGGGGGGGGGGGGTTGTGCATAATTTTTTGTCAATTAAGGAAGGTAACGCATTGCAACTCCAGAATAATATAGTGATTTAAGATAGTTGTCTGTTTATTTATGTATGTGGGAATGTAGAATTGTATAAGGCTGGTCATCTTTCTAGCTTTAGTATGTACTGGTTTTGGGCCAGTTGGGGTAAGATGTAAGTTTTGAATCTGATATTCTCTCTCCTCAAGCGTCATCCCTGCATTATCTCTCTCCTTTGAGTGGATTATGGACAGCTTTAACGTATGTATCAACTACATTTACTATAATAAGAAATAGTGACGCCAATCTTGAAAATTGGGACGGAGGTTGTAGCATACTCAAATTTCATGGCTGTATTTAAGTTGCAAGCAGATGATAAGTTGCTAACGATTTTTTTCTTATCAAGGGAAAAAAACAAAAAATAAATAAAAGTTGTAGGATCTGTAGTTCATTGCGATTATCATGTGCCAAGTTTATCCACCAGCCGTAAACCATAGCATGTTTCCTCGTGATTCTTGAGTCTACTTTTTTGAGTAAAGCTAGGCAGCGGGCACATGGTATGCAATGCTTTTTAGTTTTGTATATTGAGTTTTGGAAGCTTGGAATGCCTTGAAGCTTCTGGCAAGGTATAATATGCAAACCGTTGGTAAACCACGTAATCAAGATACGGAAATACTTTTCATCATTTCCTTGAAATATTGATAAATGACAAGTTTTATATATATATATAAGAGGTAATAGTAAATTTACTAAAATTGAATCGATGGTGCTGAAGACCTCGTGCACAGGGCAATGTTTATTGGTAAAAGATAATTAGGATATACGATACAACGGGAATTTGGTGTTGGCCAATAGTATTGGATTGTGTAGTTTAATAGCTACTTCCTACCTGGATATAGATTTTAAGCTATAACCTTTGTTGCTCTTTTTTGGAACTAAAAATTGAAACCGAAATGTGTTTCACTGTTATTAAAGCTTCTTCATACTCCATAAGGCTAAAAGCAGTTTCATTTACTTCAATGTTAGTTATTCTCTGATGTTTTCTGGCCTTCATACACCATAAGGCCATAGCTTCTGCAATATTTGGTTCAAAATTTCCCGGGAGCTGACCTCCATATCCAGCTATAAACGAGCCATGCTCATCTCTTATAAGACATCCAAAAGAACTGATTTTATCCATGGAAACAGCAGCATCTACATTACACGTAACCCACCCATGCTCTGGTTTTTGCCACTTTGTAGCACCCTCACGTTGATTAGACTTGATGGTGATAGTTACCCTATCTTGAGCTTTCTGCCACTGAACAGGAAGGTTGTTAGCTGTATGAACAACAACCTGAGGAGTTTGAAACTTGTTTCTCCATACCACTGCATTCCTGTGAGACCATATACTCCATACCAGCACACCCATGAGTTCAAGATCGTGAGTTGTCCAAGAGTCAAATATTCCTGCTAGACTTTCTTCCACCGGTTGGCCTATAAAGCATTGGATATTAATGTGAACTATCTCCCAGCATCGCTGAGCAAATGAGCAAGCCCATTGAACATGAGTCAGAGTTTCTTCTGCAGATTTACACACGGGCATAGAGAAGCAACATCAACCTTCCTTCGCTGAAGATTGGCAAGAGTTGGCATACAGTTATGAATAGTTCTCCATAAATAAATTCACTTTTGGAGGAATGAACATCGACCACAATTTTGATCAGTGAAAGGCAATTTGAGCATCTGGGAGTTGGTAATACATTCTTGATAACAATCTAATATTTTCAGCATCCTCCTCGTTAAAAATATCCGTTAGAATACAATATAAGATCTTGGTAAGTCAGTCTCCTAACACCTTAACAAGCCATCTTAGACCCCTGCCGACTGGAGTTTAAGGTGTTAGGAGACTGACTTAAGGTGTTAGGAGACTGACTTAACAGGATTTTATATCGTTAGAACTCCTACCACGTCATTATCCCACTCCATAGAGTTGCTTTTGAATAGATTATTGTAATATCTCGTATTTTTTTAGAATAATAAAATAGATTAATAATAATAAAAAGGATTAAAATTTGATAGAGATTAGAAATTAAAATTAGATTAAAATAATGAGTTTTCTAAATATGGGTCGGATTTGATTGTAGTATGTTTAAAAATTAGGGTTTTAGAACTATATATATAGTTATTGAGATTTCCTCATTCTTTCATATTATTTCGAGCCACCAATATTAAATAGTTGTAAATCTCTTTCTCTACAAATCTTGATTCTTTTTCTTCGTCTTTTTATTGAAATTCGTAGGATTTTCCATACAAAACTCTGTCATCTTGTAAAATTCATAGAAAATTCATCGTAAGTTGGAATTCAGTGATTCGGGACTTTTCGGAAATGTATTTTCGTTCTCTACGACTTTCATGGTTTAAGTTTTTCGAGAAAACATCGTTTGGAGGGTTAAAAAGGTCAAATACAGATCTGAGCAAAATTGGAGTTATGAAGAAGTTTGACGTGTGAGATGTGACGTTTTCGATTGGGTACTAAAGATTGAATATAGGTTTAAATATGTTGTGAAAATCTGGTTTGCGAGGTTAAGGTAAGTTTTCGATCGATCTTTCTGGTATTCTCAAAATTATGTGTTATACGTGTATATTTGATTATAAAAAATTTGGGTTAGGTGATTATATTTTGAAGTGACACATATTACCCTATATGTGTTGTGTATCAACAGTAAGTTTGGAACTCTGATTTATACCATGGTTTGTGAAAATAAGAATAAGAACTTAGGACCGAGTCACCGGGTTGTAGTGACAGTTTTCTGAAAATTTAGGACCGTTATCACCGGGTTGTAGTGGTCATGGCATAGATTATGGGTTTTGAGTTATTGTTGTTTATGTGGTTATCTGTATCGTATGTATCGAATAAGAAAGTGTATCGAAAAGTTATGTGTATAATTATCGTATCGAAAATTATGTTTTGTTATATGTATTACTTGTTACTTGGCCCGATTAGTTGGACCGATTGGTTATTTGCTGGGCTGTATAGCTCATTACTTACAATTTTCAGGTTTGTTGTAAGAGGAATATAGTGTATTGGATTTCGAGGATCTTAGATTTAAAGTAGACTGGCTCATTGATTATTAGTGTCAGCTGCGCTTTTATAATAGTAACCCCTTTTGTATTAGAGTTTTGGATTAATAAATTATATTTTAGATTTTACAAGATTAACAGTCCGAAAAGGCGGGTTGTTACAATTATTCAATGTTACATTTACGGTATTTCTTTTATATCTATGCTTGCATTTTGTACGACACGTACACATATATATAGTCAATAAAAAAATCCCTATAATATTCTCCGTTTCTGAATTGCCACAAGAAATGCATTTGGTATTTGATTGGCCAGCTCGTAAAGTATCTTTGAATAAGTGGAAATCTTAATCTTGACATCCAATTATAATTGTTAATTATACATCAAGAATCAAATAATTAAAGTACCCGAATACAAAAATGCTCCACTACTTGTGAAAAAATATAAATAATTTCTCCACTATATTTGAGTTTGTTTATATTAATGGATCAAAGTTTGTGTAGTGAGTAGTAGCGGGGTGACATAAAGTCAATACAAAATATATGCATTATTATACAAAATATATGTTGTCCTTCCAAAGGAGTTCGGATTAGAACTTAATTAAGAGTTCAGATTAAAGCTTAATTTAGAGATCGTTTAGTTAACACATCAATACTTAAGAAGTTAAAATTTCTAGGAAGTAGATAAATGTAATATTATTGTTTGGTTGACAAAAGGAGGGGAAATTTTTTTTTCCCAATAAAAAGGAGGGGAAGTTTAATTTTTTTGGAAGGGTGATTTTCCATAAATTGTGGGAAGTTGTTTACCTACCGCTATTTAGTTACTTGCCCTTCCTATTAAGTTTTTTTTTTACTCCAAAAACAAAATTGCATTAATAATTCAAATCTTGATCAAGTACATCGATAAGAAAGGAGGGTGTGAGAAACCACTCCTCGCGGCTAGCTACTCTAGCTGTGGAATGAGCCGCTAAATTCGTTGATCTCCTGATAAAATAAAGATCATAAATTTAAAATTATGTATTCTATTCGTCATTTTGATAATCCAATCATACGGATGAAATATTTATATCAAAATAACAATATATACAAATTTCCATTAAATTTAAAATTGTGAAATATCACTTTTATAATAGTATTATTTCTTTATATATATTCAACGACATAGATCTATTATAATTTTATTGTTATAAATTTATAGTTCCAAGTTAATATATTACATGAAAATTTGTATATTGAATTATTTTGAAAATTTTACATTCCATACATATAAAAATATCTAACTAAAAATTAAAAAAAAATATGCTAGAATACAAAATACAGCATAGAATTAAAATATCTTTGGTCTAATACAAATTAAGCGTATAAAATTTGAATTAAAATATATAAGGAAAACAAATTCTTCTAAATGTCTTGGATAAATACTACTGTAAAATATATGAACTAATTTTGCCTCGTTAATGCTTATTTATTTCGTTTATGATAATATTCTACCACAGCAACTAATTAGAGAGGAGCTTCAAACTTCACCAAAAGTCGTCTCATATCATATGTCCTTCCTGGATTTGAATAATTGATCTGTCCCTGTTATATGCAATTACATGTGATTAGTTCTTGACTGTATTTAAGTTTGACCTAATTTCAAGAGTATGTATCGTAATCACTCTCACAAACCAAACTAAATTGTATAATTATGTGTACAGTGCACGTATCAATTACTCGATAGTCGGTACTAGCAATAATTCGAGAAGATTGTTTAACAATTATTTTATATTCTACTAATAAAAGATATAAAATGTATATCTACGAAATGCTTCCAAAATCCTCTTGGCCTCCCTCTTTCTTCTAAATCCTAGGACTTGTTTGGAAGCATGTAACTCTAACACCGTAACTCTAACTTTCATAACATTTCAATGGGTTACAGTTGTGTTATTTTTAAAATTAACTAAGAATGTACTTCCAAGGTATTTAGATTCTTGTAAAACGTTGTAACTTATTTATTTAGCTTAGCCGTGGTCACCTGAATTTACATAATTACAAATATGTTTATTCTATTTTATTTTATAAATAATATTTTACTTATTAAATTTATTTATTTTTATAATAGTTTATATTATATTATTTATTTATATTTAAAATAAATTATAATGCTCACATATTTTCTAAACAATAGTTTCAAATATTTATGTTTTTAATCTTTTATATACCGTTTTAAAAATAATTTTAGTTAGTTTTTAATTAGTTTTGTATTGATTATTGTCACCGCTAATATTTATATTTTAATTTTCTATGTTTGTAAATGTTTTCTAAATTTTTTATAATATTCTACATTCAAATTTTAATTATATTTATAGTAATTTATAATTAACTTCTTATTTGTTTTTATAATACTTTATAAAGGATATAAATATTTTAAATAACTTTGAATGTATTAAAAATTTTAAGTTTTTATTTAATATATTTATAAAAGTTTATAGTTAATTTCATATCCTTTATATTGATAAAATTAATATAAATATTATTATTAAAAATGTTTTCTTTTGAAAGTGTTTACATAAATTAAACAAAAATAACTATGTAACTTGAGGTTACAATGATAAATCAAACGCGTGATTTTAGTAAATCTAGGAATTTTAAAATGATAACATACTTCCCGGGAACTTTAAGTTACTGTGTAACTCAAAAACCTAATAGCCAAACGAGGCCCTAGTCTCCATTAAATATTTTTGAAGGGGTTTCCATCGGTTTGTTTTTCGTTTTCTTGTTTAAAATTTTACTTTCCCTCAATAAGTTTTCAATTTATTTGAATTTTGTTAGTCTCTCCTTGTGAGAGTTTGGTTTTGTTTTGTTATGTTTTGGTGTTCTCTACGACTGAGGTTATAGATCGGCAGAAGATTAATATAGGATCACATCATCTATGGTCGATTACAAAGAACAGTCGGGTGAAAACAAGTACATACATTGACGAAAACAAGTACATGCATTCAAATAATCTTTAAATCGTTTGGTTGCCGGATATCATTAAGCATTTGTCCAATTTCAATTATATTTGTAGATGCAATGTGACTTTTGTTTAATGAATTGATTTCTTTTTTCAAAAAAAATTATATAAAATGTATACTTAAGTTGGTAATATGAGTCTTGATATTAAAAATTTATAAAAAGTTATATTATTTATATATTGTTTGTGTAATTTTGTATATGTTCGAATATTTATTATTTTATTGATTTTTCTAATAACTATAATTATACTTTTAAAAAAATATTTTTAATACTTATATTATAAATTTTAAATTTGAGAATATTATTTAGTATAGACCTACTTATACTCGTTTATTTAATACAAAATATAATGGTTCAAAATTGAAAATTTGAATTTTAATATGAAGCTGAATTTTTATTACATTTACTTCAAATTACGACTTAAATTATATAATAACAATTAATAATATAGTATAATATGATTATAATATTTTACCTTATATTAGATATATTATACTACATAGTAAAAAAATATTGTCCTTGTCCAAGAAATTTGTCACGTCCAGGGACTAGAAGCTTTCCTGACCCCCATCCTGCACCTATCTTATCCACATCTCTAATCTCATTTTATCAGCTCTGGCCTGAGGCCTGAGCTACGTCAGTCTCACACTTTCACAGATTAAAATTTGTAGCCATTTCGCAATATTTGTATGGATAAACTCTGTATATATACCATTCATTGCTCATCACGTACGAGATGTAAAGGATGGGGTTGTATTATTTTTTATAAATTTAAATTTATTATAATTATATTTTTTCCTCTCTTAATTTTAATTGTTTTCTTTCATCTGAAAAATTCGAAAACACGTATAATACACTATAATATTTTACTTTCCATATTTAAAGGAAAAATAATTTCTAAAATATCATAATTTTATTAAATATATATATTAATAAGCCTAGTCAAACACCTTATTTGTAACAAATTCTCATGTATATGTATATGAGTAGCATTCTATGAAAAAATATTTATATAAAATTAAAGAGAGAATCATTATATATACATATAAAATACATATATTTATCTCATTGTTCGTCAAATATAATTATAAATAAATTTAAAACATAATGTTATATATGAGTAGCATTCTATGGAGAATTTTTTATATAGAATTAAAAAGATAATCATTATATATGCACATAAAATAAATATATTTATCTCATTATTTATTAAATATAATTATAAATAAATTTAAAATGAAGTTATATAAATTTTTTCTTTGAAAAAGTATTAAAAATCACTCATAAAAACTAAAAAATAATTTACTAATTTTATAATAAAATCAAATCTCTCAGAATGATGAGTAATAAAAACTAGTATAAATGATTTAAACTGAATTCGTTATTTAAACTAGTATAAATTATTTATAATAAAAACCCAAACACGAGCCAAACATTTATATCATTACATTCTTGAATATCAATCTTCCACTGGTTTATCTTGATGTAGGCATGTAATAGGTTGCTGCTGGAATGCTTTTTTCAAAGTACAAATGATGTCGCTCAAAAGCCTATTCTTTGCCTAATTATTTTATTCCACAAGAATATTATATACTTTAAATTGTAGTGGATCGGTTCGGTAACAGGAGTAGCAATTTGCAATTCAAATATTGAACCATTAATTCTCATCATCCCTTGACACACAAACAAAACAAATCACATCCCCAACAAGTCTCTTTTGCTTCCCTCCAGACAATCTCCATTATTTGTGCAACAAACGCCATTCACTTGAAATAAAATATAAATTGTTTATATAATAAGTATTATTTCTCTATCATAACTATTTATCTGTACCTATTTGTACTGTACAACGATTAATCAGCTAATTAATCACCCTCTTCTACAATAGAATTTGTATATGATGAATAATCATTGTTTTTAAAAACAACATTCCTCTTTGATGATTAAGAACCCACGAGATGATCGAGTAATAATTGCTTTAGTACTCAAGGTTTATGTATCAATATAAATTTAAAATACGGGTATTAAGAAAAAACTTGCTGTAAACTAAAACCAATGTATAATCTTATTTATTTAATTAATTTTAAATACGGGTATTAAAAAAAACTTGCTGTAAACTAAAACCAATGCAACACTTTTCTCATTACCCAATTTGACCCGACTCCACTTTCCTCTATATAAACTCTTCTCGTTTCTTATCTTGCCTTGTCCCCCTTCTCATTCTCATTCTCTCTATATATACATGCACATACACTGCTACACAATTACACATACACTATATATTTGTGTGTGTATATCCATCTCGTTAAATGGCCGGAACACAAGTAACTATAAAACGCCATAGAGAAGAAGA
Source organism: Oenanthe sinensis (assembly GCA_028671895.1). Classification (NCBI taxonomy): domain Eukaryota; kingdom Viridiplantae; phylum Streptophyta; class Magnoliopsida; order Apiales; family Apiaceae; genus Oenanthe; species Oenanthe sinensis. Next base: position 35,525,330 of record CM053812.1, on the reverse strand, counting down.
AGAACAAGAACAAGTTGATGAGAATAAAGAAGCAAAGCGTCACAAGTCACTTGTTTCTTTCCTTGAACAAGAAGAAAAAGAGGAGCAAGTTGTAGTTTCCTCTCAAGACTCGTCACTTTTCTCCGACCCATTACCATGTCATCCCGACTCACATGGGGCCCCCCACCAAACACTTTCACTGGATCCTGCCACAGAGGATTGGAACCTATGCTCAGACCCGGTGGTTACAAAGGAAGGTGATGACGATGATAAGGAGAGTGTTATAAGGCATCTTCTTGAAGCTTCTGATGATGACCTAGGGTTACCTAATGAAATAGGAGTTGATCGGACGGTCAGCAGTGGTGATGAAGATTTTAACGGTTTGGATGATGATGATAAACAGGGGTCATCTTTATTTTATGATGGATTGTGGGAGCTTGAAGACGAGGCTGCTAACTATTATACGTTGTTGCAGTCCCAACTTTTCATCTAGCCCCGCCTTAATTTAGCATCGGGGCTATATAGTTGTTATTACTCATACCAAGTCCAATGCAATGTTATAATCGGTTCTATGGCTATGGTTATATTATAGCATTAAATACAAAAAAAATTAATTCTAAAGGTTTTCATATTTGGATGCTTCAATCTCTTATATTTGAAACCAAAATAGATTCATCCATCCCGTCACATCATCAATAATTATAAATGAAAGATAAAAGTTAAATAATTGTTATATTATATATCACCAAATATCAAAAATATATTGAAATGGATAAAAATTATAAATGTTAGTTAAATTTGAAACAGCATTGGAGTGCAATTTTTATTTTAACATTAAAAAATATTTTTTGATGCTATATTATAACAATAGCAAGAGATATTAATTAATTAATTGTGTATAATTTAATGTTACGTAGTCTATAATTATGTTATAGTAATATTTTATGGTTTATTTGAATTTTATGTTTAATTTATAAATTAAAAAATATACTCACTCTGTCCCGATTCAAGTGTCTTATTTGAACTTTTAAATTCAATTTGATTAAGTTTTGATCGAAAATTACATGTAATATATAATTATAAAAAATTTAAAAAAATATAGAGAAAAATGAATTTAAGATGTATCTTAAGTAATTTCCTAAGATTTTAGTACAAAATATTAGTATATTAATAAAATTTTAAATGAAATATGATCTTACAAAGATACATCTTCCATGTTTGTATATAAAATCTTATGTATCTCGTGTAACTTACCTAATATGTATTTTAGGCTCCCTAATTTCAAATATATATAATTAAAAATACATTTAATCTATTTTAAAATATAATTTTTAATTTTCAAAAATTGTAAAATAATAATATCTAATTTTCGATCAAAATTTAATTAAATTGATTATAAAAAATCAAACAAATCACTTGAATCGGGGACGGAGAAAATATGTTTTTTTATGTTTAGAAACCAAATGAGCCTTAATAATTCGTGGCGGAACCATTGTATCCACTATCCCGTAGTTGTCCACTAATAAACTCAAATGAGTCTTGTGAACCGCATCTGCCAACTAATACTTGGTACAAAGAGCATATCTAACATAACATTAAAATATTAAAATAATGTCATTTTGATATTATTTTAGTGTAAAATTAAATCAAATGGGACATTAAAATAATATCAAGATGACATTAAATAATTGGAGTGACATCAAATTTAGTATCAACAATACATTTGGTATCATCTTGACAAGTGTTGTGAAAGAATTTGACCAACACTCTCAGAAATATATGTCGTTGATAGTGTTACAGTCAGTTACAAAATAGGTTCACAACCGAGCTTCTCTAGTGCGTGGAAAGGTGAATTTGTATGGTATTTGAACTTAATTTGTCGGTGCTCTGATGAATTAGGGGTGGTGCAGTTTCGTGCAAACCTCCCTAAATTACTGGAATATAGATTTCACAAGAATTTAGGATGTCATCGTTCTTAATCGAATGATCATCCCGTCAAATGGCCTACGTATCCCGTATTTATAGATAATTAAGTTCGACATAGTTGTATGGGTCATGGGCTTACAATATGTGTAGATTAGCCACGTTTGTAGTATTTTGGAGTGATCCAAACGCTTGTTTGTAGTTGTAGAAGTCAAGTAAAAGTCTGTCAGGAGCTTCTCGAAATGTCCTTCTGCTAGTGAACCTCTACCCAGGCGGCATATTGTAAGAAGAATGCGTGTATATTTCGTATGTGATCATATATGTGTTATATATATCATATATGGCTGCAATTAGGTTGTATTTATCATCTAGAAGTCCAGCTAGGTAATGAATAACGTGCTCCTAAAATTTAAGAGTTGATCTTTATCATGTTACACTGTCTGTTGTTCGTTGTGCGAACCTCGAATCTCAAATCTCAATCATAGGTGAACCCAGATATCCTGTACCTCAACACTGGTGAACCTCATCCATGAACGAAGCTCATGAATGTCTGGACCTCGTGCTTTAGGTGTCTGCTTGTCACCGAATCTCTCTATGCTGAGGTTCCAGATCAGTCTTTTAGATTTGTTAACAAAAACAACAACAAATTTGGTGTCCTCCAAAATTACAACCATATCCTCACATTTGTTAATAAAAATAAATTTATTTCTTTTAAGTCAAACTCAGTTCTTTTTTATTTTAATTTTTACTAATTTATAATTTCTTTTATATTTTTTAAGTCTAAATTTTTATCGACTTAATAATTCTTTTTTTATCAAAAATTTATAAGTTTTAGCTTTAATTATTTTTAATAAATTATAATTATATAATCATATATTTAGAAAGTATTTTTGTAAGTTTATATATTAATAAATGATTTATTAAAAAAATTATTTTTATGTAAGAAAAGAATATTCTATTTCATAAGTAAAAGATTCCTTATAGTGTTGGATATAGTTAGAGTTGATTTTGTAAATTATGTGTCAAAATAACACCATCTTAGTGTCGTCAATGAGAGATGGTTTAAAACACATATATACGACAATTTTTACAAACTTAAATATTTTATATTTTAAATTCTATGAATTCTGAATCCGTTAAATATCTTCACTACAATTTTATCATTTGTGACCTAACCGTTGCATATATGATCATATCTGTAGCATTAGTTGATTTTAGTTGTATTTCCGTCTAATTTGCTTTATAATAGTAGATTGATGTACTAATAGATCCGCTATTTGGATTATTTAATTTAACCTATTAACTCTAATAATACAAGACCCTAAAAATAATTTCAAAAAAAATAATAATTTCAAAAATTTCAAAAAAAAAACAAGACCCTAAAAATAAAAGGCTTTGTCATTATATAAGCTCATCTAATATAGGGGGTGTTTGGCTTAGCTTATAAGTAATAAGTTATTTTTTTTAAAAAAGTATTTTCATATTTTTTTTTGAAAATTAATATTTATTTTAGAAATTTAAGACCAAATCTTATTTCCAAATTTGAAAATAAGTTACTTATTTTCAGAAAAAGTACATATGGCCTGTTTGGCTGGACTTAAAAATAAGTCTTTTTGGACTTATTTTCGCGTAAAAATTTCATATTTTGATAAATATTTTTTATACAAGTATTTAATGTATATTTGAGATTCTATAAGTTACAAAAAAAATCAACTTTTTTCAGAAAAAAGTTAGGAATCTCTAACTTTGTCTTAAAATAAGTTGACTTATTCTGGAAAAAAGTTCCCCCAAACACCCCCATATATACCAACTTTTTCAGCTTATAAGCTGCTTATAAGCTTACACAAACGGGGCTATAATATTAATAGATATATATTGGCTTTTATTTGGATATTTGTGGAATTATATAAAGTTGAAAAAAATGATGAGAATTTATGTCGTTTTATTTTTAATTTTTATATAAAGACATTTTGAAATATTATTTTTGTGATTATACGTGGCAATGATATTTCAGAGATGGCGACAGACAGGTCACAAATACACAGAACTAAAAAAATAAAAATACTGGAGCAATAAATATTTGATTAATCATTAAGTACATACAATTGTTGAGATTGATTGGGGGGGGGGGGGGGGGGGGAAGGGCCGTGCCGTGTTGGTTAGTGTAATTAAATTAATTGTAATTAACTTTCTAGTGTTTCAGTATTCTGGTCTTCAATTCATTATTTCCATATTTGATGAAGTTCTCATCATTATGACTTTGTATTTGATAATTGATGGTTTGTGCTCTTGTGACTTGTGAGACGAGAAAAGTGGCTACTGTCGATGAATTTTTCAATTTTTTAAGGGGTTTTTGCAAAAATACTGAATTTTTAAATTTTTTTTTGCAAAAATTCGATTAAAAAAAAATAATTTTGCAAAAATATGACTTTTATAAATTTTTTAGCAAAAATACAGTTGCAACTTTTCAACCATATTTGCAACTGCAATCAATCGAAATCAACCACAAATGCAACTTTAAAATTTAGTAAAAATAATTATTTTTTGGTTGTATAATAGGTTGCTTAAAATTTTTTTTTGAAAAGTTGTACGGTTAATATTAAAATGCAACCATAAATGCAACCAAAAGTATCTTCAATTATTTTTTAAAAAAATAGAAAAATAAGTTGTATCTGATGGATTTTGATTGCAAACCGTACTTTTATAGAAAAAAATTAGAATATAGTAAAATCGCAAAAAAACTTAAAAAAATGGAGGAGTATTTTTGGTAATTTCTCTGTTTTTAAAGGGGACGAGAGAATACAGGAAGCAAAGAGTGTCATTTACGCACAAGAGGTGAGCCATGGCACTGGGCTTTGGTTCGACTCTCTTATCGATTAGAGTAAATATTAATTTATAAAGTTAGAAATTTTATTATTTAAAACAAACTACAACACATTAATCTCAAATCAATAAGATATTTATTGGTCTGATTTTTAAAATTTTATTAATTTTATAAATTATTATTCTTTAAACTGTATATTTTATAATAATTATTAAATAAACAATAAAATTTTGATTATATGTAATAATAATTTATCCTTTCTCTTATGTTAAGTTAGCAACAAAATCTATCATTTCCGTGTTTTTTGTTTTAGTTAATTTTATACGGTTAAATTTAATAAATTTTGACCAAAAATTATCAATTTATATTATTAAAAGGCAGATCTAAATTACTTTAATATATAATTTTTAGATTTTAAATTTATAAAAAAATAATTTATATTTTTATGTTAAAATTTGATCAATTTTATTCGTAAAATCAAATAGGAGAAAATTTAAGGCACGTAGTAAAATTTATGATATATGATACTAACATATTAACTAATACTACTAAATAACTAGGATGTGATTAATTGATTATGTTTCATGAGATTATCTTGGAAAGCCCAATCTTGAATTCTTGATCTACAGGTTATTTGTGCTTATATAATTGGGCCCTGTTTAAGTGTGAAATATATTTTATGTTCTAGGCATTTATCATGATATCAAGAATTGCTTCAACTCTGAAGCAAATAATCAAAATTAACCCAAAACCCATATTTACAAAACACTTTTTTTCAACTAATTCGAATCAAGACCTGATTTTACTACTTAAATATTGTAAAGAAGCTTCAGAAATAACTCAAATACATGGCTATATGATCAAGAATGGCCTAGACCTTGTAGCCTTTCCAGTAAGCAAGCTTCTTGCTTCTTGTATAATAAATGTATATTATGCTTCCTCTATATTTAAATTTATACAAACCCCAAATGTGTTTATGTTTAATACAATGCTTAGATGCTATTCTGTTAGTGATTACCCTGATGAAGCACTTGTACTGTTTAATTACATGAGGGTGTTGGTGTGTTGTTAGATGAGTTTAGTTTTGTGTCAGTTGTTAAATCTTGTGCCCGATTATTTGATATTAAGACGGGTTGTGGTGTTCATTCAATTGTTTTGAAAACTGGGAATGTTTTATTTGTTAATGTGAGGAATACTGTTTTGCAATTGTATTGTGTTTGTGGAAGAATTGAAGATGCACGCGTGCTGTTTGATGAGTTTTCTGTGGAGAGGGATTTGGTTTCGTGGAATATTTTCATGGGTGGGTATCTTTATGCGTCTCAGCCTGATGTTGTTTTGGATTTGTTTAAGCGAATGTCATTGGATGGTGTCAGCATTGGTGGGAGTACTATGTTGAGTGTTTTGTCGGGGATAAGTGAAATTGGGGATGCTTTGAAAGGAGAGTGTCTTCATGGTTATTGTATTAAGTGTGGGTTTTGTATGGATTCTAATGTGGTTACTGCTTTGGTTGGTATGTATGGGAGAACTGGAAAGACGGGGTCTGGACGCAGAGCTTTTGATGAAGTTGAGGTTAAAGATGTCGTCTTGTGGAATTGTTTGATGGATGGGTATGCTAAGAATGGAATGCTAGAAGAAGCATTATCTCTATTACGATTGATGAAGCATAGAAGCATGAAGGCCAATTCGTCTACACTGGCGGGATTACTTTCTTATTGTGCCACCTCTGGAGCTCTTGCAGTAGGTAAATGCATCCATAAATATGTGGAGGAGCAGCAGCTAATACTAGATGCAGTTCTTGGCACAGCTTTGTTGGATATGTATTGCAAATGTGGGTTACTGGGGGAGGCTGTTGATGTTTTCAAGAAAATGGCGAGCAAGGATGTGAAATCTTGGACTGCTATGATTCTGGGCTATGGGATGCATGGGGAGGCAAAAGATGCCATTATGATATTTCATCAGATGGCAGAGGAGGGATTTAGACACAGTGAAGTCACTTTCTTGGCAGTTTTAAGCGCTTGTAGCCATGGGGGGCTGGTAGCTGAAGGGACAAGTTTTTTTAAGATGATGATTCAAGACTATGGCTTGAAACCGAAGATTGAACATTATGGATGCATGATTGATCTTTTTGGTCGAGCAGGATTGCTGGAGGAAGCACATAATTTAATCAAGAGTTTGCCTATTAAGAGTGACGCGACTGCATGGCGTGCATTATTTGCAGCGTGCAGAGTATATGGGAATGTTGATCTAGGGAAAAGTGTGAAAAAAACACTGGAGGATAACTATGGTGAACACCCTGCAGATTCTATTATTCTTTCAAGTACTTGTGCTGTTGCAGGCAACAGCACACCATGCCTTAAAACGAAACAGGTGATAGGAGGAAAGATAATGGACAACTATGAATATGGATCTCGGGGAGTGAAGGAAGCTGCATGTAGTGCCATCGAGTTGGGTGAAAATGATGAGTGACGTGACAAATAAGGGGTGTAGCTGTACTCATCTCCAAAATAGCGAGTAATTTGGGTGTATTGAGAGTATCACCGACTAAGTTTCACCATGAGACATGGATAGTTGACGTTGAGGTTCTCCAACAAGTTCTTCGCCTGCTGCCAGATTGTCTCTGACTGATTTAATTATTTGTTCACGATAGAGATGAGTTTAGTTAAGATATTCACTCAGGGAAGTAACGGAAATTTATAGAAGTATGTCAGATTTTTTCTAATAATGTATGATTGTCAGACACAAACTTTCTTACAAAAGAAATAGAAGACCACTAAATAATGAAAGAAGGTTTCAACTGCTCAAACATGGACAAAAAAATCAGAATATCCACTCATTTCAAATGTGTGTTTCAATTCATAACCATTTTCACTTCCTACTATCTAGTTTCTCTTTATACATATTACATATTTGTGCACCTGTATCTACTATCCTAAAATTAAATCTACTTAATCAACCAATAAAAATATTACAAACATCGGTGAGGTGAAGATGTCACGGAAAGCGACTCTGCAGTGCTCTTTCTTCCATTAAGTTGAACCGATGGAGCACCAGGAGCTAGTTAGTCAGTAGTCAGTATGTTGTGCTCTTCACACACTCTTGTCCCATTTTCAGCCCACCACTTCTCTGCATGTTGTTCAGTGAAACGTTTCCGACTGGAGAGAGATACCACAATATTTAGTCAGTGCTAAGAACCAATAAGCTGCATGAGCAATCATCAATTAATTGCATTAATTTAGCTAAAAAAGACATGCAATTTAAGCAGCTACCATTCATCATCTTTGATTACTACTGCAAACCTGTCATGTTACTTGTACCATTAGTGAAACAACATGCAACTTGACATGCCTCTCTAAATTCACTTTACATGTAAATTAGTCGCACTTGGAACATGGACAACATGCAAGATGTGTCACTTAGGACAGTAATTTATATTGCCCAACACTTAACAGCATTGTAACTGATGCTATAACTCTATCACTGAGACTGAGGGTAATTTGTTTATAGGTGAAGGCTAAAAGGGATGTCAAAAAACACAGTGAACTCTATGTATTACTGATATGCAATTGAACTACTATATCTATCTTTAAATGTCCAGTTCCATACATATAAATTGATGACTGATACCTGAAACGAACACGTCTGAGTTCATTGCCGCCTCCTGGCAAGGAGGAAAGAGTTACATACACTCCAGGTTCATATTGTACAACCAACTCAGTTGTCACAGTTTGAACCTTAGATCCATTTAGTAAACTTGGATGAATAGAATTTGCAACCAATTCACGTTCAGGAGGGGACAGGTTCGCTTTGATGCCCTCATCGACCCGGTTACTCGTATCTTTGGACATTTCACTGTTAGAATCTTTGTTGCTGGAAGCATGTCTTTCTGGCACTCTTTCAGCCATCTCCTTCAGCTGTAATCATTTTAGCATTGACCATTAAGATGCAGACTATTATATAGAACTTTTATTAAAACAGTTTGATTTGAAGAAGTATTACACTGGGACAGAAATTTGTAGATAGCGCCTAAAACACCCGAGGAACTCAAGTGAAAACTTACTACCTATGCTAGATTTCATAGTAGCAAAAAGCAGCCAAGTTGTACAGAAGGAAACCTAGGTTTCTTTTTTATCCTGAAACCTAGGTTCTGCTAAATGCTAATACTAAAATTAAAAATGAAGTTCCTTGTTTCCAAAAAAATAAAAAATAAATGAGGTTCCCCTGAACCTGGCTGGTGGAGCGGGTTATCTCAAAAATCTCGACCCTCAAGAGTATAAAGCAGGCTGTCACGAAACTGGGGTACGACCAGAGAACCATATTCGGTTCTCTTAAACCCAGAAAGGATAAGTATTCTAAAATTTCTCTTAAAACTGAAAAGAAAATTCTTGAATTACAAAAGTAGTAATAATTGAATAATTGTACAAATTTATCTTCTAAGGTATTGACGTGGAACCTAATCTACCTACCTGCTCATCAATCACTGTGTTCAGCTTATTGCACGAATAGACTCCTATTGTCTTGGAATTAGGCACCCATCTTTTGACTGTTGTCAGCTAATCTCTTCAATGTTCGATTCTACTGTATGTTAGAACATTTCTGTAAATGCTATTCTGATATCAATGGTGGTTGGTATTCTTTATTAGGTTGTAATCAAAATGGTCACAATATTAACATCACACGGCTAAGTTTCAGCGGCTCTAACCCTTCGATTACAATTTGGTACAAATTTGTTTAGTCCTTTTAGGCTTTCTTTAATACTTATCCGTAGACAGCTTTAATTAACTAAAAGACCACAAGAAATAATTGCACAATTACTTGGCTGCTTAGTTAAATATCTTTGATGGATAAATCTGGATAGAAGGGGGTATGCAATTATAACACACCTTGAATACTCCAATTTTTAAAATAACAAAGCTAACCTGAGCAGTTAAAGACTTGATCACTTCCTTTGCAGCTTTGCATTTTTCAGCTTCATCTGCAGCAAATGCAGCTGCCTCCTTCAGTTCCCTTGATTTTCTTTCCAGTTCAGCTTCAAGAAGTTGGGATTTGCTAGCAAGACCTTCGACCTACAATAAAATTACATTGAGCTAATTCAGTCTAATCGTAGGAAATGAATGGCGAGTGGGCGGTCATTTAAATTTAATTCCGTTTAAATAGATTTTCTGCAGCCACTTGTTGATTTAATGAAAGCTCTGTTCATCATGAATGCCATCTTAAGTGGTAGAACTTTAGTTACTCCCTTTACCATACAAGAAACAAAATAAACCGCTACCCAATGCTATTAATAAAGCAGTTATTCATCATTTGTCTTGACTAATGAAACAACTTCCAAATTACTGTATTTTAGTAGATCTAGAGTCTACAAAACCAGCAAGCTTCAAGGAATAAAACAATTGATTATTGAAATTTTGAGGAGCACTAGAACATACTTTCTATTATTATCTATTGTATCTAAATTAACATTGCAACGCACAGAGGAGGGAGAAGCATGTTATCATATAAATTATGCTCCGTTTGGTTGTAAGGAATGAAATAGAAAAAAAATTGTGAACAAAATTAAGGAAAGAAGAAAAGGATGTTATAGGGTAGAGCAAAAATAAGATAAAAAGATGCAAACTTCCTAGGATAAGATTTGTGAAGATAAAGAGTAGGAAAGGAAATGAAGCATTCATTCTCAATATGGTGGAATTGAGCTATACTTTAGACTGGTAGTAAAGGAATGAAATTGTAAATATTTAACAACAAAATAGTATAAGTTTCATTCCATTCCTTCTCAATATTATATCGTTCATGATCCAACTAAACAAAGCACATTAGGGTTAAATGCTAGAAGTTTCAAGAAAATACATATTTGTGTGGAGGAGAGGCAGAGATAACTTGTTCCGATAGAAAACATGTTTCCAGAGAAAAAATGTTATCATGTTTTGTTGAAATGTGAAAAAATATACAAAGATAATGATGGAAAATAGGTGCAAAAGTGCTTAAAGAAAATACAGATACTTTTACAAACACTACCTGTGCCTTCAGATATATGACCTCCTGGCTTAGACTTTCATTTTCCTGCTTAGGATCCTCAAGAATCAATTTATTTGTAAAGAGGGGTGGGGATTGTGTTGAAGAGGGAAACTGAGGTGAAATAGTCTTCCTCTTTACAGGAGACGTAGCTCGAGAAGCCATTCTGGAATTAGGAACAGAAAGTGATATGCAATTCCTGGAAGCTCCAGAGAGAGAACGTAGTGTTTTTGGACAAGCGAAGCTTTGCATCTCAATATTTCCATTAGGAAGTTGAGTTAAACGATTGTCCCTTGTTTCATTATTCATACAGTTCCTGGTATTTCTCCCTTCCCCTAAATTAAAGGAATTGAAAGAAAATAATTTAGACATCTGTCCTTGAACTCGTGGACCACCGGTATCTTTTTCTCCCAACTCACTATTTTTGGGAAGCGAACTCCAGCTTTGAACTTTAGAAATCACCCTAGGAGAGCCAATTTCCATGGTCTTCTGAATCTTGGTATAACAGTCATCACAGACACGATATGATTTGTTCGAACTTGGGGCCAGTGAAGCTTTCAGGGATTTTTTTATGCTGCAGGCTTTGCAAAAGACAAGGCCACAGTTATAGCAGTTGTGACGTTTTCTTCTGAAATTAAATGGATTACGGCAACCAGTGCACAAAGAGTTGTCAGAACACGATGCCCATTTGTGGACACATATAGCAGCAGTGAAATTTGAACCACATACAACACCTTTAACTTGCTTATCTTTAAAAAAATCAACTAATGTAGGTATATGACGGTCAGCAAAATCTCCATGCCCTAGTTGCCCATTTGCACCCTTGCCCCAGGTATAAATCTCTGTTTTCGAAGTCAAAACTGCAACATGATGGGAGCCACATGCAATTTCTTCTACAAAACACTCAGCAATCTTACCTTCAACGCAAATAAGAGTTTTACCATCTGCAAGAGGAGTTCCTAGCTGGCCGTAAACAGTGCTTCCCATCGTATATAATCGTCCTGAAGTTGTGACACCAACAGTTAAATTATTTCCACATGCTACTTTGGAGAAGCTTATATCATTCAATGCAGTTACAGACTCAGGGGCAAGTCTAGGTGCTTTATCACAATGACCGAGTTGTCCCTTATCTCCATCCCCCCAGGTGAACAGCTTCCCAGGTATAGAACCTTCAGGTGGCGGGGAATTAGAAGATCCATTCTCCACTTCAACAACAGCAGCAGTGTGCCAAACTCCACAAGCAACCCTTATTGTCCTGCACTCTCTCAGGGTTTCCACTTCTCTTGGAATTCTTATGCTATTACGGTCTCCATGCCCCAAGGCGCCAAAAGTGCCATCGCCAAATGTATACAACTGGCCAGCAGATGTTATAAGCGCAGTATGCCAAGGTCCACAAGAGACATATGATACACGAATACCCTCCAAGAGTCCACTCACTTTCTTAGGAATTGAATGGGTGGTACCGCTTCCATGTCCAAGCAAACCTGAATTGTAATTACCATCACCCCAGCTATATAGATCTCCTGCAAGTGTAACTGCACATGTATGATATTCCCCACATGCTACCATCTCTATGTTCATGCCACTAAGAGTTTCAATGAGCTTTGGATGGGAAACGTCTTCTTCGACACCATGCCCAAGCCTTCCTCCCGACTCCTCTCCCCAACTGAATATTTCCCCTTGTTTGGTGACTAAAACAGCATGCCTACTACCACAAGCAATGCTAAGAGCATCAATTACCATGGTAGACTCCAGTGCTTTAGGTAGATGGGCATCCATTGTGGAACTAGATGGTTTACCAGATATACGCACCCCACCACCCACCACCCCACCACCAGTGCCTTCTCCCCATATGTAAACATCACCAAGGGAATCAATATCTTCAAGTCCAGAACCCTGGCTTGATGAGCTCACAGCACTTGACAAGCTGACTCGCATTGTATCAGATGCAGATGTTCGACCATTTGCGTTGTCCTGACCCCCAGATTGAACTGAGTTGGGAGAACAATTAACTGATTCAGTTTGTGGTAAATTCTTGGTAGCTGCAGTATATGAAATGATATTAGCAAATGCTTTTCCCAACCGGTTCTCTGCTTGTTGACCATCTCCCTGATCCTAGTAAGTTCACACAAAAACTCTAAAATGAGATGCTAAAATCATATCAATCAGAAAATTACAGAGACACTGATATTAAAAAGAAAAAAGAATTTGATAGTTACAAAGAATGCACTTGATGGAGAAACTCTTCGTCCATGTGGACTTTCTGATGCTATACTCTCAGTTCTTGCTTCACTTCCCAGTTCACTTTTTACTTTACGGTTGCTGCCACGAGCAATTAATGCCTTTAGCGCAACAAACCATACTTCAGCTTCATCCTTATCTTTACATATCTGTCAATAGAGTCGGAAGGTCAATGTAGATCTTCAAGTTTAACATGTTAATACTAATTATGCTATTCAGGGCAATTTTTTTCTCAGTATATTAACTTAAAAATTAACATGTGTAGATTCATTTAACTCTATGTGAAACAAAAAAAATTCATTTCCTTTGCTTTCTATATTGAAAGGCATATTTTTGTCGATTATTTTTATCATTTTCTTCAAAAAGATTAAGGCAATGGAACACTCACTAGATCCAATGATCTATCATTGTAAATCAGAGAAAATGACTGGTATTCTTTTTCTGGCCGGGGATACCGCTGGAATATTGCCTGAACAAAAAGCAAAACATGATCATATTGTACACGAATATTTTTTACGAAAAGTTCACTTCATTGGTCAAACTAAAAGGCAAAACTGGAAACATTATACAAGTAGCAAAAAAAAGGGAAAAAGAAGACGTGATTAGTGGAACACTGGAACTGCTTTAACAGATTTAAGTGAACTGATTGCACAAGCATAGGATAAGTAGAACTGTGATAGCAAACTCACAGTGCGTTGTCCAGGTATAATCTTTAATACATGGCGTAGTTCAAGTTGTTTCTCTTCTCTGTCGTCATACCATATTAGTTTGGACTCGTCCTGCAATGAAGTGGCAAAAAGAAAAACATTAGAAATTACAGCATATATATAAGGAAAAAAACATGTCTTTCTTAACGAACCATAATGTATTTAGAACTTTAAGTCTTTTCCAGGAAAATGATTATATGGTACTAACTGAAAATTTTACATATGATTTGTTTACTTTCTTTTGCTAATTTGACAGACTCACACACCCATTTTTCTTTCGACAAGACTTGAACCTTGACCTCCCATAAAGGAAGCAAGGGAGACATGGTAGACCAGGCGGTCCAGGCCTTTGGTGAAGTCCTGTTCTTTAGGGTCATGAAGCCAAGCGCCCAATGTTTTTCTAGTCAGAGTTAGCATACTGTTTGTTATAACACAGCACAAATCATCCCCACTGATACTAGTTAGATAATTACTTAATCACAATTAGTATACCGGGACGTGGGACCGAGAATAGTATGTTGGAGATCTCGGGCTCGGTCAAGTAATATGTATCAAATAGGGTTTCTTGAACGGGGTTGGGAAGTCAAATGGATATATTTTGAAATTGAACTAAGACAGGAGACCAGATTTAAGTGATCAAGGTCAAGTGGTAATAATTAAAGGAATTAATTATACAATTGATGGGTAATATGGAACAAAATTTGGTTAATTTTGACCCTAAGATTTGACTATTGAGCCAGCAATAGCAAATTTTGTTTGGATATACAATAATGAAACCTATCTTAGTATCTTGCCATTGTGATAAATGCACAAAGAAATTAATTGCCTGCGAGCACAACTATGTGATTGCCAACATATTATGAGACGGTCATCCACTCATCCCGAAATACATCAAAAGAATTTCAGCAATTTACACAAGATGGACTTCACATTTGCCAGACATGTCACTCTAAAATAATTAACAGCTATACAACCTGTTGTTTAGAAGTATATACGTGTAATAAGGGGATAAATTTTTATCGAATCTGGGGTATATCTGATACATGCAACACAACTTACAGAAGAAAGTCGAAATGGGCAAAACTTCGGTTTCCCTCTGCGTCCGTATTTCAGCAAACATGCCCCTCTTTTGAGTGCTGTAAAAGCCTGTGTCATATAAAAAATGGAAGGAAAAAAAATATTAATATCAAGCTTGATTTCTCATTGCACCGACTCTAAAGGGAAAGAAGTAGGAAAAAAACTTAAAACTTTTTTAAAAATATATAATAAAAGCAGTAACAACAATAATTTTAATAAGTTATTAACATCATTAATCAAGATGCAGTGTAATAAGAACAAACGTTGTAAACAAAATATGTAAGATTGCGGTATATCAATCTTTATCACCAGTCCATCATAGTATTGGTAATGAAAAGTTAATAAAAAACAACCAAGCATACTCTCCTTCACGCTACCAAGAAAAAAATGGTAATCTGACATTTGAATGATATTGCTATGCTTCATGAAAATTCTATACAATTATATATTCAATCAGCAGTTGCACTGCTATAGAACCAACAAAAAAGTAATGAAGATAACCTCAATTCCGAAGTTTAGAGTATCATCCTCTACAGGAACTTGATTAAAGTAAATTTATAATTATAAGTCACTATAGCAAAGTGGAAAGTCTGAATCCCACTAAAACATTCATACATGTCCCAAGTATAATACTCGAAACAGAAAGAAAATGTAGAGAGTTACCTGATCAATGTCCCGGTCGACAAGACTATTTTTCTGCAAATCAGCCATTCAAGTTGCAAGATTTTGCGAAACACATTTATACATCCCAACCCCATTTGAAAATGTCCAATTCTCTTTATAACCCATAAAACAAATCAGTCCAAGTCTAAGCATCAATTCTTGAAAAACTACCCCATTTTTACTCCATATAAACACCTTCACAGGCCAAAAATCCAGCTCAAGAACACTCTCTCAAACAAACCCTCAAATATCTCTTGTTCAATCTGGTAAAAATGCAATCTTTAGCTCTGAACCAGCCAAGAAACAGCCTTTCTTGAAAATTAATCAACGAAACAACCCTAGTTTCACTAAAGCTTTTCAACCATTCAAAACTGGTAATAAAGATTCTTCTTTTCAAATATAATTATATATAAATATTTCACCTAAATTTAATATAAAAAAATCCCCGGATGGATAATCTTCCAATTTAGTACCCCCAAAGCCCAAGAAAGAATATATATTTTTGTAAATATTCAATGGAGGTATTCTAAATTGGAAGGGTTTTAAACAAGAAATGAAGATTAAAAACTAAAAATATATATAAAGAAAGTACAGAAAAATGGCGAATTTATATATGAGATTTATATATTGTGTATGTATATGATATATGAATCTGTAAGGGAAAGGTGATTCTTAACGTGTGCACCTCTTCTCTTTCCAGTTTCTCCTTGTTCTTGTTCTTTATTAATGGACCCCTTCTTTATTGCACTTATGCCACGTCATCCTCTGCAACTAGGATTTTCTTGAAATACACATGTTTTGTTTTATGAAAGAGATAGTTTCTCAATTATTCTTTTCTTGGTTTTAAAGTTTTATTAAATTTCCTAAAAAGTGCAATGCTGTTTTATTGGAATTTTGCCGTCACGGGGTCTACAGTTTTTTATTTCTAATTATTGTTGGATTTTATATCAACATTATTATTACTTATTTATGTATTAATAATTCAAAAGTAATAAAATTTTAATTTAATAAAACTAAATATGCATACCTTTTTTTTAGAAAAAACGAAAAATCGTTTTATTAATATATAATATCTGATAATATAACACAAAGATAATAAAAAGTTATCATCTAACTGAAAGATATGATTACCAATTTATAGGTGTAATGACTCATGTGAAAGAGGGATAATAAAAAACTTTTATATCCGAAAAAGTCTCATTAAAACCTCATCTGAGTGAAATCCCATGAGAAAACCCTCAAATGATAAAAAGAATGCCCTGGATTGATAAAAAAAAAATATCAATTTACATAGTATCTAACATAAAGACCGGAGATTCTTGAAACTTTGTGAGTCCCCAATACTAACAAACTAGTCACGTTTTATTGCTTACGTCATTAAATCCAAGTTTCTGTCTCCGTCCACATTATCTTTACACTTTTTTCCATCCAAATGAGTTAGAAAAGACACCAAATCAACCACAAAAGCTGAGTCAGTGTAGCATTACCAGAATATTAATTAATATTTATTATGTTTAATATACTTAATAAATAGATTTATATATATACATATAACCAAATGGATCCCATTTGGTTAAACACATAAAACTCATAGTACTCGTAAACAAATAAAAATGTACTTCTATTTTACTGCTCCTTCCAATCATCCTATATTTTTTCTTATTTTTATTGATTGCTGATTTCTCATAACGGATATAAAATAATATAAAATGTAATTACTCAATCTTTATGGCATATTTAAAAAAGAAAAACGTTACAAATCAATACACCTCCTTCTCAACATCAACACAATTAAAACAAAACCCTAAAACCTTGTAAATGTCCATTAATCAAATTAATCAAAGAAGAACAAAACAAATCAAGCTCAAATTACTTATTTCTATCACTTCAACACCAAACCCCAAAAACTAAATCAATAGTGAATTACAAAAGAGAGGACGAGATATTAATTCCTTTCGTAATCGTAAATTATATATTAAATATATATACCTTTCATTACACTGAAACTAAAAAAACTTCATTTAATTCCTTCAAAATTAAAAAAAAACTTCATTTTGAATGTTAACTTAAAGTAAATTATTAATCTATCAAGAGTTTTTTGTATCATATATCACACACGTGTATTTAAATATCATATCCATATATGATCTATTTTAAATTTATGTATTTAAATATGAAATTCGCTTAAAAATTGTACATTTTTATATCGTATTTTTATGCACTAAAATGATATAATTTATTTAAAAATATTATATATATTTCTATATATCTTTTCAAAATAGATATTAAATATTCATGTTTATATGTAAAATTTTACGTAAAAATCTATAAAAATTTGGTAATTATATATATAAGATTATATAAATACATTATATATTTTTGTGTTATAAAAAATAGAAACCCCAACACCAAAAATGACTGTATACTTTCACATTTCATATATTACAAATTCAAATTTATACCCATAATTTTTTATTAAGTTCGTATTATATTTTCACATTGTATACTACCTGCAAACAAGATACAAAAGTTACAGAAATTTGTTGGAGACAAAAGTTAAAGAAGAATTTGGTTTTTGGGTTTTTTGTTAGACCCAACGTCACATCGATACACATTTTGTTGAAGGAATGAGTCAATGAGATGCGAAATGGACTGAAAAGTGTGCATATGTGGCCCGTATTGTCTGATCTGTTGGTTCTTTGATGGTCCACGGCTAATATTAGTTTTAAAAAATGTTTATATATAAAGAAAACCGTGCTCCCATCCTAAATTTATTTATACACATTTTATTCAGGTTTTTGGACTAAAATACTCTTTTTTATCATTTCAGTGCATAATACTCAAATAAATACCTTATTAGTTTTAATGATCAAAATTAAAATCAGAAACATTTCAGCGCATAATACTCAAATAAATAAATTTAGGGTGTGTATATATCAGCACCCGAAAAATGTTATTTTTTAGCAAAATTCTAATTTTCAGAGTAATCCATATGAAAATTGCGTGTTTCATGATTGTAAAGTTGTGGATATCATGTTTACTATGGAGTTAAGCCTAACTAAATTAGTAAATTTATTATAAAAAATAAAAAAATATTCTGAAAATAATATTTACTTTTATAAATCATACTTTTTTCTATTTTCATAAAGTGAAAGGTGGTTGTTATATTGTCAAAAAAAGAAAAGAAAAGAAAGGGGGTACTTTTGCTATGTTCGTAAAGAGCTGCGACTTAATTCGAGAGGCCTGAAAGGACGGGGAAATTGGTAAAAGTATTAATTTTATAAATAAAATTTCTGCTTTGCAGCTTTAAGAACAAGTTGAATCGGGCCTCATACATTTGTGGGCTTCAATAATAGCCCTCTATTCACATACGTTCTTATCAGTTCGTATTATCCAGATTCGAGAGTGAATAATTTTGAATTTGATTATAAAATATCGAATTGACAAAATTTGATTGAATATAAATACTATAGTATAATTTAAATTGAAGAACAGAAGAAGGTGTTCCGGCATACATACATATGAACATCAGAATATTTTACGTAAATATATGGGCCTGTTTGGGTGAACGCTACTTATGGAAATAAGGGCTTATTTCCGGAAAAAAGTAGGGATGTATGTACTTTTCAGAAATAAGCCCTTATTTCCAGAAAAAAGTAAGTTCATATTTGGTTTTAAAATTCTAAAACAAATATTTATCTTTAAAAAATATATGAAAATATGTAAAATAAAATAAAAAATAAGCTACTTATTTTAAGTTTATGAAACCCCAAACACTCAGGACACTTGCAATTCAAACAAGCATGTACTATATATTAAATAAGTAACCATAATATATAGAGTTGAGAATTTAAAGACGAAAGACATTGGACGATGCATCATGAATGCACTTGTCAGTTGTGAGTTGTGATGAGTATAGAAGTACTGCCAAGCTAGCTGATTGTAGACGAACTGATCCACTTGCCTCATGAGACTCCGACACACCAGAACCCGAGATCTCCATCTGCACTTCTGCACAATGATTGCTTAAATATAAATGAGACTGGTGACCGACTTTTTATTTGAATATTTATTTTTTTTAGAAAAAAATTTAACTTTTTTTTATAAAGTAATATTTTTATACGCGTTAAAAAAACTCTTTTTTATTATTAACAAACTCGATTTCAGTCCCATTTTTTGACTAAATTTAATACGAAATAAATTTTAAAATTAATAAATTATCGTACTACCGATCCCGAATGGCCTAATCCCACCCCATTATATACCTGTATCAATGTTAACGTATTGAGGAAGGTTTTTATTAGAACACCAACACCTTAAAAGAAAAGTTAAAAAAGTGATTTTTCTCGTCAAAATTTCAAGATTTCAACTTGGGGTTAATGGATCCTGATATAGCTAGATGGGTTCTTGATTTTCTTGTGAGACAACCCATCGATGATTCTACTCTCACCCTTTTACTCACCACTTTACCCCTTTCAAACACTGATAACAATCTCAAAAAACACTTGCTTTTGAAAAAAATTGACTCAGAAATCTCAAATGCTTCCATTTCTGAGAATGTTTTGGGGTTATTAGAACAAATAGAAGAGGTAGATCATAGATGCAATGTTGAGATTAGTGATTCTTTGAAGAGGGCTTATTGTGTTGTGGCTGTACATTGTACAGTTAAGTTTCTTGAAGAGGGTGTAATGGATTTGTATTTTGAGGCAGTTAAGAATATTTGGAGGGCTAAGATTGCTTGTATGTTGAAATTTGAGAAAGCGGGTTTGGTTTCTGATGAATTGATAAGTTGGAAAGATGATATTGAGACTGCTGTGTGGGATGATAGTGTTTGTAAGGGTTTGTTGAAGAAATGGAAAGGGCTTGATGTTGTCGAGATTGTTCGGGTTTATGTGGAGGAGGCTAGGAAAATGATGGGGCCTTCTTTTCTCGAACATGTTGCGGAAACTATGAGTAGGGATGCTGTGAAAGAAGTGTTTGGGATTGACAAGGAAGGTAAATTTTTTTGCTTTATGTTTATTGTTTTGTTAACTTTGTTTTAAATGGTTGCACTGTTTGCAAGAACATATAGGAGAGCAACAATAATTTTTAAGTTGGTAAGCATGTTGAATGTTATACCCTGTTTATCTTTAGTGTAATGTGTTGGTTTTGAGATGTTTGCGCTGGCCTTTTTAAACGAGTTTTCCCTGATATTTTCTTTTTAGTGCTCAGGTTCTACGAGACTTCTACTCTGAATTCCGCGAAGATTCCATATATGGTTATAATGTGTTTATATAATTGTCTTGTTAAACGAAAAAGAAATTAAAAGCGATATGATTCCATGGCAAGAGTACTAGAGGATATGTCACCTTAAGTATCAACATAAATGTCCATTTGTGCTGTTTTGGAAATTATAATTAACTTATCATCATAAGTTTCTGTACGTGGTAATCAATTTTTTTTCTTGCAAAGTGTAAATGGATGTTTGAGACTAATGGTTTTGATATGGTTGTATTGCTCTACTATTTTACAGTTAAATGTTTGTCTGTGTATATTAGTAGTGTTCAGAAACATAGCCATAATTGAGGCTTATTTTGTGATTAACATTGTCCTAATTAATTGCTTATATATTATTAAGTTGTGTGCCCTTCTACAGAGATCAACAAGGGAAATGTGCAGCACAAAAGTAAGCCTTCTGCTGTGAAAAAACATAAAAAGTTTAACTCTAGAACAACAAGAGGAGTCAAAATTGTTGATAATGATGACCCTTCTCCTATGTTGTCAAGCAACAAATATGGTTGCCTGTCTCCTACTGAAGTGACTAAATTACAGGAAGAGCTTCGAACAAGTACTTCATCTCTTCAAGGAATGGTTAGGGACCCTCTTCCGGATGCGCTAAATATGGCCAAGAATGTTGCGTCTAACATGGACTCTGTTGATGGAAACACTGAGAAAAGTAATCTTGGTAATAAGGGCAGTCCTCTGCAAGTTGATGGAAACACAGAGAAAAGTAATCTTGGTAATGAGTGCAGTCCTCTGCAAGTTGATGGAAACACAGAGAAAAGTAATCTTGGTAATGAGTGCAGTCCTCTGCAAACCAACGCAACTAAAGCCAGCTTAATGGAACGAAACAAAACTGCCCATACTTGCGAGTGGGAGAAATCTACTGATGGGTCAGCTAGTCCTGCAAGCAAATTTCACTTACCTAGCCCGAAAAAAAGGGTAGTCTCTCCTCTGAAAAAACATGAAACTCCAAAACCTTTAAGGAGAAAGCGCAAGTTTTGGAGTAACGAAGAGGAGGACACTTTGAGGACTGGTGTGAAGAAATATGGTGTAGGAAACTGGAAGCTCATCCTGAATATGTACAAGGACATATTTGATGATAGGACTGAGGTTGATTTGAAGGACAAGTGGAGAAATTTGATCGCTTGATCATGGTTTGATATATGCAGTATGAGTACAAGCTTTTTGTTTAACTTTTGGGTATAACTGCTATATTGTTGGGGTTTGTGGGTTGCTGAAGCTGTGTACTTTCTAGTATGTTGTTTGTTTCATGTATATAGTTCTTGGTGAAAACGCCTCAGTCATGGATATTTGTGTGATTTTCTTGTTAGAAACATAATCTTGTGCGTAAATAGTTGTTTTACAGAAGCATCAGGTGTATATATATTGAGTAAAATCGTGAAGAAAAACAGAACACATTTAGTACAGTACAATAAAAACTTGAAACTTTGCGGCACATGTAATGGGAGTTGGTAATTTCAGATCAAGTAAACCAAAAACACAACCCCCTTGGCATACCAAAGTTCCAAAATGTTTCTTTCTCGAATTTTTTCTATGGTATAAAAAATGGACTTGTGAAAATATGCTATTAGCTATTTGGCTACTAATGAATTTAATGGATTGAAATTAGTGTTACTAAGAAAAAAATTATTTAAATTTTCTTATACGTACTTCAAATATTATCATTGTTAAAATTATGAAAGTATGAAAATTATTAGGACAATTAATTTATTTTTGTTAATGAATATATGTTTTAGTGTGTGTTTTTTCTTTGAATTCAAATTAATTTTTATATTAAAATAATTAAAAGTAAATTTATAAACTTGCTAGACCCTCACGTTTTTTTGCCTTTCATTAAAATCAAATCCGGGGCAAATCTTTCCTTCAGTAAATAAATGAAAACAACTAGATTGTTGGTAAAATATTATTTTAAATAACATATAAAAATAAATTAAATTATAAATAAATGAATTTTTTTCAAAAGAATCTTAAATATTTGCTAATTCATAGTCTATCTCCCCCTTCTCTTTGAAAAATAATCTTTCTGTCTTTGAAGGGTGTTCCCTGGTGTAAGCCAGGTTTAAAAATTCTTTAAAAGATTTATATATATTAAAAATATAAAATAATCAAAAGATTTGTACTGATTAAAAAATAAAACTAAGGAAATGAAATTTAGCAAGAAGATTTTAATTAGATAATTCATAGTCGATCTTTTTCCCATATATTTAGGGCTAAAACAACTATTTTCCAGATTGTGATTTTTTTTCTTCCACAAAATAGAAAAAGCAATAATTTATAATGGGTATTGCTAAATGCAGGTCAGAATTACTTAATAGGACGCTGAAATTACACTAATAACCTTCTTAAATTTTGTGTATCGTTTTTACATTAATGCAGTTTATTAATGTGTGCATGAAGAATCGAGCTTTCTCTCATACGTAACAAATACCAAGAAACAGTTAGACAATACAGTATTACACTTTCTCTTTCTAACATGGCATCATTAATACTAACATCCTATGTATAATATCATAATATCTGAATATTTATCTTAAAATTAGTTTTCTAATTTCTAATTTTTAATATTTTCAATAAATTATATTATATGTTCTTTGAATTTTAGTCGATTAATACTATTACTATATTATTAATATAATCATAATGACAAAAATGTTAAAATTTTAAACTTTTTATTATGATTATTATATTATTTTTAAACGAAGTTTACTTGTGTACACTTAATATATTATATATTATTATTAAAATTATTTAGTATTACATAATATTGATAACATTAAAGGGACTAATGAATAATTTTACTCATATAATATAATTTTAAATAATTATTTTATATATTCACATGAATTCTTTTAAAACATTAAATTACATGTGTAATTAATTTGCATAAAAAATTTATATTAATTAGCTAATAAATAATATCCAGGCTAAAACAAAATAGAATAATTTAAATTTATACGCAAAAATATTACAATTTCTAATTAATATTACAATAATTTTTTATTCCGTTATGTTAATAAATATTTGTTTAAATTTAAATTTATAAATAAATTTTAAGATCTAGATTGAAATTTAGTAAACACACAAATTAATGAATTATTTATTAAGATAATGAAATAAAAAATACCTAACAATCACGGTATAAAAACTCAAAATTTTAATATTTTTGAAATTATTATTAAATAAAAATATAGTAATAGAGACTGAAATATAATTTATTGAAAAAAGTTAAAATTCAAAAAACCATATAAAGTGAATGGGTGTGAAAGTAATTTCCGCGTCCTGTGTTCAGTAACTGTGACCTGTATATAGAAATTATGTTTATTAATTGAGTTATTTCTAAAACCAAGATCACAAGGGTTCTTGAATTTAATTGAACCCCATCTCCCCCGAACAAACATAGATTTCAAGAAAGCGTATACAACTACAACATGGTTACCCATTTTGAAGGTCTTTGTTTTTCACAATCTTACTCTTATTCCCCCTCATACTAAAACCCCCAATTTTCATTATCAAACCCTAGACCCATTTCAGATTCACAGAGAGATTTTTATATCAATTCTGTTACTAAAGAATTGTGGTTTTTGAATCAAGGGTTCAGCTCCGAGTCTTGTAAGTATAGATTAAGATTCAGAGCTATAAATTTCAAGTTTTTATGTTTGTTTATGTGTGTGTGTGCCACAGGAGCTAATTCATTGTTTGTTTGTGTGTGATACATGTAGGTTGAATTAGAGTTAAAGAGATGAGTGATAATAATAATAATAATCAGAAGAAGAGGGTGTTTCAGATAGAGGCATTTAAGCACAAAGTGGTGGTTGATCCCAAGTACGCCGATAAGACGTGGAAGATTTTGGAGCATGCCATTAATGAGATCTATAATCATAATGCTAGTGGTCTTAGTTTCGAGGAGCTCTATAGGTTTGCTTTCCGTCAATCCTTCTTATTTGTTTTTTATTTTACTATATTTGCGTAGTTTGTTATAAGTAACATGATCTTGACATATAGTTTCTTGTTGTCTTGTGATTACGAAAGTACAATTTCTTTAGGTGGTGTTGGTTGTCATTTTATAGCTTATACAGTTTGATGTGCATTTTGCGTAATTTGTTGTGGGTAATATGATATTAATATTTATATTCTTGTTGTATTGTGATTACGCTTGCATTAGTTGCTTACGTGCTGTTGGTTGTCATTTTGTCTATTGCAATGTGTAATTTTAGTTTGTATAAAGTTAACTTCACAATCGTCCAAGTTTTTAAAGATATCGGTGCCCTGGACTTAATCTTGTGACATTATTATATCTAGGGCTGGCGATAAAGAACCACCTATGGGATAATTACATGGATAGCAACTGATGGTTTTGATTTGAAAATGGTTTATCCATTTTACTTTTGAAGCTAAAGTTCTTAAATAGTTTTAGTATTTATTCAAAAATGTATGTTAACTACTGCATGCCATTTATTAATCATTATGATATCGAACAGAGTCATTTATGGCTACCAGGAGCATACATGTATAGGCTGTACATGATAGTTACTATTCGTTTAAGATAAAACAACACCGTGCACTTGAAGAGATAAAACACTGTTTTAGTGAATAAAATATTAAAAATAAGATGTCACTACAATTCCGAACTCTTAGTGCTCTTATTCCTGGATTCCACCAGATTTTCCATTCTTGGTCTCCTTCGCGGAGCTTTTGATCTACCTTTAATGCACTCACTGTTACAGTCAAGTTCTTCGCATTACTAGTGTGATGATTGCCCTGAAGTTGGACCTTCTCTTTAATAGATTCTTTTATCTGTTGTGTTAGGGGAATACCTGTAATAAAGGCGAACACTAATAGTTTATTGGTGTGGATCAGGATGGGAAATGGGACATACCCAATCATCCCGCTTAGAACGGACTCTGGAAAGGTAAGGGTAGGATGTACACAGACTTAGCTCTACCCAAGAGAGTAGCTAAGATAGTAGAGTTATCAGAAAATGACCCCCAGCATATCTGAAATAAAATCGTGATCTGGAATTAAATTGAACAAATATAAAGAAGGAAATTGGATAAAGAAAAAAATAAATTGGGAAAAAAACGCTATCGAGACAATAACAAAAGAAAAAAGATATGATTAAACTAAAAGAAAATAAATGAATTACTAAACAGTGAAACAAGAAGATAAATTACTAATTTACCAGCTCAGTTAAAAAAGTTCTCGTTTAGCTATTCAAACTATTTAAATCAGATTTTCTTAATAATATTTGGGTTGGGTAATGAAACCATATAAAATTAGTGGATAATCAAATCCGACAAGTGTAGACTAGGTGGATCTTGTTGATGGTTCAGGATCATTTTGCCAGTTCAATGATGTATTGATGTCCAACTTTTTCCCTCAATAAATTTAAGTTTCTGAACTATTTGACCTCATGAAAATTGAGAACTTCCTTATGATGACCATTACTCGCATTGCATGCTATATATTTCAGGGATGCTTTTCGAAAATAATAATCAAGTATTGAGAATTTAATTTCTTGCAGATTGTATATAAAGAATGTTTTTATCTGTTTGTTCCTTTTGCTTTCTCTTTTCTCCCATTGTTTGTATTCTTTGTTTACTCATTCTGCTGTTAGATGTTCTAATGCACCCTCCTTCTCCCATTGTTTGTATTATTTGTTTACTCATTCTGCTGTCAGATGTTCTAATGCACCCTCTTAAAGTATTGGAAACTTTTACAAGTTTTTTAGGCTCGTATATACAGTAGTTGGTATAATATGTTTACATTGTTTGTATTGTTTTCATTGTTTTTTAGGCTCCTTCTCCCATTGTTTGTATTATTTGTTTCTTATCATGTTTTCTCCATTCTCCTAGAAATGCTTATAATATGGTGTTGCACAAATTTGGCGAGAAGCTGTATTCAGGGTTAGTTTCAACTATGACTTACCACCTAATTGAGACTTCAAGATGTATAGCAGCTGCCCAAGGTGGCTTGTTTCTGGAAGAACTTAACAGGAAATGGATTGATCATAACAAAGCATTGGAGATGATCCGTGACATTCTGATGTACATGGACAGGACTTATATTCCAAGTAACCGTAAAACCCCTGTTCATGAGCTTGGGTTGAACCTTTGGAGGGACATCATTATACACTCCCCTCAAATTGAGACGAGGCTTTTAAACACACTTCTTGAACTTATACTCCGAGAAAGAACCACAGAAGTTATAAACCGGGGTTTGATGAGAAGCATCATTAAGATGTTAATGGATCTGGGACCTTCAGTATACCAGGAACAATTTGAGAAGCCATTTCTTGAATTATCAGCTGAATTCTACAGGTGTGAGTCTCAAAAGTTTATTGAGTGCTGTGACTGTGGGCACTACCTAGAGAAAGCTGAGAAACGTCTAAACGAAGAAATTGAGCGGGTATCCAATTACCTGGATACAAAGAGTGAAATCAGGATAACTAATGTTGTGGAAAGGGAGATGATTGCAAACCACATGCTTAGATTAGTCAATATGGAGAATTCAGGCTTAGTGAGCATGCTTCTTGATGATAAGTATGAAGACTTGGGAAGAATGTACAGTTTATTCCGCCGGGTTCCCGATGGCCTCTCAACAATAAGGGATGTGATGACTTCTCACCTTAGAGAAACCGGAAAAGAGCTTGTTACTGATCCAGAAAAGGTGAAAGACCCTGTGGAGTTTGTTCAGTGCTTGTTGAATGAAAAAGATAAATATGATAAAATAATAAATTTGGCATTTAGCAATGACAAGACATTTCAAAATGCTTTAAATTCATCATTTGAGTTCTTCATTAATCTGAATACTCGCTCTCCTGAGTTTATATCATTGTTTGTTGATGATAAATTGCGGAAAGGTCTGAAGGGAGTCAGTGAGGAGGATGTTGAGATTGGTCTTGACAAAGTTATGATGCTCTTCCGTTATTTACAGGAGAAAGATGTTTTTGAAAAATACTATAAGCAACACTTGGCTAAACGACTGTTGTCGGGGAAAACCATATCTGATGATGCCGAGAGAAGTCTGATTGTAAAGCTCAAGACAGAATGTGGATACCAGTTCACATCAAAATTAGAAGGAATGTTCACAGACATGAAAACTTCCCAAGATACAATGCAGGGGTTCTATACTGCCCATGGCACTGAACTGGGAGACGGCCCTACATTAACTGTCCAGGTTCTGACTACAGGGTCATGGCCTACCCAGCCTAGTGTCACTTGCAACCTGCCAGCTGAAGTGTCTGCTCTGTGCGAGAAGTTCCGCTCTTATTATCTAGGAACACACACAGGCCGAAGATTGACGTGGCAAACAAACATGGGCACGGCTGACTTAAAAGCAACGTTCGGGAAGGGGCAGAAGCATGAGCTAAATGTATCTACTTGTCAGATGTGTGTCCTCATGTTGTTTAACAATGCTGATCGGTATAGCTATAAAGAGATTGAACAGGCTACTGAGATCCCCTCAGCAGATTTGAAGAGGTGCTTGCAGTCCTTGGCTTGTGTCAAGGGAAAGAATGTACTCCGAAAAGATCCCATGAGCAAGGATATAAATGAGGAAGATTTATTTTTTGTAAATGACAACTTCACTAGCAAGCTCTACAAGATAAAAATAGGAACTGTAGTTGCACAAAAGGAGTTGGAACCTGAAAAACAAGAAACAAGGCAGAGAGTGGAAGAGGACAGAAAACCTCAGATCGAAGCTGCAATAGTAAGAATCATGAAATCAAGGAGAGTGCTGGATCATAACAATATTATTACTGAGGTCACAAAGCAACTGCAGTCCAGATTCCTTGCGAACCCAGGAGAGATCAAGAAACGAATCGAGTCTTTGATTGAGCGCGAGTTTTTGGAGAGAGATGGCACAGACAGACACTTATACCAATATCTTGCTTGATGATAGAACTCAGGGTATACCTAATTTTTCTGCATGTTATATTTTAACTTTACCTTGTTTTTATAGTGGGAGTATTGTTCTTTGGATCTTAGCAATTTCCAAAGGGTGAGGTTTATACATTGCGACCCCTAATACTTTCCCATTGCTGCCTCTACCTAAGAGTTTCTGCCAAAATCAGAAAAATAATATCTTTAGCGCCTTAGCTGCATGTCGGAAAAATTATAGATTAGATATGTTTCTATTCCCATAATTAATTAATTACAGTATGCTTGGTTAATTACAATATGCTGCATTATGCTTTTAGCTTTTACTACCAAGATTCTTTTTATATTGTAACAAACATATACTAATATGCATGGCCTCTGAGTATATTTTAACCAAATCGCATTGCATTTAACAGTTTGATAATATTCAAAATCGTAATAAATCGTACCTGGTAACGCTTTTAACTTTTACTACCACTATTATTTTCTATGTTGTAGCAAACATATAATATGCATGGCCTCTTATTATAAAATTGTCACATTTAATGTTGTTGTATTACAGTATTTTTCAAGTACCTTTGTATCGTAAACAGTACTATCAAACTTAAACTTTAGATATTAGAGAATACTTACATTTTAGTAAGGAAATATGAAAATATTTATTGCAATTAGCTTGTATTATCGCAAAAAATTAAAATAGAAAGATAGAAATTTTCGGTTTTTTGAAGAATCTTTTAAAAAATGAAAATTGGATATTTAGTTTAATATATCACCTTCTTTTATTGTGAATCATCAATATAGAATTACAAATACCAGGTATAATGATATGCCATAATTTATTTATCGACATTATATTATTATAATTGAATTTAAGATTTTTTTTTAAAAAAATAAAATCCTTTTTCTCTCTTTTAACTAGGGCTGTTAAACGAACCGAACCGAGCCGAACTTTGACCGAACCGAGCCGAGCTTTGACCTAAACGAACCGAGCCGAGCTTTGACCATAACGAACCGAGCTGAATTCTTAACGAACCGAGCCGAGTTTTGACTGAACCGAGCCGAACTCGAGTTGTTCACGAACAACCTCGGGCCGAGCCGAGCTAGAGCCGAGCTCGAGCTGTTCGCGAACAATTATATTATATATTTTTAAATTAATTCATAATTTATAAGTCAAAAAAATAATAATAAATGAGAAATCATTTAGTTTGAACTGCCGAGTTAAATTATTAAATTTATTTTTTAATATTGTAATAAAATATTAACAACCAATTACCAAGTTATTTAATTATAAATATAAAAAACAAGATTTGATACAACCGTACGAATTGTTGTTTCTATTTTTTAAAAAATATTTCTCGACGATCCAACCGTACAGATGTCAAGATATATCTAATTTATTAATATTCCCAACATTTCAAAAAATAAAAAATTAATTTGGTTGGAGATCTTTGTAGATCATTATTATTATCACTAGTACTAGTAACTAGTATTTTGTCACGGATTGTTGTTTCTATTTTTTAAAAATATTTCTCGACGATCCAACCGTACCGATGTTAAGATATATCTAATTTATTGATATTCCTAAAATTTCAAAAAATAAAAAATTAATTTGGTTGGACATTTTAGTAGATCATTATTATTATCACTAGTACTAGTAACTAGTGTTTTTTCACAGATTGTTGTTTCTATTTTTTAAAAAATACTTCTCGACGATCCAACCGTACGGATGTCAAGATATATCTAATTTATTGATATTCCCAAATTTTCCAAAAATAAAAAATTAATTTGGTTGGAAATCTTAGTAGATTATTACTATCATCACTAGTACTAGTAACTAGTGTTTTGTCACGAATTGTTGTTTTTATTTTTTAAAAAATATTTTTCGACGATCCAACCGTACAGATGTCAAGATATATATAATTTTTTGGTATTCCCAAATTTTCAAAAAAAAAAAAAAATTTGGTTGGAGATCTCAGTAGATCACTACTATTCAGACTAGTACAAGTAACTAGTGTTTTGTCACGGATTGTTGTTTCTATTTTCTAAAAAATATTTCTTGATGATCCAACTGTACGGATGTCAAGATATATCTAATTTAGTTATATTCCCGAATTTTTTAAAAATAAAAATTCATTTAGAAGCAATTTATTAATTTATTTCATATATTTAAATTAATTTAGAAATTCTCCAAAATTATTTATTATCAATTTACAATTTGTATTTATATACCATTTCCTTTTTTTCTCATGTCATATTTGTATTATTTTGTGTCAACACAAAATATAAAGCATGTGGTGATAAAAATTAATAAATCTATATTATTAAAATATCATATCTGTAAAGTAAAAACATGAAAACACTCTTATAAACAAAAAAAATCAAATACATCAACTAAATTTAAAATTATCAACACAACTTTTTAATCAAACTTTTTTAAAAAAATAATTATTTTTTACTCCACTGTTGTGTGCAAAGAAAAAGAGTGAAGTTCAAAAGTCAAAACAATCCTCTATCCAACTTCTGTGCAAATGCAGCTGCATTATAACCGTCGTATTATTAAATTAAATTAATGGAAATCCATAAATTTAATATTAAACATTATTTTATATTTTGTTATCTAAAAATATTATCAAAAATTTAATATTTAAATTACGTCTACAACATATTAAAATAAATTTTAATATTATTAGTTTTAAATATACATATAAAATATATTATTATATTTTATTTATCTATTTAAAATTTTATAATATTCATATATGTTAATCAATGTTCATCCCAAAATTTTATATATTAATTATATAATATTTTCAAAGTTTATTGAACACAAAAAGTTAAGAACTTGTCACAAAAATTTGTGAAATTCATGAAGAAAAAATATATTCAATTGAAAGCATTATTTAATTTCATTTAAAAAACAAGTTAATAAATCTATTATTATTATTATTTTTGTTTTTTGGGCTTTGAAAAACTCTCTAGTCTCTAATCTCCAGTCTCTAGTAGCTCGGCTTTCCACCTTTCCCAATTCACACCTGACGATTTTAGCGCCAAATTCTGATAATTCCCGCGAAATATCATTATGAGCATCCCGCGTAAATCCATTTATTTCCCCAAATTCATCTGTTTTTAAACACATTTACACACTGTGCATCTCCTCCCCCCTTTTCTCATTCACCCAATATACATACACACATATATACATCGCATCTGTGACCTAGATCTCCAGCGGCGGCGATGGTTAATTCACCGAGAATGACAGCTAGACGAAGAACCCAAGCTCCAGTTCCAGGTACTTCTTCCAAGAAATCAAAAGTGAAACTGTCCGATTACGATAAATATTTAAGAAAAATTATATTCTGATAAAGAATAATTTTCTGAATATTTGTGAATTTTCTGGGAATTTTTATATTATTTTCGAGCTTTAACGAGCCGAGCCGAACGAGCCGAACTCGAGCCGAACTCGAGCCGAGCTCGAGTCGAACACTCCAAAGCTCGGCTCGAGCTCGTTAAGCTTAACGAACAAAAATCATGTTCGAGCTCGAGCTCGAGCTCGAGCCCTTAACGAACCGAGCCGAATCGAGCCCTTAACGAGCCGAGCTCGAGCTGTTCGTTAAAAGCTCTGTTCGTTTAACAGCCCTACTTTTAACTACATTTCAGAAGTGTACGAAACGCGTATATTTTGGCTTAAAATTTAAAAAACAAAAAAACCGACCACAGTGGGAGTCGAACCCACGACCTTCTGATCCGAAGTCAGACGCGCTAATCCACTGCGCTATGCGGTCAGATTGTAGTTTTTTTGTAAATATTTATAATGTCTTTACAAAATATACACTGTCAGCCTTCTTGATAGAGGAAGAAGAATGGCGACGGAGCTTGAAGAATTATTCGACTTCCTTTCTTCTCCTTCTCCACCTGTAAGTATCACTCTCTCTATATAATCAGTTAAATAAATGTATGTATGTATATGCACACATTGTTTTGTATTTGGGTTTTTCTTTAAAAGGCCTAATTTTTTTTGCAGTACAAGAACTTGTTAATTCAGTTTGTTCTATTAAATATGTGTTTATCTTGTTAATTTGGCAATAATTAAATTTGGGTTTTGTGTAATTAGCTGAAAAATTGAATCTTTTCTTTTTGTTAGTGTGTATGCTTGGACCTTGTTAGCCTGTTAGGGTTGTTCTTTGATTTGCTTGGATTGAACACATTGATTCGGTAAAGAAGGCTGCTGTTGATATAGTTCAGGGACTTACTGGCTCTGAAGATGGTTTGCAAGCGCTTGGCTCGTATTCGGACACTGTACTTCCTCCATTGTCTCGCCTTTTAGGTGAAAAGAAGGTGATTATATATCTTTTATATGATAAAGATTTAAGTAGTGGGAAAGAGTTTGAAAAATGCTAGTCTCATCAGTCCATGTAAAGAGTCCTATGTCAGAAACCAATAAACGAAAGTTGTCATATTTATGGGACAGAATGGACTATATCTGTGGTAGGATATAAGTATCCATTTTATGTGTACCCTTAGTTTTATACTTGCTATACAATTGCTGAAAACTACTGTAGCGGATTGAAAGTTAAATTTAGTGTATGCACAATGCGTGCTCGAAGTTGATTATAGTTTAGTAGTATGTGTTAAAACCTTATACTTCTCAATGAAAAAGTATCAAAACTAATTCGCTGTTGCTAATGGTTCCATGAACTTCAGGAGAATTCAGAACCAGCAGCGGAAGCACTCATTAATCTTTCACAAAACTCAGATGCAACTGAAAAGATGGTCCACACGGGTATGATTAGAATAGCCATGGAAATTCTATACAAGAAAGATTCTGAAATAACAAAATTGTTGGTCATGCTCCTTGTTAATCTTACACGTTTAGACATTGGCATTGATGCATCGCTACAGGTACGTTCTAATGATTATTCATCTCAACTGCTAAATTGAAGAAATATATAACACACTTTAGTAATTTTTGTTGTTATAGTCCTTGCTTTTTGCACTACTTGGAATGAATTTTGACTATCAGATGCCATGCATCAGTACATATATTTATTAGTAAAAAATTATCATACTTTATTGCATCGATTCAGTAATTTTCTTTTGGACATGTATGGAACTGTTACTAATATATGTGCATGTCTGCTAGTCTGGAGATGACAAGATGCACGGCTTGTATGTCATGAAACTTGTGAGATCATTTTGTACATCGACTAATGACATAAAGGGTGAGTGTTTATAATCTTCCGTCGGATAATGTCTACTAGATCATGTTTTTTTATAGCATCTAATCATCTATGCTTTCTTGTTATATTTCTTTTTAGTGTAGATTACTTTTGATGACACGGAGAAATTGCCCACATAAATAATTTTAAAATGCAAATATTTGAGCGTAAACATAGAATTTCTGATTTTAATTGGAGACTCTCATATTCTGTTCCTTTAGATGAAGTCCTGAGACCTTCAATATTCCCCCTTTCGTTGTTTCCTTTTTCCTGTAAATTTGTTTAACTCTTCTTTTATATGATATGTCTCTTTACCGCTAAAAACAATTACCCTACTCATTTTTCCCTTTGGCGATGTATATCTAACACATAGTGATTAATTTCAGGATTAATTTTTCATTGGCTACTTTTCACTACATAACAGACTTTACAGCATGTTTCAAGCTATATTTTAACTATATTAAAATTTTACATCTACACTACATATCAACCGGTCCTTTACTTACCTTTTCTAATTCATTTAACTCAGGTGATGTTTTTGAACATGCTGGTTCTATACTGGTAAATATTTCTAAAAATAAAGCTGGGAGTAATCTTATATTGCACCCTAAGAGAGGGCTCCTAAAACAAATTATTAGGCAATTTGATTCTACTAGTCCACTGCGTAAAAAGGTGGTATGTATGTTTTGTAGTTAAAAGACCAGTTATTCTATAATCCAAGTTTTCAAATGTCAAAGTTTTCTGTTGTGATTTCTGTACAATAAATTTGGAGTGAGACATTTTTGCCTAAATAAAACTATCATATTTTTTGCCTTTATCTAGCACTATTGTTGCCTTGGATGAATAATAAAATAAATTCTGACAGCACATGCTTTGTTAATTTGATCTCAAGTATTTGGAAATATATTAGTATGACAATACATGATTCAAATATCTTGGGTGTTATAAACATCATTAAACTTAAAAGTCTAACGTGTACTTTTGGATTCTCTTACTTGTAGGTGTCGGGAACTATTCGCAATTGCTGCTTTGAAGCTGAGAGTCAGTTGCAGAATTTACTTTTGGTATCTGAATTTTTATGGCCAACTCTACTTCTGCCAGTTGCTGAAGGTACACTTCTATTGCTCGATAACAGAACATTTACAAACCAATTCCAACTAGATATAGCCATATCTTGAGCCCAACCGTTACCTATTCTTAAATGGAAATAAATCACATCTTGTTCTCAAGAGATTCCTTTTTGTATTTTCGCAATTTAAAATATTCTCTTTGTGAGAACACAAGATTCGCTGATCTGATGATGGTATGGTAACAGGTTTACAGTGAACAAGACACATCTAAAATGCCTCCTGAACTTGGGAGCACACTTCTTATCGAGCGTGAACCAGTTGATGACCCTGAAATTCGTGTTCAAACACTTGAAGCTATATATCTGATTGCGTTACAGGTAGTTTAAGGATGTACGCCTTGTTTCCTATTTTTATTGGCGTTACATAGTGTTTCCTATTAAACGAGCCAGTTTTAAGTTTTATCTTTTTCTAGCTAAGTTATTATATGCAAGACTTGTTGATTTTTTTTTCTAAATTTATTCTTTCGTGCTGCATTTTAAATTTGAAGCAACTTTTTTTTTTTTTTGTCTTGGCGAGTTCTTTGAGAATATAGATGCATACAAAACATATCTAACTAGAGACGCACAGGGGTTCGTTGCTGATGCATTAACTCCTTGTATCTAAAATTTCATACTTTTTCAGGAGGGAGGCCGAAGGGCTTTATGGTCAGTTAATGGACCTCGGATACTGCAAGTTGGGTATGAAGATGAGGAAAATCCGAAAGTAATGGAAGCATATGAGCGAGTTGGTTCTTTGGTAATGTTATACATCCTGTATACTGATTTGTTTTGTAGTTTTGATTTACCTTTCATCAAACCAACTGCTGAATATATATAAACTTCTTGTTGGTATAACAGCTGGTTGAGGGCAGCGACATTGAGGATACAACCACGAAAGCATCATAGGACTAAATTGTTTGTGTGTGTTATATGTTTTTGCAACTCCTTCACTGAGAACTGATTGTAGATTCTCCAAGTTCTTGCTGCCTACTTTGAATATTATCCTGCACAATGTGAGGAGAATGGAACTTGTAGTTGTGCTAGTTCAGTGTTCAACCATACGGTGTGCAAAAACTAATCATATGAGCATAATAGTAATAGGGAACTGGACTTGGACAATACTTAGATTCATTCTGCGAAGATAATCCTATTGGAGTTTTTTTTTTCTTTTTTTTAGTTACGGTATGATTATGAAATTGAACTGTATTGTAGATCAGAACTATTATATTGATTCACAATGTTCCGATTCTGGAGCTAATATTGATGGTGGTACAACTTGGGCTTGTATCATGTAGTTCAGTTTGCTGTTTATGTGTCTGCACTTCTGCAGCAACTTTAAAGAGTTCAACGTTTTAATAAGTAGCCGAGGGCCTTGTGCATGCTAACAACAGTTGCACTCCATGTTATTCATTTTATTTTTATTTTTTCGATAGCAGTCCATGTTAGTTTTATTAATATGATCGTATATGGGGTCAGTTTATATTTTTATTTATATTTCGAATTTGGCTCCTATTGTTTTTTAGTATTTAATAAATAATTTAAAAATACCATCCGTAATTAATATATATAGTTGAATCAGACATAACAAATTTATTAACTTAATTTTTGTCCGAACAAAAAAATCCGCGATCATTGTCTGGTTTGAAATATCACAATTTTAAAATTCGTTTTACAAATAAATTAAATTTGAATATGACAAAACTCGTTTATATTTGTGCCATGACTGATAATAAATTGTCAAAATAATTATAATACACAATAAAATTATTTAAACCCTGATTTAAAAAAAGAAATTGACCTGTGGAACAAAATTAAAATTAAGAGGTAGCAAAGTATTGTTGGCGCCAAGCAATGATGGCAGGTGAAGGCGCGAAATGAAAATCAAACCCCCCAAATATTGCAATGGGGGTGGTTCCCGCCATTGATTCTCAAGCTCTGTATGTATATATATATAGACACACACACACACACACATCATAACAAGCCTACGACAGCAATGGATCTATCAGACTTAGCCAACAAATTAGGGTTTTCTCCTTCCGATTCCAAGCGATTAGCTCGAAAAGCGGCTGAGCTCCGTCGCCTCGCCGACATCCAATTCAATTCCTCCGTCATCGGCGTTGTATGTATTATTAATTTATTATCCTCCATTTTCAATCTCCTTTTTCGTTTCTAATTTAATTGATTTTTTTAATATTTTTATTCCAGGGCGAAACTTGTAAAGCTATTATCTGCTTAGAAATCGCGGCGACTAGGTATTCATTTTATTCACTTTCAATCCAGTTTTTGTTATAAATGTATGTGTTGTGGACTTAAAATGTGTAATTGTGTCGATTGTAGTGCGCAAGTCATTTTCGATAGAAAGACTGCTATTAAGTTGAGTGGAATGTCTGAAAGGGCTTATAATCGATCGCTTATTGCTATGCAGAATGGTCTCGGTGTCAAGTTAGTTTTCTGTTCGTTTATAGTTTTGATTGTTTTGTCTTGTAGTTTTATGAACACGATATTATTAAGTTGTTGTAACTGTTTGATTGAATGTGTGTTTGTGTTATAGGAACAAACTTGATATTAGAGAGCTAGGGATTCAATTTGGTTGCATCAGGCTCATTCCGCTTGTTCAGAAGGCTTTATCTCAGTATGTTTCGGATTTTATTTTCCCTAATATAATATAAACATTATTGAACGGTTATGTTAATCGCCTTGTGGTAGTATAAAGGTTATTGTATGATAATGGTTGTAATAATATATAATGCTGATAAAATGTTTTAATGTTGTTTGGTAGGTATAGAGATAGGTTCCTTGCAGCATTACCAGCTTCACGTAGGGCAAGTGCTGACTGCACACGCCCCGTGTTTACTGCAGCAGCATTCTATTTGTGTGCCAAAAAACAAAAGGTATGCTAATTGATGTTATCGTCAGTGACGGGGTTGTGATTACTTAAATGGATTGTTAATATATTGAATGAGTTTTCTCTCTGTTGTTTAACAGCTCAAGGTTGACAAAGTTAAGTTAATTGAACTTTGTGGAACCTCCGAGGATGAATTTAATAGTGTAAGCAACACCTCTCTCTATATTTTATGCTTCACTTAGCATAATTAGCTTTGTGACTACAGCTTAAAGCCTTACTTGTGCAATTTCATTGAAACTATTTTCCAGGTGTCTACCTCCATGAAGGATCTCTGCTTTGATCATTTTGGAATTACGAAGGACAAATCAGATCCAAAAAAGGTGAAAGGGAACCGAGGTAATTATGTTGCATTTTGTATTTGTCATTCCACTTTTTGGAAGGTTAATTTATTTGCATTAACTTGGCAGCAAATTCGGTATCTTAAAACTACTCATTTGTGCAGATCTTCTTGATCAATTACCTGAGAAAAGGAAAATTGAGGATGGGGGTTATTTATCTGACGATGAAGATGAGGTAATTACAATGCACTTACATATATAGTTCTGTGTATGGAATATAGGAAAAAAGAAGAAAGCAACTTATGTGCATGGTGCTAGCATTATAATTGTTTATGATTACCAAGTAATCCTAATAATATTGCTGTTTGTTTTGCTTGATTACATCAATTTGATTTATTTTAACAATATGAATTACGCTGGCTAGTGAAGCCTCTAGAAATCCTCACTCTTGAAATTTTTTACCCAGACAATCTATTTTAGAAGAACATGAAACTTCAATTTGTCATGTAATAACTTGGGATAGGTGGTTTATCATTTATAAAATCATTTACCATGCTGACTGCAAAGAGGATATAATAGTTATGCGTGTGCCTTTGTACCAATGGTTAAAATACCTTTTCAACATATTATGGCTACCAATACTGTTTTGCTTCCATTGTGTCTCTGCGAATTAAATGTATTCCAATTCGAATGTCCTCTCCGTTCATCTGCTTACTCTTGTTCTCAATGTCAATTACCGGTGGCATTATTTGCCTACCTGCAAAAACCATGTTGCCTTCTGAAAGCATAATAACTTGGAAGCATTTCAATATGGAGACATCAAAAGTTAATTGCAGTCAAATCATCATATTTCAATATGTTACCTGCAGAAACCATCATATTTTAGCAAGCTGTTATATCAAGAGTAAATTGCAGTCAAATTTTGGTAGATTTCAACATTATTATTTTTAAAATTTTAACAAATGTTGCCAATTAAAATCAGTAGCTTATAAAAACATATTGATCCCAGTGTCCTACTTTTAAGCTAGTTCTCGCTTGTTTTGCATAGTAACCATGTGAGTAATAAATTATAAAACCCGAGTTTCTTTTACCGTTAAAGTAAAGTCCTTCTGAGTTTGCTAGTGATTCTGATCTTGTGTTTTATGCAGCCTTCATTATACAAAAAGCGTAAGCGAATGGATGAGCATGCTTACAAAGAATGGAAATCAACAGTTATGGAATCGAACAACAAGAACAAGGAAACAGGTAATGAGTGTCTTCCTCCTACATATATCTTCTGTAACTCCTAACTCATAAGACTAATACAAGTTACTAATGAGGTAATTTGATTTCTCCAGTTTCTGCTAAGCGAACCAAGCAAGCACTACTCAATTTTCCGAAGTTGGTTACTGAAACTGTGGGGGCTGTGTGAAAGGCGTTCATTTTACTAACCATATTTTGATACTTGCTGAAAAAGATTGTGACAAGAAAATGATAAGGGGGTGGGAGTCTGGCGCTATTCATAAATTATGACTGCTATATCAGGAAATTTGTAAACGGATTTTTTGAAGGAATTATCTAAATCTTCATTTAAAAGTATAACTGAATGGTCTTTAGTGCACTTAAGAAATTGATCTGTGGCCATTAGTTGCTGTACAGAATGAAATTTTATGTATATGTTTTTGTGCTTTATATATGTTGTGGATCATACAACATGAGAAGATTCTCTGTGCCGTTTTATTTATTTCTTGCTTTAATTTTTTCCAACTTTTAATATACTATTTTCTTTCTAGTAATAGGTTAATAGCTGTTTTTGTTGTCAAAGAAAACTTTGACCGCCTGTTCTTTTTTTTTTTTTTTTTTTCGCGAAATGCCCGCCTGTTCTTAGTTGTCCATGTTTTCTTTTTTGACATATTACACACTCAGATTAGCAAAAAAAAAGAAGAAGTTAAATGCCTCAACATTATTCACAATTTTGTCATGATTCTTGTTAATAATGCACGAGATGTTTCTAATATAATATGTCTCGAAATCATGTATTTTAAACTATAAATTTCAAATATTATATTTGGAATTTATGAATAATTTGAATTAAAAATTTAGTAAATTAAAAAAAATTTCAAATTTAGACTAAGGTTTGAAATGAAATTTATACAAAATTTATAATTTATCGGTAGAAATGTATATTGTAATAAGTTCTAAATAATTAATCTAACCAACGATCTGTATAGTCTGTATATCGATAAGATCAAATTTTAATAAATTTAATAATATAATTTGTTTAAAATTTTGACTAATATTATTTTTCACTTAAAAAACGGCCAGATATATTCCAGCTAAAGTAGCCAACTTTTCTAATTGTCCACATGTCAGCTCTGTTTTATAGGCGATGTTTCGAATAACTTATAAATTAGAAATTACATACAATTTCTAATTAGCCAGCTCAGATTTACTGTACACGTCGCAAACATAATCAATTCACTAAAAACAACTACGTACACTTGTATTTTAAGCTAAAACAGAGTAGATTCTTGTAACTCAGTCCTTTTCCATTCACAGACTTTAAATCTTGAAACCACCATCCAAACCCTAGAAATTTGTCTCTCCTTGTTGACAATTCATCAACAACCCACATTTTAAATTTATCAAATTTGGGGCATTTTAATCAGTGTTATACTTCACTTCCAGAATTCATGATCCCCTGTTTCTTGAAGATTTAATAATTGGTTTCATTTAATTTGATCCAAAGAGATGGAATTTAGGGTTTCAGATGAGTTATTAGGTGTTGTAATGCCAGTAATTGTGTATTGGCTTTATTCAGGAATGTATATAACATTCGGATGTATGGATAGATACAGATTACATTCAAGAAAAGATGAACAAGAGAAGAATTTGGTATCAAAGAAGGTAGTTGTTAAAGGTGTTCTTCTCCAACAGGCTGTTCAGGCTATTGTGGCCATCATCTTATTTAAAGTAAGTAGCTTTGTTTCTTTCTTTTTCCCCCCCTTTTATCACCAACATTGTGTAATATTATGTTTTCAAGTAAAAGGGTCTTCCAGATTTTGATCTGGGTCATCATGGATTTGTGTTTTCTTAAGTGTGTTATTATCAAAATCCCAACTTTCGTACAGATATATGTATCGGTGCTTATAATTTTGTGAAAAATGTAATCAGACCCCACTTTGCACATAAGCAAACCATACAGATTTTGTATTGGCTTGAATGCTTGATGTTTGTAGAAGGGAGATCAACTTTGTAGTTAGATCGGTTGTGTTTTGTTTTGCAGAACATAATATATATTGAAACAATTGCAGTTAAATACTATGGTTATCATTCCAATTTGACAAAAAAAAATGGTATGTGCATTATATGGGAGATGATATTTATTACTTCTGTAAATATGTATGTATGTACCACCTCTTGTTCCGACCATCTAAATAATTCTTGCATCTTTCATGTCTTTCAAACATAATTTGTTCACTTTGCAAGTGGTAGCTGATAGGTTGTACATCAGCATCCAAAACCTTACTACCCTTACAAATCTGCTTTGATTTGATAATAAATGGTTTCCTTTGTTTGTTTAGTTGACTTTATTATCTACCGGCTTAAATTAATTTAAACACTGCGTTTTCAAGAATATACAACTAAAATCCCTTTTAATATATTTAATAAATTTAACTCTATGTTTTTAACTATATACAATTGAAACATTTTTTTAAAATAATTAGTAAATTTAACTCTATGTTTTTAACTATTTACAATTAAAACCTTTTTTAAAACATTTAGTAAATTTAACCTTGACTTTTTAATTTCGGAATAAAACAATACTTATGACCAAATTTTGAATAAATATTCATCAAATGCATTATTTTCAATTTTTTTTGTATAAATATTATCTAAGCATAATAGATACATGCAATTATTAGGGTTTTTTCTTATAAAATAGATATTTAGATGTTTTTTCTATATTAATATGTTTATATATATAATATATTATATATGTCCAATAAAATTTTAATATGTGTTTATATTATTCTCTCTTGCCATCACATTTCCCGCTCAATATATTCATAAATATGTTCATCACCGAATTTAATTTATTTTCAAAAATACTCTTCTATAATTGCCATAAATTGAACCAGATTTGGGTAAGATTTATTTTATTTCAAAACTAAAAAATCAAGGTTAAATTTATTAAATGTTTTTAAAAAAGGTTTTAATTGTAAATAGTTAAGAACATAAAGTTAAATTTACTAATTATTTTAAAAAAAGTTTCAATTGTATATAGTTCAAAAATGCATGGTTAAATTTACTAAATATATTAAAAGAGAGTTTTAATTGTATATTGTTAATAACACAGGGTTTAAATTGTATTTAAGCCTTATCCATGTGATCTTCAAGTCCTGGCATATAAGAATGCTGTATATCCTTATTATTACATTAAAAATACTCCCAAGATAAAGGATAAAGTGAAAAAAGAGTCTGTGTACTGATCTGTCTGTGATACTCTTTGCTTTCAGGTAACTGGGGATGCTCCTGATGCTGTCACGGAGAAGCAGTCCTCCCCCATTGTTCTTGCCAGACAGTTCTTTACTGCAATGGTGGTCCTTGATACCTGGCAATATTTTATGCATAGATACATGCACCACAATAAATTCTTGTACAAACACGTACATTCTCAACATCACCGTCTAGTTGTCCCTTATGCATTTGGAGCTTTATACAATCATCCATTGGAGGGGCTTATCCTAGATACAATTGGCAGAGCTTTATCTTTTCTCTTTTCGGGCATGTCCCCTCGAGCTTCCATTTTCTTCTTTTCCTTTGCTACCATTAAAACAGTCGAACCCTTTCCATGTTCTCTTTAAAAATAACTCTGCCTATCATGATGTCCACCACCAGCTTTATGGCACCAAATATAACTTTTCACAACCATTTTTTGTAACATGGGATAAAATTCTTCGCACTTACCTGCCTTTCTCACTTCAGAAGGGACCAGATGGTGGCTTTGAAGTA
Organism: Oenanthe sinensis; assembly: GCA_028671895.1. Taxonomy (NCBI): domain Eukaryota; kingdom Viridiplantae; phylum Streptophyta; class Magnoliopsida; order Apiales; family Apiaceae; genus Oenanthe; species Oenanthe sinensis. The sequence continues at coordinate 35,482,242 of CM053812.1, read as the reverse complement.
AGACCCGCAAAAGCATGCAAGGAGATTTAAACCATTTGACCATGGCTGTATCTGGATTTTGGATATCAGTGAAATTTGGAAATTCTCAGTTTGCCTGTTTTACTTGTAAATGGCTAGATCACTGTTACATTTGTTGCTTTTGCGTGGTCTCATCAAATATTTACAATATCTAAACTTTGGTTGATGGCTATGCTCGTACATAGAAGTTTATGGTTTGGAACTTCAAACAAGTTTTTCAGATTATACATCTATATTGCATAGTTCCATTATTCGTTTGGAAGCATTCTTTTTGACAGCCAGAGAGTGCTGAGGTAATTCTCAAAGCCTTAATTTTAATTGTAAAAGAAGTTCCTTTTGCGGACAAATAGAAACCACTGTACTTGACAAACATCTCCCATACTAAATTTTTAAGAACAAGTGCAAGTCATTTAGTTGCTGCTTAAACATACAACATATCCTGAACCCATCTCGTTAGTTGTTTCTACCAAAATTTTCTTCAGTTTGAAGGATAATGACTGCAGCTTCTGGTCTCAGAATCATATTTATTTCAATGTATTCTAAATATGCATTAGACCTGTTCATCCTTGCAGTGAGTAGCATGTCCAGAAAGAAGAATAACTTCTAAATATGCATTATCCCTGTTCCTCTTTGCAGTGAGCAGAATGTCCAGAAAGACGATTGTATCAAGACAGAAGACCTTATAGTGAAATAAAGTTGGGTTCCTAACAATCCGAAGGACCAGAGCATTCTGAGCAATTTGTTTCAACAAAGAAAATTAGGCTCTAACCTGAACAAGGATTTCTCATATTGGACAAGTATTAGTATGCTAATCACTAGGTTGGCAAGAATATTAGCAACTTGCTGTGTTTTATCCAGTAACTTGATGTGTTTTATTTTATATAACCGTAGGTGCATATGGTGTTTGGGAAGCAGCTCGTATTCAAAAGAAGACATGTTTTATAAATTTTAATCGAATTATTGCAAATTGTTTCGAGAGCAAACTTATTATTTGAGTATATTAACTAACTAATAATTGATGTATGTATGTTTGTAAAATGCTCCATCAAGGTATAATCTTAATATAAACACAAATTAAAAATCATGGAAGTCCGAATACAAGTATATATCATTGGATACACGGTTTGAAATTTACCTTTAAACATGCTAAACTAGATTATATAAACATTTTAGACAAGACAAGTCAATGAAACTAAAGTGATGAGTTTAAAATTATTGTAGAATGTAGACTAACCATAAATGAAGACTTTAACACAAGTTTTGCATGGGGAGTAATGTCAATGCAATGACACATGAAAAGAGATGGCATCGGCTTGGTAGTTTGGGTTTGAATCAAATGAGGAAAGTTATTACAACTACTACTCTGCACGAATGGGTTGCGAAAACCTAGGAAACACAAGGAACATATCATGGACAAGAGACCAGCTTTCACACACACACACACACACACACATTTATGCACGGGTGTTAGTGTCAAACGCTCCACAGTTTTGACCAATGTGGTATTAGTGCTGCCATAGTAATTCGTACTTTGTTTAATTGCTTGTTCTCACTTCTCATTAATCTAGATATGGCACAAGAAGTCTACAGGCCAGAATTAAGTAGGAGTAGTTCTCAAGTCTACAGTAGCCAAGTACTGTTTCCATGCGTGCTCGAATTCAAAAGAAATTGAGGATACATGCATGTTCTTGTTTTTCGAAAGAGTTACATTTTTTTAACTGGTAACTAGTACACAAGTCTTTCAATATTAATCGGGAAAGGTCGAAAAGAACACACAATAAAGATCAATGAAATTTCTTTTGCGTGACACTAATGTAGGTTAGTATTTGTTCTGGATGTTGTGATTTGTGAATACATCTAATTAGTTTTTCATAAAAAGAAAGTCAACTAATATTCGGAATAATTTGATCGCTTAAATGGAGGTCCTACACATTTTATAGTATATCTATTATCTATACTAGATTTTAATCGGTTCGATACACGGATATTTTACTTTATTAATTAAATTATTTATTTTAAAATTATTTATTTTTTATAATTTTAAAAAATTTTGATATATTATAATTATATTAGTTTTTTAACTTATTTAAATTATATATTTTTACACCAACCAAATTAAATATAAATAAGAAAATTATAGAATATTAAAAATAAATATGCATATGTATATGTTAATAATATGATAATATAATTATTAATTTGGATAAGTTTTTTATGTTATTAGATTTTCAGTAGTATAATATTAATTACAATTTATAAATAATTATATAACATATCTATACTATATTATTATAGTCGAAAGATTAAAAGTTTTGATGGGTCGGTCGGTACGTATTAGGCCACGGGCCTAAAAAATATACATTTAGATATAATTTTACTCATTGTAATACATGCCCTAACTATATATATCTATATTAACTAAAATTTTACTATTTATGCTCAATTATATACTTATTATAACACAGGTCCAAATTATAATATATTTATATTGAATAGAATAAATTTATATAAAATAAGAGATCATATAATATTAATATAAATTCTTAATATTATAAAATTTTATATTAAATATTAATAAAAAATCAATTTACTTAAATATTAGTTATCTTGTGCTTCACACGGGTTATAAGTTTGTATTATTTAAACCTTGCATCAATAAATAATAGATGTTACTATATTACTAATAAGATTTAAACTTTAAGTTAATATTAAAAAATAAAACGATACATAGCAATTACCGTCATAATAATTTTTACATCCCATTTTTTTATACTAATATATGACAGGTTTTTTATTGAGCCAAACATTTTTTCTTATATATAAATTGATTAAATTTAAAAAATGTATTAATATTTATTAATTTATGTTATTTTAATTTTATATACTTTATTTATCAAAAAACATGATTCAAAGTATGTGATAACATGTTTTTGATATAGTATTATATATAATATAATAATAAATAGAATGTGTATTTAATACCTTAGGCTAATGTTGAACTTTTAGTCGGAAAACTCAAATAATTATTTAAAAAAAACCTAATTTGTTCGATTCGATCCAAACCAATAAATTAATATAGTTTCTGAGTTCTCAATATAAAATTACCCTTATATCTTATATAAATATTATATATTTTTATACAAAAGATTTGGATAAAAAAACTTTAATCCTCCATTTCATAAAGAAAATTCACGGCCTCCATCCATATGCATATATAAAACCCTAATATTATATCTATTCTATTCTAATAATAATACATAATAATATGTGATATATGACATGACTCTATATAAACATAATATAAAAACTATTTTAATGTTTTAAATCAATTATAAAAAGGTTTTCTAAACAGAATAGACTTCTCCGATAAAAATTCGTAACTGCTGTTATGCCCATATTTTGCCTGAAGTTGGGCTTCGCCTGAAGTTGGGCTTCCCCGGAAGTTAGGCTTCGCCCTGGAGTGGGGCTTCTCCTGGAATCGGTCTCCTCCTAGTGTCGGGCTTCTCCTGGAATCGGCCTCCTCCAAGTGTCGGGCTTCTCTTGGAATCGGCCTCCTCTTAATGTCGGGCTTCTCCTAGAATCGGCCTCCCTAGTATGAAGATGAGGAAGAGGGAGATGACGACGACGACTCTCCCTAAAGAAGGCTCTCCCTAGTTAAGGAAGATGGAGATGGGGGCTCTCCCTGAAGAAGAGGGTGCGCCCTTGTATGAGGATAACAAAGAGGGAGATGACGACGATGACTCTCCCTGAAGAAGGCTCTCCCTAGTTAAGAAGAGGGAGATGTGGGCTCTCCTTGAAGAAGAGGACGCGCCCTGGTATGAAGATGAGGAAGAAGGAGATTACGACTCTCCCTGAATAAATTGGCTCACCTTGAGGAAGAGGGAGACGACGACTCTCCCTGATGTTGGCTCGCTCTAGTGAGGAAGAAGAGGACGAGAGCTCCCCCTGAAGAGGGCTTTCCCTGAGGAAGAGGGCGCGCCCTGATCTTGCACTGCAGACACTGTTTGGGTCATATCTCAAGTTCTACAAGTCAGAATTGGACGATCTTACAGTCCACGCGAAGCTTATGATATGCTCTTTAATTTAGGAATGATCCAACAAGGAGGCGCGCCTTGGTTCTTGATGGTAGAGGGCGCGCCCTCCTCCATCCGTTGCTGGAAAAGTCGGCATGTCTCCCTGCATTCACTTAGTTGTAATAATAATCGAAGGACATAGCTTCACATTCCTCGGGTTGCCCTCGTAGGGGAGTTATGGAGGCATATTTGGCCTTATCTTGGAAGATCCTTTCCCTGTACTCAGGCGGGTTGCCCTCGTCTGGGGGCTTAGGACGTGACCTACGATTTGTGGTGGATCTAGTGCTGGCCTCCAGTCAAGGTATCCTTGGAAATAGCTGTAGTGGACCGGTTAGAGCCCACGGTTTCCGGGTCAATGTCGGATCCATGAAGTCCTTGGACCTTATACTGGGCTTTGACCTATCCGAACAAGCCCGAATGTAGAGTCCTCTTCCAGGAAGGTTCTACTTGCCTTTTCTGCATTCGATTCGAAGAAGGAAACTCAGGTTTCCTAACGGGCCTCTGCTTTGCCAAGAACTACGTGGGCTTGATCCTCTATTTTGCCTATAAATAGAGGTACGTAGGCACATTGCTGGGGGTCGGGATTATTAGAGCTCACAGCCGCCAGAGAACACAAAGCTCTAGTTATTCTGAAACCTAGCAATCTCAGCCCCCAATCTCATACAAACCACCACGCTCCACCGCATCTCAGACTCGTCAGATCTTTTTCCGGCAAAGAACCTCGATCTTTGTTGATTACCAGATTTCTCCATCAACAAATTGGCGCTAGAAGGAGGGCTGTTTTCATCTAAGGAGAAAGGATGCCCCTACAGCAAAATCGGAATAACAGATCTGGTGGGAGATGATTTTGAACACGATTCAGAGATGGGAGTTATGGATACTCTGGGTATGAGAAGATGATGGATTCAAAGCAACAACACAACTATAATCAGGCAGTTATGGAATTCATGAGCCCCACACGCCTATCAGGTAAACCTTACTTTCTGATATTCTCTATTGTGAATTGGGTTTTACACAGGTAGGAAATTCTAGGGGGAGACACGTCCTCATCCCTCCAATTTATTAGGGAACACCCTCTTTCCCACACTAGCCTCTCCGGAAGACTGGTGCGATTTTGTTGTTTTGACGCCTTCCCCTCGTCAACTTGGTCTTCAAGGCGAGGGTCGACGCCTACTCCTCCTTAGTGAGTCGACGCCTTCCCCTCGTCAGCTTCGTCTCCAAGCGCGCCCTATGTCAAGGCGAGGGTCGACGCCTACTCCTCCTTCGTGAGTCGACGCCTTCCCCTCGTCAGCTTCGTCTCCAGGCGCGCCCTATGTCAAGGCGAGGGTCGACGCCTACTCCTCCTTCGTGAGTCGACGCCTTCCCCTCGTCAGCTTCGTCTCTAGGCGCGGCCTATGTCAAGGCGAGGGTCGAAGCCTACTCCTCCTTCGTGAGTCGACGCCTTCCCCTCGTCAGCTTTGTCTCCAAGACGAGGGTCGACGCCTACTCCTCCTTCGTGAGTCGACGCCTTCCCCTCGTCAGCTTTGTCTCCAAGACGAGGGTCGACGCCTACTCCTCCTTCGTGAGTCGACACCTTCCCCTCGTCAGCTTCGTCTCCAAGACGAGGGTCGACGCCTACTCCTCCTTCGTGAATCGACGTCTTCCCCTCGTCAGCTTCGTCTTCGGGCGACGCCGATAGTTCTGCTAATGAGGTACGTAATACTCAGGTAACTTCTAGAAACCTACAGATGATTTGTATAGTAGAATTGGTAGATATGTTATGCAGGGTAAGGACGCGTCCTCAAATGGAAAAAAGGCATCGGAGCATCAGCCTCCTCTACTCAGTCAGGGCGCGCCTCATCCCCCCTTGGCTAATCAGGGCACGCCTCAGCCCTCCGTCATCGTTCAAGGCATGCCTTAGCCATCCATAAACTCCTAAAGTCACACCAACATCAAACACCCAAACCGTGCTCATGCCCAGGGCGCGCCCTTACTCAACACAACTCTCAACATCTAAGGAGAAAAGATGTCACAACCACAAGATCAGTGGATGAATGGCAGGAGGGAGGAAGAAGCACAGTCACCTGGCCGGAATCATGGTCAGAACAACCAAAACTACCATGATTATGAGGAGTATGTTCCTGAGCATGTAACCAATCCTCCCAATGTTGGTCGGATCGTTGGAGGACCTCCCCCCATTATGATGACAAATTCAGAGATGATGGAGCAGTTGTTTTTGATTGAAGACACGACCAGGAGTCTCCATACGAATTTCAATGGATTTGATAAATGCCTTCGCACTATTGAACGTCGCTCCGGGAAAGAGCCAATGATTCAGGGAGGGAGGCGCCCTCATGGTGATGAAGGAAGAATGCTGGAAGGTGTTCGTGATGGTAGGTTCTATGGAGTCACCCCTAGAAGGCTGGAATTTGGGAGTTGTGCTACCAAGTACCGACCCCTCACCAATGTCAACAGCTTGTCTTCAAGGCCAACGAAGCTCTTCAAAGGAGAATCCACAGACATCACCTTCACAGAGGAGGACGCCAAGTGGGGTGCATCACCCACATAATAATGCCTTGGTGGTGACGAAGAAACTGAGGAACAAACCTTAGCCATAATTCATAAAAGGAATCGTGGAGGATGCCAGCGACGAAGAAACTGAATAGTAAGCCTTAGCCATAATTCATAGAAGGAATCGTGGAGGATATCAGCGATGAAGAAACTGAAGAGTAAGCCTTAGCCAGAAAAAGGAAGGGAAAATCGGTCATTCTTGAATCTCTTCCCATCATTGAACTGGAAGAAAAATTTCAACAATCTCCCGGGGAGAGAGAGGGCGCACCCTCTAATAGGAGGAAGGAAGAAGACGATTTTGACTTTGACCTGGATCCTTGAATGCCTCTTGTAGTGAAAAAGCAGGGCCAACAGAAGAAACTTGTGATATTCCTGACAAAATGTTTGAAGGTGGACACCCAGTTATGGAGCGCTTTAAGTTGGTAGTTTACCAGGTGAATGGGGGGTACCAAGCTCGGGGCCCCAAGATGATGTATTTGGAGTATGCTCACCGACTGATGCAAAAATTCAAGGAGGTGCTCCTGCAGCAGATGTCGAGGAAGAGTGATAGTAGTGTTGATGTCTTGACCAAATTAGGTTCTCAGAAGAATGCTCATATATTGCGGGGTGTTTCCATTGCAAGTTCAGGAGAAGCCTAGTGTTCTCAAGATAAAGGTAATACAGGTGGAGGAAGATGCTCAAGTCACGTGGACGACTCATATTCTAAAATATTTGAAGGAAGAAAATCTTCATATCTTGAAGGAAGATAGCATAAGGATAATTTGAAGGCAATCATAGGAAAAAGTAAACTGTTTTAGGAGGATGTTATGGACACACCAAAACTACAGGGCACACATTCTTTTGAAAAATGGAGGAGCATGGTGAATGAAGAAATTCTCTCATATTTTAATATTTCGAGAATTTGGGGGGTAGTTGTTATGCCCATATTTTGCCTGAAGTTGGGCTTCGCCTGAAGTTGGGCTTCGCCTGAAGTTGGGCTTCCCCGGAAGTTAGGCTTCGCCCTGGAGTGGGGCTTCTCCTGGAATCGGTCTCCTCCTAGTGTCGGGCTTCTCCTGGAATCGGCCTCCTCCAAGTGTCGGGCTTCTCTTGGAATCGGCCTCCTCCTAATGTCGGGCTTCTCCTAGAATCGGCCTCCCTAGTATGAAGATGAGGAAGAGGGAGATGACGATGACGACTCTCCCTAAAGAAGGCTCTCCCTAGTTAAGGAAGATGGAGATGAGGGCTCTCCCTGAAGAAGAGGGTGCGCCCTTGTATGAGGATAACAAAGAGGGAGATGACGACGATGACTCTCCCTGAAGAAGGCTCTCCCTAGTTAAGAAGAGGGAGATGTAGGCTCTCCTTGAAGAAGAGGACGCGCCCTGGTATGAAGATGAGGAAGAAGGAGATTACGACTCTCCCTGAATAAATTGGCTCACCTTGAGGAAGAGGGAGACGACGACTCTCCCTGATGTTGGCTCGCTCTAGTGAGGAAGAAGAGGACGAGAGATCCCCCTGAAGAGGGCTTTCCCTGAGGAAGAGGGCGCGCCCTGATCTTGCACTGCAGACACTGTTTGGGTCATATCTCAAGTTCCAGAAGTCAGAATTGGACGATCTTACAGTCCACGCGAAGCTTATGATATGCTCTTTAATTTAGGAATGATCCAACAAGGAGGCGCGCCTTGGTTCTTGATGGTAGAGGGCGCGCCCTCCTCCGTCCGTTGCTGGGAAAGTCGGCATGTCTCCCTGCATTCACTTAGTTGTAATAATAATCGAAGGACATAGCTCCACATTCCTCGGGTTGCCCTCGTAGGGGAGTTATGGAGGCATATTTGGCCTTATCTTGGAAGATCCTTTCCCTGTACTCAGGCGGGTTGCCCTCGTCTGGGGGCTTAGGACGTGACCTACGATTTGTGGTGGATCTAGTGCTGGCCTCCAGTCAAGGTATCCTTGGAAATAGCTGTAGTGGACCGGTTAGAGCCCACGATTTCCGGGTCAATGTCGGATCCATGAAGTCCTTGGACCTTATACTGGGCTTTGACATATCCGAACAAGCCCGAATGTAGAGTCCTCTTCCAGGAAGGTTCCACTTGCCTTTTCTGCATTCGATTCGAAGAAGGAAACTCAGGTTTCCTAACAGGCCTCTGCTTTGCCAAGAACTACGTGGGCTTGATCCTCTATTTTGCCTATAAATAGAGGTACGTAGGCACATTGCTGGGGGTCGGGATTATTAGAGCTCACAGCCGCCAGAGAACACAAAGCTCTAGTTATTCTGAAACCTAGCAATCTCAGCCCCCAATCTCATACAAACCACCACGCTCCACCGCATCTCAGACTCGTCAGATCTTTTTCCGGCAAAGAACCTCGATCTTTGTTGATTACCAGATTTCTCCATCAACAACTGCCTTTTTTCTCTAGATTATGGGCGGCTCCAGTTGGATTTTGGATGTTGGACCACCTCAGAATTAAAGATCATTTTGTAAGCTTTGCGTGGGCTTTAAAATCGCTTAATTCTGACTTCTGTAACTCAAAATATGACCCAAACAATGTCTGTCGTGTAATGAGTACAATAATTACGAATTTTCTTTTTAATGTAACTCCAAATTAGATATTTAAGTTCAAATTCATATACTACTAAGATATCTAATAAAGTTTGAGTTATAATATGAAGCATAGTAAGAAAAATTACGGTTGTTAGGAATCTTAATAATAATTTTAACTTATAAATAATTAGTACATAACATTATGTAGTTATTAAGAATCGATCTTTGACCTTTGATAATATTTGGATAAGATCACTCTGGCTCTTATTATATATAAGATATAATGTCTAGCTAGGTGGTTCTTAATTTGGACATGCACATGCATACATATCCTGCAAATTTACAATATTCATGAAGAAGGGCATCTTAATATACCATATTACACTTTTCCTGACAGGTCAGTGGAATAGAAGCTACTTGGAATGGAATGTGAATGATATTTTTGGATCTTAATCAGAAGCTAAACTCACTCATTTTGATCAGAAGCTAAACTCACTCATTTTTTAAAGAAATAAACTTGAAAGGTCAGTCAGTCCTCAGTTTATTACTACTAGTATTTTATACCATTGGAATTTGACAGTTGAATATAATTTTGAGCTTTTAACCTTGGAAGTTGGTTCAACTTCAAGTTTCCAAGTAACAATTCAAACCAATGTCTATAAACAAATGCTCTACTGTACATATATTTGGAAGTGTGCGTTGTCTTGACATGCAAGTGCATGAATATAAAATTTCCATGACTTTAATCAAATCATAATCCCCAAAAACAAGTACTTGTGGAGATTCCTCAATTTGGACTAAATAAATTACTCTTTGAAAGTAATATTGATTGAGATATGAGAGTCTCTGTTAAAAATTCTTTGACTTCTAAATTTGGGTATCTTGGCATCTGCAGTTATTTAAGAGGCCTATTAAGTTTTTTCTCTATATGCGAAACTACGCGATTTTCTCAGAAACAAGCTCCATTAAAGTCACCAGAAAAGGCGGCTGATCCTTAGGAGGCAGACCCTTTATTATGAAGCATATAATCACACATTCATATTAAGTGAACTCTTTACCATATGTGTGTGCATGTTTCTAGGTTACTTCAAGCACACTTAAAATCGATCTTCTCTTTTATTATTCTGATTGCTTTTGTTTGTAAGAATTAAAAGAAGAGGTGATTTGAGTTTAGATCTAAATATCCAACTGAAAAGAATTAGCATGGGTGATAATAATAGTGATGCAGTAGATAAAGTTGATGAGTTCATGCTACCAGGATTCCGGTTTCATCCAACAGATGAGGAGTTGGTAGGTTTTTATTTGAAAAGGAAGATTCAAAAGCGACCTCTCTCCATTGAACTTATCAAGCAGCTTGACATATATAAATATGACCCGTGGGATCTTCCAAGTATGTTTGTTATGTGTGTGTGTGTTCAGCTAATTATCCCTCTCCTCATTTGCATGAGCTTTAATTTTTTGCAAATACATATATATGTTTGAAGATGAATGCTAAAACAATTAACATAAGCTGTTATTCTTAGCAGAGTTTGCAACAGCAGGAGAAAAAGAATGGTACTTCTACTGTCCCAGGGACAGAAAGTATAGAAATAGTGCACGTCCAAACCGAGTGACTGGAGCTGGATTCTGGAAAGCCACAGGAACAGACAGAGCTATCTACACTTCAGAAGGTTCCAAATGCATTGGGCTGAAAAAGTCCTTAGTATTCTACACAGGTAGAGCTGCCAAAGGCATGAAAACTGACTGGATGATGCATGAGTTTCGCTTGCCATCACTCACCAACTCTGTTCCCTCCAAGGACAAAAATATCATTCCTCTCAATGTAAAGCATTTCTAGACTTCTTTTTATGCGTAATATTTAAACAGAAGTCCACGGCCTGTGTAGACAATATCTATGTCTAGTTATGTATACAATCTTTCGCTTTTCTTAAATAATGTGACTTGTCACTTGTATATGACGTTGGACGTTGTTTGCAGGATGCTTGGGCTATATGTAGAATCTTCAAGAAAGCCAACTCCAATGCACATAAAGCTCTTTCTCATTCTTGGATCTCTCCGGACTTGCATGAAAACATTACTTCTTCTGAAATGATAAATTATCCACATTTTAATAGTGCTCAGTTCAGCTCGAATACACCAACAAGAAGTTCACTTAAACAAGATCCATCTAACACGACTAGCTTTTCTCCTACCTTTGATTTCTCTTCTGATTACAAGCCTTGCATCCAAATGACTCCAAGCTACTCATATTTGTCCCCACAAACAATTGATAATGCAACCATATGCAATATTGATACTAGTCCTCCTTTTAATTTGTCATCATCAATATTCAAAGAATTTGTTAATGCTGGTGCCTCAGAGTGTTTGGACTATCGTAGCATACAAGAGCAGTATGTAAACGATGAGGCTTTGATCAGTTTATCACCACAAATCGCAGAAAATGTTGCAGAGGGAGGAGAACCTAGTTCGAATGTTTTGTTTCCTGACGACGAATGGGGGAGTTTGATCAGATCATCCATCGGCTTTCCTTATACATTGCCAATGAATATGCAAGATTTGTTGTGTGATACTTCACCTAGTCCCACTGATCAGATTTCTTGTGCTTATTCAACGAACAGTTGAAATACTTTAGTTGCTCGACCGAATTTATCTTCAGACGATTGTTTTTCTTGTTTAATATTGTCTATGTTTTGAATACTACAATGTGTTCATGTTAGCTAGGAACATCATGTTCAGCTGCTGTACAGATTTTGTGATTATGTTGCTCGGTTCCTTGTATTAACTTGAACACTCTGTTTTTGAGTTTTCATAAATATGTAGCTTTAAATACTTGTTCGATAATTGGTAATAATATTTTTTTGAATTCTACGCATTTATTATACATGATATTACGACAAAATGAAAACTTATAAATTTGGATAATATTTTTAAAATTTATGAAATATTTTTACTAATATTTTTATTAATTTTATAATTTTATCCTTTTTATTTATTATCAAAAAATATTAAATGTAAAAAAACTCATTTTATTTATAAAATGTAACCTATAAATATAAATTTATATAGAATAATTTTAATAATTTGAAAAAATATTTATACTTACTATTTCTAATATAAAATTATTAATAAAATATTTATACTAGCCAAAATTAAATGATGAGACCAATTTGATATTTACAAACCCTAAAGTAAATATCCTTACGAAAGTGTATTTGATGTAAGATAGCAATAGAGTGAGTGTAAGAAGATGGATGATGATACAACGTTAGAAATAGCATGACATGTATGCGGTCATGTCGGCTTAGAAGATGGTTCTGATGGTTTCTTTTACTGTCAAAACTGTGGGTCCCAAGCTCACAACATTCAAGACACTGGTGATGGTGTCGATGATGAGTTTGTTGATTTAGGTAACCCTTCTGCTTATATTTCTACCAGACGACGTCGTACTGCTGCTGATGCTCAACTCCTCTCTCAATCCCAACCTCAAACTTCCCACTTCTGGAGCTCCCTCAAACAACAACTAGTAGATGAACAAAAACAAGACAAGAATAATAATAATTTTAAGGTTGTTGATGATGTGGGTCCTACTGGGCCTATGGATTTTGGGTCCAGTAATGGGCCATTGACTTACTCTGATTATTATTCTCAGATTAGGATGAGGCATGCTATGGGAATTCAGGTGCTTATTCAGTTGCAATGTACGGCCTTGGTCGAGGTTTTCCATGTTAATCAAAGGGTTGTTGATGTGGCTGCTAGTATTTGGTTGAGGTTTCTTGCGCTCACTGGGATTTTCGCTGATGATTGGGCTGATGAAGCTATTACGCAATCCGAGTCGCAAACACAAGGTACTAACTTTTTGCTCTTGGGGTGTTTTTATTTATGATAATTTATATTTAGTTTCTTGATATACATGTTATCTTAATGTATTGGTTCAGGCTTAAACATCAACTATGAGAACCAAATGTTGTATACTTAGGGTACTTGGCAACAAAATATAGGAAAAATTTCTTGTTTTAATTAGAAAAAGAAAATTGCCTTGTTTTGAATCTAGTTCTTGTTTTGAGTTGGGCACTATAAATGTATGTAAACATTTTCACTGTTGTAAAATTACGAGAGGCTCTAACATATTATTAGGATGTATGTGTTTGATTGTGAACATGTTTTAATTTGTGATTTACTATTATATTTTTCTATCCAAATTATTTTACTATTATATTTTTCTATCCAAATTATTTTTTTATTGTTTTTTCAATGCATCAAATGTTTTGAAATAGTTATCATAGGTTAGATGGCGTCTCTTTGTTAGCATCAAAAATATATTAGCAAGTTCGGCATTGTTGTGGCCAACTATATGGAAAAAGGGGAAATTGGTAAGGATATGGTAAATACATGATAAAATCTTCAAGTTGAAGGTCAAAAAGAGGTTTAAGTTTCTTTTGGAATTAAGTTCAATGTTACTCTTATTTTCTCCAATAAAATTTGATACAATTTTTTTCATAGCTTGTAAAAATTGCTTTCTGCAGAGGTTACAACTTGTAATTTTTCATAAATGTTAGAAGCAGTTTTCCGAGGAAACACTGCTTTCAGCTCAGAGAAGTGTTTAAAAGATTGGGAAAGCAGAAAACAACTTGAGATTAATTTCGACAATCGCTATTGTTTTAGGAGTTTGAGGTAGTAAAATATCTATGTATGGTGCTATTTTTCTTTTTCTTTTATGCAAAAGATTTGTAAATTTTATTTTCTTAACATGCAAAAAGTAATTATAGTTCCGCTTCTTGGTCTTTTTACTATACTTGAATCATTTAATTTAGGCTGTGTCTATTGTTTTTATTTACTTGTTTAACTTTTTTGTGTGGCATATCAGGACCGGTAGATGGTTTTGTATCTAGTGGTAATTACAGAGATGAACCTCACAATTTACTTGGTCAGCGAGCTGTAATGATTTGGTATAGAACTTTAAGCAAGACTATACCATTATCTCATTCATTAGTTATTTCATTTTTGGCTTGCCATGTCTTGCGGGAGGCGGTTCTGCCTACAGACATCTTAAAGTGGATAATAGAAGGGAAGCTTCCTTACTTTGCTGCTTTTGCTGATATTGAAAAAGAAATTGACCCTCCTCCTAAAGGATGCCCTATAAGTTCAAGTCGTATGTTTAGACCTACCCATGCTCTTTCATTGCAGAAGCTGGAGTCGACGGCTGCTATTATCGCTGAAACAGTGGGTTTGGAATTACCTCCTGTAAACTTTTTTACAATAGCTTCCCGCTATCTCCGACTTATGTTTCTTCCTGTGGATAAGATTCTGCCTCATGCTTGTCTCATATATGAATGGTCTATGCCTCCGGAGTGTTGGTTTTCAGCTAATGCGCTGAGGCTTCCTACCCGTGCATGTGTAATGTGTATACTAATAGTTTCGATAAGAATTTTGTACAATTTACAAGGTTTTGGAAACTGGGAAGCAAATTTTTCTGGTTCTAGTTGTTCGCCATCAACAGGTTGCGGGAAAACTGAGCTGGATTCGGAATCTGATGCTGACCTGAATGATGCTGTCAATCATCAGTCAACTTCACCTGATATCAATGCCAAGGAGCTGCTACTGACTCTTGATACCGAATATAGCGATCTTCTTGACACATTTGGTAATTATTCAATCATGACCCACTTCAGCTTATATGATATTTTTCTCCATTATTGATGTACAATTTTCTGTTTCTTTGTTTCATAGTTTTCTCTGGTGTTATATTTGCTAGCTAATGTTACTTTCATATATCTAGAGTATTTGAAAGACATGCCTACTTATCTTCAATACTTTAAAGATGTTGTTTTTGCTGGAGTTGGACTATCATTTGAGGACATCGAAGAAACTAAGATAATAGAGGAATTCTGGAGTTTGTATCAGAGACAAGTGGTGAGTCTCTATCTTTTACTGAGAAGTATTTATAACTTTATAGAGATGAACAAGATGCAGGTACAATAATTGGCTATTATGCTGTTGTTCTGCCAAACTACTGGAAATACATGCCACTTATTACTCAGTGTGTAATCAATCGTACAGAGGTTATATTATTCAGTCTCTTGCAAACTATGTTTCTCAGTGTCTATATATAATAATTTTACAATATGCCATTTAAATTCTTACAATTTATATTTCGAGGTAATTGTAAAATCTATTGGTATTAATGTCTGACACATTGGTGTGGAATGTAGTTCTTTTGTCCTGATTGGAAGAGCACGGCTAGTGGCAGTTTTTGAACTTAATCTTTGACCATGTTTTTCACATAGGACTTTCAGAACTTCTTGTGACTTACAGTTTTCATCCTAAAGAAAATCCCCTTTTCTTGAAACAAATTGGTAAGGTGAATAATCCTCTTTTCTTTATGGCAGAATGTTTTGCAGTGTAGAGGACTACTTTTCCATTTGTTTTGTATCAAGATGGAGGTCAGATGCAAACCCAGTATCCTAGTTGAATGCTTACCATTTTTATTTGTTATTTGCAGGGTATGACTTCATCTCATGACCATGGAGAGAGATCCTTGAGCCATAATAGTGGTGATAACAAGAGACCAAGAGAAGATAGCAGAGGCACACCAATGGCAAGCAAGAAATTAAGAGATGACGAGTTTATTTGCAATACACTAGAACAAAGTGGCAACTTCCATAGTAACAAATCCCAAAGTCACATAAACCAGGACAAATCCTCTAATGAAGATTCAAATTCTTTCTCCAGGAAACATTCTTGTAATGAAACGGACAGAGAGAGAGCAGTGAATCGTTTGAAATTAAACACGGAAGAGAACAGATTTTGTTACATTCCTCCAAGAGATAAATGCAATGAAAATTACTACCTTCACTATGCTAGGAAGAAAGATGAAGGTGCTTATACTTATGCCGCCCATGCTGATTATTATATTCTGCTTCGCGCTTGTGCAAGAGTTGCCCAGATAGATATTAGGTGCTTGCATACCGGGGTGCTGAGTTTTGAAAGAAGATTAGCTTGGTTAGAAAAATATATTGATCATTGCCTGAACGTAAAACTTCCTACAGACACTTGGGAGTTTTTTCGTGACGATGAGGTGGAATTAAATGCTAATGACGAGGTGGAATTAAATGCTACTGACGTGGAGCAGGTAAATGCAACTGGCGAGGTGGAAGTAAATGCTACTGATGATCCTATTATGTGGTTCTGAGAGTTGAATTTGTGGAAGTAAAGTACTATTTTTTAGTTTCTAGCAGAATCTAGCTTCCAAAACCACTTTTTTTCTAGAAGTCTGTTGTGTGTCACTAGAATCAGCATTGCCTTGTATTTTCTTTTTCCAATAGACCACATATTCTTGTATCTTTTCGCTGTACTGGGGAACGTGACAGTTTGTAGTTTTTTTTTTTGTGAACTCTATGTTCCTGTCGTATTCTGTACACGTTAATCTAATCCTTATCCTTTATGTTTCTGTCAAAATTTGCAAGTATCTATGTAAGTACTTCTGGTATTTGGCAGAGGACGAAATGTCTTTAATATCTTTTTTGTAGTTGTGATTAAAGTTCAAACAGACATTTCTCTCTTTTACCCCTTTAATCTGTGTGTGGCATGTGTTGGAGAAACTGGACTTGAAAAAAGTTGCTAAACAAATTCATAGCTCTTGGTACTATATATGGAACGATATACAACATCATCTGGCAATTCTGCCTTCACACTACCATTAGTAGTCAGGACTGCAGTTTCGATTCTATTTTAAACTTATAGCGACATTAGTGCAGTATATAACTAATGTAAGTTTGTATGTATTTTCTGTACAAGGAAACAAATGAAAATACTGGAAATGCAAAAGTAGGCTGTTCAAGTTGAATGGGTTCCCCATTGAGTGGATAAGATATAAAGCATTTTTTCTACGTCTTTATTAAACCTAGGTAAATTTGAAAACAGATAATTCTCCAGCATAAACCTAGGTAAAATTGAAAACAGATTATTCTCCACATGCTGACACATGAAATAGGACTAATAGAAACAACTGTACTTTGGTTATGAGAGGAAGCACCATATTAAATGTGGTAATTCGAGTTTGAAATATTGTGCACTTAAAATGGCTATACCACGCATCTCTGATGAAATCTATCAAGAACAATAGCAAACTTATGAATTCGATCAGCAGATACCTCCAAGGAAGCAGGTATTGTCTTTTATCACATCCTAGTCTATGTATTGCTAAAAGTTTTGATTTTTATTTAAATTTTAATAGTGATCTCTAAGATGCAAATATTTTATGACCTGTTGTGGATGGGATCTGATCCTCTTTGGAATGTTCTGTTGCTTGCTTGGTATGGATTGACTTTTCTGTTTACAGTCATGTCAAGTGATGATACTTCCATACTTCTCAAGCCAGTAATTTTAACAGGATGAATACCCGTGTTAATTAGCTGCTTTTTATCATTCAGTTAAAGTTAAAGTTGAAGGAATGAGTGCACATAAGGGATGGCAAAAAATTTCAATCTGACGAATATCCAATCCGAAACCCAAAATTTTGGATTTACCGAATCCGATTTTTTGGATTTGGATTTAATTTTTAAACCAGAAAAATTTTGGATTTGGATTTGGATTTGAGGCATACCGATCCGAAATCCGATCCAAATCCAAAACCCGGAAAAAATCCAATTAATATATATATTACAGTAAAACCTCTATAAATTAATATAGTTGGGACCGGAGAATTCTATTAATTTAGAGAGGTATTAATTAATCGATAAATTAATAATTATTAATTTATAGAGAATTTTCGGTAGCAAACAAAATTAACTTTTGATTAAATTTTTATTCACATAAATTTAAATAAAATGAATTGTACAATTTATATTTTATACTTAATTCAATTAATTCAATGTATATGAATTTAGAAAGTCAATGTAATGTACAATATATTAGATTCAAAGTCCATGTAGTGTATAAGTTAAATTCATTGTATTTTACATAGAAAATATTCAATGTATATTAGGAAAATTCAAAGTACATGAATTAATTTAATTCATTGTATTTTACATAGAAAGTATTCAATGTATGTGTAGTCATAAAATATATTATATATACTGTATATACTAGATTGGGGAAAAAATTATACAAACAAAACAATGGCTTCTCATCTAAAAGGTGTCACAAAATCAACAATGACGGATGAAGCAAGGAAAGCATTATGTGAATATAAAAGAGAAAATTCATCATGCACTCAAAAAGATCTCCAGTTGTGGCTCGAGAATAAGTTTCATCTAAAAGTTAGTCAAGGTACAATATCAAATACACTGAAAAGGTCAGCAGACTATCTTGCAGCTAATTACTCGGAGAAAAGAAAAGATATTAAGCGACATAAACCAGCAAAATATCCAGATATGGAGAAGGTTCTCTATGAATGGTTTCTCCAGTACCAAGATCGTGTTAATATGACAGGAGAGCTAATTTTAGAGAAGGCAAAAGAGACCATGAAAATTTTATACCCTCAACAAGATCAGGAGCACACTTTTTCTCAAGGTTGGCTTGAGAAATTCAAGTTAAGACATGGTATTAAGTCATTTCGTCGCTTTGGAGAAAGTGGTTCTGTTGATGTACAGGACATGGAGAAGAAACTGGAGTCCATAAGGGAAAAAATAAACCAGTTCCCTATGAAAGATGTTTTTAACATGGACGAAACTGGTTTGTTTTACAGGTTACAAGCTGATCACTCTCTTGCTACGAAACAACTTGAAGGAAGAAAACAAGACAAAGAAAGGCTCACGGTTGTTATATGTTGCAATGAAGATGGCTCTGAAAAAATTCCTTTATGGATTATTGGAAAGTATGCAAAGCCACGGTGCTTCAAGAATGTTAACATGGGCAGCTTGAATTGTCATTATCGTGCAAACAAAAGAGCTTGGATGACTAGTGTACTTTTTGATGAATACATTCGTTGGTTTGATAGCCAAATGCAAGGTAGAAGAATTTTGTTTGTGGTAGATAACTGTCCAGCACATCCAAAAAATATTGAAGGACTACAAAATGTTGAGTTGTACTTCTTGCCACCTAACATGACATCAAAAATCCAACCTTGTGATGCAGGAATTATAAGAGCTTTCAACATGCACTATCGCAGGAGATTTTATCGTGGGTTATTAGAAGGTTATGAGTTGGGACAATCTGATCCAGGAAAGATTAATGTTTTGGATGCTATCAATTATGCAGTCGCGACGTGGACGACAAATGTAAAACAAGAGTCAATAGCAAGGTGCTTTCAACATTGCAAAATTCGTTCCATAGATGAAGTTTCGAGCAATTTAAATGAACATACAACTCCGGAAGAATACATTCATGAACTTGAGGTGATGATTAAGGATCTAGGTTATCGTAATAAAATGAATGTTAATAACTTCTTAGATTATCCGGGTGAAAATGAATCATGTTCCGAGATCCAGAGTATAGAAGAGATTGCAAACACCATCCTTGAAAATAGTGTTGAAGATGATCTTGAAGACGATACAACACCGTTGGAGCCGGTTACACGTAAAGAAGCACTCAAGGCATCAAAAATGCTTAATAACTTTTTGATGCAACATGAAAGCACCACACCCGAGCTTTTGGATGCAATAAGGAAGATTATGGATGAGCTTCATGTTGATTTAATTTATATGAAAAAACAAACTACAATTGAATCATATTTTAAAAAGATGTAATAGCTATATTTTTATGAATATAAGGGAATTATTAATTTATAGTTTTATTGTGACCATATTTTTATACAGGGTTTTCAAAAAAATTATTATCTTATTATCTTATCGAAATTGATCATTTTTTGAACTGGCCCAAGTCGGGACCGGACAAAATTATTAATTTAGAGAGATTATTAATTAATCGAGTATTAATTTACAGAGGTTTTACTGTAATATAGATTACATATACAATTAACTTACTTACTATTTTTTAGAAAAAATCTTATTATATTTTCTTCAATATTTCTTTTAAGATTTATTCAAGATAAAATTATTTTAATATTTATCTATTTGTTAATATATATTATTTAAATATTCAAAATATGTAATGATTGTGATTCGATTTAAACAAAAAAGATTAATAAAGTGAAACACATTTTTAGTTAAAATTTTATTATATTTTATATTAAGATATTAATCAATGAAATATACATATAAATTATTGTATAAATATAATGAATATTGAACAAAGTTTCTATTTGCGCTATTGATAGTTAAATTAATTAAATTATTTTTCAACTTCTGGATATCCGAAAAAACCCGATCCAGTCTGAAACCCGATGGATTTGGATATTGATTTTTGGATTTAGCTTTAAATTTAATTTTAAAACCTGAAAATATTTGGATTTGAATTTCACAAAACCTGCCCGAACCCGATCCGTTGTCATCCCTAGTGCATATCTAAGCCAACTCATAGATTCAAATTCTTATAAAATAAACTACAAGGTTTGATGTATAAATTTACATAAACTTCAGGCTTCAAAAATAAAATACCATTTAGAAAGAAACAAGTTGCCGGTATTGAAATTCACTGAAACAACACTTCCAATAGACATATCCTCGGAACTTAAATACCAACCTATTAATCTAAACCAACATGCCAGGGCAAACGCCCCCCCTCTTCACCCATGGTTCCGCCAGTATTGGTGAAGCAATAAAAACAAAGGAACATACGCTTGCAGGGTCCATAACGCAATCTTCAGAACCAATGTTTTCGGTCTGACAAATACATTTTGGTTGAAGTAAGCAGACTGTTCGATGACATGCCATGATTAAGTTTACAAAAAACAAAACATTGAAAAAAAATTACCATGAAAAATGAAAAAGAAATTTTAGTTATGAACCAAGCATAACAAATGGAATAAATACAAAATACAGATACATGTGATTAATTTTGAAAATTTACAAAAACCACAAAAGGAATTGAGAAAAAAGAGAAATCTTGAATCAACATCTTCCACCATGTAACAAATGCTCTGAAGGTGCCATCCTTTTTTACAAAGACAGAAACCAGGGAATATATAATATTTTTATTTTTTGTATTTGACAGGTGCGTTTCTACAAAAAGGCTCTGCAACCATTTGGCCAGAGCTACTGCACAAGTTCATCGCTCATCAGGTGCGAGCACGTTGTTCTTGCTGCTGTGTGGTGACAGTGGGTGCTGAAGCTAGCGTAATACGTAGACCCCTGGGTGTTCTTGATTGTACTACAAAGGCAAAGTGTGTTGCGGCCAGTGCTGCAGCCTCCTGTTTTCACCAGATACATTACTGTATTAGTCTCAAAATTTTAAAACGAATCTTAGTATTTTTAAAATATAGTATAAATTTATGTGCAGGGTGAAAGAAACAAAATTGAGATTAGGCCTGTGGATCAAGAGTATAATTAGGAGAGGTTTTCAAATATAATGTACGTTTTAATGATCATATATTTTAGATTGTACCATAAAGCTGTCTAATTAAAATTTGAATCATCCAACAATTGTGGCTAAACCTGTACATATCATATAGTATAAATGGTTTTTCTGCATTAATTTGCAGTAAACCTGTACCAGCTGCAATAGGTAGACTGAGTACGTTTAGTATAATGTATAATGCCATTTCATACTTCCATCAATATGTTGTGAATCTACTTACATGCGCACTGGGAGAAGATCATAAAATAATGTACATAATCGGTGATATGGATTCTAAATGTAGGAGCTAGATGGATATTTACCTGTCTCTGTCTTCGACGTTGCAAGATACTAATGGCCCAGGCCATGATGTAGCAAGGCAACAGAAATCCAGTAGCTCGCAGTAAAAAAATCTGGAAGCACCATTATAGTTTATGGGTTAACTTAAACATAGTGTATATACTCTCAATCCTGGAACTTAAATGTAAAAAGTTCAAGCTCTGCTTACGGTGAAGATATTAGATGCATCGACATCTTCATCTGCATCAGTAACAGTCACTGCATGCCTTAATAGCAAGAGAGCCATCAACTGCCAAACAATACAGATTAGAATATTAAAGACAATAAAGTCAAGGGAACACATGATGGCTGTACTCCCGGTTAAGCTTTTAATATGCACATTCTTGCAAAATTGCAGACGGTAATCTATACTATATTATTATAACCAAATTAGAGAACTTTTTTTTTTGAAACACTAAGATGAACCATAGAAAAGATCCTAACCGTCCAATTTTAGGTGAACCATAGAAACGATCCTAACCACCCAATTTTAATAAAATCTAATTTTAGAAAAGATATATATCATACATACAACTCTATCCCCGATATTCCTTCTTTTATACAACTCTATTCACAGATAATATTATATTATATTATATATTTTCTACTTTAAGAATCCTACTTATCCTATAATTTTTATTTAATATAGTTTACTCACATTCAACTCAATTTCATCACAATTCAAACTCTTTTATTTATTTAAAATTATGACTTATCATTAAATTTTATGAATATTAATATATAAATATCATTGTATAGAAAAATGTAAAAAGAAATTAATAATAAAATAAATTATCATATTAAATGAAATATTTAAATTATATAAAATAAATAATATTTAATTTATTAATAGTATCCGTGCTTTGCACGGGTTATAAGCTAGTGCTTTATTAAGACAAAACTGAAGTACAACTTAAATTTGTTGCACCAGATATTTCAATAATACAATCTTGTCTTCTTTTTGAAGAAAACCATTTTTGCAGCCAAAACGCAGCCTAAATGACATTTTTCTTATCTTTGCCTAAATTAAACAATTACACGACAACATACATTAAAGAACAATAGGAGTACAGTAGAACCTCGATAAATAAATGTTCGATAAATGAATAACCTCGACAAATGAATAAATTTTTTCGGTCCCAATTTGGCCAAATGGGCTTAATGAATAACCTCGCTAAATGCATAAACGAATAAATAAAAATGCAATATTTATAGGCCCTATGTAAATATAAATGAATAATCACTATATTTCAAATAATATATTTTTATTTATATAATATATGAATACATGTCATCCAATAATATTTTCAAACACATTAATAAGTTATATCTTTTCGAAAAATGCCTCTAAAATTGATTGTTTCTTCCCTCCACCAAAATGCATCTTATCCTTAATTTTGTGTAATACATGGTAATATGCACTTTATCTATTCCATGCATGTATGTACAATACAACTAATCTAGAATTTTGAAAAAATGAATGTAATTAAAATTTACATAAAAGTTATAACCACGGTGAATTCTAGATACATTTGAACATAATATAAAAATATATATATATATATATAATTAAGAAAAAAGTTTTAAAATATTATCTAAATGAATTAATATTCATTTATCGATAAATAAATACTATATTCATTTATCGATAATAAATATTATATTCATTTATCGATAAATAAATATTATATTCATTTATCGATAAATAAATAATCTCGTTAAATGAATGTATATTTTTGGTACTGAGCGTATTCATTTATCGAGGTTCTACTGTACTATTGACTATTGACTTGGGAAATTATAATAAATGCTTAGAGAGAGTCAGAGAGAGATGGACAAATTTTGGAAAAAATTATTAAATAAACCTCAATTTGTTGGAGCGACTTATTTATAAATTTAATTTTTCTAAAAAGACTAATATATAGGATGGAGGGAGTATAGAAGAAAGTGTGAAGTAAGAAACACAATTGTTCAACCAAACCTACTACCATATGCTCATTACATTAGGTTTTGTGATTTGCAATCAATCTTTTAGGGCTTACAATTAGAGCTGCTGAACGGAAAAACGAAGCTCCACTGGCATTTGTTGAAGTATAATCATCATACTCGGCCTCCAAAATTTGACGCTCTGCTTCTGTGAATGCCAAAATGCGAGGATCGTGCAATTCTAAGGGTGTGCCAGAAATTTGCCATCCTCCCCTAATAGGTGTAACAAGGGAAACAGAATGTCATAATCATTAATCATATTAATCCGAATCTCTCATCTCCCATTACCAGGGGGTCGATTACCCCACATATGTTCTAAATTGCTACCAGTCCTTATAAACACAAATTTAAGGATAGTAATATAGCATATTTGTAAACATAAAGCTTACCCAATATCTATAGTAGCCTCCTCAACTCGTCGTCGAAGAGGAGCAGTATAGTCAGGCTGGTAAGACTGCAAATAAATGGCAAAAAAAAAAATCATTAGAAGACACTGTAAAATTACTTGACTGATGTAAATAAATACAGTAAAAAAATAAGTTTCACAAAAGAGAACAAAAAATTTCACAAAAGACTTCATTCAGATGGTATAACTTTTAGATTTTAAAAAACAGAGTTTTGTTGGGTACAATTTTTTTGTAGATAAACGTAAAATACTAAAAGAATACAAACTGTCGGAATTGACCTTTCAATTCCTGTGCCGAAGGGACTATAGTACCATCAATTTTCAATGCAAGGCCACATGAGGAGGAATACATTGGCCCACACCAAAAAAGATTGGTGATGACTGGTATGGCATAATAACATGGCAATTTGGCGGACCAAAGTAATAACTTTTAAGGTTTTTCTGTCCAAACTGAACTAATGGTTTAAACTTCAATAACATAATTAAGAGCGAACTAAGGATCACATTTCATATTTTTGTCCACTGACATGCCAATTATCTAATTTCCAAAAAAAAGAAGGAAAAGGGTATAATATAGATCATTCACAGTACTATACCATAGGCAAGCACCAAAAAAATATCATTTTGTGTGTCAAATACAATTTCGGAAATTATACTGCACAAGCAGGGAAATGCATCATGTCCTCTTCTTCTAGTACAATAGAAAGAAAAATTCCAGAGAAATTATATGTTATAAGCAGTAGATGTACCTGATGGCAAATTTCACAGTTGATGTCTCCTTTTTCATTGCACCAGTGTTGAACACACTTTCTGTGAGCATACTACATAAAAATTGAGCAAACAAGGGATTAATCAGGAAAAAGACAGCAAAAATTCAAAAGAACCAAAGACACAATTTAGGGTTATCACATTCCCGTGAAAAGCAAAAGATTGACATGGGCATGGCAAATAATAATTTAAATAGTGACAAGCATAGTCTATAAAGACATCAGATACACGCATGTTTTCATGTTTTCTTGAGGAAAGATTAATATATAGTCCATACAAGGTACCGCAGAAACAAAATTTTGAGTTACAAACCAAAGGTAAATTTTTAATGAAGAATTCTTGCCACTTTGTTGAACCAAAATCTCAAATACTAGGCACATTTAATATTTAAAAGAAGAACAAAAGAACAAAAACTTATAAATTACCTTAAGACTGCCGCTGCAAGCGCAAGGTGACTCCATATTGCTAATATCATCCTCATCCTGGCAAATACGGCACTCGGCCATGGTTATAAGGGGCGCTTCTTCATCATTAGCCTCGTACATGCTCTCATCCAATGCCCCCACCCTAGACGATAAGGCAGAGGAGGATTTACCCACTGCCAACATCTCTCGCCTTTCATCTAACCCAGAAAATATCTCAGGCTTCACAAGCCGGTCCACATCAAGAACTAAATGATCACCCATTTTTTATACTTACAAATTAGGGAGCCTGAGATAGCCCTATTAATCACACACAACAAAGATATAATCTTTATCTCAAAATCCAAGCACCCAAAACAAAGAAAAGTCTGAGACAGCCCTATTAATCACAAATACAACAAAGATGTAATCTTTTTCTCAAAATGCAGGTACCCAAAACAAAGAAAAGCCTGAAACAACCCCAATTAATCACAAACATAACAAAGATACAATCTTTTTCTCAAAATGCAGGTACCCAAAACAAATAAAAGCCTGAAACAACCCCAATGAATCACAAACACAACAAAGATACAATCTTTTTCTCAAAATACAACCACCTAAAACAAAGAAAAGAATGAAATTTAAAGATACAAAAAAGAGAGTGTATATATAAAGATTGCACCTGGGAATGAATGAAAGAAACAGATAAACAGGGGAGGAGACAAGAAGCACGTAGGGGCCCCACCAAGAAAGGGTCTTGTTGCTGTTCTTATCGTATTTTATCCTCCCTCCCTCTCTCAAAAAGAAGGAAGATCAGTTTATCTTTTTTTTTTCAATTCCGCATTTTGCATTTTATATCCCCTCTTCACCTATCTTTGTAATTTTATTTTATTTTATTAAATAATAATTTATTTTATTTTATCCAAACACTTATTCATTTATTAACTTTATTTTCAAATCTACAAATGGGTGGAGGGTAAGAAGTGAAAAATTCGAACAATTTACTAAATTGTTGAATTCAAATGTGAGATCGGGAATTATTTTAAAAAATATGTTATAATTTTTTACATAATTTTTTATTAAAAATATGCATTTGTATAAATTGTGATGGTGTGTTTATATTTATCCTCCCTCTTAATTGTCTTTTTTGATATTTCATGTTCAAATTGAACAAAATTTGACTGCGATTTATAAATTATTTTTTTATAATTTTAAAAAATTAAAAATCACATTTTAAGAGATTATATATATTTTCTATTTTTTATAATTTTTTTAATTATATAATAGATGTAATTTTAAATCAAAAATTGATTAATTGGACTGAAAAATTCAAAGACTGATAAATCAGAATTATGGGGATTGCGGATAAAGATCTAGTACGTGCCACTATGTCAGTGAATCGATAATGACAGCCTCGGATTTACCGGCGTTGGCGAATCTTGACGGGGTTAGTCCCAATTTGTGGAATCCAGTGCCGATTTATATAAGGTTCATATGGTACATGTGTGTTCTGTGTAAATTATTTATTTTGCATTTTTTATAAATTAAATTATGGTACATGTGTGTTCTGTGTAAATTATTTATTTTGTATTTTGCATTTTTTATAAATTAAATTATGGTACATGTGTGTTCTGTGTAAATTATTTATTTTGCATTTTTATCAATTAAATTATGATTATAATTAAAGTTTTATTAAGAATACAACATAATGAACATTATGCAACACCAGGAACTGTACCCGCGTTACGCATGTGATTAGTAATATCCTTAAAAAAACTATTTAACTCTTGAATAAATTCTTTATTAAATTGTAGAAAGCATCAAATGGTGTAAAAAAAATCCAGCTCCTTAGAAAAAACAAACTCTTACTTCCAAAGCATCTAATGTGTGTGCTTGCAAATTTTTATTTGTCAACTAATCTTTGGTATTCTTCGATAATAAAAAACATTTTGAATATTCTGTTGAAACAC
Source organism: Oenanthe sinensis (assembly GCA_028671895.1). NCBI lineage: Eukaryota > Viridiplantae > Streptophyta > Magnoliopsida > Apiales > Apiaceae > Oenanthe > Oenanthe sinensis. The sequence goes on along the minus strand of CM053812.1, from coordinate 35,454,819 downwards.
TTAATGAGATTAAACAATAAGCAATAGAAATATTGTATGCAAATAAGAAAATTTTATTTATAACTGAAACATATATAAACCCAAATACTCCATAGCAAAAACAAAAACATAACACAATTGATGGAAATGTCTAGAAACCAAAAACATTGAACGCGAATTTTTATTCAATAAAATTCATAAAACAAAAATCAGTCTCGCCATCTTCGGATATGCTAAACTTGAATCATCTATTTCTCCCGCATGACAAACACTTATGTCATATGAAATGATCAACGCAGCATTTTGTATTGCATAAACATGTATTCATGTTATCGAATTTTACATGGAATATTGAATAACATGGTATTTTTCTTGTTTCATATGCATTATAGTTCACAATGACTATGTGAAAGACTCAACACAAAAGTAAGTTCATGGTTTTGTGTACTGTTTTGCATGATATGAATCTTACCAGTTTGATCTTCTTGTTAACAGACTTTGCAGAACCTGGAATAATGCTAGACTCAAGAAAATCCAAAGACTGTGTGAAAGACATAACATATCAGTGATTCATATTCATTTGAATACTTTCTAACTAATTTATAAATAATAAATAATGAGCAAGTTTTGGAACAAACATCAGATATAGAGATGATCGAGATTTGTGGTGGACTTGATATATCAACGGACGCTGAGCTGGTATGCAATTCTTCATACATGTCTGTGGCATTAAAAATAAAAACTCCGTTATTGTTTGAGTCTTTAGCAACATCAATTACAGTAGTGATTTCTTTCCCAGCTAGAGCAGTGAGCACGTCATGAACCATTTTTGGGTCCTTATGAAACAAAATCAAGTGTAATGTGTTACACGGTTACATAAATTCAGAAGATATCAAAACAACCTAAACATGTTGGGCATTGTATTGTATTAGAGTCCTGAATGGTTCATACAACATATTAACTTACATTATATGTGGCTTTCTTGAGATTTGTAACAGATAAATGGATTAACTGCTTGACAACACGGTCCATAAGGAACACAATGGATGAACTGATAGAATCCTTGGCAATTACCTTCACTCGAAACCTGTATAAGAATACAAATTCCATTGGCAATTACATGGGAAATTGTTTCAATTATATTAGGGAATTGAAAGAAAAATGCACATCTTCTCAGCTACTAGAATGCTACGTGGACACTAAAAACATTTATAACTTTTTTCAATCTTCATTACTTCACATTGACATTTGTTGCAGGAACGGTACCACCAGAAACAATCCTCCTCAACTTTATCAATAACAAATGTGCAGAATATGCTCATCACAAAATTAAGTAACTTACATGTTTCAACAACGTATAAAAATATGCCTTGCATTGAAGTAATGGATACAAATTATGGCACAAAATCAATAAAGCACACCTTGACGAAGACCGATGGGTTCTCCATTAGTTGCTTGATTGAAACCTTCTCATAGAATGGGACAACAGATATCTCAGACGTGTCACCGTCACCATTACCGCATGACTTGTAACCCTCCTCCGCAAGCCTAGTAAGAATATGTGAACAATTTTGTTATTATATAGGAATAATCATTATAACGATAATACATCAAATATCAAACATTCATTGTTCAAACAATGTCATTTAACGGAACTCATACTAATAAGCACACATCTGTCTAAACTCAGTGACATAATCATCTTCTAAGTTGAAGTACACCTTTGATGATGGGAGGGTACTAATTTGAATAGAATATGAATAACATATTTTAGTATGTATAAGTTTAAACGCTAAATATAAATATAAAAGGTTAGGAACATAAAATGGTAACGTGTACATGGTCTGTGATATGGGAAATGCAGTTAAACAAAATTGTACATACTCTTTTAAGTGTTCAGTTTAGTGCTGGTTAGAATTGCAATGACATGGTTTTGATAATCAGGGTGGTAATCATTGTTAACATCTTTGGAAAGTTCTCCCCATATGGCAACTCTATGACGAACTCTGCATATTGTAATTTAAATATACTAGATTATTAGATATCAGTGTATAATAGTGTAAAACATTCTTAAAAAATTTACATAAAAATGAATATAAACATACGTTGAGTCACAAAACCCGAATCTAATAATCTCTTTGTCTCCAAATCTGGTGTTGATTAACTTGAGCTTTTCAAAATCCTCAACAACTCCAATTACATCTACATAGTATGAAACCATTAGCATAATGAAAGAGATATGTCCTAAAACTTTTGAACCAATTAATATATGTTATTATTGTCATTGTACTGTAAACATACATGCAGCGAACTCATGGTTCTCATTCGACTCAAACATGGTTGTTTGGCTATACAGGTCACCAAGGTCAAGGAATTCAAACTTTTGCAATAGTATCATAGCATTGTCCTCAGTAGGTTCAATATTAGATCTGTCGTTGAATCTAAGGTATGATTAGAACAAACGGGCTTCAGCAGACCAATGGCATCCTTAACAACAAAATCTCTGAATACATAAACATCGCCCTAATTGACGTTTTTGCCAATGACATTCCATGTGTCAACATACGCAAAAGTCTGAACATGTGCGTTCTGCAAAAATTAATGGTAAATATTAAGTCCAATGTCTACAACATATTGGGCTTGTAAAGTACATATTTAAACAGATGTTCCATAACATTCTCATGATGTAAAACACGATTACTCACGTCATCATCGAGAATAATGAGATTTTGTCCCCTGGTTGTTCCATTGTCCACCGAAATAGTTGGCCACATCCTTGTAACTCGAGCTCTAATCCTCCAGTCCGTGCGAGATTTGTCCAAGCTGTTGAGACGACTGAATGAAGACATAGTTGTTCCTGCAAATATTATATTAGAACATGATCGTTAGTCAATTTATAAAGTTATTGGTGATGTACAAACCATGACAACTTATTACAATGTAACGTAACAGAATTCTGACAGAGTTGTAAAACTAACTTAGAATATAGAAAATAATCGACAGTTATAGTTGTGAAACAGAGCAAAATTTTGATGAACAGGTAGAATGGTTACAAAGAACGTAGACTCACCTCTACTTATAGCAAATGTTAGATATAAGATTAGTCTAAATTAGAGATATGATTAATATAAGAATCAATCTATGTAACTAATTTAGGGATAGTGATGATAATGGTTAGCTTGATTATTGTAACAAATTAAAATATTAGTGTGAAGATAATTGATTGAGATATACTACATATCAAATGAACTAATTTATATATTTATGAAATCACAAATTACAACATATCATACAACTAACTCTAATTAATATAAAAAATTGATCTATGAAACTAATTAAGAGATATTGGTAGTTTTGATGATAAAAAACTAAGGATATTGCTTGGTAATGATTACCTTAATTGTGTAACAATATAAGAAATCAGTGTAAAAATAATTGTTTGATATACACTATTCGTCAAATGGAATATTTTATGTATGTGTGAAATTGATATTTTAACTCTAAATATGTAAATATGAGCTACATGCTCAAGTACATTGGTTGGTTAACTGAGAAGACAAAATCTTTTATACGATACATACAACATGATTTTATTGCTCATAAACTTAATACAACATACCATAATTTTTTAATAATTTGAATCATATTGTTATTTATATAAAATAAATTTAAATTGATTAATTTTATTAATTTTGTTGTGTTATCTAAACAATTATGTTGAATATTGTATCGTTATTTAGACCATTTATTAAATTTCTAAAGATTATAAATCAATAAATTAATCTGTATTATTCTCATCATACAGTCATTCAAATGCATTAAAAAAATGCATTGTATCTCCGATCATTCTTTACATACTAATATATAATAAAATAATTTTATAATATGAAAATTAAATAATTTATTGTATTTGAAAAACTTGACGTGTCTAAGTTGTACACATTCCCGTGTCTACAAACCGAGAACATGAAAACATATATGTACAGTAATTAAAAATTAATTGTTATTCAAATTGAGTAGTATTTGATCAAGTTTGAAACCATATATGTCTCAATTTCGAATATATCATAAATGATTTAATGTCAAATTATTAATTATCAATATGCAATTTTATTGCAAATAATAAATTCTATATATGTTGTGATAACAAAACAGTGTCACAGAACAATCAACCAACGTTACTACCACACGAACAAAATATGAAAACTTCGTATACTAACATCGCATTCTATTGCATCGATCAAAGATTTATACACATCTAAGCTGTAGCAGCATAATCAATGTAATAGATTCCGAATCATGAGAGAATGGCCACTGCAAATCCAGGTTGTTAGCATTGAACATTCAGTCGTCTGCCATGGTTAAAAATTTGCTACGTTTGAAATTTGAATTCGTGTCTACGCTGACACGTATGTTGTCAAGTTTGGTCCTACTGGGTTATGGGTTATGGGTTATGAGTTATGTGTTAAAAAATAATGATTACCCAACTTATAATAAGTGTAGATCCAAAGCAATATATGATCCAGCAAGGGATTTTGGATATTCATCTGCAAATCAAAATCAAGTATTAATCCAAATATTCAATTACATATAATTATACAACAATTTAATTACACATGTATAAACACAAACAGAGATACACATGTATATATACAAAGCTTCCATTCACAGAAAGAAAATTAAAAAAATGGAGGAGTTTGAAGATTCATGAATTTAAAACCGAATACGTTGTGTTTAACAGTATTAAATTATAAACGAAAAAATATAACACACATGGCTATCTTGGATGCAAGTGTTAAGAGAATTACACGCGGTTTGTCATCCATATCAATACACGATAACTGTATCCATAACAAATCACTCATGTTAGTAGGGTTCAAAAGATAATACATATATGCGAATTTGAAATATTGTTGGGATGATTAACGTTAATCATGGATCAGATATGATTGTGATTTGGTTATGTTTTTTATTATTTTTAAATTTTCTGATAATTTACGTTGAATTTACACTGTCCTCATTTCCTAGTATTGTTTGTAGAACTCTTAGTGTCAGAGCCACATTGTATAGCTATAGTAGCAGACAGAATCACCAGTTGAAACCACGAAGCTCAAAGATTTCTATTTTATGAGTTGAATCGCTGGTTGGTGTGGCTATACATAAGAATATATTACACAACACAGCCCCAGAGCTAGACAGCAAGCATAACTTGTCAGCCAGGGTGATGTTTATACCTGTAATTCCCTTGTTTTCACAAGCAACATAATGTTTTTGAAATAAAGAGTACAACATCCCTTACTATATCCAGTCATATGTCGATGCCATTTGGAAGCAAGCAAACGTTAAGGACTAGTGAGAAGCAAGAAATACCCCTACCACGCAACAGAAATTTAACCTCCAAGGTATCTAGTAACCCAACTATATATCCTCTACAACCCCATATTTCTCTCTTCTCCTAACCAATACAGTAAAAATTGTATAAATACATAAATATGCAGTCAAATTGTTTCATCCCTTCCTCTGGAGTCTGGATGAAAAATTTCCCAAGTATAGAGGACCTCTCAACTATCGAATTAACATGCTTTAGTCAAGACATCATATCATGCCATAACACTTGAGACACTGACAAAAAGATCCGACGATGGACAGTTCCTTCAGCTCACCTGGACTTCTGAACCGAGTGTATTTCCTTCCTTTGTCATGAACTTCTGTGCCAGTACCATGGGCTTCATCTCCGCAAGAAAAAAAATCTATGAATACCTACCGACGCGTGTAACTATATACTTGCCTTTTTCAAGGTCATATATTGTCTTCAACTGAGGTTTCCTCCACCTTGTTATATAGCAGGTAGTAAATATCAACACAACGAAGAAGATTGAAAAAGTAAGCCAAGCAGAAGAATCACTACTAACAATGTTAGCGATCCAACTTGAATCTTCTACTTCCGAGTTGGTTGTGGCCTGCAAGATGAAAGCTCCCAATGCCCAATCAAGAGGAATGTCACCAACCTGACTAGCATATTCAATCCTGATAAAGTAATATGCCAATCAATATTATTTTTTAAAATTGAATATATATATATATATATATATATATATATATATATATATATATATCAATGAAAAACAGAATCACAAACTCTTATTGTGCATATGCTCAGCTTAGCAGATAGGGATACCTGTGATCATCCATAGCAAACGCCAGACTATCATGAAGTAAGGCCACAATATATGCTGAAGAGAAGCAAAACCGGAGCAAATCCTCATCTTCCAGTGAGGGATGTTTCCTCTTTAACACTGACCAATCCTCTTGACAATATTGTTCACCGGCCATTGGTAGGTTGGACAGAAATGCTCTAGGTGTCAACCCAAAAAACTAATGAAAGGAGAAAATGGAAAGGCTTGACATTATTTGACAGGAAGTAGCAGACTGTAAAATAGAAAGGTTCTCCCCCGAAATAACAATGAAAGAATTTGATAATTAAATAGGAAAACAGGCAGCACCTTAGATGTATGGAAGAAATTTTCTGTGGCCAAAAATTTCCCTTTGAGCCTCGGTATAAATGTTGATCCAATAGAGCAGTGTTTGTAGGAACATTCTTCTACAGTTCATGTAAAAAGAAACTCCAATCATTACATGACTAACAAGAATTAATAATTTCCATTCGACAAAGTCGAACAAATTATAATACATACCCTTGCCTTTCTGCAGCAGCTTTAGGGATGCGGATCTGCATTCTGAAAAGTTACCACTTGGATGGAGATCAGATGAATACCTTTTATTTTCCAACATAGAATTAGGAGAGAGATCTTCCGACAACTTATCATATTTATATCCTCGAGGAGTGCAAGGATCAACTTGTTTCTTCGTTTGAACAGATTCAGCAGCTACATTGATGAAAAAAGAAGTAAAGAAAACATTTTGAAAATAGTCAATTCCAGAAATTTAAATACTCACGCACCCATGCCTACGCTGAGGCATAAACTCTCGACCTCTTATTGTAACAAAGAGGAGTGATGCAGGACAACCGGCTTAAAAGCACAAGGAATGAAAGAAACAAGGGAACATACAAGGGTATAAACGTCTTTAAAATTAAAAAAGCATATCATATAAATAAAACAATCAACATATTATGTCATGGTTATATTTAAAAAGACATTTATACCACTTTTTTACTAGACACATTTAGTTGTTTTTGACAGAATTTTCCTGAAGCCATTCATCTGTTTAAAAAATAATAGTTTAGGTTATCGAAATGCAAAAACTAAAATAAAGCCACTGACTTGCAAAAAGAAAATATTAGAAAATATTATAGGCCATTAAACTACAATTCACTCCTAAAAATATTTTAATTATTTGCTTCACATGATCACATCAAGGGGGTATACATTAGGCCAAAGCCAAGGGACTACTACACATTCAATATTTTAACACAGATTTACAAGAACTTGATTATATGTGCACAAATTTGTTTTGGACACCACAGCCACAATTGTGAGCTTAGTACACTCCATCAGAAGTCAGATAAAAACACACTATATTAAACTATATTCATGTTTGAAAATTATTTATACATGAAGGGCCATCCAACTGCTTGATCTCTGAAAGACAACAATAGACTTTTCCTACTTGATTGAATTATTTATTTAGATATCAAACCTTAGGTGACTGGGCGAAGGGTGGTGTTCCCGCCCCCGATCCAAAATTAATCCCCAAGCCTGCTCCAATCTCCATCAGGAAATCAGGGATTTTAGATATATGTATATAAATACACTTTAAATTAAACAAAACTATAGGAAAATCATAAACATACTATATTATTTAAAATTAATCTAACTTAATTCTTAATATAAATTACAAATAAAAATTAAACAATTATAATTAACATTTATTATAACATAATAAAACTTTTAAACTAACGTTTATTATGAGGATCAGAGGAGTAATGTACTACTACCCGCCCTCAACCCGTTCACTGACTTTCTATAACAAAATCCCCGTTCCCCGTCCATATCCAAAAAATCCCTGAACACCACCACCCTTATTCACTGCAGGGTTCGGATCAGGGTCAGATCGGGCGGGCCAGTGCAGGGGTTGTTTAAAGTTCACTGTGATCTTCAAACATAGAGCTAGTGCACAGAAATTAGAAAAGAGATTACTTCTACCTACCCACTCTTAATTCTTTTGTAAGAAGCGACTCCTTTAGTAAGTTGAATGCAATATTCTGCAAAAAAACAAAATCAACAAATTTCAAAGCAATAGAAATTTATTGTATAAATTGTGCCCAGTGAAGATAAAGCAGAAATAGAATCAACACTATCGTTTGTAGATTATACTACCAACACAAATAAATGAATCAAATTGTTGATGCTACCTGACCATAATGTAGCAAACTGTGGCTGTATAGATTGTAACTGGAATTCCCAAATTTAACTATCCGCGCAAACTCAGGAGGTACTGGATCTCTCGAAACAAAGGTTACCTGCAATAGTTATATTCACAGATTTATTTCAAAATCAGATATTGCATTCACGGAATAGGCATTATGAGTTACGCATGATAGAAGTATTAGTAACCCTGATAAATATAAGTGTACATATTACTTTGGGAAAAAAGTGAAACAAAAATGCACAAAATGAATTTGACCCCATTATTATGTCACATAGAGAAGAAACAAAGTTCCACAATACTGACTGGCCGATTCTTGTTTTGAATATGATTACTGCAATAGTGCAATGTTTCATCTATTACAACGGATAAACAGGGACAAACTAGCCAAACCAGAACTAAACCTGAGCAGAGGCACCACCAAGTTCAATGATTCCAGTTGTTTGCTCGGGATCACCTCCAAGACTACCACGGGCATAATTGGCAACAACCCAAGCATATAGTCCTTCATCAGAACCTACAATTGAAGAATAAAATTTAGACCTCCGTCTTCAATTATTATCCTCATACACGCCTGGAAGCCATATCTACCACATGTGTATACTCTCAAACACAAAAAGATTAGGAATAAAGCTATCGATACTTAGCAAACACATATACACTTAACAAAAGCAGCATTGCGCAGTTTAGATAAGAAATGTTGTAACTTTAAATACAGTAGTAAAAAACAATAGAATTATATGCCATCAGCTTTTATCACAATATAGACAGGACACATCAAACTATCAGAGGATTAGCAGCATTAGACACAATTCAAAAAACCAATCTTTGTTTCAAGCTTCGAATTTTGAACATAACATTGTAATAATACACAAAATTCTTCATACTTTTATGACACAAGAAATCCCAAGTTGTAGCACTAGCATATCAATAAACATACCAACAATTACAAAAATAACTCACATTACTATACCTGAAATAACCGAAGCCCAATGATCACTAAATTTGAACCCTGAAAGCCTCAAAACCCTCCGGCACGCCTCCAAAATCCCTTCCTGAACATGAGCATCCACCAACCTCAATCCAGCAGTAGCCATTAACCGAATCTCGGTCTTGCCCCAATATTCCTTAGGCACTCTCTTCCTAGCAAAATCCACCAGCACATTCAACGACTCTCCAACTTTATCCGGATCATCAGCAAACTCAGACAACCCAGGGGTTACACGCATAGAAACCAACCCATCCTTCCCAAAATCAAACTCAGGAACCCCCCCATTCTTAACCCAATACTCAAAAACATGAATTCTTGTCCCTGTGCTCCCCCCATCAATCACAACCCTAAAATTCTTCTGACCAACAAATTTAGACCCAGAAAACAAGAAATACAACAATGCAAAAGAGATTAAAATCACAGAAAACAAAAAAAGCTTGGATCTTGGGGTGTTCTTGTTATTGACTGGGCCTCGGGAAAAGAGATTTGTGGATCGATTAATTGGACGATACTTGAGAGAATCCATTGGGTCTTTTCCAGTGACAGGTGGATCATCGACGACTGGCTTGGCATTCAATCGTCGCATCAAAAGAATGCAAAGAATAAAGAACCATATGAAGAAACACTACTAATATATTATATATATGTATGTATATGTGAAAGAATCCAGATGAAAAAGATAGGATCTTTGAAATGGGTTTTGATCGGAGATTGAGAGGGCTGTCGGAGAAAGTTTTGCCCTCTCTTTCTCTTGATTTTCTTGCGGATGTTTTGGAGACAGATGACGATGATGATGTTTATTATTATGATTATTTGGGGTTTTCTTTTTTATTCAATGGTGTTCAATGCTGTGTCCGGTCTATTTCGGTTCGGCTTTTTTTTATGCCGGTTCGGCTTATTTTAGTTAGTGCTACTGCTTTTATTTGCGGGTGCGAACCGGGGATGTTTAAAAAATCGGAAACCCGAAATCCGAACAGGTCCGATCTGGAAAAATGTTCGAAATATCCGGTTTGAAAAAAGCTCGGTCCGATCCGGTTCGGCCGACGGGTCCTAAACAGACCTCTTTTTTTAAAAAAAAAACTAGTCCTATCTGAAACCTCAAAAATCCGGTTTTAAGCCCAAATTTTTAAAAATCCAGATAAAAGCCCGGATTATGTAAAACTCGGATAAAGCCCGAGTTGGGCCATGATAAAATCCGATTTGTATATATCCCGAGTTGCATGACTTGATATTTTCTCTCATAAAATGATTTTTAACTCTTAATTAGCAAAAAATAAAAGGTATTAGCAATTTAACAGGGTCCATTAAGGTATGCATCTTGTTCCACAACTGTAAGAAGTGTTGGTTCTACTTTTTTGATTGCTCGGAGAATTATCTTGACGGAGCCTTTACTTTCTTTGACATATTTGTGCAATTGCATTATACTATTTACAATCAAAGCTTCCCCTTCTTCGAGATTAAGATTTTCTTTGGTTAGTAATGATGGTGTAATGGCATCGTCTATCCTGCAGAATTCAACATAAATTCCTAGTGATTCAACTTCAACAATGGTACCTTGCATCTGATTTTCTTTCATACAGAAATCACTGATTGCCGTGATTCTGATTAGTTTCGGAGGGCCTCCTGACCGGGAAGTCAATGTTCTCACCAAGTAAGGCCATTGAAGGGTATGTTTCATTCCAAGATCTACAATATGCAAGAAATCATTTCCCTCAGCTGCTTGGCATATAACATCACTTGCAACCATAAATCCAAAATTAATGTAGATAGTTGTTTGGTGAAATAAATAAAAAACATCTAGTTTATCTTCTTTGGTCATCAATGATTGATCCCCTAAACCATTTGTCAATATACCATTTGCCTTAACATAATTAAGAAGTGGCAATCTGTATTTTAGTCCCATAACAAAACAATAAGAAACTCTTTGCAATGAATCACCCCAAGAACTTACAAAAGTCCAGATTTAGCTTAACAATGCGTGTGCATGTTGAGTGTCTCTGCAGCCTACTGTGCACGCCAACAACAAATGCACTAGGATGAAGCCCCTGATCCACTGTTTTTTTTTCAAATTCAGGCCTGGATAAAGTCTGGCCCGATTCAGCCTGACCCACGGGCCGCAAACAGGCCTCATATTTTTATGACAGGCCCGGCGCGACCCGATTGTCAAAAAAACACGACCCGAGTTTTTTAGAAAAAAGCCTGAACTTTTTATAACCCGAATAAAACCTGGACGATCAAACTTTTTGTGCATCACTGTTGCGAACTGCTAAGCGGGCCTTGATCAACGAGGATAAGAGGGAAGAGGTGAAAGGTGAATTTTAATAGGCCCGAAGCCAAATTGTCTATGGATTTTAATTTTTTGTAAGAAGACATTTTTATATTTTATATTTTGTAAAAACACGATTTTTAATTATTTTTTTTGTAAAAATATGATTTTATAAAAAAAACAATTTGATTCAACTGAAATCAACCTCAAATACAATCACGAGCAAACCGTATTTTTGTAAAAAATTCAGAAAATGATAAAATCACAAAAAAGTTTTAAAAAAGTGATATTTTTTATAAATGCCCTAATTTAAATTCAATCTGAAATAATATAATTTATTAAAATATATGATATATAAAACTAATATTTATATATTATTTTAAACAATCTAACATATAAAATAAACATATAATTTATTTTATATGTTAGATTGTTGGGTTAAATGGCGAAAACACCGATGTGTTTTTTATGCAGGAGCAAATAAACTCATGTATTTTAGTATGGTTCAAATAAATCTTTTATCTATAAAATGTAGGTTCAAATTAACCCTTATGGTTAAATTTGATTAACTACGGTTAAATATATTTTTGAAATCTGAAAAAATATGATATTTTATTATGAAATTTATTTTAAAATATTATAAAATCAAAATAAATTATATTATATCATCAGTATCGGGGTGAAAATAACTCCATAATTTGAGTGAAGCAGCAAATAAGTTTTTATAGTTTTTCACGCTCACATAAATTTTTAATTTTTAAAGTGATAGTTAAAAATAGAAAATATTATTAAATCATGTTAAACATGATCAATATATAAGTTTAAATTATAAAAAATATTAATAACACTAAATATTTTTAAAAAAATATTTTTAAAATAACAAGATATTGTTTAAAAGAATATAATAAGTAAAAAAAAGAAATATTTGTGTATAAAATAATTTTACGATTCTATATTTATTTATCTGATTAATTTTATCCCAGATTAATTAATAAAAAACAATGTTAACACATATTTGAATTTTGAAATAATTATATAATAAAATTGAATTAATTTAATTATATTTTAAAATCAAATAAATATTTAAATATTATTTTCGTCAAATTTCAAATCAATATTTGACCCTAATTATTGAATTATTTTTACCCTTAAACTCATTTTATAATATAACCTTTTTGGTTTTATAATACGTTAAAATAAAATTTATAATTGAATATCATTTTTTTTTCAAATTTCAGATACATATTTAACCATAGTTAATCAAATTTAATTATAAGGACTATTTTAAACCTATATTTTAAAAACAAAGGACTTATTTGATTTATATTAAAATACATGCCTTATTAGTTACTCCATATAAAATAGAGGAGTGTTTTCCCTGCTTAACCCTAGATTGTTAAGTCGGATTATGATTTTGCCAGACACAACACAAGATATGTTAAATATTTAGCTCAACTTAGCAGAATTTGATTGACTAAATTGTTTTTTCTTTTGAAATTTCGTTAATTTGATTCGATTGGAAAAAACTATAAATATAAATATTTGTTTTTATAGAAACAAAATCAAACACGACATTTATAGTATTGTTTTCACTTTTCAATATCCTTTTCCTGTGTTAGTGGGCTGGCTTTAGCCTTTTTAGCTTTTTTTACGGGCTATGACTTTCGTTCAGGTTTCTATTGGCTCAGGCTTTTAGCAGGCCTTGATCTGTGCTTTTCAGGTAATCTAAAAGGAAGAATACGCCAAGTTGGCCTTGATTACATAGACTCATAAAGCGGTACAAACGCATCTATGGGCCCATGGGATATACAACAATTTTTTTAAGACGAAATATACTACTATTCGTTTAAGTAAATAATAATCGGTGAGATGATGCAATAATTTTACTTTTCATTTTTCTGGCTTATATTCAATTTACCTTTCATTTTTTAGAGCTTAAATACAATTTATACAATTAATTTTCAATCATATATATTTTGTTCAGCTACAATAAATTAATTCTTTAGAACCTATCGATTTCTTTCGTTTTTGGGTTATTTTTATTTCTTTAATTATCTTTTCAATCCTACGTCGGTTGGTCTAATTTTTTTTTATTTTTTTTGAAATACGCAGCAAAACAAGAATATCAAAACCAAAATGTCACTGTAGAGTGTAGAGTCTAACATATTTCATTACCTTTAGGATTTATGTTAACATAGAAATTAAAAGCAATTGCTTTAATGAAAGCTAACCATTTTCCAAGACTGCGAATGTTAAGTACTTTATAAATTTGCGGAGAGGTTGTAATATAAAAAGTAATGCTACTTTTAAAATTATATTGGGTAGAAAGTGTGTGTTAGTGACTCTGCTTGCACCGGCACTCTCATCTCATTTATCTTATTGGTTACATAAATTCTGATCTATCAAATTTTGGAAAAGTTGAACCGCACTTCATTCCATCTATTTAAATATTTTTCAAGAATTATTGCTCGCTCGAATCAGATGATCGAAGTGATGTAGTTACTCAACTTGCGTGGAATGTGGATAACATGAATTTTAATAATCCTTGCTTTACTACCTTAATGTTTTCGAATCAATTATAAATCTTCTTGGGAGGATCAGTTTGATTTGTCATCCGATTTCACCCCATTCTCCTGCCTAGTGGAATTTCTGCAAATTTATATAGAGAAGCAGATTAGCAGAGTGGATGCATGCATGGTTTCTGAACGAGAATCTGACGTTAAAATTAATATGTGTCAAAAGGCCCAAAATTTATGCTCATTATATTAATCGGAACTTATAGCTTGATTTTAAGTGATAAATAACCTCAATATTTAAGCACCAGTTCAATGTAGGACGTACTTATATGCATATAACATAGTGCATCAGTGCCTGGGGTGGGGGTCAAATGTTTGCCACATTATGGTACTAACATATTATATTATGTAGTTTTTGAGAAAAAAAGGCAGTGCTTGATGACAAACTTAAGGTGGGGCTAAAATAATTTCATTAAAATATGCTTTTAAAAAATGAAGTCTTTAATTTTAAAAATTAAAATCAGCCAAATAGCCTAATTGTGTTTGTAGTGCAGCTGGTATAATGGTATATATGTAATGAAAGCATTCTCCCGAAATTCACATGTTGAAAGTCACGTGCATGTATATACTTTCGGTTACGTATTAGTATATATCTAGAACCAACCATAAAAACTGGGAAGTAGTTTTATATCTTTTTCATAATTTTTACGTCTCAGAAACTCAACACTTAAATAAGTACTCGACAAGAATTTTTAGATGCGAAAGTACGTATGTATGTATGTCTTCAACACATAAAGAATTGGCCTTGACACCATTAAGATCTATGTATATGATAATGGCATTATTTTTTTTATTTTTTTGAAGAGAAGGCATTGTTTATTTTATATAGCTCAAATTATATTTCCAAACTCTCATGTTTCTGTAGTAAAGTGCACAACAGGTAAATTCTATAATAAGAAAATAGGGAACTTTATTAATCATAGTATAATAAAAGCTCTAGTCATCAATTTTTATGGTGGATAAAGTTAGTGTTTAATTTAGGCTTTAAAGTTAATGCTGCTCTTTTTCTAATTCTGTTCAGTTTTTATTAAATAGTGGGGTAACCATGAAAAGATTTTTCAAGAAACTCAGAATTGAATTTTTATTATTATTTTACGGGGTCATGCTGCCGGGGTTGCAACTCCTTGCGGATTGTAAAACACAATTTGCCCGACTAGTTGTTTGAGTTGGTTTGGGCTTAATTAAGAAGTTGCACTTTGATTTACTAGTCAATCCATTAATCTAGAAATTTACATAGTAAATTTACTTGTAAATTTCTCCGTTAAACTTGAATGGTTATCTACTCATCATATTCACAATCTCCTGTTAAGAACCAAGTGTACATACCTCAATATTTTCATATAATTTACTGATAAAAAATGCGTGTAGCAATCGTCCACTAGACCCATATATAAGTGCACGTCTCCCTATAAATAAACCAACATGCTAGTTTTGTCCAACAGTTCAAGCTAAAGAAAGATGGAGGCTTTGAGTGTGGACACAGTGGAGAGCCAAAACAACATCTCAACTTGTGCGGAAAAATGCCAAGGCACTAGCTTCCCCAGGACTTGTTTTAATGGACTAAATGCTCTCTCAGGTCTACACCTCCTTCCATGTCTTTGTTTCGCCTCATAAAATTTCGATTTTAATTCTCGTGCATAATATAGTTTTTGTTAATCAGGTGTTGGTATATTATCCATTCCTTATGCACTTTCTCAAGGAGGGTGGCTCTCCTTGATCATCCTTTTTGTGGTAGCACTTGTGTGTTTTTATACAGGATTGCTTTTACGTCGATGCATGGATTCGAATCCCATCATTAAAACTTATCCTGATATTGGACAAGTGGCCTTTGGAAGCAAAGGAAGGGCTTTGATATCAACTTTTATGTATCTTGAATTGTACTTTGTTGCGGTAGAGTTTCTTATTTTAGAAGGTGATAATTTACACAAGTTATTTCCCAATGTAAATTTCCACATTGTCGGAATAAGTATTCCAGGAAAACAAGGCTTTGTTTTGCTTACAGCTTTACTTGTATTGCCTACAACCTGGCTGAGGAGTTTAGGATTGTTGGCTTATATTTCTGCTGGTGGTGTTTTGGCTTCTATTGTTCTGGTTTGTTCTGTTTTCTGGGTTGGTGCATTTGATGGCGTTGGATTTGATGAAAAAGGAAGCCTTTGGAATTGGAATGGGTTGGCTACTGCTATAAGCCTGTATACCTTTTGTTATTGTGGTCATGCAGTGTTTCCAACCCTCTGCAATTCAATGAAAAATACATCTCAATTTCCCAAGGTAAAGAAACTTTTTCTTTTTACCTGTTTTATTAATTGAAATCATATGTGCAGAATGACAGCCTGCCACATAATCCATTATATATTTTTTTAAAGTACGTGACATCATTGCCATGAGATTAACATGAATGTCTTTACCAAGTTAAATATGAACAACAGATCAACCAAGTACATGACAAAATTTCATTGAGTTTTCATGCTTCGTCGAGCACTACAACTTACGTATTATATGGCTAAAGACTGTTTCGTTTTTTTCCCTTTCCTTTCTATGCTACTCCATCTGCAGGTGCTACTGGTGTGCTTTGTTTTAAGCACCATTAGTTATGGTTCAATGGCGATTCTAGGCTACTTGATCTACGGTCGAAATCTGATGTCTCAAGTGACTCTGAATCTTCCCACTAAAAACATAAGTTCAAAAGTTGCAATATATACGACACTCATCAACCCCATCACCAAGTATGCCATTATCGTGTCTCCAATTAACACAGCTATTGAGGACGTAGTTCCTTATCGAAAAAGCCGGTCAATAAGCCTCTTTATCAGGACAACTGTAGTGATCAGCACTGTTCTTGTGGCACTAGCCATACCGTTTTTCGGTTACGTTATGGCATTTACTGGTGCATTTTTAGGCACAACTGTCTCAATGTTGTTCCCGTCAATTTTCTACCTGAAGATCAACAAAGCTGCTAGGAAGTTTGGGGCTGAGTTGGTGATCATTATCTTTATATTAGTGGTGGGGGCATCAGTAGCTGTAGTGGGTACTTATACTTCTTTGTGTGATATTGCTAGGCATGCACATTCAAATTGAATAATTTCGATTGGTTTCACCTAAAATTGTTGATTGTAAAAACAGTTGAAAGTTGAAACTCATCAGTGGACGCGGCTTATAAAATCAGTTGAAACATCACAAGAACTTGCAATGCTTTTATATATGCTAAGCTAAATCTGGCATATATATATATATATATATATATTTAGGTGTTATAATCTGTACAAGGTTGTATTAAGAGTGTTCTTCATAAAAGAGAGTCCTTAGTACACGATCAAGCGACTAGACTGATTAGCAGGAGTAATGCTACTTGAAGCTGCACCCTCAACTAGGACCAAGTCTTCTCTAAAATCTTCGTTATCTTTGATTTTAAAATCAACTATGTTTTCATTCCAATATCGCAAACAATAAATTTCCAGAGTATCTTCAGTATCTAGTCTTTTACATCGTATACTTGGACTCATGATTTTCACGTCATGGAGTTGTTCCTGTTAGAGTAAGCCCCAAGTTGCATTAGTTTTATTGTACTAACTAAAACTACTAGTATAAATTGTGTACTTTGTATGTTGTACCAGCAACAAGGCCACTATCACATTCTTGGTAACAGTTCAATAACAATCACACTCATCACCTTAAAACTAATACGAATAATCAAGAAACAAGGCCAGAGCCAGAATACAGTCATATATCTTCTCAGTCAGTAATAATCAATAGCAAGTCTGAGTTGAATTTAGATGATCAAATACCACAAAACAACAATTTAGGTACAGGCAAACAAACTACAGCCAACAAAATCCAAGGTAAAATGGTTAAACTGTGAACTTTTTGAAAATTTCAATAGTGTATATTTGCAAAACCCATAAAAAACTAAATCTTGAGCAAATTAGGAGAGATAACCTTTTGGAGAGCCAAGTCACAACATTGCATGGGGGAGAGCCGCCAATTCACTAGCCACAATTACTAACTGAAGAGGTGGCGAGAAGCGTTGGCATTGCTCTAATAATACATTTCAAAGTTCAGGTCCAAGAACATACTACATATCTTAATAGCTTATATGAAAACTTTAGACTTTAGTTCATGATAATGTACTGTTTATGATCTTTTATGATAACCATGTGAACACCTACTACTATGTAACAGGCATTTATGTAGTAGTAAATATGGCACATGGCTTATTGGTGGGAAACAGGACTTGGAAAGATTTGGGGGATTGGAGAAATATCCCTGTAAAATAAAAAATATTCTAACAAAGTTTTCTGGAGCTTCTATGATTTATATACAACTGTTATACACTCCTGCATTTGTATATACATTATAAAAGCTTCAACAAATCATTTATAGATAATACTACAAATCAAGTTCGAGAAAGCAATATGAAACCCAATAGATCAGTGTTTATTAAGCTTTTGGCAATACACTGTTTATTAGTTCTATGTGCTGCGCGAAATCCAGATTTTTTTTAC
The DNA here is from genome assembly GCA_028671895.1 of Oenanthe sinensis. Taxonomy (NCBI): domain Eukaryota; kingdom Viridiplantae; phylum Streptophyta; class Magnoliopsida; order Apiales; family Apiaceae; genus Oenanthe; species Oenanthe sinensis. The sequence continues at coordinate 35,436,120 of CM053812.1, read as the reverse complement.
TTCATTCAACAGGTTAGTATTAAGGCCTACATGTATATGTGTGTACACTACACAAATCAAACTATCTCTGTCTCTTTCTTAATTTGGATCCTACTTATGCTATTGTTGCTTCTGGTTGCAGTGGCCAGGATCCTTTTTCAACACCAATCAAAACTATTGCTACCCAACAGGAGGGAAACCTGCAGCTGACTTTGTTATTAGTGGACTCCAGCCTTATTTTATTGATGGCTCTTTCCCATCAAACTGCAGTACGCATGTCCCCTACAATCAGTCTAAGGTAAACGTTATGTGATGTTCATCTTTTAATCTGTGACAATCGGACATAATGTGAAAAACTGAGACATTTTCATGCATACTTGTAATTTGAAATCTAATTAGATAATGAATCAGTTGGATTCGTACAAGTGTTCCTTTGTTCTTGAGTTTGGTTCAGCTGTTGCTATAGTTTGATAAGTTGATACTGAAAGGTCTACTTTTGAGAGTAGACTGTATGGTCCAAGTAATCACTCTTATGCAAGAATAAAAATGCAGTAAAGAAATAAACACACACAATACACTAAAATGATTTTTTTTTTTTTTTGGGGGGGGGGGGGGGGGGGGGGTGTTGAAATGAGGAAGAAGAACCGGGTTTCAATCTCTTTAGCCTTGTAAGAAATAAAAAAAAATCTGTGTAACATTTGAATGTCACACTACTGCAAGAAGTATGAACTTGTATTAGTTTGTTTCTTACTTTCTTGGCTTTTCTTTGGCTCTTTCTTTAATGGCTTAACCTGTACTCCTGTAGTATTCTGAATGATCATATAATTTATTATTGGATTTTCAAGAACAGGGCATAAATCAATGTGCTTGAATCTAATAAAACAGACAGCAGGGATCACTATAGTGTACACACTCGGATCAATGTATATATGATATATCTATAAATTAGTCCAAAATGAGAGAGTTTTTCTTTTGTACATGTTACATGACCGTTATATGAATTTGATTCTGGTTTCTTCCTTGATACAAGTCCTTATATATATATATCATGCAAATGAACAGATCATGGACCTAATAAGCGGAATGCAAAAGAGCTGGCCATCACTATATTGCCCAAGCAACAATGGCTTCTCACTATGGTCTCGTGAATGGAACCAACATGGCACATGCTCAGAGTCTGTTCTTGGCCAACATAGTTACTTTAAATCTGCTCTGAACCTTAAGAATAAAGTGAAGCTCCTTCAGATACTTCGTAATGCAGGTAGTCTATTATTATTATCTGCATCACTTTGAATCATTAAGCCGCAAGGTATTTTAACAGTATTTTCTATTGCCATCAGATTAAATTCACTCTATTGTCATAACTATATATAAGCAACTACTTTGATCTCACTTCCTTATAGCTCTTTGTTCTTACAACCTTTTTATGAAAGCTAAAAATGAACAAGAACAGTTATGAAAGTAGAAATTTGTTACAGGGATCAAACCAGATGGGAAATTATATAGCATTGATAGCATGATGGAAGCTATAAGAGCAGATATCGGATACTCTCCTGGGGTGAAATGCAATTCTGATAAATATGGACAGATACAGCTTCATCAGATATACATTTGTGTCGACACTTCAGCAACAAGATTTATTGAATGCCCCGGGCTACCAAATTTCAGGTGCACTTCCAACATCAAATTTGCGACTTTCTAGGCTCTAGCCCTGATGTTCACCCCTGCTTCTTCAGTTTAAGGTTGAAACATGCATGGTCACCTTTCTGTTAGTCTTGTTTGAATTATTTGTTTGCATTCATAATGTACTTTGGTTTCTTAATTCAAGATGGTTGAAAGCTTTTTACTGGTTTAATTTCTTAACTAATAAGAGTGAATGTTAGATGAAAGTTGAGTATCTTTTGAGTTGATGCTGGCTGGGGCGGTAGTGTACGTTCTCATACTAGTCAATTTCGTTCCGTTCTCAAGCTTATTAGAATCTGATAAATCAATTATAAAAATACAAGGAATGAAACTTCAATAAACCGAGTAATTTCAAATTATATTGTGATTAGTTAATATTATATTTTCATCATATTTTAAATTTTAACTACACAAAGTGTATCAATAAACGAGTTAGAATTTGAATTGTGTTTAGAAATCTCGAATAGGAGCCTAGTATGCACAAAAATCATATATTCGATTCAAATCAAATTGAACTATTGAAGATAACTTGACAAGGTGATTGCGAATTTGTGAATTTGTGTACAAGATGAAAAGAATGAGAAAAGGAATTGTTTATAAAGTGGCCGTCCGAGATTCCTTAAACTTAAAATAAGTTATTTATTATATATATTTTTTACATATTTTCATTTTTTAAAGATAAATATTTATTTTAAAATTTTAAAATCAAATATTATTTTCAAAATAAAAAATAAATTACTTATTTTAAATTAAAGTACATATTATATATCTACTTTTTCTGAAAATAAGTCCTTATTTAAATAATAAAAAAAAGGAAACAAACGGGCCCAAATCTGATCATGGACTTTGTAACAGTCGATAGGTACCGTGTTATGGTTTCTCTTAAAGGGCCGGCCTTCAGATTTTTTCATAAACCTTTATGGGCTTTGGGCTTTTGTAATGCACGGAATAGAAAAGGAGTCCCACAATCAATCTTATGACCTGTAAATTCTTGTTTTCTTATATTCTCTCTGTCTCGCTTATTTTTTAACGAAATTACCCGACACGCATTTTAAGATACATATAAAGTATAGTTTTATAATTTATTTTTAAATTATTTTTTTCTGAATATAATTTTAAAATTTTAATTTTTATTCAAAAATAAAAATTATAAAAATAAGTTATGTAACTATACTTAACCCCGTTTGGCTAAACTTATTTTCTGTAAATAAGTGCTTATTTTAAAAAAAAAATACACATTTACCTACTTTTTTCTGGAAATAAATACTTATTTCTGAAAATTAAACCAAATATTAAATTTATTTTTGAAAAATAAGTATTTATCTATAAAAAAAAGTAGACTTCTACTTACTTTTTTTTGAAAATAAGTACTTATTTTCATAATTTAAGGGTAAACAAACACCCCTTAATATGCACCTTAAAATGTGTGACGGACACTCTCTCGAAAATGTTAAAAAATCAATGGGATAGAGGGAGTATTAATTAATAAATCTGATAATAAGTATCCGTTATCCCATTTTATTTGACTTGTTACATTTTTTTCTAATATTTGAAAAGAAAAAAAATTCTTTATATTACTAATTAAAATGGTTATAACTATATAGGTCATTATATATATATATATATATATATATATATATATATATATATATATATATATATATATATATATATATATATATATTATTGAGTATATCTTTTATTTGTGTGAATATAAATAAAGGTTGATAAAATTAACTTAAATTTTTTTAAATAACACGAATTGTTCATCGCCTTGTATAAATTGAGACAGAAGTATTGTTATACGTCTCTATTATAAACTTGTCATATCGTCGACATAGCTATACACCAGTGTGAGTTGTGAGCTGTGACTGTGTGAACATCCCTGTTTTGCAAACACACTGAAGATTTGAAAGAGGATATTCGCATATATATCAATTTCGAATATGCCCATAAATTTTCAATTATTATGGTAAAACAACTAATACACCAACAATTATTTGAGCAATAATTTGAGATTTATTTATTAGAGATTGAAATTTGTACACATCTCTAATTTCGCAACTAATACGGATTAAATTATTATTAGTCAAAAGAAATTATGAAATAGCCACGTTATTGTTATGTGAGCCAAATTAAATAGCTAAAAAATGGTCCGTGTATAACATTTGTCAATTGTCCCCCTAGGGTTTTTCACAAGAACGGTCCCAAGTTGCTCTCTTCAAGTATGAACATTCCATATGCATAATGAGTTAGGTGTTGCCTGCATAATAATGATAATTGAGCTGATTTTGTCTCTTTGACGTGTGAACGTTATAAGCAGTATATCAAATATAATATGAAATCATTTGCATGGTTGAATTACGTATAGTGTTTCCAGTTCTGGGCCACTTCAAGCTGTCCAGTACGTATAATCGTGTGTTACTTGATTACGAGTACAAATAAAAGATGATTAATGTTATCCCTGTTATAATATATGATTGTAAATGTGAATAAGTAAAAGAAAAATAATAATAAACTTAGAAAGTGTAACAAACAAGTTTTGACAAATAGATAGCCAAACATGCCTTGTACTAGTTAGGCGGTGAAGCAAGGCGATAAGCTCCTCTTATTATAAGAGGTGATGTGCTGCACTCGAAGGATGTACCAAAACAAAAGGCAACACAACTATATTCATAAATTCTATCATCTTCTCTCGGAAAAGTATTATATTTAATATTAAAATTTTATAACACGTTATCAGCACGAGTCTTTATCCAACCGAAACTTGTTTAAATAAGGAGAATGACAAATCTTGTAAAATTAGAGTTTGTTACACTGGATATTTATAGGAATAATTATATGTCATGGATGCTCGATACAGAATTACATCTTAGTGCAAACGGGTTAAAAGATACTATTGAACCTGGAAAACCCTCAACTATCGAACAAAATGCAAAAATTATTATATTTCTTAGGCATCATATTCACGAAAATTTAAAATCAGAATACCTAACAATCAAAAATCCGCTCATTTTTTGGAATAACCTCAAAGACATATTTGATCATCAAAAACTTGTTTATTTACCGTCGTTTCAATATGACTGGATTATTTTAAGGCTAAATTTTTTTAAATCTGTTGGGAAATATAATTCCATGTTGTTCAAAACGAGCTCAAAATTAATTTTATGTGGTGAGAAAATTACTGATGCTGAGATGATTGAAAAGACTCTCTCGATTTTTCACCCCAACACTATGATACCAGCGCATCAGTACAGAGAGCGCAATTTTCAGAAATATAGTGAATTAGTAGCTCTTCTTCTTGTAGCTGAAAAGAATAATGAGTTGTTGCTAAGAAATCATTAGACACGTCCTACAGACTCTGCCCAGTACCTGAAGTATATAACACGTCATTCCAGAAGAATGAACGTAGGAAAGAGCATAGAGGAGGACGAAGTTATGGACGAAACCGTGGACGAGGAGATTTTCATGGTCGGTTTCGAAATCAATATAATTCTGGTCACTTGAAGTGGTAGCGTGATGGTTACAACTCTGGCAATCTGAGGTGGCAACCTGAAGTGCCAAATAAAAGAAAGATATCACAAGAAGGAGATGCTAGAGACGTTTATCTTATATGTCGGGCTAAAGGGCATTGAGCTCGTACTTGCCGAACACCAAAACATCTTGTTGAACTGTATCAATCATCTAAAAAGCCTAAAGGTAGAATGATAGAAACTAACTTTGCTAATTTAGGTAATAATGAAATAATAAATGATGAACCTTTAGATGAACCCTTACATGTAATAGACACGAGTGCTAAACTTTATTACGATCTAGATAATTAGTTTTTATGTATTTTTTTATGTTTTTGTTTTATGTATGTAAATATTTATTTTAATGAAAATGTTGTCTACTTTCATATATACGGTGTAGTATGAGAGATATATGCATTATTGACTGCGCAACCACTCACACAATTCTACAAAATCCGAAATATTTCTCACAATTGACTAAAATCGATTCATATATGTGGACGATTTCAGGTACATCAAACATAATAAAAGGTCTCGGAAAAGCTAGTTTTCTTCTATCAAATGAGACACAAATTCATATACCTAATGCCCTCTATGCTAGTAAATCTACTAGAAATCTTCTGAGTTTTAAGGATATTTGTCTTAATGGTTTTCATATTGAAACCACTAATGAAAATGAAAAGAAATATCTTCTTATCATTTCAACTAGCTCAGGCTATAAGAAAATTTTAGAAAATTACCCTCAATCTCTGCTGGGCTATATGCTATAAAGATTAAAGTCGTTGAATCTCATACTATCAATATTTCCAAAATCATAGATCCAAAATCTCTTACCCTTTGGCATGAAAGACTGGGTCATCCGGGAGTATCTATGATGCGTCGTATTATTAAAAATTCTACGGGACATCCTCTTAGAAATCAAAAGATCATACCACATAACGAACTTCCTTGTTCGTCATGCTCCTTAGGAAAACTGGTTATCCGACCATCTCCCATCAAACTACAAATCGAGTCTCCAAATTTTTTAGGAAGAATTCAAGGGGATATATGTGGTCCTATTCATCCATCTTCCGGCCCTTTTAAATACTTCATGGTTCTAATTGATGCTTCAACTATGTGGTCACATGTTTGTCTACTTTCAACCCGAAATAGTGCCGTTGCAAAACTACTTGCCCCGATAATCAAATTGCGAGTTCAATTCCCTGATCATCCTATTAAATCAATTCGTCTAGATAATGCTGTCGAATTTACCTCTTCAACTTTCAATGATTACTGGATGTGCGAGACTTGAAGGATGTACCAAAACAAAAGGCAATACAACTATACTCATAACTTATATCATCTTCTCTCGGAAAAGTATTATATTTAATATTAAAATTTTATAACAATCCCTGTGATTACTAGCTCGAAATCATTATTTATGGAGTTGCACCTCCCAATAGTAGTGTTTTAAACCTTCATGTGGTATTGTGGTAATGTAAAATACTCCATCTATCCTAATTTATGTGTTTTGTTTATGATTAAATTAATCAAATTTTGATTAATAATTAAAAATTATTAGTTTATAATTTTAAAAACTGAAAATTATATTTAAAGTAAATTATATATATTTTTTAATAATATAATTTTATAATTTTTTTCAATCATATAATATATATAATTTTCAGTTAAAGTTGGATCAATTTGACAGTAAAAAGTCAAACATGACAGATAAATTGGAACAGAGAAAATATGTTTTTATTTATTACTTCCTCTGTCCCTATTTACATGTCTATTTTGATTTTTTTGGAATCAAATTGAATGATTTTTTTACCAGAATTTAAAAATTATTCGTTTTTAATTTTAGAAAACTAAAATATACGGAGTACATTTTAAAGTAGATCATATATACTTTTTAATAATATAAAATTATAATTTTTTTCAATTATATATTATTATTAAATTACAGTTAAAGATGAGTCATAAAAATGTTAAATTTTTATTGGAACATAAAAATGTCATCTTTTCGCCCTCCTTTTCAAAATTCTGTGGTCATCCTATGTTGTACTATAGAACATTCATTACTCATAAATATACAATTTTTTAGATGAATAAAAGTAAATTAATCGATATTCAGTAATAATTTTTCCGCCTCTAATGATATGAAAATCAACTAAAATATTCATATAACATCAAACAAATCCTAGTTGCACATAACTGTATGGACCCAATGAGCATCTTGTTCAAAATTGTAAATTTAAATGGGACCTATTTATAACACTCAACTTTATACAGGCTAATATTAATAAAATCCATGATTACTTTTTCCTAATATCCTTAAAATATAGAGTACTACAAAGATTAATTGTGTATTCAACAACTTAAGCAATTGAAGAAATATATAATATACTATGGTATATCCTTATTATAATTAAAAATATAGCAGGAACTAATACTCGGTATTTTATAAAGCAGTTTGTTATAAAGTTTAAAGTACTCATTATTAAAACCAGACATGGCTTTACAGGGATAAAGATGGATAAGCAGAAACAAAATTACAGGTGAGATAGGCCCAAAAATAGCCTGAAATGGATGTAACAGGAGTACATAAATGTGTTCACATATTTCCACAAGGGAATTGCGACAAATTAATGACGTGTGTAATTAATTATAGATACTGATTATTTGTTTGATTCTAGTAGGATACTACGGAGTAGTATTTTAGTTGGAAGCATATAGTTGGTTCTATTCTTTCATACATGTCCAACTATTTTTGCCTATATATACGTTATCCCAACACCCTCATTTCACATAACATAAATATCATTTCATACTTTCTCTACCGAAACCAAAAATTTTATAGAGGCCAGGGGGATATGGACTCCATCAAGAGTGCAAACTTGATGATCAAACTCCTTGTTATACAATGCCTGGCCGTTGTGTGTATCGCTCAAGATTTTGATTTCTTCTACTTTGTTCTACAGGTATACTGCATATAATTAATTACTTGCTTATGATTGGCAACAAACAAATTTTTTTTTATTTATAATAGAAAAATGATGTACTAGTGTATATGAATTAAATGCGTGCAGTGGCCTGGATCATATTGTGATTCGAAACAAAGTTGTTGTTATCCAAGTACTGGCAAGCCAGCTTCAGATTTCGGGATTCATGGACTATGGCCTAATTATAAAGACGGCTCTTACCCCTCCAACTGTGATCCCGATGCCCCCTTCGATCCATCCAAGGTACTAGTAGTAATATTTGTTCTATTTTTATAGATTAAACTTTCTACTATTTGTATCCGTGACCGTCTCAACTATTCCTCCGCTAATTAATTTGTAGGATCCCGAATATTTATTAGTATCATGTGTTCAATATATTCTTGTTTTTGTTATATTGACGAATTCAATTTTTTAATACATGTAGATCTCGGACCTGAGGAGCAATATGCAAAAGGTATGGCCAACACTTGCATGCCCAAGTGGTAATGGCTTGCAATTTTGGGGTCACGAATGGACTAAACATGGAACATGCTCTGAGTCTGTTCTTGATCAGCACGACTACTTTGCGACGACACTTAAATTCAAGAACGAAGTAAGGCTTCTGCAAAGCCTTGAAAATGCAGGAATACATCCAGATGATGGATTCTACAGCTTAGAAAGCATAAAGACTGCTATAAAACAAGGGACTGGTTTTACTCCTTATATAGAGTGCAATGTTGATGCGTCTGGCAATAGTCAATTGTACCAAGTTTATATGTGTGTTGACTCTTCTGCCTCCGACCTTATTGCGTGTCCAGTATTTCCTCGTGGGAAATGTGGCTCACAGATCCAGTTTCCAGCTTTTTAAATGTTAAGACTTTATACTCATTGTTAATTGGAATTTGAATTAAATGTTAAGACTTTATACTCATTGTTAATTGGAATTTGAATTAATACAACTTCTTTAGTTTATGACAAGATCAATGCTGATGGTACCTTAATGTAATTTGATTTAATAGGGAAATCATTGTCATACTTGTTTTAATTTGCAGTCCATTTTGATGGACACCCTAGTGGAAAAGAAAGGTAATGTGCTTATTGTTACGGTACGATATCGATTTCTAGGATTTATTTTCTAACCAAGAAAGGTACAAAAAGGCTACTAAATTTTGGATGAACAAGAACGTGAATGTCACCCCGTGGTCACATATTCATAGATATTTCAGCCCCAATAAACTGTAAATGTAATTTTTGCATAAAGTTAGCTTCTACACAAGTTTAAAATCTAAGATGAACACAACTGAACAAGCAACTTCTAATTTACAGTCCCCCAAAGAACTAATTACAGATCTACTTGGGCAAGAATCCATGACGTGAAATCGCAATCTCAAAGGCTTCCAACTTTGCGCCACCGACAAATCCATTACGATCATAAGATATCTCACTGATGTTAAGTTCAATACAAGCCTTGACAAGCTCTTCACCAATTCGTTTTGCAGCTTCCTGAGATTATCAAATGTGAAATATGCTAATCAGTTTCTCTGTCCTTCGAAATTAGCAGTTTCTAAAAGTTATTGTCTACTCTTTTTGTCATCGAATTATATAGAATGTGTACTTACAACAATGCTACAGGTGGGATCCTCCCGCATTTCTTTCTGCAGAGTACTCCCATAAAACAAATTCTTCTTGTTATGATCATCAACCAGCATGGCATATAACTGCTTATCGGAGCAGAATACTGAAAGCCTTGGTCTAGTAGGCGTGCCATTAAACTAGTCAAAGGGAACACAATCATCATTCAGAAATTTAGTAGTAAAGATATGAACAATGAAGTACGATCAACAAATCATGCTAAAAAAGATTACAGGGACAACATAGAGTTAACATTTTCTCGAACTCAGCAATCAGCACCAACAGATTTCAAGTTTCATAAAAATATGTCAAATGAAAAACTCTGCCTTGGCAGCATTGTAACTCAGGCAGTTTATATGGTTAAAGACATGCACACGCAAATTACCAGAGATTTATTCAATGCCTTTCGTGCAATGAGAAAAAAACAAGTACCTTCTTCCTCAATCGCCTATTGCGTATTTTAGGACTTTCAGTTCGAGTATTGTTCCTTGCCTCAATCTTCATCGGCTTAAAATGTATATCTAAAAGCATCACATTAGTGCCGAATTCAACACACACACACACACACACAAATTATCTCCTTAATAAGAATGAAAAAGTAGAAAGGGGCATTCAAATCATTCACTTACTAGTATGCATGGAAAGAAACTTTGAAGGATACAATATACAAGTCCCAAATACATTGCAAGTCCTGAAATTCAGAGCATGAAACATCCTAAGAGCCATAACAGAACGTTCTAATTGAAACCTAGAATTCAACTCAGTTAATTTCTATTTGTAACTCATTCAGTAATATTATCAAACAGGTAGGGGTGATTTTAGAGCTCAAGGTTAAAACCACAAATATTAAGCAATACAGAAATTTTAGTCAGAGATGCTGAAATTTTGGTCACTGAAACATCAATAATTCAATATCATGATGCAAATTTAAGGAAGATGTATAATTTTATGAGAAATGTTTCTTATAGGCATTTCATCAAACAGGTCATGAGTGACAATTAATGACTGGTCCAAGACAGCACTCAGTTAAGAATCAAAATTGTGCTTCCTCGTGATGTAAATGAGTGAAGAGATTAACTTTATGAAAAATTATGTGACAATATTTTTATACATGATATTAAATAAAATTAAAATTATTATTATAGAAAAAATGAATTTAAATTATAATATAAAAAAATATTTAAAAAATCGTACTTCACACAAAGGTAAGCAAGTAATCTTGTTAAATTACATAGTACTAGCTTATAATTCATGCAATGCATGAGTGTTCTTCTTAAAAATAATTTATAATAATTTTATAGTCTGATTTTTAATTTAAAAAAGTTATATTTATTTAATATATATATTTTTAAAAATAATACTAATTTAGTTATGGGTATTGGTTGATAATCAAATCTTATTCATTGTATTAATAAAGAATATTTATGAATCGTATTAAGTTAATTCTTTTATTCGTGGATTGAAATTTAATTAATTAATTAATAACTAATCATATTTAAGAATTTACGTTTTTATCCCTAATTACCAAATCATGTTAACTCTTTTATTCTTCCAATTATATACTAACTTATACCCCAGCATGAGTTTCCTGTTTATTATTAATTTATAATAATTTTATAGTTGAATTTTTAAATTTTTGAAAATTTAATATATTTTCTTCTAAAATAATATTATATTACTTATTGATATTGTTTGATAATCGAATCTTAATCATTTTATTTACAAATAAATTTAAAATAATATTAAGTTAATTCTTGTATTCAAGAGAAATCGAACCTTAATCTATTAATTAAATAATTAATATAATAATATTTAAGAAATTACATCTTGACAATCATACCATATTATCTCTTTTATTTCGGTTATATATAGGATATAATAATGTAGTCTACCTCAATTTAATGTACTGTACAAGGAAGAATGATGAATGGAGCTTATAATAGACTGTCCTTTTATTTCGGGCTCCAAATTAAATACCAATAAATAATCAACAGAGTAGGTAAGAATGGTCCAAATCATGACCGGAGCATTTACGGATTTTATTATACGGTCCAATGTTTCGGGTGCTGGCTATATTTTGTTTAGCCAAACTTTAATATTACAGTCAAACGGTCAAATTATTTAACTCCTCTTGTTGTTACTCCCCAGTAGCAAAGCCAAGTAGAACAAAATCCTAAACAGAAAGCCCCATGCTATGGTAACAAACAAGCAATTCCACTTGCTTAATTCCGTAACGCCGCGCTGCTTCAATATATCATGTCCCGTCGTGAAACATGTACTTCCATTGATCGCCACTCCCATAGTGTTGCTTATGCTCTCCAGCAGCTTCATTTTCGTTGCACTTGGCAAACCAACAAGCGGCGAATTATCAAATATTTCAACTCCTCGAACAAAACACTTGTCCCGATTATCAAATTCATTCTGCAACACTGCCTCGAACGGATACTTAAAAAGAGAAATGTAGTGTAGCCATATCCAGTAATCAGGAATCCTTTCCCGAGTTATGTAGAATCCGCCAAATAAAGTGAAGTATGCTAAAATTGCGACCGCGACAATGTAACCAAGAATCACACTAGGCACAAGTCCTGATACAAATGTCACAAAAGAGCTTCCTGCCCAGAAGGATGCCAATATCATGAGAAAGTAGTAAAGAAAGGCAGATAATCCGCCATCAAGTCCCAGCCCCCAAAATGTAAGAGTAGCAAACAAAGCCGCCAAAAAAACAAGAGTAGGTAAAACAACAATGGCGTGAGATACAACATAAGAAGATCGTCGATAAGCATTATAAGCAGTTTCTCTCATAAATATGTAACGCTCATGTAGAAACAGAGGCAAATCATCTACACAACTGTTGAAAGTGATGTACATTGCGAATGAGAAGAATCCAAGTCTTTCCTGGATGGATTTAGGCGTGTTATCCAAATTCCAGAAAAGTGATGCAAAGATTAATGCAGTAGTAATTACAGCAACAACACGAACTCCAAACACCTTAGGCATTCTGCGTGAATTAGTAACTGAACGTCTAGCTAAAACTGCGATTTCTTTCCATATTGGATTGGTGAATTTATGAACTACTGGTGCGCTACTGATATCATCATTGACTAATTTTCCACGTGAAATGCTTGCACTTATAGCTTCTTTGAGAGATAAGCCATGTAACGGACTTGGACTGTTTGAATAGATATTTGTTTTGTGGCTACCAGTTTCCATGCTCTGCCATGTTCTGTTGAACTCAACCAAGCTTCTAGTACCTCCTGGTGTGGCCTCCAGTTCACGGATCTGATCCAGAAAGAACTCTGTCCCGTCATCATTTTCAGGCATTGGTAATCCAAAATCCGAGATATATAGAGGTAAATTTCCCGGAGAACCACTGTATACAGTCTGACCTCGGGACAAAAACAGTAACTGGTCGAGTAACCCGAGAATTCTGTAACTCGGTTGGTGTATAGACATTATGACAATGCTTCCGCTCTTTGCAATTTTTTGTAACACTTTTACAACATTGTAAGCACTCGTTGAGTCGAGTCCTGAGGTGGGCTCATCAAGAAACAGTAAGATCGGATCATGAATTATGTCAATTCCGATTGACACACGGCGCCGTTCTCCACCAGAGACACCACGGTGTCCTTCATCTCCAATGATTGTGTTGGCAACGTTACCAAGACCTAACTGATCGATCAGAGTTTGAACTCTGAGCTTTTTTTTAGATCTTGTTAGAGTTCGAGGAAGGCGAAACTCAGCTGTGAACATTAGTGTTTCTTCAACTGTGAGCATCGGAAATAACAAATCGTCTTGCATTACGTACGCTGATATGGCTTTGAGTAATCGCGATTCAAGTTGTTCGTTGTTGAGTGTAACTGTTCCTTTTAAACTTTTCTTGGCAATTCTATTCGCCAATGCATCCATCAATGTCGATTTTCCGCATCCTGAGGCGCCAAGGATGGCGAGTATTTGGCCATCTCGCGCCTCTCCTGAAATGTTATCGAGAAGAGTTTTTGTTCTCGAACCAGCAGTTGATTTTGTCATAATGCCACGGAGATTTGAAATCATTATTTTCTGAGAACCATTAACACTGTAGGTGAGATTACTAAACGATAAAACAAATGGCACTGATGGAGTAGTGACAGTCTGATGGACCAGAGTTGTTTGATTCTCAATGACTTGTCCAGGAGTAGGAAACAAAAACAATTCAATGGCGGGGCTGGACAGCACAATTTCTCCACTCCCGTGGTCATCGTAAACTTGTTGATCAGCAGCAGCTCTTACCACCTCATCAACCACACCAGACATAATGGTGATGGTAAAGAATACAATTCGGGGGAAACGTATACACAATATTAATCGAAGACTTGATATGTAAAGGTTAGTGGCACGGTGGTGGAGTTGAACTCCCCCTAAGGCTGCTGCATTATTTAATACTCCAGAGGAAGTTAAGTTTAGTTGTTGAGGTGAGATACAAATCAACAACATCTTCACGTGTATACCATGATGCTTTCCAAATTACAATCTATCCGATTAGCATGAATGTATTAAAAAAATCTAAGCCTTATTTACGTGACTTGGTGGAGGAGGATGAGATTATGAGAATACGAATTTATCTGCTAATGCTACAACGTACGCTTCTCAGCTACTGTATTTAACGATACTGAAAAATCGTCAGTGTGTCCCCAACTATCCTACCTACCCAAAATTCATTTTCTCAACAGCTCACCGCCTATAATTAATATTTTTATTTTAATATTTATTATTATTAGTTTTAAATTAAAATATGGACATTATAGTTTTAAATTAAAATATGGACATTATTTTTAGTCAAATTATTTTTTATAAATAAAAAATTATGTATTATAGCTTTTGTTAGTATCTATAATTAAACTATTCATATATACATACACATATATTATATAATATTTAAAATTCAAAACTGAAACTCAACAAAAACAAATTAAAGCGACAAACAAACTAAAAAAATATGTATACATAAATAATTAAATTATTCAAAATTTTATATATAAATAAATATTAATTATTTTACATTTAAATTTTATATATTAATTAATAATATAATATTTAAATATATAAAATAATATATTTAATTATCTATGTGGCGATGAGTCCCGAACATGAGTAAATTTCACTTCGCACCTGATTGTTTTCGTTTAAAAACAAAATGGGTCCAATACTTGTAATAAAAATACTTTACATTCCATAACTATGTTTCCTTAAACACTTTGCATCCTATTATTTCTGTTTGAAAATATGTTACAGGTCCAATACTAATAACGAAAACAGTTTACATCCCAAAAGTATACATCTCGTAATTATGTTTCCTTATACACTCTACATCCTATAACTATATTTCCTTATACACTTTACATCCTATAACAATAATATTTTATACACTTTACATAACATAATGTTAAGTTATAAGATTATTTAAGTATTTTCATATATTGAATTAATTTTATTAACAATAATTTACATACCTAAATCACCACATTATATTATTTTGTTATATGACCATATTTTATTATTTTGTTAGACAAAAAGTTATAAAGTGACGTGGATGCAAAATTTAAAACACTAAAAAATGACACATATCTTAATTAATTATCATTACAAATTTTAAGTTTAACACCAAATTTAACTAATTTAAATTTAGCACTAAAGGCAGCTAAACATTAGAAATCAAAATTTATCTTCATTTTCGTTATCGGAAAATAAGTAATATAAAATTTCAATCCTTATAATTAGCAAATAAAAAATTAGTAATATTAGTTAAATATATTCACGAGTAAAAATATGCACTGCATCTATCAACAATTACACACTATATCATTTTCATTTATAGGAAAATTAATTCAATAATAATATTAATTAAATATATTCACGAGTAAAAATATGCACGGTATCTGCCCGCAAGGGTTGACTCAGTTGTTTAAAAAGAGGAATATCATCCTTTTAGTTACAGGTTAAAAATTAATTAATTCACTTATAGGAAAATTAATTCAATAATAATAGGAAAATTATTGTTAGTGGAACTAATTAAATACATGACAATTACTTAAATAATCTCATAAGGAACTCGTTATATTTACAAACGAAAATAACAAATATAAGAGGGTACATTTGTAAATTCAAAAATTATTTTTAATATTTACAAATATGTCATTAGATTTATACTGTAACACTTTTAAATCTCATGGAACTTGTATGAGGTCATTCTCGGGCTCATTTTTCTCAAATAATAGGATGTAATGTGTTTAAGAAAATATAGTTACGAAATGCAAAATGTTTTTATTATAAATATTGGACCCATTCCATTTTCAAACCAAAATAATGAGGTGTAGAGTGAAATTTACCCCCAACAAATATATGGCTCGTACCGACTTTACTCATTGTTGCCGACAATAAATTCAGTCACCAGATTTATCTAGTTACCACCCGGTATATTACGTACCACAGCCGACTAGTAGAGTATTACTCCCTCTGTTCCAAAGTAACAATCACTTTTATTTTTGACATGTAAGTTAATGCATAAATAAATATAACTAAATTTAATATAAAATTTAAATTTTTATATTAATTACAAGTTTAGAATTTATATTTTCATTTAATATAAAATTTTAAATTTAATAATGAATTTAACTATATTTTTTTCGCAACTCAATATACATGTTAAAAATTAAAACAATTATTATTTTGGAACGGAGAGATTACTGTTTGTTCAAAATTTATAAATAAAAAAAACACACTCCCCAGATCCTTCCATACCCTTCTACAGCTTTCTTTCTTCATTTCTTCCCACCGCTTTCACAATCCTTATCCTATACATACAAATTATTTGTATGCATACATAATACATATATATTGGGTTTTGTCTAATTTAGCTTCATATTTGTTATAACTCATGGCTTCTGATCAAGCTGAGATGACACTTGAAGACTTTATGATGATAGTAAGAAACAGAGGTAATTTTCAATTCCCAGCTAGACAAAACAACACCAACCCAGATCAAGATTCATCACAAAGATCCGACCCACCTGCTCCGATGCCTCAGATGACAACACTTGATGACAATACGAATAATTCAAGAACCAACCCACCCATCACAACAAACTCCACCGATTCACAAACCAACACCGACCCAGATCAAGATTCGTCAGAAAGATCCGACCCACGTGATCGGGTCATCATTATGAACCCCTTGACACGGCGCGTGGTGATGTTCGAAGGCAGCGCGTCGGGTATAAATGCTCTGGTACGTGACCTAATGACCCCTGATGGCCCACCACCAGCCTCGAAAGCATCAATTGAAGCTATGCCTAGTGTGGAAACTAAAGAGGACGATGAGTGTGTAATATGTATGGATGAATTTGTGGGTGAATTGGCTAAAGAGATGCCTTGTAAGCATAAGTTTCATGGGGGATGTGTTGAAAAGTGGTTAAATATTAATGGGTCTTGTCCTGTTTGTAGATATAAGATGCCTGTGGACGATGATAATGATTTAATTCACAAGAATCTTTTTGATGGTCAAGAGGGAAGGAGAAGAGAGATTTGGGTTAATGTTAGTGTTGGTACATATGGTGGACCCCCAGATCAAATGGCTACAGATAATCCTGATGGACATGATAGCGAGATGCAAGAATTAGATTAGTTTACAACATTTTCCTGGTTTTTCTTCATGTTTATTTCCGCTATTAATTAATTATTATGAGTCTTCTGTTGAGCACAATGTATAAAAGAAAATGTTTCGATCATATGAATTTTAATAATTTATATTGGTTGTGTTGTTATTGTTTTTGACTTTTTATTTTTACAAGTGCCCTGGACTATGGTGTATTGGTGTGCGTCTTACCTGTATCCAACATGAGTATATTTGACAAACTGTACATTATCTGCATGTATTATAGATGCACTAGATTACTAGATTTTAAGAATCAGGAACTTTTAGAAAAACAAGAAGCCAATATTCTAAATGCGCATATGCTTTAGCCAATATTCTTCTGTCTGCCACTCTGCCTTTGCAATGCCACAGTCCATGAGTTTGGCTCCCACAATTATGTTTTGTACTTGTGGTGTACTGGTGTAGATATGTGAGCAATTAGTTCATACTTAGCTTTGACAATTATGTTATGTACTGGTGTACACAGGTACGTGTGCAATTCGTTCATAGTAAATATTATAAATAATTTTTTAAAAAAATAATGTTTCTTTTTAGGCGTGTGTTTTTAAGAAATCCACAATTTTTTTCAGGCCTGATGGGAGGCTGGGAGCACTCCCCTAGCAGCTATCTGCCTCTGGGCTTGGCACAAATTATAGACATCACTAGCCCCTGTTTCACTGATATTGGCTTCAATGGTGTTGGATGAATTGGTATAACGAACTATGATTAGTAAGATAAAGTCTAAATATGGGTAGACTTGTAAATTCTTCAAGGGTGGTCCATACATGGCAATATACATATTTTGTACGAGAAATACTTCCGATTAGAAGCATTTTCATTTTCATTTAAATATAAAATATTAATATACCATCCGAAGCATGTGAGAGGGAACTATAGATTTTCACTGAACTGCTCGACTTCATTGGAGTTCAAATCTATTACCTTCGGACCAGAATCCAGGTCATTCGGGTTATGGCTGTTTAAATCTAATGTATCCGGAAAATCAAACTTTCTCAAATGATCAGTACTTCTCGTAGCTTTTGGTCTTTTCCAAATTGGTTGATCGGTACAGTCGCCTTCAAAAAGGGTGCATTCACTTCTTTTCCTTGCATTTGCTTGCTCTATTGAACCACTACTTTCGTGAGAATGCATTTCCATTAGAGAAAGCACTACAGAAGTTGCATTTTTGCTATTTCTAATGTCAACAGTTTCATCTTTTCTACGATGATCTTCGTTTCTTCCAGAGCTTTCAGATGACGTTAAAGAACTTTCTAGAGAACATCTAGTCCCCGTTAATGGCTTGTTCTCACCGTCTTTTAAGAGAGATCCTCGGATTTCTGTCAACATAGACAATGAAGAACTAGGACATCCATTGTCAACCATCGATACTAATTGAGAAAGTTCAGTTTTAGCAAGTTCAACTTCTGCAGAAGATGAATTACATCCGGAAAGTGTGTCCTGTGCTTTCTTCAACACAGAATGTAAATACTTTCCTTGCGCCTCAATCCGTAGTTGCAAATGCCTTTGTACCTAGATGAGAGTTCTAGATAAGATTTTTTTTTATCATCATAAGAATGAAATTTAAAATTTAATGTCAAGAACACAAGAAGTGTTACTTCAATCTGCTCGTGAAGTTTACTCTGTACCTCGATTTGCATCTGTAGAGCCTGAGCTATTCGCAAGCTCCTGAATAAAACATAATCTCAATTAACAACGATTTTTTTGTACCTAACTAACAAATACATCAAAAAATAATCTATCCAGTATTATTACTCATTAATTTGGTTCGAGGTTCCATCATGATACTCCCTACCGGTGTGATTTATCTGCCTCTCTTCATATTCTGCATCGGTGAATTGTCGATTAGTCCAATATTGATTTTTTATGGATACTTCTATTAGTTTCATAATCGATATGCATTATATGGTGGATACTCACCTGCTTGATCATTGTCCACGCAAGATTGTGATTGACTTTTTCCGAGTCTATATTTCTGCAGCAAAGAATATTGAAAAATAAGTTAATTTGATTCTTTTCCATATGCTATATATGTATATTTGATCTAGAGTAAGCAAAGAAATGAAGTCAATATACTTAAAAACACAAAAAGAGAAATGCCTGTAAGTGACTCTTTAGGTGGTACAAAGTAAGTCCTGGAATGCTCATCACCCTCATCAAAGATTTTGGTGTTGCCTCTGGCGAATCAAGATAGTAATTAGGGAAATTAATCGGTGACATAGTTGATCACTAATATGTCTAGTATAATCGCTCGGTGACATAACTGATCACTAATATTTATAATAGCATCTAGTATAATCAAGTTGATTGCAGAATTTGTGAGAAAATACTTACTGTCTGGGCCACCGAGCTGTGCCACAGCATGGACAAACTTTTGGTGAAGTTCTGGATTCCATTTGAGCCTGGGCTTTGCGTCACTTGATAAAACCAAGTTCATATCTTGATTTTGTTGCATATTCTGTAGAGCCGTTGTGTTTCTTTTATGTGGATGATGAGAATGCAAGGGAAATCTTTTTTAAGTTAACGGGTCATAAAATTATGAGTGAGTTTGGTGTTGGCAACTGGAGTTCTCTTTATAAATGGGAGTTGTTGGAATGTCCTATGTTCTCACCACCATATCTGGAAACATCAGTGGGGTTATGTTTGGATGGGAATATATGCTATTAGCTGTGGCTAATTTTTTTTTTGTTACTTTTTTCTCATTTCATATGAAACATTTTCTTTTAGTTTTATAATATAATCTTCTTTGATCTTTGACTTAAGAGGAAGAATATTTGATGTAGCAAAAACAGTAAAAGCAACACACTTCAGTTTGAGTCTCAAAAGGAGAGAAATGAGGAAAAAAGTGTATGGTTTGTTTTTATCCTCCTGTTCTCCTATCAGCACTCTTCCTCCCTCTTTTAATACACACACATAAATTTGTATGTGTATGTATGCATATATGTGTTTTGATTCCGGATGGATAATGCAGCCCTACCATTATGTATAGTGGGATCAACTTTCTAAATCTGTGAGAAGCTTTGATGGGAAAAGATTATAATAGTGGGGATGCTTTAGTGGATAGTTCTTTATGAAGATTGAAAGATGCAAACCAAACATGCATTATTATTTTATTTTAATTTTTCGAATGCCTTCTTTTCAAGTTTCTCTTTGAGCAGGGTGTGGTGGCCACTGGCCTGGTGGGATTGGCAGATTCTTTTTGTTCTTTGTAGGGATGGAGGAATCAAAGAATCCAGCAATAGATTTTAGGACAAACTTACCGTATTCATGTCATCAAGAACTACTACTTTACAAAAAAGAAGAGTAAATGAATAAGCCAATCCATTATAGCCTAACTTGCAACTTATATCTTGATTAGATAATTAGATTAGAATGTGGTGGCATCTTCACCATCCAAAATATGCAGTACGTAACTGGGCTCATGGTACTGATACCACCAAGACAACAAAATGATGGATAGTACCAATAAAGATATATACCAGAAAGTGTAATCAATGGAACCAATTATTGGTAATCCTGTCGAAGTAGATTGCATATTCAAGTAAGAGGCTTATGTATAATTCCTAGTTCTAGCCTCGGTAACAAAAGATTGAGAGATCGTATTTCACTGGAAGTATACAATTGTGAGCACTGAGCATACAAATTTCTGCAATTGATCGTAATTTTCTTTTTCTGAGTGCCTGTCTTAAGAATAAAATGAGTGTCTATCAAGTTCATGCTAGACAGAGTCTAATCCTCAAATAGTATTTGTTTGTGTTCTACTGTTCTATATATGTAAATAGTATTGATACATCTTCTAATCAAGTTTAATAGTAATGTTTTTCGTGGATTTGATCAAATATGTACAGAAACTTCCTAACCTACAAAGTAGTGCACACGCGAACAAAATGCCAAACAGTCCAACACAACCTTGTGTATCTGATTTTCCTGATACAAAAGGAATCATACAAAAAAAGAGTGGTCCCCAATAAAAAGATAAAGGAATAAAAGAAAACAATCAACATGAGCTACTCTTGTGCTAAAACCTAAAGTCCTTTAAAATAATATATTCCAAAGATAGTATTCTCTTTCTATCTTTATTTATAGCCTAGGTTCTTTAATTTACATCTCTTAGATGAAGGATTAGGCTTTTAGATTTCTAGAATTGCAGTCAATTCCCAGTAGCTCAATGATTGATCTCTAAAGCATTGCCGTCTCAGTGCCATACATTCAGTTGGTCTGCTGCAAGATAGGCAATTTTTAATTGTTCGCAAGTAATAAAGATCTGATCGCAGCATGCATATTAAAGAACAATAACAATGATCAGGATTTTAGATCTGTGAAACCTAAAGGCCTTTCCTTTTATATGGAAATATGATGCAATTTTGTGTCCTCATGTAATAACAGTCCAACACTCAGTTTATTGGATCAAAGAGAATCAAGAGGTCCCGTTATAATCGATCCCTGGGATATGTTTCAGGTATTAGTTTCTTTAATTTTGCACACAGCTGGATATTTTCGACATAGAACAGAGCATTACAAGACGCAAATACCATTCACCTAGTCTATGCTTCTTGGCTGTACTAATATTCCCTACTGTCAACTCACACTTGAAATTCAAACAAGTATGATTATTAACAAGTTCTACAATATCTGTGGCCCAAATGTTTGAAAAACAAGAAAAGAATAGTTATTCATTTACCTTTTTCTTTAAACATCTGCTGTACTCGAAGCTCCTTTCTTACTTTAAAATATTCTACTGAGGTAAAGGAGATTCCAGGATGATGCCAAGTGACCCTTGGTATTTTTCAATCAGTAGATGAAGGTCCGGTGAATCGAAAGTCACAAAAACGAAGATGCCTAATCAATTTTTATTTCATTAGGGATCCATAGGAGGAGATCTATTAACAAATTATCTGAAAGCATGGAAAGAAGATGAGAAGAATATGACCCGAGGAATCAAGTAAAGGAAAACAAAAGGAACTTGTCACCATCTTCCAGTGCATCATTTAGACTTGTGTTGTGCTAGTAACATATATATAACACAACCGCTTACTGAAAATGACGAGCGCATTAAGTCAAGCATCTCCAACGCTACCTCCCTGCGTGACATTGTGTTTTACCTAATATCTATATTTCTCCTTCTCCAACCATTCCTGTTAGCAAAATTTTTGTCTAACAAGTTATATATCCTCTATATTTAACCAATATTCAAAAATTATACATAACCTCTAAAAATCATCATATCCACTTATATTGTGACACATCATCAATCTCATATAATCTTATATATATATACTAATTAAAATAATAATAAAATATTATTTTAAAATATAGCTAACCATTATAGATAACATCGTTGGAGTCAAGTCCTTACAGGTCCAACAAATTTCAACAAATCATTATTTTACCTAACCATTTTACCTAATAGCATCGGAGATGCCCTAATAGAAGGGAAGCATGTTTAACAAGAATAGTGAGATTTAACAGTTGAATGAAAAATGAACTAACATTAAAAGCATGCAGTTGCTCGTTTCTGAATAAATTACCTATGTTTCTTTTGTGTACTAGCTTTGAACCGGTGGCCTCCACATATACATTTCAAGCTCTTCTGTGCAAAACCAATTGGCATGCAAAAGAAACACGACAGTTATTGTTCATAAAACAAAATAATATTAATTTTCCCGTCTGCTGTTTCAAGTGAAAATCATCACAATTGTGTGTTCTTCATCAAAAGTGATCAAATGAACATACAAACTTATATCCTGACAATTATTGAAATCATAATCACGATGAACTGAAATGACAATGTTAATTATGTTATCACTACTTGTAAATCCGGCCAGGTGGAGCACATATACTTATGTTATGTTGTAGGCTTGTAGCTTTTAGTCTGGCTAAGTCTTACCACACAGACGCGAGCACGAAAAGAAAAAAAGGTTTGTATGTTAAGGTTGATGGAAATGCATATAAGTGATTTAATTCTTCCAAATTCTTAATGGTTGATATCTAACAAGCACAGGTAAGAAAAGGATACGAATGACTAATTGTATCGTCTAAGCATTCCAGTCAAGTAACAAATGTACCATAAAGTTAAACAAGAGTCCACATGTCATGACAATGAATTTCATGATGCTATATATAATATTGCTATCTTTTCTGAAGGCCTAATTTATGTGTAATCAGCTGAGAAATGGAATATAATGTCAAATTCCCGATACTGTATATCATGCATGGACAAAATGGCTGAAGTACAAGGTCTTAGGATCTTTCCCAGGCCAGGGGGGAAATCCTACAGTCGTGTTCATGTATTCTGTTTTCCACATGCAGCACTGCAGAGGTGAAATATAAAGTAAATTCCTTATGAGTGGGTATTATGATTGCTGTCTTCACAGAGGCAATACATGCTGCACTCACTTGTGTAGTGATGTCCAATGACATATTTCGTACCAGGGGCTTCTTTATTTGTTTAGTCTTTGTGAATGCAGAAACAAGATTATATTATGAAAAAATGTGTGTTTTATGTCGAGTTATATAACATTTTGGTTCTAATAATTGCAAAAGTGAACAGATAACCATCATATTTGAAACATTTTGGACCACATGAGCCAATTGGTAGTATTTTAAGACAGTTAGGTTTCTATTGCATGTTATTACCACTACCACCCCTACCCCCACCCCCAAAATTTATGCTAATTTTATCTCTGTAATATAAGCTTCCTTGATTAAGACTGGCCATCTAAAATACTATATGTAAATGTTAAAGCTTGTTCCTGAGTAACCTTACAGACTGATGCACTTCACCAATGGATACAAGCTACACCAGCTTGTTTCCTGTCCTTAAGAAAAGGAATCTGTCAATAAGGTCTGTTGAGACATGAGTGTACACAGATAACCAAAATTTGAAATGGCATATTTCAACACACACACATATATATATAACAAATTTAAATATTTAACTACCTTTGATAATTTACTTCACTGGTGATTATCGATCATTTTATTTAGGCTAAATAACGCATACAGGCAAAGGACAGTCACCTAGGTTTAGAGACGCATTTCTTTTCTCAGTAATTGGTACTTAATTGGGGACAGTAGATGGACTCATTACTGAATAACATAAAAGATTAAGGTAGTGAAAGTATCATATATAATTGAGTTATATCCTCTTTTTTCTTGCTCAAATTAACTAGAGATCGATTGTAGTGGACCAAATGTTTAAGACTAGCACTACACAAATGTTTTTTCTGATCGATTTACTACGTACAGACTACAGTTTGAAGTGAACACATATGGTGTTTCTCTAGTAGTCGTTTCTTAGAGGGATATATGGAGCTATGGCGTTGCATTAATTATGAAAAAGGGAATATCTATTTATAAGCTTAAAACTTAAAGGGTGGCCGGACCAATTTAACTATTGTAGCTCTCTCTATGATTTGATGCAATATCATCCTAGCTACGGGAATCATCAATGATTTAGTTGTGGCATGTATCTCCACGGACTCCACCTAATTTTGAAGAACAGAAAAGGATATGTATAACCAAATTTGCTGGTTAAAATTAAACTGATTTTTATCACTATTATAAATACTGGATTAGACATCAGTTAAAAATTGATGTCATTTGTGGGTGATGTTAAATCCCCTCCTTTTTTACATCAGTTTATAACCGAGGTGAAAGAGAACATATCACATCGTTTTCAAATAAAAAAATTGATGTCTATTTCTCCCTTTTTAATTTTTAATGCACAACCTTCTTTTGAATATTATAATAATATGCTATTTTAACTAATTTAAACATATGCTAGATAAGAAATAATTTGGTCTTTACATCAATATTTTGGTAAAAAAACAATGTTAATGTTACATTTGACATCAGTTAGAATGTTAAACCGATGTGTTTAGATGGATTTTACATCGGTTTCTTAAGACAAATGTTCTCTAATATTTAAGAAACGGTGTCTATAATAATCATCAACTCAAGATTACTCGGTGCTCAACGTATGAAGTACTGATCGATGTATAGGATGTTTAACACTTTAACAGCTTTTTCTTAATAGCTTAAAAAAAAAAAAGGCATGCAGATAAAACTATCATATCAATTTCTATTATACAGATCTCCTTGGCCTAATTAAGTAAATATTCTGCAAAGAGCACAACCAACATATATGACTCTTGACAAAGTGAAGAAATCTGATTCATGTAGCCAAATAGTTTTCATGTTGAATAATTGGCCGGCCTGTTCTTCATTAATTCTGCATTAGTTTCTTCAATACGAGTCCTGCAGTGTCATACCGGAGAAATAATTTGACATCATTCCGGCCCGTACGTACACTTGCTATATATCAGAATGAGTGTAATTAATCATTTTCATGCTAGCTTAAACAAGAATCGTATCTTTCAGCATGCATTTCATATATATGTACATAACCCTGATATACACCCGATTTAATTAATTGTTTCCTAGATACTATTTATTATAAGTTTATTGTTTGTACAACGTAAAAAAAAGCATATACCAGCTAGTAGAAGTCGTTTAATTACTGCAAAACAATTAGTCATATGATTATCTCTGACCTAAATCTTGTGAAATGTTATTAATTTACTACATAATATATATATATATATATATATATATATATATATATATATATATATATATGTATATATATATATAAACTAGCCAGCCAGCATCCAAACAAAATTATTCATTTTAAGTGTCGGTAATAGACTCGTCTGGTTTTATTTAGCTAAAAAAACAATACTCGTCTGGTTTCGGTGGACCCAATTATTGACACAATTTTTTTTAAAAAAGTGTGAGTTTGGTAATTAAGCAAATGGAGAAGTTTGAACCTAGCTAATTAATAATCTCTTTATTTTCATTTAATGACAATGCTACATAAGTTGCATCATCGGCCCTTAGCCAGGGGCAGAGGGCACAGGACACGTACCCCCGAATTTTTTTTATAAAATTTTACCAATAAAATTTTTAGAAAAATATAAGAGTGCTTTCTCTAAAATTAAAATTTATAAGAGTGTTTTCTCAAAAATAATCCGATACCCCCTAAAAAATATTTCCTGGATCGTCTCCCTTAGCCTCATAAATTTCAATGCAAATTAAAAAGGAAAGGAAACACGAATTTTCTTCTTATAGCCCAACAGCATTCTATCCACAGATGCATGCACATCCAGACAGTACTAGACCGAGTTAAACATTTTACAACAATCTCTTTACGTGGCCGGACTGGATTTACAACAATCTCTGTGGTTGGACTGGATGGATACAAAAAAAAACTGTACATATAACTACCTAGCTGGTTATAGAATTGCATGTTGGGCACAAACACTTACATATATAAATACAATTTATATTTAAAAATTCACGATCTTGACACGTGTGTTTGAATATTTTAATTAATTAATTAATTTTATCATTACTCTCATCAAAATATATATATGTTTTTTTTGTGGACTGATTAATTAGTTAATTGTTACATAGAAAATGTGCGCAATTTTATTTATATCTCATCAGTTAAATTTAGTAACATATAAACGCTTTAAAAAGTGAAATGAACATAGAGCATTGTACGCGAATCTGTGTGGTAGTCTGGATTCTGGAAGCGAGGTGTGTGAAAAGATCGTGAAAAAATATGGAAGACTGATCAAGAACTTTTTTTTATTGGTAACCAAATTGTACTTATTTAAAATATGCATGAAATTTAGAATAAATAAAAAATATTAATATACTATAGTTACAAATTAAAATTTTAATTCGTAAGATTAATCTACGATCATACATTTAGGGATGAAAAAAGTAGAAAATTAATGGGTATCTATCAAAAATACTACCTTTTTTAACTTTTTTGAATTTTATTGAATTTTAATTCAAATAGTAGAAGATTAATCTACGATCATACGATTTTACTATTTTTTGAATTTTTTTGCAAAAATACAGTTTTGCAGTAAATGCAACTTGATACAACTAAAATCAAACTCAAATGAAACTTAGTGCAATTTTTTTTAAAAAAAATTGAAGTTACTCGTAGTTGCATTTGAGGTTGATTTTAGTTGTATCAGGTTGCAAAACCGTATTTTTACAAAAAAAAAACTTTAAAATTTATATTTTTACAAAATAAAAAATAAAAAGAACGTATTTTTGGAAAAAATAATAAAAAATATTTTTCAAAAAAA
Source organism: Oenanthe sinensis (assembly GCA_028671895.1). NCBI lineage: Eukaryota > Viridiplantae > Streptophyta > Magnoliopsida > Apiales > Apiaceae > Oenanthe > Oenanthe sinensis. The sequence continues at coordinate 35,408,498 of CM053812.1, read as the reverse complement.
TCCAAAATTAATTTAATTATATCATTAGTAGAATGTTTTTCTGATTTTGGAGTGAGGGAGGGTAAAATGAGTCAGTCAGATATTGAAAAACAAAAAGAAAATAGAAAAAGATTGATGAATATATATATATATATATATATTTCTTTTTGCTTGGAATTGATGAATATTTTATTACTACTACTAAACTTATCTACAAGACTACAACCTAGTATAAGTACACGTGTCGAACAAAGAAGAAGATAAAATATACCCCACTATTTTTTTTATAGATAAAAGCACGGCCACTAGTGTCTTACACATGTCGGCTCAACAATAGTAGTTGCTTGCTATGAACGGGCAGGTGAATTTAGTCAGAAACCTTTTGTCAGTGGGACCCACAATCTCAGATAATGTATGTTAGCTGGCAGCCGACAGGCTCATCCCTCTGAATTTTATTACTCCTACTAGTACTAGTACTAGTATCCCACCCTATCCTATCCTATCCTATAAATCTACTACGGGCACGTAATCATTCTGTTAGGACCAAATCCATTCCATTTAAATGCTAATAATGGCCTAATGCTTAATTACATGTACCAAATGGGAATGCGCTAAAAGGAGTAATTAATAGAGGAACATAATTGTGTGTAAATTCTTTTCTACAAAAGAAACTTCCACTCATATTTAAGTTGTTTGTATAATATAGATTATTATTGATTCATGACATAAATAAGAACATAGTTAAATTTTAATATAATCTAATCTCGAAAATAAAATACAGTAGTAGTTTGTTTTTTTCCCAGCGGATCATGTTAACTCCCCCACTTGTAAATTATTCTGAAAATGATAAAAAGCCGATGGGATTAGTCTACCACAGAGTTTAGAAGCATTTCGACGAGTGAGAAAGTAAAAAAGAAGAGGAAAAGGGCATAAGAGAAGAGAAAACAAGAGCCGCTAGTAAAGAAAGAGGAAGAATAAAAAAATGAAAGCACAAAAACTCATAAAGAACGAAAGATCTGCAGAAAAAGTACCCATTAATACAAGACTTGTGGCTATGAATTCCTTCACCTTTGCTGAGATGTCGTGTATTCCCCACCACTCCCTCCCTCCCTCTTTCTTTTGCTTACTACTAGTGCTCCTGCTCTGCTCTAACTGCAAACCAAACTAACACCTACAACCAACTCCCCTGAAAAATAAACTTTTCTTCCTTTTAGTATTTTTATACCACAAGTAAAGAAAGCATAGCACAGAGATTAAGAAAGATATGTCACAAGTCAAGGACCCTAGGATTAAGTTGTTTGGGAAGACCATTCAGATGTCTGATGCTATTTATAATCATCATAAGCTCGTCACCTCTTCTACCACCCAATCCCGTAAGGTACTACAAGATTAGTTTTTTCGAATATTCAGTTATGTATATGTATGTGGTAGACGGGCAACCAACTGCAACACCTCTGTTGAATTACACTTGTTTTGAATTTCTGAAATCAACCCGTTTATCAGGGGTTGTAAATGTTTAATGGGTCATCTTAATTTGTTTTTCTATTGTTTCATGATATTACTGTTTCTTGTTTTTGCACCTAGATCAACTGCGTGTTTTTAGTGTATCAGATTGGATTTGAGGACCAGCTCATTTGTTTGTCAGCCGCATGTTTTTGTATCGAAAACATCGAATATATTCATTTTAATTTTATCTTCCTCTCTTACCATTAAAGGATAATCTAATCCTTTAACAAATCGAAGGGCCTTGCTGTAAGGATGCAATTTTTTTGGTCATGTTCCAGATTCTGAGGATTATACTTGATCAACATGTTTGATTGCTTCTAAGTTTTAATTTAGTATGTATTAGCAATCTGATTTTAATATTACAACTTTGTTCCCTCTTTTGAATCAGCAATTCTAGATTTTGCGGTTATAGTCTTTTCATAGACTAGATTATTTATTGCTTAACTGCATCCATATAGAGTACTCCATCCACATGCTTTTTAACCATTTAGTACTATTATTATTATTATATGTCATGCTTTCATAGATTTTCATGCTCTATAGCGTCAGTTATAGACAACTCAAGTCGTGCCATATACTATTATCCTACAAGTCTCGATTCTTTAATTTTTATTTTTTTCCTGTTCACAATACAGATCCAGCTGATTTAGGGGCGGCCGTGAAATATACTAGTTCCTAGTGATCAAAATCTATTTTCGGAATCCTAACATATATTTATGCTGCATATTTCTTATATAATTCATAAAAGTTTGGGCCCTCAAGCATCCCTGTTGATTCTTACTGTAAGTATGATTTTATTTCCTGTATTTCAGTTTTACATGCAACTTATTATTATTGTTTCTCATTCAGGATCCAATTCAAAATACTCCAATACCTTTAAGAGCAGAATTCATGAAAACTAAAGAACAAGAAGAAGAAAATATTGAGTTGATAAATGAGGACCCAAGAACACCCGATAGCTCTGCAGAAGAATTGATAGGCCAGGCAACATCATCAGGGGTGAGTGAAAACCCTAAAACACCCAATACCGATAAAGAAACCTCTTCACTTGAAACAGGTAACAAAGAAGATCAAAGTGACTTGAATAACTCTGATGGAAAGACACTGAAAAAGCCTGACAAATTACTCCCTTGTCCCCGATGCAATAGCACGGACACAAAGTTCTGTTACTACAACAATTACAATATTAGTCAGCCTCGTCATTTCTGCAAAGGCTGTCAAAGATACTGGACAGCTGGAGGTACAATGAGAAATGTGCCTGTTGGTTCTGGTCGTCGCAAGAACAAAGGCGCCGTGGCTTCACATTATCGTCATATATTGGTTTCAGAAGCATACCAAGCAGCTAGGGCTGATGCTGCAAATGGGCACTACCATCCCACTGGCAGTGTCCTAACATTTGGCTCAGAATCACCACTTGGTGAATCCATGGCCTCTTCATTGTTCCTTGCTAATAAATCACAAAACTGTGTGACAATCAGATATAACGGTCAGGAGTAAAGAACTCCAGCTTATAGAGATGGAGAAAATGCAGATGATCATTCATGTGGATCTTCTAACACGGTTCGGACCCAATTGAGAAGGGATTCAGCGGTGGTCCGGAATCAGTGTTAACAAACAATGTGCAGGGTTCAACTGCCCATGTACCTTGCTTTCCTATGCGTCCTTGGCCGTATCCATGGAATAATGCTGTTCACTGGAGGCCTCAAACGCCACCTGCTATTGGTCCTTCAGGATATCCAGTATCTTTTTATCCGACGCCACCCTATTGGGGTTGTATGGTACCAAATACTTGGAACATGCCATATCTATCTCCTCAACCATCACCACCAAACCACCCTGCCCTTAGCTCCAGTCTTAATTCACAGACACTGGGAAAACACTCCAGGGATGGAAGCATGTTACGATCATCAAAACCAGGAATAGGAGATCCCTTGCACAAAAAGGATCCTAAAAGAGGCGTGCTTGTTCCCAAGACCATGAGGATTAGTGAACCAAATGAAGCTGCTAAAAGCTCTTTATGATCGACCTTAGGAATCAAGACTGAAAATACTGATTCAGGCACTGAGGATAGCCTGTTTAAGGCCTACTTGCCTAGAGCCACCGGGAAGAATCACATAATGGTGACATCTCAGGTGTTGCAAGCAAACCCTGCAGACATGTCTCGATCATTTAACTTCCAGGAGACCACATAAATAGAACTGAATGTTTATATTATGAGTTTTCGACAAGAACATTGAGGGGTAAGAACGGTGTTACTCTTGTTAGATATATATCTAAAGGCTCACTTGTAAACCGCTAACCTTTTTGATTTACTTGGTCATAAACCATACTCAGAGATTAATATCTGGAGAAGATTTCGCAGTACTCTATTTCAGAGAAAGTGCCATAACTGACATGTGAATTAGCTGCTCCGCTCCTCTTGCGTTGCAGTCACAGCTTGTATCAGTTACCTTTTCTTCCTAGATAGTTGTCAGCATATGTTGATGTAGATGGAAATATAATGGAGGATAAGAGGAATAAAGGTAGGAAAGAAACAAAGAAGATTCTTGTTGTACCACTGAGCAAATGCTCTTGAATAAATATGAATCCAAATTAATTATAGTATTTACCTATGATATTAGTTAATATATCTGTCAATGTTTAACCTCTTTGAACTGATGGGTTGGTGTTCACATCTGAAACTTGTAGTCTTATGACTAAGGATGATGATTAGGTAAGCAGATAACTGATTCTGTATGCAAGAAGCTAAACTTAATGGTTTGTGTTATCATATATGAATCCTTTCATATTTCATTACCAAGTAATCTATGCAACTAGGTGTGGCCAAAGTGTGAGCATACTGTTGAAAACAAGAATAAGTAGTGAGATAGGATAATTAAATTATTTCCAAAGTACTACAGTCACATAATACAAGTCATTTAAAAAAAAAAATCTCATAATACTTGTCCACATCTACTTCCAATGCAATTATAATGATAAATTATCAATTACTTCTCTTTTGATTGATCATTCCCAAGATTAATATTGACTTTTTCCATATATTATATGCTTATTAGTCAAATTATGTATTGAAATTATGTGTATTATCTTCAACAATCAAGACAATTAATATTGGTAAATATAGAAAGATAAGATTAATGTTAGAAATCCTTTTTTTTCAAAAGTGACTAGTATTACGGGATCGAGGGAGCAATTAATAAGTGAATGCAAAGCTGGACCAATGTCAGAGCAACTAAAAGTAATGTTTCTAAGAGTTTGTTTGACTAAATGAGCTTATAGCTTATTTTAATTTTAAGCCAAAATTTTTTTGTTTGTATAACAAGTCAAAAGTTGACTTAATGTCAGAAATAAGTCAGAAACTGACTTAAAACCAGAAGTACGTATTATGTACTTTTTTCAGTGACTTATTTTTTTTATTTTTATATTTTGATAAAAGTTATATATATGTTATAAATTATTCATAAGTTACTTTTATTTTTATTTTTATATTTTTTAAAACTCATAAGTCACTTATAAGTCAAAATTACTCAAACATACATTTTAAACTCCCGATTTATCATTTTAAGCTATTTTAAGTCATAAATCACAATTTTAATCTTAACCAAACGGGCTCTAATAAGGCTTGAAAAAGAAAGAGTTATTCGCGAAAAAACCCAATCAACTTTTAAGTTTTTTTGGATTTAACCATTGCAACAATTTCATAGCACATTAACTATACGGACTTTCACTAATTATGTAAAAAAAGTTAACCCTGGTTAACTATGCTCACGTAACATAAGCTTGAGTTAATTCTATTATACTCCGTATTTAATTATTTATATCGGCAACTTTCATACTCTCTCTTTCGTACTCCATATATTTTTTAATTTATTTAGTATGATCTCTATGATAATATATATATTAAATTTCAAATTATATTTAATAATAAATTTAATAATTCAAAATGTTAATTAGAAAATAAAACCAAAAAATTTAAAATATAGATAATACAATATTATTGTGAAATAGAGAATAATGTGTGTGGTATTAAAATTTATAATATAGTAGTTATTAATTATTATACGGTAATATATTGCTTAGCATACAAAATTAAGATAATCGTGCTATAGTTAAAATTTACTATCTAGTTCGAACATAATAACTTTTTTAGGCATATTTATTAGATTACATTAACTTATTTTAAAAATAGCCTAACCTTAACAATAAAATAACATATTATTAAAAACATATAACTTTTAAATAAAAAAATATATATATTAGAGATGTAACGTCACATGTCATTGAGATGATATAGAATCAAATAATTTATTATATTAATCGTGGTTGAGTTTTCCGTATTTGATAGAAGTTAATTTAGTTTTTTTGAGGAAAAATTGTTAAAATGGTTGAAGTGAAAAAAAGTTAAAAGTTGGTTGGGTTTTTCCGTGAATAATTCAAAAAGAAACAGAGAAACATGAGTGGACGTGCACAAGGGGATAACATAATTGTTTTTAAAATTAGGAAACCTATAACTTTTATTATCACACAAGGCCAATAGCCTTTGGGCTTTCACTTTCCGACCCCCGCAGTTGACACAAGTGCGTCGGTTTACTGCTTAATCAATCTCTTGTCTTGGATAAAACACTTATTATACTCTGGCTTGTCAAACAGAAAGACCACTCGAACTTGAATACAACATGAGCTGGACCTGGACCTGGACCTGGACCTGGACCCTGGACCACTACTGTAATAAAGACTACTACTACTATTAATACTATAACATTTAAATGTTAGCATATAAATTTAAGAGTTTATAATAAAAATTCAAGTAATATCATTTCTAAGTCGATTCGACTATTTTGTAATATATATGTACCCTCATCCTAAAATTAATAACTATAATCTGATATGCAGAAAATGTTAACTATATATATAACCAACGGAATTGATCATTTTGAGATATATAAATGGGAAATAAAATCACTGTACTTTAGGTCATGATTGGCAGATCAACTATTTATTTGCTTTCGTTGAGTATTTTATGAGATGAACCATACACTGAGAGATGTGCTTAAACCATGTACTATTAACTTATGCATGGTCAATGGGTAGAGGGACAACAATGGAGACAGAATGGGAGATAAACATGAAAGTAATGAGTATCTCGATCTCTGTCATCCCAATTCCCAACTAAAGAACTACTTTTTCTATTTAAAAACACTGCTTCTCCTCGACTAAATATAGCAAGAGAACTCAAATCCATACTAGCTAGTACTGGTAAACAAGAATCCACACTGTGATCAGCAAACTGCTCCTAGCTATAATATTTCTTGGAAAATGACAATGGTTGCACTGTAAACTTGTTCCATGTGCAAAAATATATGCCAGTGGTTGCCAAGTTTTGACCAAACCATGCCTTTTTCCAGGTTATATATCTTAGTTTTATGGACTGTTTTTTCAAGTGGGTCCTACCCCAAGAAAGTCTATAAATGGAGGTGCATCGATAATCTCAAACTCATGACTGCCTTTTCTGTACAAGTCCTCCTCTGACTTAAGAGACTGTCCACGACTGATGGGAAAACCTGGAAATGGTGCTGTTGATGTTGCTGCTGCCATTGTTTCTGAATCTGATGATGAGAAACTCCAGCTGGGATGCTTTGAGTGTGATTGTTGCACTGCATTTGAATTCATCATAGAGATCGAGATGGAAGGATGGTAATATTGCGGAGGATTAAAAAAGCAACTAGAAGAAGAACAAATGTTTGCTAGTTCATCCCTTGTTCCCCTGCAATCCCACCATCCTTTCATCATCCCACTGCCCTTTTGACCTGTGCATCAAACATTAATAACCAATCACCAAAATCTAATTAATATATACACGTATAAATCAAAGTAATTCTGTTCAATACATCTTATAAATTAATATAAAAATACAATTAATGAAACTATGTTTAATAGTAATATTATAATATTTTTATACATATGCATTAATATGATATAAAATAGAATAGAATATCTATACATAATACCATAGAGGGAAAAGAAAACATGAAAAGTGAGGCAAACCAGGTGCATAAGAGGCAGTTTCTGATATGCTAGTTATGTGAGTTGGTCCATATGCGCTTCTGGAAAGGGAGAGAGTGCTGCCAAGTTGTTTGATATTATTATCGGCAGTAGTTGGATGATAGTAAGGTTGTGAAGATGGTTTGTTGAAAGTGTTGTTTGGATCCGCCTCTTGCAATTCCATTAATGATTGTGTGCAGAAAGCAGTTTGGTCCATCTTCCTTGTCCTGTAAGAACTGGACTCTTCTCTATATTTCCTGGCCATTATAACATGCCAATGATTTTTCACAGCATTGTCTGTTCTTCCAGGAAAGAACCTGGCTATTAAAGCCCACTTGTTCCCGTATAATTTGTGAGCAGCCATCAACCTTTCTTCTTCTTCTTCATTAAATGCTCTTCTGTTTATCCTTGGATCTAGTTGGTTGAACCATCTCAACCTGCAGCTCTTACCTGACAATAATAATTTAGATAGCACTATCATCAAGTTACAATTATTGTAAAACAATGTCCACACACACACACAGATCAGAGAGAATATGTATATGATTACCTGATCTTCCTTCCAACTTGTCTGCAATAAGGTTCCAGTTTTGAGGACCATAAATAGCTACAAGATCCTTAAGCTTTCTATCTTCAGCAGGCCTCCAGTGGCCTCTAGAACACAACTTGGATTGTCCACATGAATCGGTATCCAGCTGCTTACCACTTGCATAACTGTTAATAAGATCAATGTTGGTACCATCACTACCGGAAGAGTGGTGGAAGCCAATTCCCTGATGGTCACTACCAACACAAAGATCAGTGATGTGGAGGTGAGAGCAGTCCAAGCTGTTTTTAGAAGCGCGGCTATTTTCTCCTATAATTTTAGAAAAATGGCAGCTTGTTCTACCATCTTCAAACTCAAGAGAGCTATTGGGATTATTAATGGAGAGATCATCCATATCATAACAAGTCATTCCCATAGATATATGATGATGGACAAAGAGGAGAATTATCGGATGTAGAGCTGGGGATGATACAAGTTCTCAACGACACCTTTTCTGTTTGCATCTAGTAAATATAGTACTGGAGAAACATGAGCAGCACATTTATTGGGCCCATATGTGTTTTGCAATAGTATTTTATGTGCTTTGCTTTAGTAATTTGGCCCAAGCTCAAAACAGTTAATCATAATTAATGACAAGCAATAAGAAGGTAAATAAATTAAACTACCAAAAAATAAAATGTAAATTTTGGCAGGAATGAAGAGAGAAGGGTCGGTGAAGAAGCACTTGTATTGTGTACAACAAAAAAAGCAAGGACAATATATATGTAAGGGAAATATATAGGTGATTAGCACTCCTGACTAGAAATCTCAAATCATCAAGAAAAGGCCAATAATGGGCACAGCTATTCCTACGTACTGGTCATGAACAAAAGCCACACGAGGCCGCAGTAGTAAAATACATTAGATTTATTTTCTCACCAATGTTGATGTTTGGTAGCTTGGCATTATTTGATTACTCATATTTCAAGTGTGTGTGTGTGTGTGTGTGTGTGAGAGAGAGAGAGAGAGAGAGAGAGATTTTTACAGAATGGTAACCTACCTGTATGAATTGAATAAGAACAAGGATAGTATAGCAGTAGAAGTAAACAACATAACCTAGCTAGTTGTTCATTTTCATCCACCTTTTTACCTCCGTGGAACAATTTTGGTTTCAAATTTGTTAAAAAATATTAACATTTCACAGGCAAGTGGTTTTCTGGGACTCTGTATGCACATGTAGATAAATGTTTCGGTCAACAGCCACATTTTTATTTATCAACTGATTTTTTTTAACCCTTGTACTTATTTTTTTGATAGGCTAAAAAAACTCACTCACTTCATGCTAGATTATCTAGCTGAGATTATATCTTAGAAGTTAGATTAAAATACATACCCTAATGTGCATGGTTGGATAACCCAGTGATAGAGGGCTTGTCCTAAGTTGTCTGTTCGACTCTGACTCAACCCGAGAATTTCTTAGAACAAATACATGAATTATTGCTGTGCAATATTTACTTATATAGAAGTGTTTATTAGCAAAATATTACGTAGTCGAAATTTGCGAAGATAATAACTTTGCAGGATGGGTTGGTACACTGCCCGCTAGATGTCCCAACAAAATACGGTTTTCTCAGTAATGGTGGCAGCAGGGAGAGCAGTGTCACAGGAATGTGTGTGTATAACACAAATATATGTGTGTGTTGATATGTACTGATGAGTGATGAATCCAGCAGTGGTCAAAGACTCTAGACTTCTGATCTAAGTTTACCTAGGAAACAACCCAACCGACTAATTACCTATAAAAAAGACAACTCAGATCTATGAAAAAAAAGACACGGGTGGGGTGCGTACTACAGGGACACAAGAGTTCGACAAATATAATAATACGTGGATTCGGGTGTGGGGACACGGCATATAAATATATAAATTTTCATATATATTTCATGTTTTACATACCAAAATCTATTAATAATAACAAAAAATGTATGCAGATCGAATTAAAAACATAATCTATTCATCTAAAACACAAAAATATATGTAAATTATACTCATTCGTGCAAATATGAACATGGGTATTAATATTTTTGTGTTTGCTAATATACACATATGCTTAATTTTGTGGAAGCCGTTAGCTTACACAACTTCTAACAAATTTTTTTAAATATAAATTAAAAATTAGGATTGTGAAAGAATTCGTATGTCCAATACGGGGACACGCGTATACAAGTATCGGATATGAGATACCTTGCCGGGTAATCCAAGTGTCCCCACTTCTTAGACTCGGATAGACATTGAGAATGGTAAAAAACCATCAAACATATACACACTATTTACAGTAAATTTCTAGTATCATTCAACTACACAGTAGAGTATTAGGGTTTCGATGTTTCATAATGTCATCTCATATACCGTATACGTAGTATGTATGTATGTATGTATGTATGTATGGGACTATGGGACCGATCCATGCATGCATTTATTTAGGTTTGTACTTATGCCATCATTTTATTAATGTTGCTTGTACATGTCACTATTTGATAGTTACCCCTCAGATGCCACCTGATTCATTTTCAAGTGAGATCTTATTGGGAACTTGCATCAAGATTTCCTCTATGCTTCTTTCATCAACCTTGTTTTTTTCTTTTTTGCCTTTAAAAAAAAATAGAGAATTGCTTATCTTAATTCTTACTTAGAACTTAGAAGAGAACCAAAATTCCAAAATCATAGAGGCATGAAGATATACTCTGTATCCCAACACTCTGCAACTACACAACGCACAAATTAAGTTAACACATAATTAATCGCCATTTTATATTTCACAATTTGCAGTAATTAAGAATTCACTGAATTCTGGTCAAATCAAGGTACACAAACTCTGAAATCTCAACATGTCCTCGCTAAAAGAATCCAAATTGGATAAATAGGTGTAATGTCTCCCAATATGTTCACTGCACACAAATAAGACATGCATGTACGATACTACAGGATACATGCAGGATACTGACTAATGCAAAAAGAGGTAAAAATGATCACATTTAATTCCATGTTCATTTCTCAACTAATTCTATATAAAAACAAGTACAATGCACACTACACCACCCTAATTTTGAGACCAACCTAGCTCATAAACCATCCACCATGAATGATTATGAAAGAAACATGCATATTACAAGCAACAACTAGCAAGTAGTGTCTGTAAAATGTTCGTGATCACTGTTATTCATTTATACAATGCACCAGCTAGAAGATAATATATTAATATTAACTGCAGCATTGGACAGCAAGCATTAATACTATATATATGGCAGATATAGATGTATAAATTGTGATTGATAGATGACAAGATACACTGTTACACCTAAGGTGGTGACTTCAGTATTGAATTCACTGTACTGACTAGTTACCCGCAAACAAGCTAGTATTCATGAAGGATACTGAATTACAGGCATATGTATAATATAGTACCATATATAGATAGATAGCATACAGAGGTAAAACAGACAGTAAGAAATCACATATCACTGCAGAGAAAACTACTGCTACCCGCCTACCCTTAATTATTAAGGGCTTCATCTTTTTATTTTTTACAAGAAGAAGATGTATACAACTCATGTTGTACGTGCAAAGGGAAGAATAGCAAATTAGCTATAGGTTAAATCAGAGTACACATAGGCTGCAGAGATTAATTGGTTTATTTTAAACCTCTAGTTTCGAAAAGTCACAGTACATAAATGGAAAGCCAGAAGTTGAGAGTGGTTTTCAAACTCTGAGGATCACAGTAAAATAAAAGTTTCAGAAGTTATCTAACTGTGCATCATATATGATAAGAATGCTGTCAGAAAGTAGATGGAAGAAAAAGAGTAACGGGTGTGTATCTATCGAGTGATGGGGTCATGTTCAAACTAAACGATTATTACAGCAAACTATATATTATCACACTTAATAATATACTAAGTGTTTTGCTATTTGCTGCAACACACGTTTGTCACGGATCCGAAACCTTTAATAAATAGTAGTGATTATAGATATCAAGGATGGGAAACACATCTTTACTTAAGAAGTGTCATGTTTTGTACATGGCATGCATAAGTGACTGTACAGTCTGAACCTGTACACGTGCATAGAACCCCATGTGCACTGCCAATCGCTATTTCCTATTTGCTATCATGCATCAAATAAGCCACAAGAATGGCCAACGGTTCCTGGTACTGTGTATTATTATATACATACTCTAACCTCTCCAGGTGGAAAGTAGCCTTTGTGAGACCACTAAGTTCTGTTTGTTTTTTTCTGGTGCTACCGTATGAATATAATATACATACTATTTCTAAGAAGCCTCAAGCCTGTCTTATGTATTTTGTTTCCAGAGCTTATTCCATAATTACTTGAAGAGTTCATGTTCTAAAGTTAAGCAAGTCAATCAGAAACAACATCAATTAGCAGACATTAATCTCCCTTAACTCGATCTTCCAAACCTGTCTGAGCAAAAACACAGTAAAGTTTCACCTACCTTGTTTAACATATAATCATTGAGTCCTTTAAAATAAAGTTTGGTCGACCTCAGCATTGACTGCACACTACTGCTGCACCCGTTCTTCACTTTTCATCTAAATTAGCTTTTAGTTACTTGCTTAATTACAATGAATTGATATAAACTTGGACTACATTTCAAACCTCTAGTTCTCCCAGATTATATTAGTTTTTAAAAAATTAGAAATATCATTTACAAGTATCTCTACCAAAAACATTGAAATGCGTGAAAAGATCGGAGGGTCATTCTTTTTGGGATGGATGCGGTATGATTCAAATTCAATTGAGTGAATATCTTAGTGTTCGAATACTATATAAGATCTTAATAAGTCCTCCACTAAGACCTTGCGATTTATGATGAACCGGTAATTTCACATTGTATCAAAACTCAGTTTGAAAGCGAGTTCGAACTCTTGTACCCCCAATATTCTCGTAATTTATTATAAATACGAAGTCAAATTATTCCAAGTACTATTATTCTAACAGTAGCACATTGAAAATGAATAAAGATAATTTAGGAAGGTGAAACAATTAAAACTATGACAAAGTTATACATATTTAGTATTCAAATATATTCGTGTTCAATCCAAAATTACAAGTTATTACTTACAAGAAGTAGCATGCCGACAATAAAATATACTCATAAACATACTATACTATAATATAATATCATGAGAGTATGAAACAAACTTCAGAGACATCAATTTGAATACCCTATTGTATAACAGGAATCACTTAATTGCATGAAAAAACTGAGTATTTTTACATCCTATTTAATAATTGCAGAAGAAAAGCTATTGATGATTTTCAGTTTCTCACCAACAGGAAGAAGCAATCAATTCATCACAGTGTAAGATCCTTCAGATAAGCAATGCATGAGTATTGTCAGAGTCCTGAAACAGAACAGGCTGAGCATTTGTCCTTTGTTTACCATTGGCTATACTCACAAGAAGTAATGAAGCCCCTCACCATACGTACACCTTAAGCAACGCAGAAGAAGTCATGTGGCATTTTCCTACTCTGTGGCCGTTGCCTGCCATCGGCTTCAATTCACTGCAACAGGATCTCATACCATAGGATGTGCTCGTGTGGATCTATAATTACTAGTAATAGACTAATACAGTAGTATATATACACTTCAATTATTGTGTGCATGTGAAGCATATATACAACCATCCAATAATGCAAGACTAGTTTGAAGCCCAGGCAACCTCATCATGAACAAGTTAAGTTATATATAGTTTGTTTCTTGCCACTTCTTGAAAATATTTTCATAAATATTGTAGGTTAGAAATTTCTTAAAGACGATAATAACGGTACGAGACAGTCATAGCCGGATTCAAGGGGAGTATGGGGTGGCCATAGCCCCCCCAAAACCACCCTCAGACATCATATATCTTTAATTTTTTATGTCTGAGATTTGTATTTGGTCAATTGGTCCCCCCACAACTCAATATATTTCTATGGTTCCTCCAAAATCATTACCTAATCATCAAATGTATAGAACTATTCATGATATACATTATTGCCCCCCCCCCCAAATTCTACCAATACTTCGACCATTTCTAATGGTTACTGATGGCTCCCAAATCCGTCATTAATCTGTAGACATTTTCTGCCTATGGAAAGTCCGTAGGCATCTCAATAAAAGTTGTTGTAGTCCGTAGCGAGACAAGCATTAGCATAATACTTGTCAATCGTTTATTACCCTAGTCATCTTATGATCACCCTTGATTTTCAAGAAAACGTCCCACCTCCCCCACTCCTAGCTAGTTACTAGCATAATTCAAGTCGAGGATAACAAGTTCTTTTCTTCGCCTTGCTTCATTCATGTTAATAAAACCAAGTGATAAATTTAACTGTAATCCTAGTTACTAGCAGAATTAGAATATTGAGGGAGTTGAAAGGCATAAATTTAAACGAACGAATCACGTATAAATTATATTCATGAAAAATGTTTCCAGCTTCTTAATGCAAACTACTCCTGCTCAATCTTATCATCGCAATTGTATAAAGATTGATTAACAAACCCACAAAGCATGATATTAATCAACAATTAGCCTAATTAAAGATTCGAACTTTGACAGATAGTAAAAAGTATCATACTACTATGACTTGTGAACAACTTACTACAGGTATCTGTCAAAATGTAACCACAAGCTTCATTTCAGTCAACCACCCTCATCACTGATCTTCTTTAGCATCTCCGGCAGCGTAATTGTATGTCTAATTCTTATGAGTAATTCTATGCCCAACCAATCTCATTTTTGTTTTGTCAGTGATTAGTTCCCATGTAGGACATACAATTTATATTCTTGTGAGTGATTTTTGACACAGAATAAAGTTTCCCGAAGGATATATATGTTACATGATATGCAAGTGCTTTTTTTAATATAAAATATTAATGTTATTTTTAGAATATATATAATTTCTGTAAATTTATAATTAATAATATACTCGGTATTTATATAAAAACAAATTTTATGTAGGATAATCTTTTTATCTTTTAAAATTATCTTTCTTATCTTTTTTTACTTCAAATTTTAAAATATATGTATACGGGATAAACGGTTGTAAATCATATTCGACGAAATACATATTCAACAGCTGAACCAGTCGTTATAACATTTTTATTCGTGAATTTCTGAACTCTGCGGATATAATCTTAAGAACATTAATGTCTAATATATTGAATTGAATAAAAATAAAAATAAATTTGTTTTATTGTATTGTAATTTGGTTGCCAGAGCAGTAGAGGCCATCTATCTAATATATGACAAATGTATCTATCTAATTCGTAAATCAATTTATCTAAAATAAAAAAACTACTTGAATTTTAAATCAAATGTCTAAATTATTATGGAAATAATTTTTTAATTTAAAAGGATTGATTTTGTTTCAGACAAAAATCCGAAAAATTCGTTCTAAAATAGGGTCCGAGTTTGGCTCTACTCCCACGGTCTTAAAGAGCGATATACATGCAAAAGCACCTCTCTATTCTGTCTTTAAAGATGTGTGTTATGGCGCCAATTCACTTGTCCCGCGTTTCAGAAGGTTGGACTTTGATTTTCTTCTTTGATCCAACCTTACCTTCTCTTCTTCTGGGTAACTTTTCTTAATTTATAGGGTTCCTGGATTTTATTTTTTTATAACTTGGTAGATGGGTCATTTGTATTTGATCATTACTCCTTAAATGGGTACTTTTTTCCTAGGGTAACGGTTAATTGCAGAAATCTTTAAATAATAATGAGCTGACTATGTTGAATCTCGAATCATCGACATCTTGTTATTAATTAAGATAAAGATCATAACCATTATGCCATGATGCTAGAAATTGTTGTGAAGATACTAGGAACTGCATGTTATTTGATGGCAATTACGAGAAATTGTAAAAAGAATAACAATTTGGTCATGGAAATGCAGAATGGGGCGGGTCAAGTTAAAGATTCAAAAGCTGGAGAATAGTACAGGCCGCCAATCGACTTATTCAAAACGGAAGAATGGGTTAACTAAAAAGGCTAAGGAACTGGCTATTCTATGTGACATTGATCTTGTTCTTCTCATGTTTTCACCTAGTGGGAAACCCTCAGTGTATAAAGGACCGCACAGGTAATCTTGAATTATTACCATTTGTTAATGGTCAATTGCATGAGTTTTAATTTCTTCAGATGTCATGAATCATTCTGGTTATACATATTCTTGATGCATCCCATACTTCCATTGCTTCATTTAATTATTCTTTTAATATCTTTTTGTTTTGCTATATTTGTTCTTTCAATGTTTGAAATTTAGCAATGAGTAGGTACATTATTATTTTTTTGAATACCACATGGTTTGCTCTTTCATTTTTTATCCTTAACGCAATTCTTTCTTGCCTTTGTCAGTAGTATTGAAAAGATTATAGAGAGGTACTCACTCCACACGCCACAAGAGAGGGCAAGAAGGTATCTTTCGTTATCTTACTCCAAAAGTTTGCTTATATGCGTCCATTGTCTGTGACACCGGAACTAACTCTGTCTTACTACTGGTTCAACTTGAACAGGAAACTGGAAAGCCTTGAAGTACGCCGATATTCTACAATTATATTTATAATTATTATTAGTTAATAAAGCATACTAAAATATCACTTATTATGTTGATCTTATTTTTGGATTACTTTTCATTTTGAGAATTTAGGCTTTGAAGAAAACCTTTAAGAAGTCCAATCATGATGTGAAAATTCAAGATTTTTTGGGTCCGAAGTAAGTACAAATTATTTTAATCCAAGTGAAACATTCAGCATTTTCGTTAGTGCTCTTTATTAACTTGGTATTCTTCTTTTCTTTTATGTTGCAGTTACATATCCGTTGAGGTATGAAGATAACACTTTATTGAAGTTTTCTAATAGATTAATAGCTAGGCTATTGTTATCTCAATCAACCTTGTTTTGGACAGGATTTAAGATCCCAAGCAGAGTCTTTGCATATTCAACTTTCCGAAGCTCAGAAAAAATTGAGGTGAGCATTTCCAGGTCGTTTAATTGAGTGAACCTTTCTGCGTGCAGCATACATAGTTGTACTTCAATGATTATATCATCCTCTTGGTTTGAGGGTATTTTAATCCATGGATCATCTCTTTAGACCTGGTATACTTTGCAAACTTATCAACAATAGTTTTTTCTTTTTATAATATTCTGCAGTAACTGGACTAGTGTTGATACCATGGACAGCATAGAAAATCTGGGGCAAATGGAACTCTCTCTTCGTAATTCCCTTGAACAACTTCAAACACAAAAGGTATTGCTTGTATCGAGTATAGTTATGGAACACTTAGGTTTTGTGAATCAATTGTTATTCTTTACTGGACAATTAAACAATGGACTAAATCGATGCGTAAGAAACTGAGGAAAAACAATGGTTGAATGGCCTTTATCCTACTATGTGGTGTGGGGCTTATCTTGAAATTCTTAAACATGAAGTCTATAGAGCAGGAGATTCTATGATATCTCTCAAGCTTGATCTCACAAGAAATGATAGATTTAGAGATTCCGAAAATAGGAGGCAGAGTGCAAGAGAAGAAACAGATTCTACTCCCATTCTGCCTGAACTTTAAATGCTTATAGTTATTCTGCCCTTGCATGTTGCTTGAGTGAATCTGTAAGTTAGTATTTCATTAGTTGGAGGCAGTTGAAAAGATGGTAAGATAGTGTAGGCATGTGGATAGCTCGACCTTTTCTCGTATGTTAATTATACTTGTAAGAGCAAGTATCAATCCAAGGATTTTATGCAGCAGAGATATATTCCTCATGAAATAGTGAGGCTCTCCATTACGGCTTGATAATACATAAAGTGTGCCTAAAGTTACCAAGTACGATGTGAGTATAATGTCAGGCCTTTTTTTCTTATCAGGTAAATCTTGAGAAGCAACAACAGATGGATATACAATATTTTAACAAGGTATTTCATGTCAACTATCTGTAGAAGAGAAAAAAATGTTGTTATGATAGTCATGAGACAGTATAGCTTAATTTAAGTCATTAATGCAGTTCGAAGATGATAGGCGTCCACCTTTTATCTTGGGTTTTGAACAGCTTCAACCTTTGCCGTGGGTACCTAATAGTCACAGTCAACAGATTATACCTAAAAACTTGACATCGTTTTCCCCAAGGTAAAGTGGTCACTTAAGTTCTAACCGTTGCTTGATAATGTTCAAGGTTGTAGTAATACTCAATTGACTCTTTTGAAATTAAAGATCTTATTATCGTATACAGCACTAATGAACACTGAGAATCTATATGTGGCTAATACATATAAGCCTGCACCTGTGTTGAAGAATAAATAGTAATGTTTGAATCCTTCCCTCATGATATATGTGCCTTGACAATGTCGGGTCTTTGCAGGGAACCAGAGTGCTCTGTAGGTACCTCGCTTGACAGCTATAACAATATCCTCAACAGGGGAGAAAGTATTGTCACGACTAAGGATTGGCAGCAAGACAACGTTCTAGCCGAGTTAAACAGCACAGGATGTATAAGTTTACAACCGAATAACCAATTCAGTCTACAAGTGCCTGAACAAGAAATATACCCGCCAAGCAACTTTAATTTGTTTAATGATCAAGATTTTCTATCAGTGGAACAGATGAATACGCAAGCAAATACTTTGGGACCTCTCTCTTATAGAAAATACGAAGTTCCTCAATCTGTCTATGATCCCTTTCAGAATAACTGGGATTCTAATACTGTAGGAACTTGTGGGACTGAAACAATTGAAAAGCACTTGTTTCCACAGGCAAGAATTTATAAATGCACACTGAATTTGCATAATTTGTGTCTTGGCCTCCTTCCTGTAAAAGTACATTTTTTTATCGTAGAAAGTCTGTTTCCAATAAACCCCGACTTTTGAGTAAAATTTCGTTAATTCTCACAAGCAATGTGTGTTTATGTTTTGCAGTTCCATTTTTCATCTGACGACAATTTGATGAATGACCTGGACTATATGCTTTTGAAAGCTTCCCCTCATTCCAGCTTAATCGACCAACTTTGATCAAGTCACTTGTACATATATGTGAAAGCATCTCGTTTTTCAGCTAGGCAGATGGATGATTTTTGTAAATGGCTTTCATGCAAATATATAACTTCTCAATGCTGCAGCTGACAATGTGGTCACAGCTACGGCAATGCATGTGAGATAGTCACTACTGAGACTGTTATGTGGTCTTCTTTCATTGGCAATGCCATCCTCCACTGTTTCATGAGAAGGCTGCTATTCTCATCATTATAGGAAACAATATTAAAGAAAAAAAATAAGACGTTCTTGGTTATATAGCATATGCTTGATTTAAAACCAAAACATATTTAGATTTTTAGGAATGATCGATTCAAAACCCTGCACCTTCTTTGCAGAAGTGCTTGATATAGCAGAACTGGTTATTTTTAGATCAGGTAATGCTTTTCATGATCAAAACTCATATTTACATTGAAGATGCCAAGCTGAGGCAGCTGAAATTAACCATCTCTCTTTTTTCCTTTTTCTTTTTGTTGGTAAATCTTGTCATTTTCCCCTCTACTTAGCTAGTGTAATTTTCTAATTTTTTTACTTGATGTACCACTCACATTGTACAACTGTAACATATGCAAAGTATTGTTTACGTTTTTTTAGTCTAGTAAAATATAGCATGCATTTGTTCATTTACTTGTTTACATCAGAGAACTTATTTGTTAGATACTACTACCTATTAGCCAGCCCAGACTTTGCTGGGTCCAAATTTTGGGCCTGAAAATGTAGAGAATAGTGAACCTTAGGTTTCAACTTGCAGGAAAACAACTAAAACAAGAATATTAAAAGAAGACGGTATTTTTTTCTTACTGCAAGTATATAATAAAACTGTCCTTCATTAATAGTGTCTTGCAAGTTGCAACCATATATCGAGACTTCACAACAAACACACAATACAATCTACTAATCTAGACGGGTGGTAAAAGTCCACCGCTGTCATTTTCTACCTCAAACCACACAAACAAAACAAGGCCACACTCACACATTTAAAGGGTCCCCAGTTCATTATTTCTAGGGTACCCTTTTACAATGAAAATATGAAAAAGGACTATCAAAATTAGTCCTAGTCATATACTGATAATAACATACTACCCAGAAGTACCAACAGTAGTCACAATACTAATACTAGTGACAATATTAGTTAGTAAAAATAAATAGAACCATAGGTGCTTCAAAATAAATGAAGCATTTATGGCTAGGTGAATTGAGCTCCACTGAATGTTTGGCCAAAGGACCAACCAGCTGGGGCAACATTGTTGGAGACCACAGTTCTACCATCACTTGTTGTGACCTTAAAAGACAGAGATTGGCCATTCAAATAGTTGTTGTTTTGCCAGTTTTGACCCCAGTTTCTTGACATTGGTTGCCATCCTGTTTTGGAACCTTTGATTAACACTGCATGAACATCTCCAGCACCCCCAACATTCGTAATTAGTACCAAGTTGAAGTAAGAGTGTCCATTTATTTGAAACCTTATGCCACCTCTTCTCCTGCATGGTACCCTACCAGAAAATACCTATGATTAATTTCAAATGTCTAATAAAAGAGGCATTCGTAATTTCTTATATAGATATAGATGCAAGATTTGATACCTTCTGTAAGAAACAGGGACTATGCCAGCTCTGTATTGAGCAATATGTTGAAATACAGGCTGAGAAAGGTCAAAATGCTGCTGAGGAGGGTTACACCAGCCCCCTGCATTGTTTGGTAATGCATTGTTTGGTGGGCAGAAATTAGTAGCTGTGACTAAAATGGATCCAGGCAAGCACCATCTGGGGTCATCCACACACTTAATCTCATAGCAAGAACCACAGCTTAAACCATTGTTGAACAGAGCTGTACTCAAAGCTGCAGTGTTTGTACCATATCCTTGGCTGTAAAGATTTCCATAACCACAAGCTCCTCCTGTAATAAAACAACATAATTACTTAACTTTTGAAACTTGAGCCAAATGGTCAAAAAAATCTTGAATCATTTTTTTTTGCCGAGTGAAAATTTGTAACTTTAAGTGTGTGTACACATACCCATTGTCCCAGAGGCATCACCACCACCATAAAAGGTGGCATGAGCATTTACCCAACCTTCACCACCATTGCCAAGAACAGAGGAGGCCATTGCAAGAAAACTCACCAAGAAAATCTCACACATACCCATTTTTCTGCACATCAAAAAAATTCCATTTAGCACATTTCTTGAAATTTTGATACTAAAAAAATGTAACACATTTAACTATATATTATTTTAAAAATACAAAGTTGATATAACATGTACTCATTCTAAGTAAAAAAAAATTAGGTAAAATGTGAGCAGCTAGACAAGATGATAACTTACTGATTTGGACAAGGCAACTGAAGAGAGAGAAACAAGAAAAAGAGGAGGAGGATGCTGAGTGAAGTAAAGAAGATGATTGGGGGAAATGTGGCATGATATGTTGCATATAAATAGGAAAAAAACTCAAAGTCTTTGGCCTGGGAAGCTGGGGTCCTTTTCTTTTGCTTACATTTTTTGAAATAATAAAAAAAAAAATACTACAGTAATATAAAACTTTATTAAAAATTTATCACATTCTATCTTGAAGATTTGCTTAGTTGCTTTACAGTAATATAATGTGAAATTATTCAAATATGGTACATGTGCAAAATAGTAAATATTAGAAACAATATATTTGAAGTATCAAAACTTTTGTAAAATACAAAATAAAATATGATTTAGAAAAATTACATCAGTGAAAGATATAGCCCAGAGATGGAATTTTGCAATTTTTACCTAAAATATATACCCTCTATTTTTTATAAGTCACTTTAACTTTTGACACATACTTTTAAGATATTTGATCGCATAATAAAAATTGTGATTTTTAAAAATTTTAAAAATCAAAGCTAAGTTATAAAAAAATGGATGGAGTATTAAATTTTAAGTCTCGTTCTCGGATTATAGTCTGATGAGATAGATTGTACTTAAAATTATATCAACAATTACAATATACTTGCTCCATCTTTATAGTTGTTTTAAAAATATATATAATTAAATATTTTTAAAATGCATAACTATTTCGAAAGAGATAATATGCACGGAGAGTATAACGTTTTCTTCACAATTTTGCAAAATTATGTTGTTGTTTTTTTTTTTGGGGGGGGTGGGGGGGGTCCTGAAGCAGAAAGGCAGGAGTGTATGAAGACGGAATGTAAGGTGGAACTGGTGATTGCTAAACAAGGTCATACATCAATGGCGATATGGTCGGAACCACCTACAATGTTTTAAATTCCCTGTCTGTCTCTTGATTTTTAAGCAGCATTGAATTTATTTCATTGGTTACCAACTCTGTTTTTTCCTGGTGAGAGACTTAAATTCTCGGACAGTTGAATTAAGAGCAGCACCCTTTAGGTTAGCAACGAGTGTTATTTCTTCTCCAGTGTCATGTGCATTGATTCATCACACTAGCTACCAAAAAACACCAACTGCCTGCTCCAACAGACAAACCAAACTCACTAGCCTACTGGCTACTACTACCGACCGCTATACATTTATTTTACACACATATCTTGTAGGCTTGTAGCCACATTTATCGTATTTAAAGTTTGTTTTTTATATAAAATTTTAACATTAGATCCAACGGCCAATAACCGCCTTATACGTTCAAACTAGTAGTAGTATAATATACTGACAAGCGATTCTCAGTAGCTTTGTAGGCATTGTCTTCACTCTTCAGATTTCATCTCAGCCATCAGTTTATTCCACCATCTTTTATTTTATTTCTTCTGCTTTAATAACCCGCTCTCTCTTTTTAACCTTTTTCACTGTTCACTCGTTCTCATAACATATCCGGCGGAAGTTTTTTCTAAGAGAGTTCGACAAATCACGAAAAATTATTAAATATATTATTTTTTAATTTTATCTCACGTTCATATCACTCTTGTCATCGTTTATTAAAAAAAATTAAATTTTTGATTCTATAGGTAGCAACTTCAAAATTTACTCATGTGATCCCTCTATATTAGTTTTATATTTAGTTAAATATAAAAATGGATAAAACAATATACATTTTTAGATGTTAGAAATTGATAATTTTTGACAAATTCAATGGACAACTCTAATAAGTAGGGTTATGAGAAATGATTATACAGTTATACTCCCTCTGTCTCATTCAATTCTATATACTTTCCTTTTTTAGATGTCCCTCTCATTTGTATACATTCCAAAAATAGTAAAATTTTAATAATAAAAAACACTATTACACCCACTAACTTTCCTCCACTATCTCAAATTCATAATATAAAAATACTATTACACCCACTACTTTCATCCACTATCTCAAATCTATTATTAAATATTAATAGGTCCCATCACTTTACTCACTTTTTACCTAACTTTACTATTACACTATTATTTTTTTAATCTCTCCTTGTCCTCCGTGCCCATTTGATTTGTATACAAATCAATGGGACGGAGGGAGTACTAGTTAGTCTCCCACCATTAAAATAATGCCCCTTCTATTTTTTGACTTTTGTGTTTAAAATTCAAACAGTGAGACCTAAAGTTTTTAGGAGCATGTTCAGTTAGCTATTGGGACTTGTAGTCAGCTTTTTGTGAAGCGCTGAAGATTTACTAGCAAGCTATGGAAATTCTAAAATTCAAATATGTGTTTCAATGAAATACTTTACTGAATGGGTAGAGTATAATTAAAGGTTGGGCACATTTCAAAAATCACTTTTTGATGGGTTGGTTGATTGTAGTTGATAGAAAATTTCCTGCATACAAGAGTCATTATCATTAATAAGATGAGAGCCGATGAAAACAAACAAACTCATCAAAAAGTAGTTGTTAAAATGTGCTCATGGGCATACATAAAAACCCATAATTAAAAGTCATTTGGATGATTTAGTGATAATTGGGCACGGTAATGACCATGTTAACAATAAACTACTAGTACTTGTTACTCTTTTCAAAAGAATTAAATACTAAATTAGTCATTTAAGTGAAAGTGGAAATATAATACTACTATCTCCTTCTCAAAATAATTGTACTATTTTGATTTTTGTTAGTCAAATTAACTAATTTTTAATTTGAATATTACACATAACATATAACTAAAAAAATTTTGAAAATTATATCATTAATATATATATAATATACTCTAAAATATATTTTTCAGTTTTAAAAAATTATATAAAAAAAATTAATTTTCATTTAAAATTTGGTCAATTTGACTATTAAAAGTCAAACATAACACTTATGAGAGGGATTATCATCAATCTCAATGGGCGAGATCTATGAAAGGATAATTTCATGTATATAATTATACATTCACTTTCATCTCTTAACAATTAGTATGATGATGCTCGAGTTATCGTATTTCAGTACACAGAGACACAATGCATGCATGTCGTCATTACATTGGATTAATTAATCTTAATTTCTTCAATAACTGATTGATACTGTGTTTGAGTTGGAATCAAATTCTTGTTCTTGTTTAACCCTGAAGTTGATGGGTCTATTGTCTAACACAGTATCATAAATGTATTAAGTGCACAAATGGTGAGTTTTAGCATGTTTGGTTACCTTCAATGAAAGGGATAGTGTTTGCAAGTTCAACTGATGCATGCACATGTAGTGGTGTATTGTAGGCTTGTAGCCTTGTATTTGTAGGTAATAGAACTATAGAAGTTGTTGCATGTCAATTTTGGATACCATCATAAAACATAATTCCATTTTGCACCGTATTCTAAATGTGCATGTAGGGTCAATTTTATACCATAAATTATGCAAAATCTCATAATAATAATCAGCTAAATATGTGTATACACGTAAAGTCTATCCCAAAGAAATGAGATTATATTTACAACACTTCAAAAGTATATATTGTGTTTGGTTATAAAATGGAATTAGATATGATATAATAAAAGTTTTTTAAAAAAATCTTCATTATGATATTAGAGTTTAAAAAGCTCAATTTGAGAAGAAGCTTCATTCCCATTATATTTTGGGGCCGTTTGGTTGGGGTCATGAGTAGAAGGAAAGAGAAACAATTAGATCAATTCTCTTTGATGGCGTTTGTTTTATAAAAATAATGATTTCTTTTGATCATTTTAAATTTTGAGTTCACCCAGTACTCCTCCACTCACATTCCCCCTCCCAAATATTTGTTTTCCCTTTCTATTATCTATTTCTCTCTCTCATATACCAACTCACTTTCCATCTACATGTAATTATCTTATATCAATTCTAAAAATAATAAATTTCTCAAAATAATTTATTAAAAAATAATTATTTATGTTATTTCCGAATTAAAACCAAACAAGAAAAACAACTCAAGGTCATTTTTTTTCTTTCTCTTTCTAAGCCCCTTTCCCTATGTAAACCAAACGCTCCCTGATTTTTTTTCATATTTATTATCATAACAAATTTATACTTATTTCTTTTTTTCCAAATTTTTTCTTCAACCTCCATTATTATTTTTGTAATCTTTTTTATTTCATTCAATTATTCTTCTTCTTTTATTTTATTTAATCATTCCATTTTTCCCGACAGAACAATAAAGAGTCTCCCTCCTTTTAAAACGGATTTTATCTTCTTAAAAATTCCTTTAGAAATTATATATATTTAAATTAGTATTAATGGTGTATTCATAATTATTCAAAAAAAAAAGTGTATTCATAATTTAATATTTATATGTATTTGTAGAAAAATAAAATCGTATGACCATCGTATCAATGTTGAGAAAATAAAAGGATGGATACATCGAGGGAACCAAGTCACATGGAAGGCCCAACAATGCAACATGTGAAGGTACTTTTCTTAGATTTTGAAATTAATGGGCGTGTCCCATTTGACCCATTATATAATCTATATTTACACTCTTAAATTAAAGTACCGAGGCAATATGTATTTAATTTTTTACGGTTAAATTGATTAAATTTTGGTTGATATTTAAAAATTATTAGTTTATATTTTAAAAAATATAAAAGTTACATTTTAAAATAAATTACTTATATTTTCTAACAATATAAATTTTATAATTTTTTTCAATTACATAGTATATGTAATTTTCAAATAAAGTTGAATCAATTTGCCCGCAAAAAGTGAAATAGCACTAAAAATTTGGGACCAAAGGACTAAAAGTCAATTTGCCTGTTTATGGACACTGTTACCCCACGTTAGTAAACATAAAATTCACATGATACTTTAGTTTGGTTTTTTCTCCTCAAAATTATTATTTAATATTTTTTTTGCAGTCTTTCGCTCATAAATTGTTCTTTTTTAATAAAAGTTCATATATCAAATATCCTATTTGAACCATAGATCCATATATCTAACTAAATGACGCCTACAAGGATCATTG
The DNA here is from genome assembly GCA_028671895.1 of Oenanthe sinensis. Taxonomy (NCBI): domain Eukaryota; kingdom Viridiplantae; phylum Streptophyta; class Magnoliopsida; order Apiales; family Apiaceae; genus Oenanthe; species Oenanthe sinensis. The sequence continues at coordinate 35,382,040 of CM053812.1, read as the reverse complement.
TTTACACATACAATTTTTTTATATTAATAATACCAAGTTAAAAATTCATTTGAGACTCGGAGAGTATGTTGATTCTAAATTTCTAAGAGAAAGTTAAAAATTACACATTTTAAACATCAATGATCAATGCCTTGCATAGTTCGCTAGTTGCATGCATTACATCATAGCTAGCCTAATTGAGACATGAAGATGGACCAAGGACAATTAGACGATATATATTGGATAAAGTGGGTACCTTAGGATAGTTTGAAACTTGATCGAGGATAGACTAAAGTGCAAAAAATTTTAATGATGAAAATTATGATTTTTTAAAATTAAATTCTATAAAATTATAATAAAAAAAGGTTTTCTAGTGTGCCCATGGACACTTTTGATAAGTTGGTTGATTGTAATTGATATGAAATTTTGTGCATACAGGGACCACTATCATTAATAAAAAGGAAGTCAATGAAAACAAGTGAATTCATCAAAAATTGGTTATTGAAATGTACCATGGCCACACACTAAAAAAATTCTAAAATTAAATGATGTAAAATTATAGTTTTATTTATAAAATTATATTTAAAAATTTTAAAAATCTCAAATAATTTTAATATTTATAAACTACTTTAAATTCAACTATAATTTTTATAATCTTATCTGGATACCCAGAACCTTGATAATCTTTATGTGATATGTGATACTACTGCACTACGGTTGTGTTTGGGATTGTTGTTACATACAGTAACAACAGTTTATTTTTAAAAAACAGGTGTTTGGTAAATTTTAAAAGCAGCTTTCTAGAAAATGATTTTGGTCTAAAATCTGATTTTAGATAAAACAGTTTTCCTATGCTTTTGAAAAAAAGCTAGTTTCCAAATTTTGCAGGAAGTAACCACATTTTTTCACTATTAAACCATCCCAAAACATTATTTTTTTATATTATATTTCAAAATATAAACAAATTAAAAAAAATATCAAACAATCATTTAATTTTTCTTGCAGCACTTTTTTGAATAGCACAACAGTTTTAAACCGCAATTCCGTTTATTCCAAACGGAATTGCGTACATGTTTTTGGACTTTGGTCTCTATTTTTTAGATATACAATATTACAATTGATATGTAGTTTAAAATTGATAATAAAGAAAAAAATATTCAAAAATTATCATCCATAGATAAAGAAATCATATGTAGAATAAGATTTAGTTGTCACTTGTCAGTTGTCACCATAAAAAAAGAGGCCCATAAGCACATGCCGGAGGTAGCACTTGAAAACACTGTTTTGGGCTTATCCAAACCCAAATTCAAGGAGACAGATCATACAGCGATACAAGTATCGTTAGCGTCACCGTCCCCCCTTCACCGCATTGTCTTTATTTTTGATTTATTTTTAGATAGTGATATTTGCACAGATAGTTGTACACTCTTTTTTTAGTTGATTTAAATAATTTTAATGTTGTTTTATGTTTTATTATTCATTTTTATTTTTTTCATTGTTAAGATGTAAATTAAAACTTAAGTATTATAGTTCATAATTAATTATAAAATATATATATATAGTTGTAATATGGTTAAATTTATTAAAATAAATTTTGTATCCGAACTAACATATATATATATATATATATATATATAATATCATAATATTAATAAAATTTAAATAAGTAAATAAATAAATATATAACATAAAATTTTAATTAATTTTGAATTTGAATTAATATAATTAAGTTTATAATCAAACTAAAAATATATATTAAATATAGTTTACTACTGCTAGTAAATGATGTTTCTCTTTTAAGAAAAACTTTCTTTTTAAAATAAATAAATTTATAATCTTATAAATGAATATTTATTTAATAATTTGGAGAGAGTTGAACCCAGAAGAAACATTTCTTAATTTGAAGGCAAAAGAAAGTTTTGCCATACAACTTAGCAAAGATAATTTAACTCAAAAAAAAAAAAAGGTTTGCTATACACTTGATTAGAGGTTGAGGACTTCCAAACATTTCTAAGGCTTACGCATTAAAATGGGTTTATATTATAACTTACATTTGATGGGAGGAAAGAGTGGCCCGACCCAAACATTGAAAGCCAAGTCCATTGGACTGAATGCCAAGCCACTTGCAAGTTGCAGGCATGGCAATTTTTATGGATTTGATTATATACATGATTCATTGATTCCTTCCCATTCGAATGGATTTGATTGAATTCAAAGTTTTGGATCTCAATTCAGTTTTAATATTTGAATGAATTTCGGATTCAGTATAACTTTTAATTTAATCAAATTGAAACTTAAAAATCAAAATTAATTTAAATTATGGGTTGAGAGTAACTCGTGATAGAGCTATCCTGTTGTCGTCCCCAATATCCTGGGTTCGATTCTCACATATATCGAATTAAATGTTTACCATATACTAATAAGTATTTTAGGCTTAATCAAAAAAAAAAAATTTTAAATTAAACTCATTCGAAATCTGAATTTATTACACACACATATTTCATGTTTATAAATTTATTTAATATATTTTATCCATCCCTAATTAATTGTGTATTTAATTTTTACATTTAAAATAAGATACATATATATATATATATGTATATATATTAAGACAACTATAAAAATTATCTTTTTATTTTTTTTAACTAAGTGACAAAAGTTGATATAATCTGAAATCCGACATCAAAAATTATGAATACGAGGGATTTTGAGTTTTGGATTGAATAAAATTTTACTTAAAATTTTGAGACAATTTTGATTAGTTTGGTATGTTAGATTATATTATAATAATTAGATTTTTTTTAAATAAATAAATGAGAACCGTTAGATATAATACTAAAAAGTATTTTATGTTTTAATATTTTTGTGCACATTTTCTTAACAAAATTAAAATTTATTATTGAAATTTTAAAATACATGTATACGAGATAAACGGGTGTTGAATTGCAAATTCTATCTGACGAAATACTTATTCAACTGAACCAATTGTAACATTTTTATTCATGACTTTTTAAACTCTCCGAATAAACTCAACAGAAGCCAAGAATTCAAATGTATCAAACACAAATGGCATAAAATGTGTTGATTATCTCTACATATATCATGTTTATGCATTTTTTCCTCTGTTCCTTTATTCGCTCTAATCCACTATAAAGGTTCCACTACTAAGTTTACTCGGGGAGAGATTCCAGTAATATTTCCACCATTTCAACTGTATACCAAAACATAGCAGGTCTAAGTGTTGATTTCGTATCACCGAGAGGGCCAAGTAAATTGACTGGTGCCTCTTAAAATTCTAAAATTCTGCAAGAAAATTTAATGTTTGAATCGTGTCAATAATTAAAATTGAATATTAATATTATTAGTTCTAAACATATAAATAAAATATATTATTTTATTCAATTTTATTTTAATTATATATTACAATTTATTATTTATATTAAAAAAATAAAAAAATTATATATAATTATTAAAAAATCTATACTATATTATTATAATCAAAAGATTAAAAAATTTGGTCGTCGGTATGGTACTGGGTGAACCATAGAAAAAATCTTAACCATTCAATTTTATGTAAATCATAGAAACAATCTTAACCATTGAATTTTAATAAAATATAATTTTAAAAAGAATATAATCATACATACAACTCTAACCACAGTAGTACTCCTTTTATACAAGATAAGATAATATTATATTATATTTAAATTATATTATATATATATATATATTTACGAATCCTACTTATCCTTTAAATTTTCTTTAATATATCATTAAGTTTATCCTATAAATTTTATTTAATATATCATTAAAGTTTATGAAAAACAGTATGCATTTTTTAGTTTCCATCTATTTCTTTGTTTTAATCGCATAACACAAATTATTTATCAAAACATAAGCTCTACTTAAATTAGAAGAATTTTGTTCCTAGAACAACCAATTTTCATCAATAGCCATATGTTCAAATTAGAAGACTGACATCAACATTCTGTATACAACTCTAACCCCCGACAATCCTCTTTTTATACAACTCATCACGGATAGAATAATATTTTATTTAAATTATATTTTATGAATATTAAATTAATATTATTATTTTATTAACATTAATTAAATTTTATCACTATGTTATATCTATATTATCTATACTTTTATATTATATTATTTTAAAAAAACTTTTATTTTAATTAGAATATATAGTTGTACTCACAAATCACAATCTACTAACATGTTTCAATTTTCTTCATCGCTCAAACACTTTAATTTATTTAAAATTACAATTTTATAATTTAAATTTTTTAATATTAAAATTATATTATATTTTACCTACATTAAAATATACTCTTTTATTTAAATTTTAATTAAGATATTTCTAATATATTTGTAACTCTAATATATAACTCTTTTTTATCATTCGTAAGTTTTCTTTTCATACGACTTTTTTTTATGCAATTATGATATAATTATAATTTAATGTTAAAACATATATATTACATATAACTCTATCATCGGCGAGTCATTTTTTCTACAACAATCTAATAACTTATCTCACTTCACTTTTACTTGAAACTACAACTTATTAATTAAATCTCATGAATATTATAACTTATTAATTAAATCTCATGAATATTAAAATAATATTATTTTATCTATAAATAATTTTTATTATATATTATATTATCATAGCCGATATAATAAAAAAATTAAATTATATATTTAAATCATATAAAATAATTAATTCCGTCCGTGCAAAGCACGAGCTATAAGCTAGTATATATAAATTATAAATATTAAAAAAACCCGTAAGCCGCAACAGTTATAAACTTGTATTTACATAATACTAATAATTATGTAAAATTTTGAATAAAAAATTCAAATGATAAATATATATATATATATATATATATATATATATATATATATATATATATATATATATATATATCCACCATAAATCAGGATTAGGCATGGATTATTGGAATTACATGGAGTAAATTTATACATAAAGTGAAGCAAGTGAGGAGCAGGTAGACGCACGCTTTAATATACCTAGTGATATTCATAAGAAAGTGTTATCCTTGATAAATTAATAATACTATAACCATGTAAACACATCCACATTGATTATGATTATAAATATGCACATTTTCTAGCATTTGACAACCAAGCTCAAGAAAAGAAAAAACAGCTTATCTAAACTCTCATTTCTAGAGCTTAATATAAATGATGAACACATCACAATATGAAGCTGCCGAAACAGCTAAGGTTTCTCCCCCTCTCCGGAACAACAGAGGCATTTCCATATTAGACCTCATTTTTCGACTTATTGCACTTGGTGCAACTTTAGGAAGTTCGGTGGCCATGGCTACAAGTGAGCATTAGCAACAACTCCCATTTTTCACAGCCTTCTTGAAATTCGATGCTCAATATTCTGATTTTCCAACTTTTGCGTAAGTTTATTAATTAATTAAGTTCGCCATTGATCCTATGACTGTTCCTTGTTATTCTACTGCCACAGTTGCAATATACATGATATAGTTATTTAAAAAAATAAATAATGTGTAACAAGATAGTGTTTATACAGGTTCTTTGTTTTGGTGAACGCACTAGTGTGCGGATATTTTGCTTTCTCTATTCCACTATCAATCTTGACCATTGCCAGAAGCAGAGCAGAAAAAAGCAGGATTATTCTGATAATTATGGATTTGGTAAAATATAGGTCATTGGCTAATATGCCTAATTAAAACACTTTTATATATCTAGACTGTAGTTCCTGGAAATCGATTAATTTTGTGACATTTCTAGGTAATACTGGCACTACTTACTTCCGCAGCTTCTGCAACAACATCTATTTTGTATCTGGCGCATACAGGGAGTGGTTCGGCTAATTGGCTTGCAGTGTGTCAGCAATTCAATAATTTTTGCCACCAAGCTTCTGGATCGTTGATCGGTTCTTTTGGTGCAGTTGTCATTCTTATCTTGCTGGTTATTATTCAAGGAACTGCATTGTCGCGACAACACTAATATTGCCTTCTTTTAAAGCGGACTCCAACTGTTGTGACGTACTGACGTCCATTTCTGCTCCAATCTGTACTAGTTTGTTTGGGTGCTTATGCGCTCCATAGTTGTTGTATTGATGATCAATATTGAGTTTGTCTCGTGTGTGTGTGTGTTTGTGCATTAATTCGATTTGCCTTGTACGAGTTTACGACCAAGTTGTAATGTGTATGTGCCAATATAATTGCGTCTTATAAACTGCCTTGTGTTAATTTCTGATTGATGTATATGAACTGTTACAAATCTTTCATAAACAGTAAATTAAACCAAACGAAACACAAGTAACATACCACGCGCAAGTAGAATATAAGAGGATAAATCAAACCAAATGGAACTTAATACAGTAGATGCAAAAACTTCATTCTATACAATCACAATTTCAAGACTTATACCAAATACAGAATAATCTGATAACAGCTTCCTTTCTTTGATTAGCATAACTATATTACATGTTTAGTTAACCATTTGAATCTTATAGATTTGCTAGACATGGAAATTAAGGATTCCAATAACATGCATGTTCAAATATGTTCACACATTCAAACCTATGCTAGAAGTGCCACAAGTTCATCTATCGACTTCAATGTCTTCTCATAGTATAAATATGATTCGTATATCTTTGGTGTCCGGACATATTTATCAAACTGAAACAAAAATAAAAATTCACCAATTAATCTTTACTCAAATCCACTTGACAAAAAACGAAAACTATATAGATAATAAGATTGACACATACCTCAGACATGTTATCCACCAACTCATTAGCAGTTTTAACATATGAGCTTCTTTGATTTTGTGGCACCATAGTCATTGCATTCTTCATGTCCTGAGAAAGATAAGCAGCTTTTAGCCTAATGTAAAACAACACATACCTCCATGACAATGTTTCCAACATGTTCCTAATACTATGTAGTCCTTGAGCAGTTTGTCGAATTCTTGCAACTGCATTCTCTGGTGATAGTCCAGGCTCGAAAAAACGTTCTAATATAAATGACCTTGTGCCCCAATTCTCAGCTAGTGCAACTGGAGTTGCTACATTATTTACTCCACCTATAACAACTGATGTTGCTACCAATGATTTTATGAATTTTCGTCGTTTTTGTGTCGCGTTTTCATCGCCTGAAAGTGTAGCTTGGATTAATGTTGAGGGATGCACGCGGCGGCGATGGTGGTGGTGATGTTTTGGTGCGGTGATTTTGGCATGATTGAAGTTAGTTAAGGTTGCCATCATCTAGGGAAGGATTGTTAATGCAGCAGCATATGAGAGTTTGAATGAAATAAAAGAATATCTCTGTCCGTTGAGCCAACATGGACCTTTGCTTTTAGTGACGTGGCAGATTCATTATCTTCGTTGGGTGAGGCTGAACATTCCACTTTCATTAATCCTATATAATTCTTGTTTATTTTTGGGTTGAGTATAAAAAAGAGAAATTTAAAAAAATAAAAACCAGAATTCAAACTTTAAAAATATGTAATAAAAACAAGAATATATAGCTTCGGAGAACAATAGCTTCAGTGTAATAAAAACTTAATTAGACAACCTCATATTGTTTAAATTATCAGACAATTAGTACTCTGCTCAAGAAAAACTTGAACAATTTATGGCTATTATGTAATGTAAAGACAAGAAGATGAAAATCTGTCAACAAGTTACTATCAAAGAATAATAACTTCAACTTTGTGTAATAAGCTCCAGTATAGACTTCATTGCTTGTTTCTTCATTACCTTTCCATATACTCCTCTTCCCAATTTCATTGCTTTCTCCATCTCCACAATTCCACTACCAGCACCATAGGCATCACCATTTCTCTTGATCCCCTCCATAAACACCTTCAAAATTTTCCCATCACTACCTACTCCATCCACAATACTCTCCAACAATGTCTCCATAGCCGGAATTCGTCTTCCCCATTTCCTCATCAACTTTTCTGATCCAAAAACTTCCGAATAGGCCACCCAAAACGAGGCCGTTAGATGCCCTTTTGCCCTTCCTCTTACCATCCATCTTCTCATACATTCCTCTAACTTATAAACTACACCTCCCAAATCTAAGCCTCTTTCAATCCCTAGTTCCATTTCTTTCATCTCCTGCTTACTAGATAACCCTTCCTCAAACTTGCATCTCTTACAATTACAGTCAAAACCCCAACTCGCAGCCATTTTTTTACGGTTGCACAATGGCAAAAACACATCAAAATACCCAAATGTGAGCTCTTCTCCTGCTTTAACATCTCTAGAAACATGGACAACCACATAATCACCAATGTGGAATCTCTTGGCATTAGGATAACACGAATGATTAATAAACGAAGAAAGTACCCACAATCCCACCCCATAGTAATCGTTACTACATTTACCCAAAACTTTAGTAGAGATCATATCTTCAGTAAGAGAATTTACATCCAATATACTCAATAATTTATTCTTATCAATGTTTTCATTTGAAAACAAACTCTCTTCTGCATCAGGCCTAAACAAATTTATATCAGGAACCTCAAGACTTTCCTCTTCTTCACCAGTCGACAACTTGCATATAATATGATAAGACCTCTTGCATTTCCCAGCTGAATCAACAACTTTATCAACCAAATTCTTCCACATTACTAATTGCCCCGAATTATCGATATCGGATTGAGGCAGTATACCTCTCTCAACAGCAATAGCTTTTGTAACCAACAACAAAGTCCCACCATCAAGATTCTTTGTTGCAAATAAACCACGCCCACTAATCTCAGATTTCTTGATTTCAACCGGGCCAATGTACTCTGCTAGTTCTGGTAACTTGCCTCGAAACCCCGAAAGTATCCAATCAGAGAAATCAAACCCTCCAGTTCTTGATAAAGATTCCATCTTTTTACATTTCTCTAAAAACCCATTCAGCAATTCAGAATTAACACTAGCCTGAGGATCAACAAGTGCAATCTTGAAGCATTGTAAAGCAAGATTGTACCTATCAAGATTAATCAAGATCTTACCTTTACATAACAAAGTCTTGAAATGAGCATTTTCAATTTTCAAAGCTTCATCACAATCTTTTAAGCCTTGGTTAAAATCTCGTAGACGGAACCGAGCCTCAGCTTGATTTGAGTAGGCCAAGCACATTGATTTTTGAAGCTTCGAAAGGCGATCAGGGTGAGTTTGATTTGAAAAGTGGTGTTGACAAAGAGATATGAATTGAGTGTATACTTGTATAGATTCTTTCCATTCTTCTCTGAGGAGAAGATCTGTTGCTTTGGATCTCAGTAATTGCATTTTCTCATCTTCTTCAGTTTCCATTTTTGAAATGGATTTGTTGATTCTTTTTGGATTTTCAATGGTGGTGTGGGGTTTCAGTTAGATTTATGGGGTTAGATTTTTTGAAATTTTGGGAATGTAACGGTCATGTTTAATTTTTACCTTTATTTTTTGTAACGGTTGCTAAATTTCAGTCCGGTTAATAGTGGAATGATAAACCGATATCGTGCGTTTTTGACTTATTTTTTGCACACTCAGATCTGACACCTTATATATATGGAAGACTTTAAATAAATATTGAGATAATTATTCTTGATTAATGTAGTTCCGATTTCAATTTATATTATAAGAAAAACACTTATTAATGCTCTTCTTAAAAACACTTCATATGTGTCTGAGGTTGGGACTACTTTTGAGTGTTGTAGGTCCGTTCGAAGACAAGCTAATAGGGTAGCTCATAGCATAGCTAAACTCCCTTGTGTGTCACAGTGTCAGGAACTATGAACTCCTTCCTCCGTGTTGGAGTCTATTGTGTCTGATTATTCCTTTTAATTAATGGAATTTAGTTTCAAAAGAAAAATGCAATACCTTTGACCAATGTATTCCATCAATTCAGGGGTGCCTAAAAACTTAATGCAGACATGAACAAGCTTGCCTTGGCTTCGATAAAAAAAAACACTTATGTTTTTCAAAATAATATTATATTAAAATAATAATAATACTTTATTAAGATTTAGTTATTTAGAGGTTGTTTGACTAAATTTAAAATTGTGACTTATGACTTAAAGTGACTTAAATTGATAAATCGGGAGCTTAAAATGTACGTTCGGGTAATTTTGACTTATAAATGATTTATGAGTTTTAAAAAATATATAAATAAAAATGACTTGTGAGAAATTTATAACATATAGATAACTTTTATCAAAATAGAAAAGTAAAAAAAAATTAGTCGCTGAAAAAAGTACATAATACATACTTCTGGCTTAAAGTCAAGTTCTGATTTATTTCTGACTTTAAATCAGCTTCTAACTTGTTACATAAACAGACATTTTTCAATTTAAAGTTAAAATAAACTATAAGTTGATTTACCCAAACAGGCTCTTAGTGTATATCCTAGAAGTATTATCACTCTGTTTTGCTTCTATATCAGCTCAGGCCTTGGGTCGCTGTAGCTGAACTTTTGTCATTTTTTAAGGCTATTGGCATTACATTGCTGGTAATCACTCGTGTGCAGTTTTGCATCTTCTGCATTTTCCACCGTGCACCTGACTTCCAAGTCCAGCTAAGGAGAAATCTTGGATAATCGACATACAGATATGATTTAGAATGCTATGCTGCCAGAGTGATATATACATTGGTAATGGAATTTGAAAATAGAGAGTTCAATACTTGTACAGATGAGACCCTTCACGAAAATATAAAGTTTAGTTATAATTCTGTTCAGATCCATGTTGTAACACAGAAATAATATTCATTATTGATCCCCATTCCCAGCTAAAAATATACCTGAAACATCAGCATTACAAATGAAAGCCTTGACATCTTTTAAAACTTGTAATATCACTTCCTGAAGACACTGCCATTCCAATTCCGATTTGCCCTGCTTTGCCAATTCCTCTGTAGTACAACTTCCATTCATCTTCTTCACCATCCATTTCAACCAGACACGGTGATCCAACTCCTTTATCATCCCATCCGTCTTCTTCACTCCACTTCAGCACTGAACTATCTTGAATCCTCCAATCCTTTAAACCATCCGTAGAAACTGCCAATCCGATACTCCTCTTTCCATCTGCAGCAACACCTTCATAAGCCATCACATATGTTCCATCTTTCTTATTCTTCACAACCTGAGCATTCACTGCCCCAAGTTCATTAAAACAGCCACTCCCCCCTCCTCCAATTATCTTCCCTAACTTCACCCACCTCATCCCGTCTCGTGATCTCGCCATCCCCACAGAAAAATGCCCTTTCTTCATATCAAATGAATGATAATACATCCTAAGATCACCACTCTTGTGAAACACCACTTGCGGTGAAGCAATGAACAGAGAATCCCAATCCCCATCTGAGCCTACATCAAACAAAGCCCCGCTATGATGTTCCCCTTCAATTCTAGCCCAATGTCTACCATCCTGACTCATTGCCAAACCAGGTAATGACTTGTAAATCTTGCCAATTCCACCATTTTCATTATTCTCGCCAAAGCAAATACTCAATCTCTCTGGATTTTCTAATCTATAATTTAGTAAAGATTCCGATACCTCAGCCTCTTCGGAACTGAATCCAGTATAGTAAAGCCAGTAAACAGCACTATTTGCTCTAATCTTCGAACTAGACATAACCACTACCTCACCTGGCCTAATACCCTGAGTATCAAATGCCCACCAATCCTTACTACAACTCATCACCCAACCCACATCAACACTTGACTGAACAGCTCCTCCACCTCTCTCCCAGTGAATCCCATTACTCGAAACTGCCAAACCGATATAATCTGAACCCGGAATTTTACCTGAACTCCCATGGTACCACATGTACCATCTTTCTTCCTCATCACTTAAAAATCTTCTCACAACAGGGGACCCTACTTCAGCACTATCCCAAGCATTCTTTTGGCCTAAATCAAACACTAAACCTCTCGAAAATGATGAAACTGCAGAGGAAATAGCTTGGGTTGAAGTGGGCACTGGTATATTTTGTATATTGGAATTCAAACTGGGATCATCAATTGAATTTGGATCAGTTACATTGTCTTTGTTAGTATCTGGTTTTGTGGAGCAGCTGGTGAAAAAGGATATAGAGTTTCTGTATTTATATTTACACCTTGGAAATTTTTGTAGGTTGATAGAAGTGTAATAAGGATAAAGCTGATGCCTTTTGATGACAGAAGATGATGAATTTAAGGTAGTGATTGAAGCTGCAAGTGCAGTTTCCATGGCTATTGTGATATACTCAAGATTGCAAGAACTATCAGCTTGGATTTGAGAAGTTACTGACCAATGAAATGATGACACGTATAAAAGAACATGTAGACAATGCAAATTGCAAACTCTTCTTTTCAATGCTACTTAACGATAAAAAAAAGGCAGACAGGAACAAAAGAGCAAACTCTTCTAAGAAAACGCAACAAAAGAAGTAGAAGGAATACGTGTGGCTGTAAATTGAAAAGAGAATTAAAATTAAAACTTGTTACAGGAATATAGATTCTTGTCTTCATCTACAAGTTTCACATCATAATTACTGGAACACAATCTTTATTCTTCAGTAACCACTTTTTTAGTCCTAATTAACTCTTTTGATCATCTACAAGTTTGATCTAAGTCTTGTCAAAAGAGTTTGATCTTGATCACAAAAGAACAATGATCATAATAATCACCAACTAAATGAATGGAGATGCAAGAATGAGGCCATGAGGGATTTGAGTCTTTTGTTATGAAACTACCAAGCCACTAAAATATATGCATACAATAGTCACATTCTGTAGAAGCTGCCTCTGTATTGCTAGCCTTGATTTGTTTTAAATTAATCAAATTTAACCAACAAATTAAATATATTATATAATTGAATATCAGTTATTAAAATACATTAAAATCTTTATTTCATTTATTTTTATAAATAATTTAAAATTTTATTCAAAAAAATAAACAATATATATTGTAGTCGGTCAATTTTAGACAAAAATAACTTTTTCAGAAGTTGAGCGAAGACTACAGCAAGTGCTGTGCTCCCTTTGACTCTACCATCTTCTTCCGATTGTAGTTCACCCCTAAATCTCCTCTTCCTGTCTTCACAAATTCTTACATACTTACATTATACACACACATATAAATTCTTTCAGATTGAAACACCATGGTACTAAAATTCTTGATATTTCTTGCTACAATTCATGGGCTTTTAATATCAATTACAGAATCAGTTCGGTTTGATCTTGAAACGGGTAACACTAAATGCATTTCTGAAGATATCAAAGCCCATTCAATGACTGTTGGAAAGTACAGAATTGTTAATCCTAATGAACCCCATCACTATCATCCTTCTTCTTCTGAACAAGCTCATCAGCCTTTGCCTGATTCTCACAAACTTACTGTCAGGGTAATTTTTCATTTTTTTACCCTGTTTTTATCTTTCCCCTTTTTGGGTTTTCGGTTTCTTGATTTTTTGTTTGTGATTTCTCTTCAAGATTGGATTTTTATTTGGATTATTATATGTTTCTGTTATTTAATCTAGAACTTGTATTGTGGAAGAATTAGTTTTACATGATCAGGTATTAGCAATGAATTAACATAGTTAGTATAGGTCTGTTTGTGTTTCGATTATCATTATATTTATTAAATTGAACAGCAGCAGAAATAATTGCTCCAAGGTCAATGGATGTTGTTTTTAAGAGGATTGGGTTAGCCATCCAAGAAGGATAAACGGGCAATTTCTTGCTAGCTTGCCTTCTGTTTCGGTGTAATTATTCGACATATTTGTTGATGTTATATGCAAACAAAGGCAGCTAAAGTATGGCTTTTGTAGAGTTTATATATGATATTTGTATGGGATGTTTAGGTATGTGTAACTGAATGCAGGTGACGACTACGTCTGGAAATAGCTATCACTATGCAGATCATGTGCAGAATGGTCAGTTCAGTTTCCAGGCAGTAGAAGCTGGAGACTACATGGCTTGCTTTTGGGCTGTTGATCTGGAACCACCCACGACATTAACTATTGATTTTGATTGGAAATCAGGTGTGGCCACCAAGGACTGGTCTAATGTTGCCAAGAAAGGGTCTATTGATGTAAGTAGTCTCATACTGTTTGCTGAATTTAAATATGGATGACTCTTTTAGGTTTTGGTCACCTGGAAGTAATGGAAATGAGGGACAATGCTGAATGGAACGATTTTCCAATTGTTAATTAACACACAGATACAAAGTTATTAGGATGGTAGAAATCATAGTAAGTGATTAGAACAGAGTTTTGAATTTGTTAATTATATTTATGGCACATACTGATTGTAGTAGATCTTCTGGTAGTTATTAATTTGCTTAATCTATGTAGAAATATTCTCTATGTTATATGTATGTTCGATGTTTCTTTGTTCTTGTCTCTGAACCCGTAGCATTTAGATGCCACTTGTTTCATTTTTTAGCAAGTTTGGGGTTATGTGTAAATGCTGTCGAGCAGTACACACAAAAAAATAACTGAATGTTACTTTATTTTAATGGATAAATTCTATTAATCCCTGCATTGTGAACAAATTTAGCACGAAAGCAATACAACTTATTTCAATCTACAAATCTACAATCATAGAGTTACATTTTAGGTAGTTGTTGGATTATGGAGCCTTGGGACAAGAATACCTTTATGTTTAGTTAATGACTTAATGTGTTTAGGGCTCGAATTGATGGGAGTTCTAGGTTTTAGCCCAACAACCCTTGCAAACAAAGTGGAATATCTATTACTGGATACTCTATTTTTTACATTTACGCTTAACAAGGGTAGTTAAATTATACAAGTGTTAACGCTCAAACCCCTAGCTTCGAGTAATCATTTGACCAAGGAACCAATATTTGTATGATAAACTGCTACATAAATGATATATGTGGTAGTATGAAGTATCTATCATCTTGGGACCTTTGTCTGTGCATGATTTTATTTGTTTACGTGGTCCAGTGTTAAAATCTAAATATGTTACAAAATATAAATACTTTTCAGGATAATTATTTATGTATTTCTTTTGATTCTAGATTACTAAATTTTCCGAATTGTCTTAATATACTTAGTAAAATATTTTATTAGTATGATGCGGGTAATTCAGTTAACAGTTTGCTCTCCTATTTTTTATCAGGCCATGGAAATAGAGGTGAAGAAACTGTACGAAACTGTTACATCCATTCACGAGGAGATGTTTTATCTTCGCGAAAGGTAATAATGAACTTATATCCAATTAAGAATGCCGTACTCTGAAAATGTCATCACTTCAACTTTACAGTACTCGCCTCTTCGCTTTTTCTTCTTCTTTTTTATTTTTATTTTTATGTCCTGCACTTTTTGTAATGAAAGCGAACATGCAAAGACCACCATTATACTCTAAAGTTATCGGATATTCCGTACTATTTGATTATTGAACAACCTGGGACCCCAAAAATATTTGGATTTTATTACTCCAAGGCCTTGAATATAAGGAAGACACAATAATTTTGTCGTTGTACAGTAAGATGAGTAGGTTTTACCTGATGAGCCAAATTTTCATCGATTAAGGTGACCAGCTTGATTATTTAGAGGTTTAAAGTTATTGTCAAAATAAAGCAGCTTCTTTAACCTCGTTGAGATCAAATTTCTGTTGTATATATGATTAAATTCATTTTTTTGGTAGCCTTTACCTAGACTCCTACAATGTCGGAATACAACCAGCATATATCGTTCACAATTAAAATGTTTGGAGGTCTTGACTCTTGAGTTCTGTTGACATGATAGCCATTTTTCAAAGATTAGAGTAAATCATTCAATACGGCAAGTCATCTATATGACATATTCAAAATTTCATTCGATTAATCAAAATGCATCGTCTCAGAGGAAAAAAATGGCATATTCACATCTAACCCTAGCTGATGCCTGAGAGTGAGAGACATTATTTGACTTCTGCCTCTCTAATTGTTTCAGGGAAGAAGAGATGCAAGAACTTAACAAGGCTACAAACTCTAAAATGGGATGGTTGAGTTTGCTGTCTCTTATGATTTGCTTATCAGTTTCGGGTATGCAGTTATGGCATCTGAAGTCATTTTTCGAGAAGAAGAAGCTTATTTAACTTAGGTTATATATATCTCAGGTAGTCTGCACTATTTTTATTAGTAAAAGCTTTTTGTTATACAGGATATGATAATTGTTGTACAATATGTTGAAGTACAAAACTTGAAGAATTTACAATCAAAACAAGTTTATATTTTGAATTATTGGCTACTGCTAAATGAAAACTTTTTGCTTACTTTTTACTATTTTTTGTTCGTCATACCTTAAATCTTAAGGTAATTGAATCATGAAAATATGCTTAAATGGATCAAGGGAACTCTTACAAATCAGCACCAAGCCATGCCAAGAATGTTTTTTCAAGCTAAAAAATAAAGACAATGGTTAGGGAATTAAGGATGACACCTGTGATTCTGTGAAGCAAGAATATTCATGGTTGAGATGTTGCAACAAGATTAAAAACACAATACTCTACTATTTTATATGCTTTTTGTCGTCAAGACTCTTAGACTCGAGTCATGTTTTTATTGTGTTACACGAATATTAAAATAGATTTTCGTTTTCTTTTTTTTGAGAATTACTATCATGTTAAAATTCAAGGCAACAAATGCCTTGTAACTTTGCAAGTCAGCGAGCAATATGCAAGCAGACTATAATAATCAATAAAGAGATTGAGGAATTGAGGATCTGAGTTCGATCTCACGTGATTTCCCGGAGATTATACTCAAATCTCATATTAAAATATGAGGGTGTTATTGTAATTTCAGAATATTATATATAATTACGAATTTACCATTAAAATTTTATAGTAAAACACGCTATTACTTTAGGAAATTTTCCGAGGTCAACCTCAGGTTCTTTTTCTCATCAATAAATTAACACGGCAGATTAAACACTCTAAAAAGAAAATGAAACGGGTGTATTATTGAACTAATATTTAAATAAATATATTTTTAATTTATTATTATTATTATTTTTATATAAATTTAATATAGATAAAAGAATTATAATATTATAACATTTATGAAATTTATTTAATAAATTACAATTTTAAATGACTTAAAAATTTGAGGGGCCGATAAAATTGAGATGTGTGGTAGAATGTATTTGATATAAATATATTACATATAAAAGTTATAATATCATAGATAGGATTCTTAATAATATATATATATATATATATATAATTTTGTGTTATAATATTAAATTAATTAAAATTTGGATTAAATAAACTGATCTTAAATTTAATTATAATAATATTGTATAAATTTTAATTTAAATATTTTATTAATTTAAAAATTCAATAAATATAATTTAGACAGGTACTCTAGTAACTTTTTTTAATACTCTATCTAATCTTATTTATAGGTTGTTTGACTTTTTACACGTAACTTTATGTGCTTTAACTGCATAGCTAGAATTAATATTTTTAAATTTTCTTTTTGTAAATTTAAATTTAAATATTATATTTTTATTCAGAAAAATAAAATTTAAAACATATCAATTCTAAATATATGATCAAAACAATTAAAGTCAGGTGCAAAAAGTCCGGTGACCGAGCAGAGGGAGAGACAAGGCTCGGCTTCGTATAGATGGTCGGGTTGGCTGCGACAGAGCCTAAACCCTAACATCCACACCACACATATATATACACACATACATAGGCACATAGCTGCCCCTTCCCCGCCCGCAGCTTAGTAAACAAACTCTCCCCTCCCCATAAAATGAGGGTTTTTGTGGTATTTATGTTTTACTCATTAGTAGCTACCTCTTTGTTTCTGTTGTCTAAAGGGGTCAGTGAAAACTCTGTGAAGCCTGATAGTCCCTGGAAGCCAGTCGATGTGTTGATCACATTGCTTCTTTCTGCTCCTGTCTTGTTTTTTATACTATTCCCTCGTAAGGTGGCCATTACTAGTTCCTTAACTAAATTTCATGCGATTTCCCATGCATCTTTTGATGGTTGTTTTGGGGACTTTGGCACATACTTATCTCAAGGATCACCCTCAGAGAATTGAAGCTTGGTTTTTCTCTTGTATTTTTCTTGCTCTACTACTATTCTTGTCTTGCATGCTACCAAGGAGGATTCTCTACTACTATGGTGTGTAGTAAGCTACTCGGTTCGGTGATAATTGACCTGATTACTTGTCGCTTATTGCTTCTGGGGTAACTTGCTTCGTTTGCGTTATGGTTATGTATACTAAATTTGGAGGAGCCGAGTCTTGATCAGGAAGTCTATGGGGGTTATTGTTTCTTTTGGCTGATGAATGACTTGTTTTTTGTTTAATTACTAATTAGTTATTGTAACTAGCTAGCGCTAATGAAGAATTACTGTACGTCTTCTTGTTTAGGTTGTAAGTACCCAGTACTAGTTAATTCAAGGGAGGTTTATATGGTTGTAGTGATGCTTATTATCAGTCCTTTGCTCCAGCAGATGTAGTTCATTTCAGTCTTATGAATGGAACTGAGGATCTCAATTACGACTCCACTCTGCTTTTTTTTTCCTGCTACATTGAGAAGCCTTGTGCTAGAGCAAGGCAACTTAATTCCCAGGGAAAACCTTATAAACACAATTATTTAACATCAGAGTGTATAAAGTAACTAGATTGATACTTGAACCAATCTATTTGGACTAATATATAAAAGATACTGAACAGCTTGTTACAAGATTTCTTGTTTCAAAAATATCGAAAATGAACGAGGTTATATATGGAAAATGCTCATTGTAATTGTATATATTCTACATGATTATTTAAACACCTTTAATACAAATATATTTGCCTATGAGCTTGATTCGACGGAGCTCATTCATCATGCTGTCGGGTCATGCTTGACTTGTGAAGAAGTAAAGATGTTCCAGTGATGATCTGGTGGTAAAGTTTCTTTTATCTTTTCGAGCCTTTTGAGAATATCCAGGAATGAAGGTCTCTTGTTCATATCTGCTGCCCAGCATTGTTCTGTCAACCTGAAAAGAGGTCAATGGTACACAAATTAGCAATGCATCTATTATTCTGTGAAGCACGAATATGTACAAACTACAAAGATGATACATCAAACTACAAATTAGCAATGTGTGTATAATTTTGTAGCCATAACTTTATATGGTTGAACTTACTCTCTTAATTCATGAGTATAGCCTTTGGCCCTAAACATAGGTCTGTGCCCTTCCGCCACATATTTGGCTGCTTCATAAGGTTCATGGTGTGATAATGGTGGATCGCCTTCTAACATCTGCGACAAGATACTTGATCAGCTTCAATGAATTGCTTTGCGATCTTTTCCAGTAAATTAAGAAAGAGAATATTACCTCATATAGTATCATTGCAAAAGAGAAAACGTCGACCTTCTTATCATATTTACGATGCTTGAAGACTTCAGGAGCCATGTACCGGTCTATTGTTTCAATCCAGAAGATATTATTCACGCAAGGGAAGAAAAAAGTAAGTTAAAGTATAAAGTTGATCTAAACTGTGAAAGTAGTACAGAACAATCACTCACAACTCCCAGTCTCGCCAGTCATCTTGTATACATCATGAGAATTTTGCACCCTGATAAGCTTGCTTAGTCCAAAGTCTCCAACTTTCAGATGGTCAGCACTGGAGTTGACCAGAAGAACATTTCTGAAAAAGTACCCAGTCAGTACATATATATAGACAATTGTCACAATTCCACTACCAGTTTATCTATACTCGTGTGCATTTCTGTTGTGCAGTTAACATGTTAATTCTGCAAAAAAAGAGCAACAAACCTTGGTTTTAAGTCTCTGTGTATTATGACATTGGGCTCATTGTGAAGATAAGCCATGCCTCTGCCAATACAAATTTATATATTTTAGTACCAACTCATGATTCAATTGTAAAAAGAAAAAAGTATAATTAGAAACATACTATTACTTGAAAAGGCAAGGCTAAAAGTACCTGGCGATGTCTAATGCAAAGCTGACAGCTATTGCTGGACTTAGTGCACCCTTCCCCTTTAGATACTGATGAAGATCACCCTATAACCATATAAGATGAAAATTTTAAAAAGGACAATATGTCTTAGTTTCGAGAAGCAAAAATGCATCATGCAAGTTCTTTCCTATTTTCCTATGTGTGGCATTATATGACATGCCTAGTACAAACTAATACTAATTATTCTCTATATTTTACTTGTAAAGTAAAAAAGAATGGTTAATAAAGAAACAATATGACATGACATATAAAATAGAATGTCTCCAGATCCATGTCGAAATCCTGAAATACTAAAACCAGAGTATAAAACAAATGCATATCCCTTGATTTACCCCTCGTAAAAATTCAGTAATTAACATTAACGGCTTCCTGTCAGTAACTGCTCCGAGAAATTGCACTATATTAGGATGGCGAAGCTTCACTAGCAAATTCACCTCGTGCCTGAAGTCCTGACTGCATCATTAAAAAGAGATGAAAATGAAGGAACCTTACAAGCATGGATAGTGAAACTAGAAATGGAGAAGAACACAGCATATCTACAAGGACTGCTCCGGTAGTGGTAGCAACACTTCATAGAAGTTTACGTCTTGAAATCACAGCTTTCTTTATTTAGTGACAGAGTCAGTCAGCAACATAAATGACTTGTGATATTATGTGGCCGTTTGGGGTTCCTTAAACTTAAAATAAGTTACTTATTTCATATTTTTTTTAACATATTTTCATTTTTTTTTAAAGATAAATATTTATTTTAGAATTTTAAAACCAAATATTATTTTCAAAATAAAAAATAAATTACTTATTTTCAGAAAAAGTACATACATACCTACTTTTTTCCGGAAATAAGGGCTTATTTCCGGAAATAAGTAGTTGCCAAACAGGGCCATATCTGATTGCTTAAAAAGAAGTACTTGCAACATTGTAGTCCTCTAGTACATTTGTTCCAGGATATATGTCCTCTGTCGACTCTTTGAGAGAATTGACCAGTTTAAAAATTAATCAATAAGCATATAGTTGGGTTTTGTCATCGGAAATATTAATATTAAGTAGTTTGTTGTGGTCATATTTTCTCTGCAAATATATCAGATATTATGTTTTGGCATATATGTAAGTGGAAGATTTTTCGCATAAAAGTAATTAGGGAACTTTATCCATTTCCAAAGTAGACTTGTTATTATAATTAGTTTCTCATTCTTGAAAAAGATGCCTAATTTTGTTTGTAACATATAAAGCAATAGGGTCATCCATCCTCTACATTGGAGCTGAAGGAATATATTCTACAAATATTAATAGTATAATAAAAAGTAAGAACAAGAAAGTGTACTTACATCACCAATCTATCATCTGAAAGACTTGGAAGGATACGCTTGACAGCTACAGGTGTCCCACGCCAACCAGCTTTAATGATCTCACCGAAAGACCCCTAACACAAAATGAAAAGCAAGGTAAAAGGCCCCCAACATATATTGAACCCTGGAACTGTTAATTGATGAGAATTGACATGTTTTTGCCGTTTAATAAGAACTTTGTAACTATAGATATTAAAGTAATGAACTAAGAAAAATAAAACAACACTAAGACGATACATGAGTCAGATTCACATATGGAAGTAATTATGTGATCCTATTTTAGTATATTAAGAATATCCTGCTGAGGAATAATACAAAGGTCGAGGAATGACCACATGAGACTTAGTAAATGGCAGTCAACACTGACTGGATGGAATCAAGACTCTAAAGTAAAAAATTCATTTTATGATTTACATAGTAACTTCAATCAAGTGTTTCAATCTACATATCATAAAATACATTTGGAAATTATGGTTTGGGCTGGCATTATATTTTGAGATGGAAGCTTTAGGGAACATCAGGATTTATACCGAACATAATCATACAAGGTCCCTTGACTTCATAAATACTTTGTGGTGGCCAGACCTATTGCCTCCTTTTATCAACAAATCGTGGACGTTAAACATGAATTTTTTTACAATTAACGAGTACGCTGTCATTTATTATAACTCTTATAAACTTTGATCACATATCACAGATGGACTGCAATTTGCACTACATGGACATTCACACCACTCCTTTGTTCAAAGCAACTTCATCTACTACCAACTAGGTCTCCAAGACTATGAGCTACCCATGAATACAGATTTTATACCCAAAACATGCAAATAACATAATATTCATCCAGAATTGAGACCTTGAGTTGATGGATAAATACAGCAATTGTGAAAATGCTTAAATGCACTTTAAAAAGAAGATTGTGATTAAATGTATATACAGTCACGAATACAAACCTTGCCAATAATAGCTGAGTTGGAGAAGTCGAGCTCGGAAGGATCAATCTCCCAATCACACTTTTTCGGTAAAGGAGGTGGAACAGGTTTTGGTTCAAAATGACTTCCACTCTGCCCCTGCAACCACCCACAAGCACTAAAGCTTAGTCCACAAAATCACACCAAATACTAATAACAAACATCCTCGCAGCACTGCATTGAACACTAGGAACAAGTTAACCGATAAAAGAAGAAATTAAAAAAGTTACATAGGACAGGCCACCGTGCGACTTTAACAATTCAATCATGCTCTGCTTTTTAGCTCCTTCCGCATCCGCTAGAGGCTGTCAATAATTATACAAATTTATTTTAACTTGCAATTCATAAAACGCACACAGCTAATATCATATAAAAATTAAATGGAATAAAAATGAGAAAATGACCGTGTTTTTCCAGCGATCAAGTGAATTAACATCAGCACCGAAGTGAATCAAACACTTAGCGACCTCGATCCAACCGTGAAGCGAAGCAACATGAAGCGGAGTTCGATTATCATAATCAATAGCGTGAACGAGCTTAGGATCTTCTTCCAGAAGCTTCCTAACCGCCGATTCATCGTTGTGATGAGCGTGCCACAGTATCAACGACGTCCGGCTCACTTTCGCTTTGCTCTGCTTCTTCGTCTCCGCCGCCGCCGCGTCGCCGCCGCCCGCAGAGTGGCCGGAGCTTCCTTCACTTGCACTCATTAAATTCGACTCGACTCTAGCCGGAGATTCAACAGAGAGAGAGAGACTACAGTATAAGAAATTGTGTTTGTGTGTGTGTGTGTGTGTGTTTTCAATGGAGAATTAGATTCTATTATGAGCAGCTTGTTGTTAATTACAAAAATGGATAGGGATAGGATTGAAGAGTTGTGCAAACAGGGGAGGTCAACGCGCGGATGTGTAATGAGCTACTAGTTGTGTACTAATTTCATTTTACTAATTTCTTCAAAGAATGGTGCTCAACGCAACTGCTTGTGCGATGTTTTGTCACTAATAAAAATAAAATTGTAAAAATATACCGTATTTTTTTTAAATTTGTTCTAAGTAAATTTTCGGGTAAGTCAGAGTCGAACTCGGATCCAGGAACACAGAGGATAAGCTATAAAAATACATTTAAAGCAATAAATAAAACTAACAAAGAATGGAAATTTTCTTCTAGTTTATCCAATTTTTAGTACCCGCGCACAATACTTTTTTTTTGCTAGTTTTATTGTATCAATACTTGTAATATCAAAGTTATCTAAATGGGGGCAAACAAGATTTTTGTATATATATACTGAGATCTAGAGATTCAGATTGGTTTTCCAAATAAGTTAAGATCTAGGTGCACGTTTTTGACTAACTTATATTCACTAATTTACAATTACAATCAGCTGATTTTGGAGGTCTTCCAAATGATATTTATTTGAATTTTATTAGGCAGCCAGTTTTATAAGCACATGCCATTTATAGTAGGAGTATATGTTAGATCAGTGATGTCATATGATTAATAAATATCGTATTTAATTTCTGCGAAAAACTTGTTTATTTTCTCAGCTTAGGTTTGTCCAGCTATGGTTCATTTATCGTTTGGTCACTGAGGGCTTGAATGTATAAAATACTACTGGTTTGATTTAAAAAAATTGTCATTTTACATTCTTTTAACCAATATAAGATTTTTTAGAAATACATATCCACGTTGGCACAAGGATAAGGAATTAAGGATCTTGTAACAGTCAATAATTTCCGTCATTTTCAAAGTTACGCTTACGCATATTTTCCCTGCTAAATTGGTATGAAATGATGGGAAAAAATCTACGTAGAAGCTTGTTTAATGAACTAAACAAATTCACAACTCGACCCAATTAGCCTTTGACTAAGAGAATATGTACTATAGTAATTAAGAATTCTGTCATGTATAAGGTCATAAATTAAAATTATATACAGTATACTAGTATAGTGTTGTATATCAGCATCACTTTAATTTCCCTATGTTTCAATTTCACCAGAACTTGTTCATTTTAAACCATCTTGATCCTCAAGTGATCGCTTCCGTGCCCTCAAATTGAGCTTCAAGTTTTCAGGCATGGGAGGGGTCCTCCCTCTGCGGAAGAGGACAGCGAGAGCCCTCATCTTCTGGCAAAGATCAAATACCTGCAGATTAATTTCTAACGTGTGACAAACCATCTTCACTTGAAAGATAATTTTTTTTGAGTTTTTTATGATTCTTACAGAGGCGGCTTCAATTTCTGCAACGCCTTCACAACCTTGACCCCCTCCTTGCATTAAATCGCAGTATTTTGCAGCTTCATTCTCATCTTCAAAAACCTTCAGAGATATGAGTCTAACACCTAAGTAAAAGGAACTGGGGACACACACACACATCAGTATATAATAGCTACCCGTGATACACAAGAGGACGCGCGTTCATCAATATACCAAAAAACTAGTTTATCTGATATTCATTAATATAAGGCTGATATATACACATGTATACAGTATGTTGAGTTAGATATCTACTAAATTCAGTAGAATGCTTACATGTTTTGTCAACTACATCTGACCTTAATCAATGGTTAGATGCTCAAAGTCTTATGTTTTATACCATCCCAGGGACTGGTCATCTGGGGGATGCTGATGAGCACTGGAATATATCCCACCGACTGATAGGATTAAGTTAAATGGCTGGATGGTTTTAGTTGCATAGCTAGATCCTAGAGGTCAAGATGGCGGATGATTGAAGCATTTGTCAGATGAAGAGAGGGTAGATTGCCCCCAAATGTGGTAGAAGCTGCAGGTATTCAAGAAGCATTTAGTTGAATTATAGGAAAAAACTGGCCATCTAAATTGTTGAGACTGATTGTTTGAGTTTGTTTCAGGCCACTAGATCTTCTTCTCCAATGGTTTCTACCTTTGGGTTAGTTATCAACGATTGTAAAAATCTGTTGCGTAGTGAGCAGAATGTTGAAATTAAGTTTGTAAAACAATCTGCCAACAAGGTGGCTGATCACCTTGCTAGAGAGGCAATAACTCTTGCTGAACGGAGTATCCTTAAGAGGGACCTGTCTTCTCAAGCTCTGTCTATCTATGAGGCTTATTTAGCCCAGTAATCAAGTTTCTTCTTTTACCCCCCCAAAAAAAATCATGTATGTTGTCTCAGTTGCATATGAAATTGGGTTAGATATCTATTGAATCCTGCAAGTCTGGAACTTGTCACTGTTGCATGCCTAATATGCCAATCACCGAATTGGGCAAAATAAAAATATAAGCTTATGTGCAAACTATTGTGGAAAGGAACAGGGGAACACACTGCATAAATCAGTAACCACCATAATACCGACCAGAAACTTAAAAGAATGTTGTTTCTTCGAAAATCGATTCTTTTTTCACTGTACCAATTATTATTGTCAAAGTTTTCTTTGTAAAGGTGGACATGTAATAATATATAATGAACCATGAACTTGACCAGAAAAATACACATGTCCAGCTATCATTATGGATCTATCCATGAAGTATTTAAGGATTCTCTTAATAGAAGAAGCTAACATTGTTGAAAGTGATATATGAAGTCCACAAGAAAAATGCCCAAATTCAGCTCTACTCTTAAGGATATGTTATTTTAGTGGAAATAATATAAAGAACTTACAAGCACTCCCTCACTGATATCCTCAACAAGCATCTGAAACTTAGTGTTTCCCGACTGCTTGGCCTGGTTTTTCCACTTCCCTCCTTTGGAAAACAATTTACCCAGCTCACTTTCAACTTCACTGCTTAGAAGACAAATATGAGAAAGGATAATGTTGAAGCATATCTAGAAATCAGGAAGACCGAAATGTTACATAACAAACCTGCGATTTCTACGTGTTTTCATCGTGCATAACTGGTTTTCTCTCTGGGTTAAAACATACACGGGCTTTGAAGTGTCCCTCCAAGGGTTAGCCTCCAGTACTGTAATAAAAACAGAGGGAAGCACATGTAAAACCTTGCAATGTGTATATGCATATAAAGGTGGCATAGACAGATGTCCACCTTAGACAGTTATAAATCATTACATTCTAAGTTTAAACCATCACATGTAGGTTATTAGTGCAAAATCTCCCAAGTCTAAAATATTCAATCTTTTTCATGCAATCGGAAAATCAATAAATTTTAAAATTCACTAAATCAAGTCAACTCTCTTTCATGAAGCTCTTAACTAGACTCTGCATTTCTTTCCTAACTATCCTGCAGTCCAGAATGTTAATCCATGTATTGGAATATAAACTTGAGGGTTGAATAATCATAGTTGTAACACTAAATAAAAATAAAAATGCCTTCTTGTGAGAATCCTACATAATCCTGATACACCCTCCTCCTAATATGATTTCAGGACAACGGTAATTTAACATGGTATCAGAGCTCACTGCTCGTATTGATGCTATACTCGATCATCTTTTTTATGTTGCGTCTATCACAAAGCATATTAACATTCACCAAAAAGAAAAACCAAGGCTGAAGATTAAGTAGAGATGATAGGGGTTAGTACGATCATAGCTACTGGAATCGAAAGATTGTTGAAGATGTCGACGCATATCATAAGCACGAGACGACACTTTCTTGACAAACTCATCTGAAGTAGTAGGTATCGTGCCATCCAATTCAAGAGCTTTCTTAACCTCCTCCTCATCATTATCACTACCATCTTTTTCTCTATCTATATCTCCTGATCCATGTCCTTGTCCGCTCGATCTACACGACACTTGTACTCTTCTTCTTCTTCTTCTTGTCCTACACTGGATCCGATGATCACTATATTTACAGATTGCTCCGGGCAAGAAACTTATTCGCCGCCGGTGATGATTATTTCCCGCCACAAAAACCAACCAAGGCGCCACTGAACTACTCAGCGAATCCATCTCCAACTATTCAAACGATGCGTGTATGTGTGTGTGTGTACAGGATTGTATGTATAGGTGTAAAGGGTGGGCGTGCGTATAGTATACGAGTGTGGAAATGGAGGAAGAAAAGGCGGAAAAGGAAAGTGTAGTCATTTTGCTTAAGGTGCGTGTTTGACTGGCACGTATTTTAAGATGCATATAAAGTGTAAAGTATAGTTTCATAACTTATTTTTATAGAAAAAAACTTTTGAATATAAATTTAATGTTTAAATTTTTATTTAGAAAAAAAAAATTAAAAATAAGTTATGGAACTATATTTTATATAAAGCACCTTAGAATGCGTATCGGATCTTTTCTCCGAAACGTACCAGACCTTCTCTCCGAAACGTTAACAATTGAGTGAAACTGAGGGAGTATTTTAGTGGTTCCTATTTTATTTCGACTTTTCTAACTCCATTTATTTATTTATTTAACATAATAATAATGTTAATAAATTATAATAACGATTTTGCTTTAAAATGACCGACTTTGCCATCTAATCTAGACTTGTTGCTAGCTTGCCTAATATATTGGTGTAATCTGTTAAAATGTCTGGGTCGTTCATGTAACAATCTTCAAATGAAGGGCATGCACTGTTTTTTTAATATAAAAAAACGATATATTCAGAACTAAAAACCACAAGGTTTACAGCTTATAACATTTTGATGATTTCTCAGTACATCTCAATTCATAACCATATATATGGTTAGTGCCACTACAATGGTGGACGCTACAATTTAGAACAATCAAATTATCAGCCAGATACTTCATTTTTACTTTACCTTTCATCTCATCTGTCTAATGACGGCAACCATAGACAAAATAAATATTGTTTCCTCCCGACAGATAATGTACGGCAGTTGTCATTTTGATCCAATGCAATATTGCCAAGCTAAGATGGCTTCAAGGTTATCAAATCAAGATATTGCTGCTACCATAGCCTGATGAACCTGGTCCCTTAACCCTAGTGATTCTCTCATCCTGATCGGGGTTGAAAAGAATGTTACTCCAGTTTGTGGACCTTTGAACAGTCCTGGAAGGAACTCGGTCACTATCTTCACCTCCAGATGCATCGTATCCGTCACTAGCTGATCTGGATAGAGGGAATCTCGGCTGAGCAAGAGCATTAGATGATGGTCCTGTCAGTCGCCTAGCCTCGTCAACTCCTGATGATGAAATCCCAAATGGATGAAGATCTGGTGAGTCTAAACTGCTCTCAGGGGAAGATGCAACAACTCCAGGTGCATTTGACATTGCTAGGCTTGTTCTGAAAGCACTCCCTGGTTCGAATTGAAGAGGAGCTAAACTAGTTGATGTCTCGGTAATGTTGCTTTCAGCAGGATCAGTTGAAACTTTCGTCAAGGGTTCTAAAGGTAGCTCTGCAGGGAGCCGAACTCGCTTACTGCCTCGTTTCCTATTAATATCCTGCCTTCCATGCATGTGGCGATCACTGCTACCAAAGCTGTTATCCCTGTCAAGCCTGTAAGGGACATCCCTTCTCGTGACAGGCTGCAGGATTTTTGATCTTCTCCTTGCCTCTGCAGCAGCCTTTGAAACATCTTCAGCATTTAAGCGAGCTAATGCCCATGGACTTATCTTCACTGGTGCATTACTCTTTTTCTTCGTCTCTTCTCCCACTGTCTTCATCCCCAGGGAACTTACAGATCTAGTGTCGGAAGGAACTACATCAAACTGGAAAGAACAAAAAACAGAGAAATTTTACACTATACAACAAGACACGCCATTACAAAACTCTACACAGGCCTTCAGTGATAATACTACATGATCATGCTGTTGATTCTTAATTACAGTGCTTTTTATGATGACAGTAAAATATTAACACTAATCCTACACAGAAATAAGATGTCTGAGCCAATTATAAGAATTCTACTGTAACAACGGTAATCCCATTATTATTTAGCCCAAAAAAAAAGGGTAATCCCATAGTCATAGCCCAAAACCCAACCTTAGCAAATAAGATTTCAAACTGATGGCTGGAAAGAAATGCTCTATAGTCCAAGTGACTTCCATTTTGTTCATCTAAGAGAACTAAATTTAGCACCAAGTGGCAGGGGGGTCAGATCTGTTTATATGCTAAATACTCTATATTGGTGGTTCTCATCAGCAACTGCTGACTTTAGAATTTATTGACAAGGTTCGCTAAACACTAGACAAACCAAGCTTATGCTAATGAAGTTGATGCAAGTCGAATAGCTAATTAGTGATCCAGAATATGAAGATTAAGATGCGAGAGTGACGCGAGACTAATAAAACTTCCAAATTTTAGTTCACTTAAATTTTGTTGCCTCTGCATTAACTGTGCACAAAGTTTGTAGCATGGGTTGGATAGCATGTGGTTGCTCTGTAGCAATACATACCTTATGGAGATGATTGAGGATAACCACAACTACAAGTTTTTCAGGTTGAAATTAATGTTGTAAAAATCAAAGTGCTTGCAGAAGCGTTTAACATCTTCGCTACACTTATTGAACATCTACCATGAATTCACAAAATTGCTTTCTGAAAGAGCAAGGCATGTGTATAGTTTCTTTTTTAGATAGAATGCTTAGAATCTCATACCTGGTCTTCCACAAATAGCCTCGGTGGAGTACACCAAGCTCCTCGCTGGAAGGTACTAAAGGAGCTTGCACTGCTTAACCCTGTGAGGGAACTGGCTTGCGACATCTGAGGACTCTGTTGACCTCCAACTCCTTGTTGTTCTTGCTCTCTCAACGCTATGATATAATCATACGTGCTGATACCCTGTCAGCAAAGAATCAATATCAGCAACTCTTCATCAATGGAATACATATGATTTCACAGCTTTATTTACTTCTTTACTATTTTAATTAAGTAATAAACAAACAGTCGGCCAAATTTTATTTAAAAGCCTTCTAAAGGTTGGGATTTCGTATAAGTTAATAGAAGAAATGATCCAAACAACTTGAACGCTAACCAATACATATGACTTCACAGACTTATTTACTTTACCATTTTAATTAAGTAATCAACTTGTTTTATGCCAAAAATTATTTAAAAGCCAGAAGGTTGGGATCTGGTATAAGTTAATAGAACAAACGAGCCAAACAATTAGAATGCTAACCTTCTTTATGAGAAGAAGGTGAAAGAAAAAAAGCTGAACAATCGGAAGAGTAGCAATCATTGCCAAGATGGTGCACACTGCCTGCATTTGTAAAACTCAGTTAAAAGCGACTGCAAGTAAAATAATATTCACCCGGCTTACATAAATTCAACAAAAAATAAATCTCATAGCATCTATAAATGTGGACCATAAGTAAACTCGATACACGGAAAGAATCAAGACATATACTTTGAAAGAAGGACATCGAAAGATTCTCACCACCACAATAACGTAGGGTACTATTGAGAAACTGCTTCCTAGCTTGGTGGCTATATCTTCGGAGTATCTCTTGTGCTCAAGGAAACAGCGAATCAGTACAAAAATACCAGTTGACCACTGAAGTATAAGCTGCAATCTCAAGTCCAAGGTGCACAAACCATTTACAGACCTGTCAATAACTTGAAATAAATGCTGCTTCTAAAAGCTTATTATTAGTCTATTACTTTATGGAAGGTTTTATTGCTCTGGAAGATTTAATTTATCATATGTATGTAGCACGTGAAGTTCAGGAAGCAAAAATAATACAGAAAAGCTGATATTTATGAATCTAATTAGAAATTTGATTATGAGGAAAAGTTTTTTTATTTGCAAAGCTTGGCCAAAAGCAGCTAGAGAAGAATATCAGAATGATAAATTGGCAGGATGGGGTAGGAACCATGCAGATATCAGTCCGCTTGATTCTTGAAGACTTGACATTAAAACAGTAGTCCTTACCAGCAGAAGGGCAGAAACCATGAGAGAGAAAAACTTCCGATAATTTCTTTTTCCTATACAGTTGTTGAGCCACTATCAAAGAGCCAAAATGAAAGTCAAACAGATGTCTTGTTAAACTACAAGATAGTTTTTTATTAGAAATTTATTTCAATATACCCTGCAATGGTGATCAAAATTGTCTACGCATTTGTCACAAACTCTACAATGTTTGCTGTACTTGAAAACCTGCAAGTAGTAAATCAAATGAAACATATTATCAACATGTGTGACAGTGAATAAAGCTAGCCAGGAGAATCCCAAATATTTTTTGGTAAACGACTGTTGAGTGTCCAACAGTTAAGTTTACAAAACACATACTCTCTTTCCAGACTTGGTTGTACTACTAAGTTCAGAAACTGTCCACTTGTTAAATCTTCACAAATTCTCAGTTTTTGACTATATTTTATACAGAAATAGAAACTGAACGGTTGAAGAGGCTTCTATTTTTTGCATTCCAATGCTTCTTTAGATGCCTCAATGAAACAGAGAGACTAGCATTCTGATAATATTATGGCTGAATCTGTAAAACATCTCAATAAAAATAATATAGAAAATAAACTTCATTTATCATGCCAAAAGTACATACGGACCTCAACTTCACACAGACTGCAATAGAACATGCCATCTTCACTAGCTTGCTGTTCAGAAGATTTATTATGAGGATTTGAGTGGTTGCATACATAAGCGCAAGGAGACAAGAAGACCAACAGGACTTTGGAACACAATGATTGTTGAGATGCAGAAGCCATCTGTTTTATCTCAGTAGTACAATCTTCTGTTGCTGTATCCATGTTCTTCGTTTCTTTGTCTATAGGTTTCAATCCAACTGTTGCAGCATTTGCATCGTGAATTGAGGAAGTCGATTCACCGCCAAGTTTGGATTCTTGGAGCCTATCATGCTTATTGTGCTCCGGGAAATTGATATATTTTTTGGAGTTGAAAACTCCTGGATCGGCAGGATCAGCTGCTGCACACCATATATAAAGTCCAAAAGCGCATACAATCTGGAAGGGATTCAGTCACACATTTTAACATGAACAAAATTACATAGAACAGAATAAGCAGTGGTGACTGAAATAACTATGAGTGCAAAAAATATGCAGACGAGAACATATTCATAGACAAAATAAAATAAAAATACATTAAGCAATACAATATCCAAATTATAAACCGGGCCAGTAAAGTTTTAAGTTTTAAACGAACACGTTATCACAATTTGGCACAACATTGCTACTCTAAATATGAAAGAAGTGAGACTCTACATACTAATTTATCATTTTCGAGGAATGATGGGAGGAAGCAACTTGTCTTTATATCTGTGCTATAAATCATTCTTACACTTGATTACTTCAAAAATGGGGAAGCACATAGGGCACATTATCTTGGAATTGTAGCATTAGTAATACTAACACCATCAAAAGCTAAAATCTAAATGACAGGTACACAAATTAATCATCTTCAGATTAGAAGCATGGATCTAGATCTTCACCAATTAGAAAAGAAAATATAAAAAAAAGTAACAAACACTACAAAATGACAAGGTATGAATAGAATTACAGGCTTACCAAAGGAGTGTAGATCCCTATCACAATATACTGATAGATTTGCTTCCCAACAAAAGGGGCAAAGAACACATAGAAGGCAAATCCCAATGCCAGAAACACAGCAACAGCAACTACCTACACAAATAAATATAAAATCTTGAAAATGTAACACCAAAAAATTAAAAATAAAACCGAAAAATGTTGTTAAGCTAAACAATCATACAAGTACATAGCAAAGGGACCTGGAGAGGATGGTAAGGAAGCTGCCACCCATGTTTCCTCATTTTCAATGTATGTATATAATATATTCTTGCAGGCCCAGAAGCAATGTTTGAGCAAGAAAATATGTTTTGAGTGATAAAAATGTTAACTTTGGGGGGCTTTTTTACTAGAATCTTTCTTCTCTCCCTGATTTGACTTGTTTTATTTCACTTGCCCTCGTTTTTAGGGAAAAATGAGATCAAATGGTTCACTATAGAACCAAGACAATAAATGAACATGTCCCAGATAAAAAGAACAAGAAAGTCATCAATAGCAAATCTCAATGGTGAGACACAAGAACATATATGTATATACTGGATTTTCTTTTTCTTGAAACAGGGTTGTGTATTTTTATTGTTTCTTGAAAATTCTGTATACAGGAAGCAAAGATCTATAGCTGATAAAAATAAAAAGTAGCCACTGTTTGTTTGGACTAGAGTAGTCTATAGAGGAGTGTTTTTCTTTTTTATTTTCAATCATGTAATGTAAATGTACATTACAACCCTTCTTTCTAGCATCACCTTTTTTCATCCAAATCATGTGTTCAGGGACGAGTGACGACAGAACACCATTTTTATTATACGAGCACTACTGCATATTTTATAAGTTCATCCACGTGTATTCGCTGAAATAGTTAATTGACTAAAATAATATAAAAATAATATTTAATTAAAATTTATCAAATTTATAAAATAATGTATTCTGGGGTTAGTTATAATAATTAAATTTATATGTATAATTTTATTACAGCTTTCGAGAAATTCGACAAATTTAACCAAATGTGATAAGGTTGGCTATAATTTTATTTAATGATTTTGGATGGTTAGAATTTCACAATTTATATAAAGTATAATATCTCTTACGTAGGACTTTTTAATTAAATATTTTTTTATCGGAGATGCTCTTAAATCAAAATATATATGTGATAAATATCTAATTAAACTAAAACCGAAAAATCTAGCATTATTTTGTTTCATAAAGGAAGAGTTTTTAGGGAAACTCCACTAATTGCTTGTAATGTTGCAATTAGGTGTCAGCATTCGGTCGGCTCGGTCCAGAACCGAACTAAATAGACCGAAAATCGAATAGTCAATATTTTTTAATCAAACGGAACCGAAATTTTATTACGGACCGGACCGAACCGAAATATTTCGGTCCGTTCAGTCCATATTTTTTTTTAAAAAAAAAAGAAAATTAAATAAGGTAAAGTTTTAAGGGAATATGAATACAAATATATAAATAAAACTAAATATATTCATATTTAGGTCAAATAATAAATCAATAATGTAATAATTAGTGCAAAATTGCATTTATCAAACATATATTATATAAATATATTATATATATATAATAAAAATAAATAATATATAATTCGATCTATTCGGTCTAGACCGAATTTTGTTTACGGACCGTACTGAACCGAACTTTAATTTGGTCCGGACTAAAAAACCGAATATACCAAAATTTTGAAAAAAAATGGAACCGAACCAAAATTACACTATTTAATTTGATTTTTCGATTCCGATTCGATTTTACTCACGCTGAATACAATATAGTTGAGTTTATCCGTGTGTTATGTATGGTATGGAATTTGGGTGAATTGCCTCTTGAAATAATTCAAATGAAATGGAATCTGGTCTAGTGATTTACTAACTGGTTTGTTGATGGCTATTTGGGTATATGAAATCTGGAACTAGTAGTGGCCTAGTCATGTGACTATACCCCCCACCCCCATTATGTTTTTCTCGTTTTCTCTCCAAAATAACGCATTTTGTACAGATAAAATGCAGGACCAGAACTATACTTATTTCATATACAAAAACATGCATAGTGTCAATGTCCCGTGAAATTCAAATCAAAGCCATCTTGCGAAAAATATCTCTCTGGCTTAAGTTAAAATTTTAGATTTTAGATAATTGCATTTTAATTAATTATTATTATAACTAGAGTAAATTAAATTTTACTGACCAAAGCTTGCATCAAATTCCAAAACGATGGCTCTATTTTGAAGTTTGCAAATCCTTGGCCAAAGTTTTTATTAATTTTTCAAAATAGTGACTCTAGTTTCAGATTTATATATCGGTGATCACTATTTATTTTAAATTTATATGTCGGTGTCCATTATTTTCACCGAATTATAAAAAGGTGGTTGTACTTTTATGGTTGACACAATAGTTATATGTTATCAAAATTATTTTTATAATTATTAAAATAACTTTAATTTTTTATATTTGTTATTTGACTTATTTTATTAAAAACACAAATATCGTTTTGAAATTCGGTGGTAACTATAACCGCCATTATGTAACCCCAAAAATAGAGCCACTCTTTTAAAAATCTAATTAAAAAGTTGGCCACCGATTTACAAATTTGAAAATGAAGCCATTATTTTGAAATTGCATGCAAACTTTGACCACCAAAATTTAATTTACTCTTATAATTAATTTGATTTGAGTATCTAATTAAATTTTATTCTATATTATTTTAATTATTATCAATGATGCTTAAATGTGATAATTAAGAGTTATATCTACAATTTTATGAATCTAGAAAGTATCACAATTTTTTGAATTAATTAAATACTATTGAAATACTTGGTCGTGGGCTGGGTAGGGAACAGGTTACTCTTTAATTATCGGTAAAATACATGACATCGGAGAAAGAAGACTGTTAAATCATTGGTTCTTCTCCCCTCTTTCGAGCAATAACACATTTTTTCATATTTATAATAGATTGTAAGAATATGGTTTTTATGCTAGGGAGGGGCAAATCCTTGACAAGAAGAATGCATTGACTTGAAATTAAGCGAGATCAAGATATTCTAGCTAAGTTTTCATGAAAAATATGAAAATGAACTTAAAACCCTTTCCGACGAAACTTTGATACCATACTAAATTATCGGTTCTCTCAAAATTTTAAAGTGTTAAAAAAGAATTTATTAAAATTTTATATTATATTCTATCAAAGTGAAAATATATCGAGAGTAACAGCGTTGTACTGTTGTAGTTTAGGGTTGCTATAAATGTGGAGTAGAATGTTGAGAAGAGAACGAGCTTTTTGGGTTTTGGGATGGAGAAGAGGGCGAGGGGGGGGTATGTCTGTATGTTGCTACTTGCTGGTGTAGAGTCCAAGAGAGTGAGAGAATCAAGACCCCTTTCCCTAAAACACTGTATTCCTTTTGGCACCTTATTGTCAGGTTTCTCGGTTTTCAACGTTGTTTATCACTAATGTTTTCACTAGTTGATAAATTAAAACTAATCAGGTCCTAAATTTTTAACTACGGATAAATTATCTTTTCTACAGTAGCCGAAAACTAGATCTCGTAGTACATAAATTTTACATCAATAAGCAACGCGAAAACTAAAGTTTAGGAATTTTTTTAAAATTTAAAAAATTAAAGTTATTCAATTAAAATTTCAGGGTATATTCTGAATTTCAAGGTTTTAAATATATTCAATTAAAATTTTAAAAAATCGCAAAATTGATGTCATTAAGTTGATATTTTAGAACGTTTTTTTTTATATTGTGATATTTAATCAATAATTGAAATTATACTTTTAAATTTTATTCATTCCACATTTATAAAATTATTTAAAGTACATATGACTTTTGCATATTATAAAATGGTGCATTTTAAGTATTTCTTATATTTTGAAAATCCAAGTATAAATTTATAAAATTTTAAAAGATTTGAGTTAAACTCAACTTAAAACTATTAAATTCTTTAAGATTTCTCATATATTTAAAAATATGTTTAAAATTTTAAAATCAAAATATTCATAATAATAATTCATTAAAATTTAAATTAAATAAGGCCTCTCTTGTTTCGGGGTGGGAAGAAATAAGAAGAAGATTAGACGTTGATGCGAGTCTGTGAGTATGTGAGGCTGTGAGCATGTCCGGGTGGGTACATAACGAAATTGTACAGCAGGCGCTGGTTTGCCAACTATAATTGACCAATGTACAAATAAAATAATAATGGGTTTGGGATTTGGGTCCTCGTCCCTGACAATTTCAGTTATTTAATAATTTATTTTTAAATTGTCAGATGAATTAAGGAATGGTGTAGATTTAAAAAAATTATGTAAACGATGCCAGACAATAGAAGAAATAACAACTGTCTTTCCGCGATTTTTAAGCGCAATAAAACGATTTCTCCCCATAACATCCTTATTTTTTAGGTGAAGGTGGATTGGACTTCGGCTAAACCTAGACTGGGCAGGGTCAATTTGGACATTTAAAAAACATGTAACCCGTTTTTTTTAGTAAATGTAAGCCCTTTTTTTTTGACGAACAAATGGTTGTATTAAGACAAATCACTCAACATTACATTTTTAATATCAATAGGGACATCTCCCCTATCAAATTCTCGATCTGGATATGAATATGATGCTCTCGCTAGATGATGAGCTAACATATTTGCAGACCGTTTTATAAAAAACAACTCCACAGTTTTTAAATCTCTAAGCATTGATTTACATTCCAGAACTATCATACCAAACGGAGAGACCATGCTAGCTTTACTTCTAATAGCTTGAACAGCTACTAGACAATCTGATTCCAACACAACTTTCTGCCACCTGCTTCCTTTGATCCAACTTAAAGCTTCCTTAATGGCCATGATTTCTGCTATCTCTGCAGCTACCATTCCCTGATTACATTTAACCTTCGCTAGAATCAAATCCCCCTGACAGTCCCTTGCTACCATTCCAAACCCAAAAGCTTGCTGATTTTCGAAAGTTGCTGCATCAACACCTACCTTGATTGTATCTACCTGAGGCTTAACCCATTTTTCTGCTCCCTCTCCTTTGGTCGTAACCCGAAACAGAGCCATAGTTGACAAACTCTGGGCCTTTTTCCATTGAACAAGGTAATCTTTCGCCGCTGCAACTACCACGTCCACCTTGGCATGCTTTTTGTTCCAAACCAAATCGTTTCTAGCTTTCCAGATATACCAGCATAACATAACTATCTACGCTTTTCTCTCAATATTTGATTTTTGAAAGTTATTTAGGATCCAGTGATAAAAGTCTCCTGTACTGTCATGAGAAATACCCTCCATCCCTTTGTTCCAACATTGAGCTGCAAAATTACATTCTACCAGGGCATGGTAAATCGTTTCACCACTTTCTTGGCAAACAGGGCATATAGCTAACCCTGGGACATGTTTATTCACCAAAGTCACCATCGTCGGTAAACAGTTTGACAGAGCACGCCAAATTAGATTCAACGATTTTGGTGGAGCTTTTATTTTCCAGATTTTATGCCATAAACTGTCGTTATCCTCCCGTCGCCATAAATTCTTTTGAAATTGGAGGAGTTTGTAAGCACTCCTCACTGAATAATGACCTGAAGATTCCTTACTCCAATACAAGGAATCCCCACCTTCCCCAATGGTTATGTTACGAATACACCTTTGATCTCTATCATTGAACAAGTCCCTTAATATATCCTCATCCCATTCTCTTCTGCCTTCACACATTAATGAAGCTACGCTGTTTTGATCCAGCGTCATCGACGTCGATGTGATAAACGGGTTATGATCATCGAGTAGCCAAGGTTGCCCCTTTATCTTAATACTTGTACCCGTTCCCACTTTCTACCTAGCACCCTCCAGAATTAAACCTTTTGCTTCATGGATACTACGCCAAATAAAACTTGGGTTATTTCCTATGGAGGACTCTAGGAAGTTAGACTTTGGAAAATATCGAGCTTTGTACAGCTTACTCACTAAGCTATCAGGATTGTTAAGAATTCTCCACCCCTGCTTGCCTAACAAAGCCAAATTGAAATCCCTGAAGTTGCGAAAACTCATTCCCCCGACTGACTTGTGTCTGCTCAACCTTTCCCAGCTCATCCAATGTATACGGTTTTTCCCATTCATTTTTGTCCCCCACCAATACTTCAATATTGATCTTTCTATATCTCGAATGATATCATTTGGAATCAAGAACACATTCATGGTATAGGTCGGTAACGCTTGCGCTACCGTCTTAACAAGAGTCTCTTTTCCAGCTTGTGTGATCCACCTGCCATCCCAACCTTACACTCTATGCTTCACTTTATCCTTCAAAAACCCAAAAGCAGCTAATTTATTCCGACTCAGCATATTCGGCAAACCCAAATATGTACACTCTCCATCAGCTTCTGTCATATGGAGCTCTTGACATAGCTGCATTCTATCAGAAGGAGTAGTGTTTGAGCTAAAAAACACGGACGATTTTTGAACATTTACCTTCTGCCCTGAAGCAAGCTCAAACTCCTGAAGCAATTCCTTAACTTTTATCGCTTCCTCCTCATTAGCACGACAATATAAGTAGCTGTCGTCCGCGAAAAGCATATGCGAGATACTAGGAGCATTACGGCACACTTTAATACCATGAATCCAGTTTTTAGCTACATAATCTCGGATAAGAGCTGAAATACCTTCCGCGCAAATGATAAACAGATACAGGGAAATAGGATCCCCTTGGCGGATTCCTCTGCTAGGAACAATCGGTCCAACCTCATGTCTATTATGAATAATCTGGTAGGACACAGTTGAAACACACTGTAGGATAAGATGAACCCACCAGCCATCAAATTCCATTTTTATCATAATAGCATGTAAAAAATCCCATTCGATTCTGTCATATGCCTTGCTCATATCGAGCTTGAGGGCCATATACCCTTCCTTGCCTTTTTTCTTCCGTTTTAGATAGTGCATTACTTCATAGGATATCATGACATTGTCAGAAATAAGCCTACCTGGGATGAAGGCGCTTTGATTTTCAGACACCACCCCATGCAACATTCCCTTCATTCGGTTAGCCATTACCTTAGTAATAATTTTCGCCAAGACATTACATAAGGAGATAGGCCTTAGCTCTGTCATTCTTGTTGGGCATTTTTTCTTTGGAATTAACACAATGTTAGTTGCATTTAGTCCACTCGGAATATCACCTTCCCGAAAAAAACTCTTTACCATCTTCACGATGTTAACACAATGTTAGTTGCATTTAGTTATATGGAATGACTCACATTGGGTTGTGCCGGTTGATATTCTTATAAATTAAATAAAATAATTCATATTCCAGTAAAATTAACATATATATTACTTTTCCTCAATTCCTTGGTTAATTTTATTATAATTAACCGATTATTTATTTATTATATACCTAATATATATTAATTTATTTACGATAATTATGCATATAAAATTAGTTATTTTCAACTATAAATATGTATATATATATGTGTGTATACTTTTTTTTGGAATTGAACTTTTATCAAACAAATTAAACATAAAAAATATAACTATTTGAAAGATCATACTGAATTCTTTTTTAGATTTATTACAAATCAGAATAAATGTCGTTTGTCTTACCTCGTTAATTTTCCATCTTCTCGTTCAAAAACAATAAAAACTATTCAAGAAAAATAAAAAAGAAAGAGCATAACAAATATGTTGGACTTGCGAATCTACAAGGATACTTGATAAGTTTTATTTAATGTCATCCTTGTAATAATAATCCAGGTCCTTTAGATGCGTAAAATTATAAAATTATAATTTTATTATATAAATAAACATCTAAATTCATTTAAAAAAATACATCCGTACTAGTTCTAAAGGTAAGACTTGTTGATTATTATATTCAGAATTACAGATATAAAAATATTTACAAAAACTATTTTATAGAAAGAAATTGTAATCGTAATATTAATTTAAGAGATACTACAATACAAAGACATTTTACATTTTTACATGTATGGATTAAGGAGTGGATAAGGCTTACCCAGAGTGACACACCCTGAAGGATTGCTTGACACGCGCGTGAAAAAAAAAACCCGCCTCTCCGCACTTAAAAACCGCAGAAACGCGGCCGTCGTTTTTTCTGCTACCTGGTATCTATTTATGAAATACCTGTTTTCCGCGCTTGAAAATCGCGGATAAATCCCTTTTAACGGTTTTTAAGCGCGGAAAGACACAATTTTTTTTTTAAATTTACACCATTACTTGATTCATCCTACGATTAAAAAACAAATTGTTAAATAACTGGTCTCTAACAATCGATTGTCAGTGACTAAGACCCTTGAGATTTATAATATTCACATTATATTATATATAAAAATTATCCATGCTGCATTCATTTATATTAGAGAATATTGTTATATTATACCTATATACCATATGTGTGAATGAAGGTAGAAATAGATATTATTCATTCTACAATACATGCATACATATATATGATATAATTTTATATTTTATTTAATTTTCAATTAAAATTTAATTAATTTGATTATTAGAAATTAATACAGATAATTTGGAGAGGGATTGTACAGTACATAGATCTTACGCTTTGGTAAAAGCTAGGAAGTTCAATTGTACCGTAAATTTAATTTATATGATTAAAATATTAAATGCTTTTTAAAACAAACATTGATATAAAAATTAAATCAAATCTAGCAGAACAAAGATGCAGAAAAGGTTTTGATTCAAATTAAACTGAATCTATGTTGACGTAATAAAAAATTTAAAAATATTATATTTAAAAACATAAAAATTTCGTAAAGAGAAATGTTCTCGTATAATCTACTCCCTTCATCCCACAATACTAGTCTTTTTTGCGGATTTTATTTATCTCATAATAATGGTCCATTTCTACTTTTATCCTCTTATTTTATCATTTCTAATGTAAAGTTTATTTGATTATGATAAGGACGGAAAATTATTATAAAACTAACTTTTCGTTTTATTTTTTCAAAAGAGACTAGTGAAATGAGATAGGGTGGGAATATTGTGAAAACGGAAAATCGTTAGGGGTGGCAATTTCGGGTTTTGAATCGGGTTCGTATCGGGTAAAATTGTACCTGGTTGTTTTGGGTTAATTTTTTCCTAACTCTAACTCGTATCTATCGGGTTTGTGTCGGGTTTCGGGTTATTTCAGGTTTCATCGCATCTACTTTTTTTAGAGTGATTGAAAATATACTTATATATTATATACTTTCTCTCTTCCTATTTATATGAACTGATTGCTTTTGCACAAATTTTAAGAAAAAACAGTTCATTTCTTTCGGTGCATATGAAAGTTACATTTCAAATGTAAAATATGTACTGTACTCACTTTGTCGAATGTAAAAAAGGGCAGAACATATATAAAATATTGTTATTAATATTAAATAATTATGAACCAATTAACAAGTATCTATCATTGCACGTGAAAGTTATTTTATTATAATTAAATTTAGTTATTTTAAATATAAAGTATTTCAAAAGTAGAGTTATAAATATATAGTTCATTAATTTTCGGGTCATTTTCGAATTTCGGATTCCGGGTTCGTGTTTGATTGTACCTGATTATTTCGGGTTGAATATTTACTAACCCTAATACGTATTTTTTTGGGCTGAATTCGTGTCAGTTTCATATCAGGGTCCAAAATTGTCACCCCTACAAATCTTGCTTGTCACACCCAGCGGAACTGTGGAAGTGTTTTGATTTTCACGAGTAGCTCGCCGAAAAACGCAAAAAGACTTCAAGTACCCCAGAAGTCAGCATACTTCACCCTTGTCATATGATGCTCTTTTTTATTAATTACTTGACTAAATTATCACCCGATTAATTCATAAATAATTTTGTTTGTTTATATCGTACAATTTAATAAAAATAGCGAGCAATTTGGTTGGTTACTGTTTGCAGAGAATAAATCGATATAACGTATGGCAGTGTCCAGTATTTGTGATACATACAATTCCTTGAATCTAAAGCTTTGATGAGTACAAAGATTCAAAGACATAAATACCACCCGTGACTATCTTTTGTTTCTCTTGCTATATTTTTTTGGTTGGTGCCATTTGAAGCTACCATCATTCATTTCATCATTTCTCTTCCCCGTGACATGCTACTTTATCTAGGCCATTCGTTCTTTTCAAGTTTTAATTGTATTTGTGCGTTATCTATTTTTTATTTTGTTAATATGTAATTACTATACCTCTGCTTAAAATAATTGATTCATAAATACTTTTTTTACCCCCCGACTACATATTAAAATGTTAAATTGCGTTTTTAACTTTTGTTTTAACGTTTTTAAGCAACTAATTAAATGAAAGTGAGTGACAGACTGGGGGTATATAGCTTGCATTAAATATCAATTAGGCAAAAATATATAAAGGAATATTCACAATGATAGCTTTTTTGGTATAATACATATAAAATATAAAAATACTACCCGTAAGTCAAAAATATGGAATAACATCATTTAAAAAAGTCAAAATAAAAAAACGTATCATTGAAAATATATAAAAAAATACATTAATTTCAAATAACACTACATGGTACAAAGACTTTGAAAGCCACCTTGGCCCAATTTGTGGATTGTTCTGAAATGTTGTTGGACGTCATTATCTTGTGCCAAATGGTGAATGTCTAAATTTTTTTGCTTAAAATTTTAGATGGTCAAATATTTTTTTAAAAGTTTCAATAGTCAAATTGATATTATATGTAATAGAGTCAGATGACCAAAAACTAATTCTGAGATATGCATGTATAATGTATTTAAAACATTGTAATTCGAATCATTTTCAGATAATAAAGTAAAAAATATATTTTTCTTTAGCCCTTCAAGCAAGGCAGAATATTTGCAAAATCTGTACAGCTACAAAATAGAGCATACGAGGGAATAAATTGTTGTGACGTAGAGGCAAAAAAAGAACAAACAAGCATAAGATAACTGTTGATACACAATAAACATAGAGTACACGTAACAAAAAAGATATACATTACCGCACAGGGGATTCTATAAAAGAATATATATCATAACAGTATGATATTATAAGGTAGTAATTTACAAACAATATTTTTTACTTACGTTCTTGTATCTGTTTTTTTCTCTGCCGGTACACCCATATGGATTGCAATTTGATCCAAATTCTACTTTAGACTTACAGTATGCAGCTTAAGCAAATGTTCAAATCAAACTCGAGCTTCGAAACTTGTAAAATAATCCATCACTAAAACAGCTTTTAGTAAACAAACAACAAATCTTTAGCTTCAAGCTGTAATCCTTCCTGCGTAATTTGTCTTGAAATAACTATGTAGTTTGATCTTCTTTAAACCGTAGAATTCCCCCCGACTGTTGATGATTGTTAGGAAACCCCATTCCTCTAGTTAAGGCATGATTGTCAGCTATTATATTGTTTGGTTTTGAGAGCAGTAGATGATTGTTTGCAGTGCTGTGACTGCTGTTTTTAGCAGGAGGCACGTCATGCTTGTGCTTGCCTTCATATGTTGTTATGACAGCTTTAGGGTCGCTAGCAGCTCTCTCAACATGTTTGCGAACATTGCATCCTGGGCTAGTGCACTTGTAATAGCTCCTGTGAATATCACCATTATGATTAAACGAAAAGTGTTACTGCAAAAAAGTAATCATGGCTTAAAGTCATGCCAAAGTATTTGTCTAGAAAGTTAGAAATCACATAAGAATTTATCTTTCATAGCTGAAACTAGATCCAATACGGGGGTTAGAGCATTGATTAGAAGATGGGCAAGAATGGGAGTTTACTTGGCTGAACAAACAAGTCCATGAGTGAGACAGTGATAGTGAAGAAATAGGTATGGTCCAGATCAAAACAATAACAAGTATATTTAAAAGCAAGAAGACACCGTGTGTTAAGTCCTAACTCCTAATGGGAGGAAATTTTCTTCCTAGTCAAAAATGAGTTTGACAGAATCCTTGTGCTTTGTAAGCACAATCTTTCTACATAATGTCAATGGAATCATGAAAAAAGAAGTTACCGTGGATAAGGATTTCCCTTGACAACTTTCTGGCCATACTTGCGCCACCTAAAGCCATCGTCTAAAAGATCAACTTCACTCGTTGTTTGAACAACGATCCTAGGTTCTGAGACTGTTCGATGAGATGCTGCAGACTCTACAACCCTGACCTCTGTAAGCCTGCCAAATTTCATATAAACCGGAAGTAAGAATTAGTACAATGAAAGTCATTATCAATACGAATGCCTTTACATAGGTGGAATGATGTTACCTTCTCTTTGCTTCAGGTCCATCTTCACTCCTTTCAAACACTCTAGTTTTAGAATCAGCCACTTCCTCACTGTCACTTGACCCTGACAACTGA
Organism: Oenanthe sinensis; assembly: GCA_028671895.1. Lineage (NCBI taxonomy): Eukaryota > Viridiplantae > Streptophyta > Magnoliopsida > Apiales > Apiaceae > Oenanthe > Oenanthe sinensis. The sequence goes on along the minus strand of CM053812.1, from coordinate 35,337,050 downwards.
TCATGGGTAGCTAGGCTTAATTCTTGATCCTTAGAAGACAATGGATAAGCTGATCTTTCATCATTCAAGTTTCCAATTTGGTGTTCTGATACCAATCCAGTGCTGGAATAAAAAGTCAAACTTTCATTTGAATTTCCAGCATCTTTTCCACGCTTGTTAGATTGTGGTGGCTGGTGGTTGTGCTGGCCTTTATAAACAATCTCAGTTACTTGGCCATCAAGAGCACGCTCAACAATCTTCTTGACTGGACAATTTGAATGCGTGCACTTGTAATAACTTCGTGGATATTCACTGCCCTTAACATGCTTCTGACCATATTTTCGCCAGTTGTAGCCATCATCAGCCGGCTTGTCAACAGTCAAAGAAGAAGGTTGGGACCTCATATCAGGCTGAGATAACTCTGATGATTGCTTCACAATACTATGATCTGGCACAGAAGAAAGCATTTGTTGGTATGCGGATGTTTTGGAAACTGAGGCTGTGAATTGTGGGAAAGATGCAGCTGGAGCTGCTGATGAAGATGGATATTCTAATTGGTTTTGTGGCTGGGAATGTGATTGTAAAGCCTGAACTGTAACTTGTGCTAGCGCCTGCTGGTGAGACGTTCCAAAAGCACCCTATAATCAACAAGTTACTGTCAATTGATAGTAGCACTAGTGGAGGTTACTACTTATCTGTATACCACTAAATACATGCATAATTTGAATGTCGTCTCATACATATCATGACACCGTGCAGATACTTCCAAGCAAATAAGCAATAGTCCAATCTTCATATGAAAATCTCTGTTTATAAAGTAATAGGGTTTAAAATTTAGAAAAAGAGTGCAGACTTCCCTCCCTGTCACCAGCGCGATATAACTTAACAAATCTCCTCCTTGATCACACTCAAGATCATTATAACCTGGGTTGGACCGCAATACGGGTATTCTTAAGTAACCTCTACCGAAAAAAGAAACTTGTAGTCTTGTATGGCGAGACTTGTACAAGACCCAACTATATATATTAGAGAAAAGTTTAAATTTCTAAAAAAGTAAATTCCTTGTTTCATAAAAGAAGCATGTGAGCCAAATTTAGCAAATAATTAAAATTGAACTCTTAGCTTTCAATTAACTTGCACCATCAAACATTCAAACACCATAATACCATATACTCCTAAACATCATAATATCACCATTTCCGATACATAAACATACAACACAAACAGTATTATGTATACCTGATTGGTAGAAAATAAAGCTGGTGAGTCAAGCAAGCAAGCAGGACTCAAACCAGGAGGAATAGTAAAAATGGACGGCTGAGTCACCGCCAAACCAGGAGGCCTGTTCATCTTAAACAGTAGATCATCACCGGACACGTCAGCAATAACCGGAGGCTCCATAGCTCCAGCAAGCAATTGAGAAAACGATCGACAATCAGAGTCAGGATCATTGTCATTAAAAAAGCTCGAAACCAAAGTCATCGGACCAGGACTCGCCGTCGATGCACCGGTAAACATACTCTCAACAGCGGAGCGTGGAGGGAGATTCAGCGTAGGTCGGCGGAGCGTGGAGGATTCCTCGTTATTATCCATACATATATATACACAATGATTGTGGAGGAGAATATAGTAGTAATTACCTAGTTAATTTTATTGTAGAATTGTAAGTAGTTGCATAAATATGCGCATCTTGGTTCTTGTTACACAAGTACAACAAAGTTAAAAAAACACACATAAACTGAAAAGTTGAAACTGTTTGTGCAAACAACAAATGAACAATCAAGTTTTGTTTTATGTGTTGTGTTGTGTTGTGTTTTGGGAAATTAAAACGAGGTAGGGGCAGTAAAAAGCTGGGGGGAAAAAGTCCACGGAAGTAGATATCAAAAGCCAAAAAGTTATCTAGAGTATGCCTTTTTCTTTCGTAAAGATGGTCATTTTTTACTGTTTCCTAAGTTTTTCTTTACAGTATACGACAAGATGTAAACGAGTTTAATTGCGAGTTTTCCCGGTGAAATTGAGATTTTTAATTTTTGATTCACTTGACTCCATACACACCGGAAAATATGACACGGTTTACAAACTTTTATAAGGAAAATAATAATCAAATAATATTTGAAAATATACGCACAGTTGCTATTTATAAAGTAAATATTTTTTTTTTTTTTGCCAAGGAAATAGAACTTTTCATTCAACACTCAAATCATTAAACAGTACATGAATAAAATCTGGAGGGACATCATCCCCTCTCCACACACGATCAGCTAATGAACTACTATGTCTCGCTATGAAGTGAGCCACATTGTTCGCGGAATGTTTAACAAATTTTAGAACCACCTTACGGTTAACTAATTCAGCAAGAAGTCGCTTGCACTCATCTATCACTCTTCCCAGGTAGGAAAGGTTGATCGAAGAGCAGCGAATAGCCTGTGTTGCTGTCAGGCAATCGGTTTCCAGTACTACGCTTGGCCAAGCTTTAGCTTTAATCCAGCTGAGAGCTTCCTTTATCCCGATTGCCTCTGCAAGCTCTGGATCCACTCGACCTTGTCTGCAACTCGAAACAGCCTCTACTAGCTTCCCCTCATGGTTACGAGCTACTAAAGCGTAAGCATAACAGTTGGATTCCTCAAACAATGCGGCGTCTGTATTCACCTTGATCGTTCCTTCATGTGGTGGTTTCCAATGCACATCCCCGTCATCTAGGGTCATAAACCCAAAGGAGGAGTCATACGACCTATCTTGTGCATTATTCCAATGATCAAGAAACTGGGTAGCTGAATCTACCACTTCTACAAACTCTGCACCTTTCTGAGTCCAAACCATGCTATTTCGGTTTTTCCAGATAGCCCAACAAACCATACAGATTCTCAAAAACTCCTCTCCCTTATACTTCTGGGCTGCACTACTCAACCATTCCTGAAAGCTTTGATCCATGTGCGTATCAATCTGGCACCCCAACTTATTCCAACACAGTTTAGCAAACGGACAGGTTGTTAAAATGTGACCAACAGTTTCCGATTCCAAATTACAAACTGGACATTGTTCTATGACAGCCACTCTTCGACTCAACAACTGCTCTTTCGTAGGCAAACACCCTGTCAAAGCTCTCCACAAGAAGTGTTTTACCTTCAATGGGATTTTTAGATTCCAAATCTTTCGCCAAAAGCCAGAGTTGTCACTAGCATGACTCACACCCCTTACTTCGTTCAAGGCTGCATAAGCACTTCTGACTGAATATTGGCCCATCTTTTCTCTTCTCCAGTACCACGAGTCCTCTACTGCACGCTGGATAGGAATTGAAAGGATTAAGCAAGCATCCCTCTCAGTGAAAATGCTGTTGATGAATTCAGAATCCCACCTATCTTGACCAGCCACAAACAAAGAGCTTACCTTTATACCATTGATAGATTCATGTCTAGTATGAATGAAAGGATCATCTACGCTAGGTAACCAAGGATCATGAATCACATCAATATTGTTCCCAGACCCCACACGACGACCTGTATATTTCTTTAGCATCTCCTGAGTTTCAAAAATACTGCGCCAAACAAAACTCGGATTACTACCAAGAGAGGCAGTAAGAAAAGAACCCCCCGAGTAATATCGTGCTTTGTAAATCTTACTCACTAAACAATCTGGTCGCGTAATCAACCTCCACCCTTGTCTTCCCAAAGAGGCCATATTAAACTCGTGCAGTCTTCGAAAACCCAGACCCCCTTTTGATTTTTTGACACACAAACGGTCCCAACTCATCCAGTGAATGCCCTTCGCCTTCTTAGTAGAATTTCGCCACCAAAACTTGCACAGAATGCTCTCCATTTCACTACAAAGTTTCTTAGGAAGCAAGAACATGCCCATAGCATAACTAGGTAGTGTCTGAACCACCGATTTTAAAAGTATTTCTTTGCCCCCCTTCGAAAGAATCTTCTTATCATACCCTTCCGTCCTCTTCTGCATTCTCTCTTTTAGATATCCAAGAACGGCGTTCTTGTTTCTCCCTATAATACTAGGAAGGCCTAGATAAGTTGTATTTGCACCAGCTTCTTGAAACTGCAAAGTGCTACAGATTTCAATCCTCTCCTCCTGAGCAACATTACAGCTAAAGAAAACAGAGGACTTCATTGCATTCAATTTCTGACCCGAAGCTTTTTCATACACTTGCAGCATATTAATCACCTTGGTAGCCACTTCATTACTTGCCTGACAGTAGATATAACTGTCGTCGGCAAAAAACATATGAGTTAAAGCCGGAGCACCCCTAGCCACCTTTATACCCTTAATGTTTTTCATCCTTTCGTTGTCTTGAATTAAGGCCGTGAGACCTTCCATACAAATAAGAAAAATATAGGATGAAAGCGGGTCTCCCTGTCTAATTCCTCTACCTGGCTCAATTAAACCAAACTGCCTACCTGCGTGGTTAATTCTGTATCTGGCTGAAGTTACACATTCCAGCAGTAAATTAACCATTTTTCCATCGAAACCAAGCTTATCAAGCATTGCACGCAAGAAGTTCCATTCCACCCTGTCGTACGCTTTGCTCATATCTAACTTGAGAGCCATCCACCCTGCTTTACCATTCACTTTCCTCTTCATATAGTGCATAACTTCATAGGCAATCATCGTGTTGTCAGAAATTAATCTTCCAGGAATAAATGCACTCTGAGTTTCAGAAATCACACCATCGAGAACTTTCTTGACCCTGTTAGCCATCACTTTTGAAGCAATTTTATACGATACATTGCATAAAGATATTGGACGGAGCTCAGTCATATTAGAAGGATCTTGCCTCTTCGGAATCAAAACTATATTAGTTTCAGTGATGTACCTGTCAAACTTTTCTGTCGAGAAGAATTGTTGCACTAGCTGAATTAAATCACCCCCCACGATACTCCAATACTTCTGGTAAAAGCCCGGGCTCATCCCGTCTGGGCCCGGAGATTTATCTGGATGCATATTAAAGAGAGCAACTTTTACCTCTCTAGGATCAATAGGAAGTAACAACTCTTCATTCTGCTCGTTAGTGACCCGACAACGAACATTGCTCACTACCTCAGCCCACTCCGTATCCGTTGCTGTAAAAAGCTCAGAAAAATAATCAATCATTACTTCTTGGAGCCCCTCGTCCCAGCCTACCTGAACACCCTCTTTATTGGCCAACGTACTGATTTTATTTAGCTTTCGACGAGTCTTAGTTGCAACATGAAAATACTTACTGTTAGAGTCTCCCTCCCGAAGCCACAGCTGCTTACATCTTTGCCTCCAAAACACCTCTTGATCATGGTAAATTTCTGTTAATCTTTTGGCTGCCTCCCTGTATAATTGAGTAGAATTTGAATCCCTCCTTCCTTTCAAAACTCTCATCGTTTTCTTACACTGATTGATACGAGTCTTAAAGCTGCCTGTAATCTCTTTTCCCCACTTAACCAGCACTGCCAAACAACAATCGATTTTCTCTTTAAAAGACTTACCCGCTGCCAGCTGCCACGAGTCTTCCACAATCTTTTTACACATGGGATCCCTCAACCAAGCATTTTCAAACCTCAGACTTTTCACAAGAACTGATTGAGAGACTATCAAAGGTTCCATAAGAATAGGGCTATGATCAGAGGTAGAAATCTCCATATTTGTAAGCTTGGCATCTGCAAAATGATGCATAAAACTGTTGGACACCAGAGCCCTGTCCAATCTAACTTCTATCCAATCTGTCGTACCGTGCCCTTTCTCCCAAGTAAACGGATAACCTACAATCTCCATATCGTTCAAGTCACAATCATCAATAACCTGCTGAAAACCTTGAATCAACCAAGACGGATACAAACGCCCACCCCGCTTTTCCTCCTGCTTTAAAATATTGTTTAGGTCACCAATAAGACACCAAGGCAAAGAAGACTGAATGTGCAACCTACGAATAAGATCCCATGTTTCGTGTCTCTTTGCTCTGTCTGGTTCCCCGTAAAAACCTGTCAACCTATATTTAACCTTCCCGTGCTCCTCAATTATGGCATCTATATGATTCTTACTATGGGACTGAACTGTAACATCATCTTTATTCTTCCAAAACAAAACTAAACCCCCACTGTGCCCTTGTGCCTCTACTGTATACGCTCCCTCAAAGCCAATCATGTTTCTAACCCTCTCCGTTCTATCTTTCTTACATAAAGTCTCACTTAAAAACACATAACTGGGATTCTTTTGGAGTATAGACTCCTTAAGGAATTGAACGGCCCATGGGGTCCCAAGCCCATGGCAATTCCAACTTAGAGTACTCATAATGCTAGGCGGACTCCCATTACAGAGCCCGCCTTTTCCACGTTTTTTGGAGCAATGTTACCATCCACCTGAGACTCGACCATAATATCATCTTCATTATTTAAATTATTATTGGGCCTCTCCGTTAATGGGTCATCAACTCTACGTCTTTTAGGGTCCATGATAATAGACAATCCAGTTGTCTCTATCCCCTTAAACTCGGTATCCCGCCTCTCATTCAAACTTTCAATATTGTTTGGCTCCAAGTTAACCACCTTACTTGAATCCCCTCCACTAATCACGTTCGACACAACCACCTGTCCTGATTTTCGGGGATTATCCTCATCTACTGCCTGATTCTCGCTGTCATCCTCTCTCGGAATCTCCATCTTTCCATCGGTTTTTTCTTCATCATTCAACCTTACTCCGTTCAGCACCGCCCCATCTGCTCCCCTTATCCACTGATTTCCCTTAGCATACTCCTGATTTCTAAACGATGCACGTAAAGAACTATCATACTTCCTGGTTTCCTGTGCTTGAGGATTATCGAACAATTCCACACAAAACTTCTCAGTATGGCCGATCTTACCACAATAGAAACAAAAGGCAGGAAGCCGTTCGTACTTGAAACGAATCCACAACCACTCCCCCCCAGGTTTTTTGATTCGCATTTGACTCTTCAATGGACGTGAAATGTCAATGGCAACCTTGATTCTTAGATAGTTCCTGAACATTCCCTTAAAGTTTTTTGAATCTGACTCCATGTATCTTCCCACAAAATTACCTATGGATTTCAAAACGAAGTCTGATTTGAATCCTATAGGCACATCATAGATTTGCACCCACATGAATAACTCCGATAACTTAACGTCCTTCAGCTGCTCCTCTGCATTAAATTTCTTAACAACGAGAACTTGTTGATTAAAAGTCCATGGGCCATCGTCGAGCACTCTCTGCATATCCCGATCATGAAAAAACTTAAACAGAAACATGTTAGGCTGGTCGGTTTCCTCCATGAACACGCCTTTGACTGGCCTCCATATCGAGGATAATGTGTCTTGCATAGCAATGAAATTCACCCTTCTGCTAGTTACAAATCGACCCACCAGACATCTACCCATACCATCTTGACCTCCATTAATAGAGATGTCCTCCAGAATGAGACCCTCCTCATCATCATTATTCAACGAAAGATTTGCGTACGCCTCGCCCAGATTCTTTCTTTGTGAAGAACTTGCCATGGGAATTTAAGAAACAGAACCTCAAGGATGATTATATTAAGAAAACGGGAGATGAAAATGAAAGAAACTCACCAAAATGATGAGACTGTCAAAAACTCATCATAAGATGAGACAACTACTTATCGGGAGCATGATTAAGAATGAAATTATATTAGTGCTTCATGTTTGATCGAATTATAAAGTAAATATTATGCATAAATAAAACTATATAATTTGATCACGTGAGAAGAAATATCCATATTTACTTGTATGTAAATCCAACACTCCCCTTTAAAAAAAATTGTAAATCGAACTTTCTGATGTGTGTACTAAATTAGTTGTTTTTTTTTATACGATAATACTAGTATCTGGCAGAATTGTGTGTCTTGTCTGCACGACGAGCTAAAATTAGGAGTATTATATTTTGTTGAAGAACGTGTTTCGAAAGTTATGTCCATCATTTTTATATTTTAGAATACAATTTGGACACTTGGCACGTAGTTAGTTACATTTGCTATATTTATATTATAAAATAAAATGAATAGTGTAGCGATGGATAAGTTTTGATTAAAAACTACAGTAATATTTAAACTAGTGTAGGCCAAACCCAGAATAAACGGCAATCCCACATATACAGCTTCTAGTCAATTTGGAATCCAATCGTCTTTAAGTAAATTCATTTTACCTATCGGAGTAACCTTTTTGATTTTTTTAGAGATTGATCAAATTTTAAAAAATTAAAAATTATATTTTATAAAACTAAATATAATTTTTAAAATTTCCTTAATTATATTATATATGTAATTTCTAGATAAGATTTGATCAATTTAACTACTGATCAGTCAAGTATGACTATTATTTTTTGACGGAGAAAATATACGAAAAATGGTCCATTTTTTAAAATTTTAAATGAAATATATAATTACAAGGACAAAACAAATAGAGAATATAATTTAAAACTTACTTATTTTCACTTTTTAGAAAACAAGATTTTCTTTCTTTTTTTGTTGTTGAAGATTTTCTAAAAAGAAAAAGAAGGATTAAAAAACATATTTTGATGCGAATGCACATAAACTCATTTTATATTTTATTTTGTGCTGGGTTTGGGGAAATTACTGGACGCGCTTATCACGAATATCTAATCTCGACTTCTCGAGTCCTGCAGATATGTGTGGGCTCTCGCTTAGCACTTATTCAATCAAAAAATTAAATAGCCCGGCCCGGCCCGGCCCACCAACTACACTGCCACACATATTATATATTATATATGCTTGTCTCATCTAGGGTTTCTCTACCCGCGCAACTCATCGCTGCAATTTGTAAGTTCTCTATATATGTACAAGTCTTATGTTTATGATTGAAGATTGTTATTTATATTATGGATAATCAATCATATAGTTTTGTGCTTAGATCTAAATTAATTTAATTGCAATCTGGCCTTTTTGATCTAATTTGCTTTAGTGTAGTGATGAAACAATAACAATTGTTTAATTTAGATAAAATTTCATCAATTTTTGCTTGTGTTTGCCGTCTGAAGTATTGAATTATGTGATAATAATTTAGATATACTTTTGTCGAGATTATAATTAAGAGAGCTTTCGTATTTAATCTAATTAAACTCTGATCAATAAAATGAACAATTCTTTCTGTTTTGTGATATGAACATTTAGCTGATGATTGAACTGTGTCAGGTTTTATTGTAACATCTGATCGTTATTGGGATTAGAGATGGAGGTAGAAAGTACCGGAAATAGGGAAGGTCCGATATTTAGAGATATTAGGCGATACTATTGTGAATATTGTGGTATTTGTCGGTCTAAGAAGACTCTCATCTCCTCGCATATATTATCTCACCACCAGGTATATTTTTTTTTTATATTCATCTTTTTATCATTTCAACACCATGTAATTTATTTTTATCTTCATCTCTTTATCGTTAAGTGTATAGTTATGTGGAAATCAGAAATGGAGGAATCTTCATTTTTATATTAGAAGCATAAATTCTATGCTTTGTTAACATGTATTTTTGCACAATTAGCATACATATCCAGTTAACCACTGATTTTCATATGTAATTTTGTGTTATTAGGATAAAGTGAATGAAAGAAATGCAGATGTAAATGAGGAAAAAGAGGGGTTTAAGTCCAATACTTGTCATGTATGCAGTCTGAGTTTCCAAAAACCTGCTCACTTGAAACAACACATGCAAAGCCATTCGCTTGAGGTACGACTTGTGACCATGTTTATATATACACTATCATCCCGACTTCTGAAAATTGTCTGGTATAATAATATTATGCATGGTATACCCATTTCTGTGTATATATATACATCTTGAAATTGGTCATACTTATTTCAAATCTGTTTATCTTTCTCGTTGCTTGTGCAATACTAGCATCATTAACAAAAATCTGTTGCCTGTTAAAAGCTGAAAGTAAAAAGAATAATAGATCTTGCCTTTTGTGACTACCTTGATTGGGTTATAGACTTATATTAAGATTTCTTTGTCAAAAGTGGAGTTCGTTAACCTACTTCTCTGTGCTTGGTATGTCTATGGTATATGGACTGGTAGGTCTAGAATATATTTGATTGCTCTGATTTTGTTTTACGTTCCATGTTTACATCAGTTAAAAGGAATGAATCTTGCAGGGTTATAAGTTGCTTCGAGTAATGGAAATAAAGTAAAATGTGTCGCGTGAAGCATTGGATCCCACAGAAGAACTCCAAAATGCGAGAGGCATCAACGTCTACCTTGAATGGATTAGTATCAGGTAGGGGGACCTCCTGAGAAGCTCCATCAAGTGAGCCTCAGTCACGCGCAATTTCTTTCTTGAGGTCTTAAAGACTTTGTTAATGTAGAAGTGTTAAAAGGAATGAATCTTGCAGGGTTTTAAGTTGCTTTGAGTAACATACATAATTTCAGATGTTTTGTGTGAAGCATTGGATCCCACTGAAGAACTCCAAAATGCGAGAGGCATCAACATATACCTTGAATGGATTAGTATCAGGTAGGGGGACCTCCTGAGAAGCTCCATCAAGTGAGCCTCAATCACGCTCAGTTTCATTCTCGAGGTTTGAATGACTTTTGTTTGTTTATGTACAACTGTTGAGTTTAACCATAAAGGATAATTTTTTTCTTAGTGATGTGATAATTTTATATTGCAGAGACCATTTACGTGTCCAATAGATGAATGCAATTCCAGCTACAGAAGGAAGGACCATCTAAACCGTCACCTTCTGCAACACCAAGGAAAACTTTTTGAATGTCCTTCCATGGACTGCAACCGCAGATTTTCGATTCAAGGTAACATGAAGAGGCATGTAAAGGAATTCCACGATGGTTCTTCACCATTTAAAGTTGATGCTCAGCAAGAATATATATGTCCAGAACCTGGGTGCGGGAAGGTTTTTAAGTATGTGTCAAAATTGAGAAAACATGAAGATTCACATGGTAATAAAGAAGTTGCCAGCCTTGTTTGTCTTCTCTAAATTTTTTTATTATAATACTGAAGGTATAATGGCTGTACCCGAATCAAATTTTTGGTGATCACTGTACTGCTGCGCATCAGTGCATATATGTTGCGGTTCTTTTTAGTTTTGTTTTTTGGTTTGTCATATTTGTTTGAAATGTGATACTGAGGGACCCATATGATTTGGCAGTTAAGTTGGAGCCGACAGAAGCATTTTGTACGGATCCTGGCTGTATGAAATATTTTACCAACAAGCAGTGCCTAAAGGCTCATATTCAGTCTTGCCACAGGCACATTACTTGTGAGTTTTGTGGAACAAAGCAGCTGAAAAAAAACATCAAGCGGCATCTCCTTACACACAAAATTAAGCCTCCATCTGAGAGGATGAAATGCAGCGTCAAAGATTGTCTACACACCTTCTCATCTGTAAGACCTCCTCTCCGTGCAAGAATAATCCATATTTCTAGTTCTGCTGCATGATTGATATTTCATTCAGTGTAGATCGTCTGTGTCTTAATTGGAAGCAAACTTTCTGAGATTATAATTTAGAGCAGCTTGCTCCTATCAAGTGTGGTCTAGGAAATTCTAACTGATGTTATCATGGTCCGACTCCATTGAATTATATATTGGTTCTTAATCTTAATTGCAGAAATCAAACCTCAGTCAACACATGAAAACGGTGCATCTGCAACAAAGACCTTTTGCCTGTGGCATTGATGGGTGTAGCATGAGATTTACATTTAAACATGTGAGGGACAATCACGAAAAATCTGGGTGCCATCTTTATATCCAAGTACGTTTTTTGCTGCTCTTTTCTTTGCATTTGTTGAGACAAGTTTTTGCTTCCAAAAAGCGGAAAAAAAGAGTTTATAATGTATAAAAATTGAGAAGGCATTTATGTGATTATTTATGGTTCAGGGTGATTTTCTGGAAACTGATGAGCAGTTTCGAGCACGGCCTAGGGGTGGAAGAAAAAGGGTGTGTCCAACTATAGAGACTTTAACGAGGAAGAGGGTAGTTCCACCATCAACTGAATCAGGTTCCATTATGGATCAAGGGCCTGATTACAATTCATGGTTGCTTTCATCAGAGAATCATGCACAGATCTGATTTTCTTAAGCTCTCTAGTCATACAACTTGCAGGTCCTGATGTTGAGTTCTGAATGATTTTGTCTTTAGCTTCCTTCTTCCCGAATTACGTCAGTACATATAACCTGTAAAATTAATGTACTTTTTTTTAATGCTATGTCAGTTTATATATCACTATGCTCTTAGTATTAGAAAATTTTACACTGGCAGCATATATGTATGGTATAGAAATTTCGATTTTCTCGAAAGGATGAGAAAAATTACACGCTTTTGCAACTGTGAGAAGGGTTGTCCTCTGTCAGTAAATACTAGTTAGGGTAGGACAAGTCATTGTTCCTCTCCCTCCGGTCTTAATTTAAAGCATCCAGCTAACTTGGGGTGGCCCTCTGTCAGCAAATATCTAATTAGGGCTGGACAGGTCATTGTTCATCTTCCTCCGGTGATAATATAAAGAATCCAGCTAACATATATGTTTCCTGCGGCTGCCTCATTATTACACTCTTGTTTTAGTCCTATTTAAATCATGGTTTCACCTAAATTAATTTCTTCACGTGGGTAAGAGGAATTCTAATGATTGGCACCCTTGACAACTTTATTACATAATGGACAATCTCATCTCATCGATCATGTGTTACTATCTGTTTATTTGAATGTCTAGCCGTGGACCTGTGGTTATGTGGTGATCATCTATCAGTTGGGAACTTGGGTTTGCTAATATTAAAACAAAGCAATCCAATTCTTATCACCAGCCACAAAAGAAACAAAATGCCTTTAGGAGGGTTCTCATTTTATACTAGGTACTTTAAGAAGTTATGGAAATAATATTTACCGTGGCAACAGTTTTTCTCTCTGACAAACCAGACAATAGTTGACATGAGAGGATTATAATAATATACATTCAAATAATATCATTCTGCACAAACTGAAAAGGCACCGGTTGGCACTTGATCACACATATATAGTATATAGAAGGTTATAAAGAGAGTACAAATACTGCTGCCAGCATATTGGTATCCCATTTCAAATATAAAAGATATCACTCAAACAGTACTGCCAGCATATTGGTATAATGGAATCCCATTTGCCATTTCCAGATAAAAGACATCATTCAAACAGTAATCAAACCCAACAAATATATAAATCAAGCAGTGCCCTAGTGAACGAAAAGTAAATTTGAAATCTCTGGGATATAGGAGGCGCTCATGACCACAATAATTCCGGTGGTAAACTTCATGAAAATGGTGGTACATGTGCACCCTCACACTTGGGTTAGTTACTTGGGGCCAATATCCTTGAGGGCACAGATCTGCTCCTCTCCCATGGCAGACATGACAGTAACAACTAGGTCCTTCCCCTCGGCAAATCCATCCTTGATCTGTTTTTAACTAATGTTAGAATTAAAACTTACAAAGCATAGATGGGCACAAGATACAGGGGTAATAGCATATTACGAGCTCACACACTCGCAACAAATGAACCCGAATTAGACATAAAACTGAAACAAGACACCATACATCCTCCAAACAAGAAATCAATCATATACTAGACTCACCTGTGAAAGAAGACCCTCGTCGGTTGGAAGCTTCAAATCATCCTTTGTATTACCATTGTCAGTGAGCAAACTCACCTACAAGAACGAAAATAAATATAAAAGGCTACATATACACTGAATTAAGCAAAAGGAGAAGACTGACGAGTTGTCATAATATACTTACAAATCCATCCTCGGATATATCAATTAGTTGATAATCAGTACGGTTGACATGAGGAACCTGTAATTGAGGAAGCCAAGAAGGCAATCAATCGAGAAGTCAGACCCAAGTAAAAGCAAAATGCAAATTTTTAAGAAGACAGAAAAACATACATCACAATTGTGGGAAGACGGAACAATATCTTCAAGCTTCTTCCCGTTAAAGATGTCGATGGCAACAAAGTGACATTTAGCATGACCGTGCTTTCCAGTCTTGGAAGTTGAAACCTCAACAACCTTAATTCATAACAAATCATTCGTCACAACCAAACCTCTATCTTGACATCACACACACTACTTGTTCAAAATCACATCTAAAATCCGATACATTTAAATAGGGAAGGTAGTGAAATTGAAATAAACAAAACCCTGGGCAAGAACAAGATCTAATTCATAAACTCCAATTGAAGTAAAAGCTAAGAAAATCATACTGTAGTAAAAAAGAGAAGGAATTAAAAAAAAAACGAGAGTTCTGAGAAAAAAGAGAGAGAGAGAGGACCTTGCAGGCACGGGCTTTGATAACGATGTAACCACCCTTACGAATAGTACCAGCTTGTTGAGGATAGGTCTTGGATGCTCCCGCATCTGCCTTAGACTCGAACTGGTGCTCTTCGTCAGACATTTTCACTCTCTGCTGCTTTTACCTGATGGATATACAATTAGATAAGTGTGAGTGAGAGAGACACACGAGAGTTGTGTGTCTGTATAACGAGTAACGAGATTCGGTTCGGTTCGGTTTTTGATTAAAATTGAAATCGGAATCGCATATTTTCAGTTTTAAAAGTTAAAAATCGTAACTGCAACCGAATTATCGGTTTAGATTTTAAAAAGACCGGTTCGGTTTTTACCGGTTCGGTTAAAAACCGGATAAAAAGTTGAAAAAGTATATAATTTAAATTATTATATATTTACATTCAAATATTTGAATCACATTCCGCATAATAACACTACAAAAAAAAGATAAGAAACTGTAACAAATTAAACTTACTGTATCATGTAAGAAACTTTAATGAATTTATATAAATTTTATATCATGAGAATCATGTCTTCTCATACAAATATTCAAATATGCAACTCTATTAAATTATCGTATTTTTAATTGTGAAGTCAATCGGCATTGTATTGTATATACTAATCAGGGAATTTTCAAAAAAATAGTTTATTTTAAACAATGAATCATGAATATGTATTGTGATTTATATTACTTCATTTATAAGAGAGACAACTCTTGTATACAACTATAACTCAAAATTAATTTTAAATTTTTCTGATAGAGTATAAATAATGTAGTTTTATATAATTAACTTTAGAAAATTTTCTCAAAATAATGGTAGATACCTTTTACTATATATATATATATATAATAAATTTATTTATTTTAATTATCAGTTAGGTTCTGTTTTAATCTATAACCGGAACCGATCAATCGGTTCGGTTTTTATTTTTCAGTTTCGGGTCGGGTTTTTTCGGTTTCGGTTTTCTTCGATTCGGTTTTTATCGGTTTCGGTTCTTATCAATTTTTTCTCACCCCTATCTGTATATGTATATATTGGAGCTCCTCCAACGAAAATTGTCATATAATGATAACTAAGAACTTAAAACAAAATCACCAAACCTTAAATATATATATATATATATATATATATATATATATATATATATATATATATTATATCCATACATACATAATTGCACCATCATCAATTCATCATCATTACTAATTTACTACCACCAATTTCATCACTATCATTAAATCTACCGTTATCGTTTGACTAATTATCCACCACTACATGGCGCCCCACCAATACTTCAAGTAACCATACCATTGCCACCACTAACTATATTTTTAAATATTCCACCATCAGAAATGAATGAATCACTAAATTGAAAAACAAATTATTAAAATTTAAACAGGAATCGCCAAATTTCTAACGTAAATTACCAATTTTTTTTGAATCTAAATCTCTATTTCTCTTCTAATTTGAGTATGTACAGGCGGTTTAATTGTGATGTAACATATCTAAAACGTTGGTTATTATACAAACATTTCTGAAGTAATTAAAATGTCACCATTCATAGAGTGATAGTGGTTAAAACGTATCATCATGGTGATGAAGTTGAGTGTTGGCCGGATCTGAATCATAGTCGTCATTGGAGAGATGTCAGATTGAGGTTGTGTCATCGAAAAAAAGATGAACTAAACAAAGACATGATTATTGTATTTGTATGTATGTATGTATATAGATCGGGAAGTGGGTAGGTAATGAAGAAAGAAAAATAAATTTAATTGAATGGTTAAGATTTAATACGAATTTAAAATTTAAATGGCCGATATTAGATATAAGTTCTAATTTTAAAATGAGATCTCGTTTGAACATCTGTCTCCCTCTGTATATATAATTTAAACGTTCACATGAACTTTTTATTAGTTGTACGGTGATCTTGAAGTAGAGGTTTCATTTTATTTATATTAATTTTATAATCAATTAAATTGTTACTCCGTACATTCTAACGTACTCACTTGTTTGAAAAAATATTTTGGGGTCACTAACTTTACTTTATATATATTATTCTAATCTTTTAATTAAAAATTATTTTTTATATAAAAATTTTAATATCAACAATTTGAGACGTAATTATATCTTGAAAAACACTAGCGTGAATTTTCTCGATGCCGGGACCGGGAGTGAGGTTTTCAGTCAAACTATTCTGGTTTATTATATGGATAATGTTTGCTTTAGAGATTTATTTATTTATTTTTAACAGTTGCACCGGAAGGAATATATAAATCAATCACGTGAAATTTTTGATTACCTTTTGGGTTTTTTTATTATCTCATTGCGTTGAGATAACGCCAAGTATTAGGGGTCATAAAAGATTTTGGCTTTTTATGTTTGCTTTTTTCAATTAAATAATTGATATTTTTATTTTTTAATTTGTTAATATATTTGCTAAATCGATTATTAAAATTCACGATCTTAATAAATTAAAGAGTAAAATGCATTTAGTGTACTCGCACTTTAGTTAAGACACCACATGCAATATTAAATTCAAAAGCGAGCACTTGAAATATCAATATTTATATTTCATTACACTTTTTTGCATTTCATTAATTTGGGTTAATTCCGTGAGTAATTTAGGCAGTAAAATGTACCTTCTGTACTCGCACTTTAATAAAAAACACCACTTATAATACTCTAGCTCAAAATCTGGAGTAAAATGCAAGTACATAAAATGCATATTAAGTAAAATATGAGTAAACAAAATGCATTTTACTCTCTAAATAACTAACGGAATTAATCCAAATTAACGGAATGAAACAAAGTATAATGAAATATAAATATTGATTTTTTTTTAATGTGGGAACCCGTAATCATTATCCTTTTTTATGGATGTACACTGAGTGCAAACCACGTGAATCAGGTAAACCGCACTATTCTGGCCAGGATGACATAATCACACATTCTCCTCCGGTGGGATTCGAACATGTGATCAAGAGAATGATATTCATCTCTCTAACCAACTGAACCAACCCTTGCGGGCAATATTGGTATTTCAAATGCTTGATTTTGAATTATAATATTACACGTGGTGTTTTGAGTCCCTGACCAACAATTTTTATAATTATCTATCCGCTATAATTTTGAATGAATAAATTTAATATGAATTTTTTTTGTGCATGCACAGGACTAATGTTTAATAATCTCTTTTTTATTCGCGGAAATTTATAACAAATAAAGTAGTTAATAACATTTGCTGGTGAGAACCAACTTTCTACTTCAAATATGTAGTTGTGTATTTAAATTTCATGAGAAAATATATGCAAAAATATTTATGAATTTTCAATAATAATAAATGTCTGTACCCCTATGGCCCATGCTTTCGCCCAGGACCACAATTAATTTTTCATAAATAAAATGGTAAACAGATTAACCTTTGTAGCATCTTTACAATAGAAAAGCACTGCTTTTGAAAGAAGGAAACCGTGTCAATAATGCCAAAAACGAAAAGAATAACATCCGACAAAGGAGTTCAAAATCAACAATAAATGAACTTAGAGAGGCAAACCAAGTCTGGATACCAGAGGCGCATTTGATTTGACAATTCCATTATCATAAACAACCGCATCTGCTAGAATCCTTTGTGCATTGGGAAAATGATCACAAAACAAGCTCAGCTACAAGAATCCTTTGTGCACTTCTGTAATGCATATTAGTGGTCTTGAAATTCAGGGGGTTGTCCCCCTCCCCCGTGGTTGAGAATCATGAAATACCATAAACAGGAGTAATATTTAGAAGAAGCTCTGCTTTCTTTCAGCCTCCAAACCATTCCAACATTATTATGACTTATTTACTGTGCCTTGAGCTGCAACTTGCAAGTGATGCACTTTAATTGACTTGTAACTGCTGCATTAGCATAAACAGATAAAAACCTCAGTAACCGAATAAATAGTTCCCGTTAGAAAATGGAAAGTTTGAGACATATTTTATATATGTTCTTGATGTAATTTCCGGAAACTAACGATTGGAAGTTGTTTCGGACTTAAACTTTCATGTTTGGATCTAAGACATTTTCTTAGTGTAATCCATAAATAGATTGAGTAGAAGTTTTTAGTTTGAAATGGGTTTAAAGAGTTTGTCACAAATTGAATATGTAATATGGGTGTGGGTGCTTTATATGCATAGATGTGCAAGAGTAATGTCAATTATTAAGGCATTTGAGTGTGCATGGTGTATTACTGTGCCCTCGCGCGTACACACGCATCGCCGCCTCGCCACGCCACGGGTCGGGGCGATTTGAGCGAATGTCTCGGCATCTCGCGTACGCGAGGTGACATGAGCGATGAATTTTATTACATGATTTATTAATTTAATTATGACTTTAAATATTATTTTAATATGAATAGTGAATCAAAGTTACTGTCGAAGAAAACTTATGTATAAAAGTTGATGGTTTACAGAATTTTGTAAAAAGTTGCTCTCACAGAATTTTGTAAAGTTACTGTCATAAAATTTTGTAAAATTGTTGTCACATAAATTTGTAAAGTTGTTGTCAGTGTGGTTGACAGTAAACTTAAACTGACTGTTACTGATTATGAATATTCTATTAAATGATTTTTAAGTCAGAATAATTATTTTAATTAATGTTTTATCTGCTGTTACGTTTTATTGTATTATATATACATAAAAACGTTGGAGATAGAAGAGACGAATTTTAACACAAGTTTGAGAAAACCCTAGCAACCATACTCTATATTTTCCACATTAATATCCATAACAGATTTTGCATAAGGTTTTCTGGACGAACTGAGGTGCAGGTCGCTGTTGAGTGCTACGTATCTGTGGACGAAGTACTATGTGTTGTTTTATCCTGGAAGTGATATTGCTGTAACCTAACACAACGTAGTGTGACAATAATCTCTTCAAGGACATTCAAGACTTCTAGCAAGGTTTGACGACTCAGCTGTTCAATTAGTTCTTTCAGTGTATGCGGAAAAGCTTCTGTTAGAGTTAAGATTTCTATCTTTTCTCTTGTCGATACAATTACTAATTTATATATCTTGTTTTGCATTCGTGCTTTGTTTTGTTAATTGGTTTAATCTGCATGTTCTTGTTAAATTATTTATATAACTGCCCCATTGTTGTGTGTAGTTTTGAATTACCTCCAACAATTCCAAGAGCTGCATCCATAGAAACACGCAGCTCAACTTTATCTCGGGACTCAGATTTCCACAAAATCGGCATTAAGCAGAAAGCTCTCGGCTTCTTGGCTGATGGAACTTGAGGACAGTTGATATTCACCATCAATATATACGAGGAGGTTTTATAGAATTGCAACGGATATTTGCCATGACTACAGTCCAACCGAGACCATCTGAATGTGTCCACGGAATCACTCAACCCTCCATTCAAAATAGCATCAAAATCAATGACATAATAACAAGAATATTTATATGAACCATACTTTGTAATTAAACCTATGAAATTTATGCTACTATATATATATGTGTGTGTGCGCGCGCCATTTTATTCATAGTTTTCATCATGTTCCTATTCATTATATTTGTAAATCTCTTTCCCTCTCTTTAGCTTTGCATGAAAACGCTGCAACCAGTTACAGTAAAGTCCTATTTTGTCTGATATTATTGCAACGCGGCCCAATTATTAACCACCCAATTGCGTGATTGCGGATATCTGTCCATAAAAGTAAACATATCCTCCCTTTTTCTGTTTTATTCGGAATTTAAATATTTTTATATACATTCATGATTCAACGGATCGTGGCTATATAATTTCAATTTTTATAATAACTCAACTTAAAAATGATGTGCGTTTAAGAGTCCGTTTTCATGATTTTAAAGTGATTTTTAATTTTAGATAAAAATTATATATATTTGTATAATTAATTAAAGAATAACTTGAAATTATAAATTAGTATGAGATAATTTTTTAACCAACTTATTTTATTTGATAAAAGCTAATACCATCATGTATAACTTATATATTTTATTCTAATTTTAATAATCAGTAAGTTATACATAATGATAAAATTACTTAAACATATATCAATTTAAAGTTTCACTTTAAATAATTTTAAATTTTAAATTACTTTCTTTAACAAATATATTGAAAATACGTGTTTTTTTAATATAATATTTTACTCTACTTAAATGTTAAATTATAATACCATATTAAACCAGTGTAATTATATCTTATATATAATTGGAACAAGGAAGTTAATGTGGTTTGATCGTCAGGGGTAAAAGAGTAAATATTTAAATATTAATTGTTATTGTTCAAGGTTCGATTTCCCATAAATATAAAAATACTTTAAAATTATTCTTAAATATTATTTGTAAATAAAATGATCAATATTTTTTTATTAATCAATATTAATAACTAATTTAAAAGAAAATATATAATATTTTGATATTAAAATTGAATAAACTATAATTTTTTTTAAAACAAACAATTTAATTATAAAATTATTATAAATTATTTTTTAATAGGAAACTCATAGGTCGCATCAGATCTAGCGTGTAATGTAATAATGCTGTAATACTTTCTCAATTCTAAAATGAGCATTACTTCAACGTTTCGCACGTACCAAGTGGTAACAGGAGTTTCTTTCATAATTTTTTATTTCCTTTTCTTTGAATTGAAATTTAAATATAAAATTACTTTTCCTCTATCATAATTTATCTGTCTCATTTATTTTTTTTTAATATATTAACCAAATTTTGGCTAAAAATTGTATTCATTGTATGATTAAAAAAATTATGTATTAGAAATATATGTGATGTTTCTTAAAATATAATTTTCAGTTTTTAAAAAATTAAAAAAATAATTTATAATTTGCTGTTAAATTTTTTAATAAATTTAATTATAAAAAATAAAAAACACAGTTAATTTGGTGTATTATAAAAAATATTTTGTTGCAAGTTTCTTTGTTGATAAAAAAGCGTAAGGATTGTATGTAGTATGTACCAAGACCTTAATACGGGACAGATGCGGGAAGTGGTACTATTTACTCATTCCATCCCATCTATTTGTTTACATCTCGGAGAGGGTGTCAGACACAAATTTTAAGGTGCATATAAAGTATAATTTTATAATTTTTAATTTTTTTTTCTGAATAAAAATTTAATGTTTAAACTTTTATTCAGAGAAAAAAATTAAAAAATAAATTATGAAACTATACTTCATATGTACCTTAAAATACTTGCTGAACACCAAATATATACAAATGAGTGGAATTGAGCCGAGCGTAACATACCACTAAAAAGCAAAATCTGAATTACTTTTGTGGTTAAAACTACTACTACATGTCTACATAAGTGAGGAAAGCCATTGATAACTGTGCCAGGATTAAACTCTTTAGCTTCATTCTCCATAGATTCGATCATGTGCTTGTGAGGACCACATGTAAGCACAAGGGCAGTTTCGTCATACAATAACTCAGAGGTTATTTCCGTAATTTTAGTTAGATAGCTAAGCCATGATCATCTTTTTGCAACCCTAATCCATAGATTAGACATTAGACTAGTGGACCCACATTGGAATTTGTAAACCCGGCCGTATTGCTTCCATCACTACTCCAGCTCTTTTTTTAACTCTTCATCTAATTTTGCTAGCTTTTTTTAAAAAAAATCTGATACTGTATTAAAAAATATATTAGTATTATTTTTCATTTCTATCCATATTAAAGTCTTTTGATCATATAATTAGATTTATTTTTTAATTTTTTTCCCAAATTATAGTATTAATTATATATTTTTTACGAAAAGATTAAAATTATATAATCAAAACATTTTGAGATTAAATTAATTAAAATAATCTTTTTTCCTTCACTTTCTATTATATTTTTATTTAAATTTGATTAAGATATGATACGTTTTTATCATTCAAGTTAAAAAAGAATTACATATCGTAGAGTGATCACGGTTCGATTCGAAAATCAAATCGTATAATAAAGATTTAACAAATATGTAACTCAGCTAGACCGAATCAAGTGATTCAATTTTAATCGAACGTTTTAACGATTTTTTTTGATTTAAAATATAATTATAATTTCAATAATAAAATTTGGGGAAAAAAATACTTATCCTATTATTAATTTTCAGCTCTTATTAAAATTTTCATTATTTTAACGCATATAATTAATATTTTGTTATAAAATAAAATTATTCCCTTAATTTATTAATAATTTATAACTATCATATTATGTAAACATTTTCAACACCATTTCAATTTAAGTTATGATGATCTTAATAATTAATTAATTTGTAATTGATAATATAATATAAATATAAATTATATAATTATATATAACATACATGTGGTTCGGGTCATTTATAAATGAATTGAGTTAAAATTAAAGTAAAATCAACTCAAAACCCGTAAATTTTAAAAATAATAAAATTAAAATTATAAATCTCAATTCGGAATTGAAATAAAATCGGATTGAACGGAGATTATATGGTTTAATCCGATCTTTAGTTACCCGAAATAACTGCTCCATCAAATTGGCATGACCCGCACCAAACCAAAAATACATATACGGACATGCCACGTGCACCAATAATGTAGCTATTCTATTGTGTGATCTTGGCACCTAACAGTGCCACACTATAATATCAAATGTTTCATGTATGTGGCACATTGCCACATTTTACATGTGGATTACACTTGCAAATTATCAAATTAACAAGCATGCAAGATTAAAATTAGAACATAAATGTAAAGAGTAATATAATATTTAATTATGTAATTAGAAATATGTACTATATAAATTTACTCAACATTTGAGTATATAAGAAGATGTAATAGAATATCTGAATACGGACAACAGAAAATCCGATTCCACTCTGGCCCCACCAGCCTGGAACCTACTACTGGGAAGAGAATCAGATCATACGCCAACCAATCAAAAAACTGCAAATCCTGTGCCAGACATGCTAAAGGACATTATTGCCGGGGCTCCAAATTTATACTCCTACATGTGTGTGTATATTTGGTTTAAATATAATATATTAAAATTATTTAACAATATAAAAAATTTGACAAACAGTAATATACTATTTTAAATGTGACTATAAAACTCTTTAAATATATCCTCCTTAGTCAAAACTCGAAATATAAATTATATTTTTAATTCACATAACTTTTAATCAAAATAATGAGTTAGTTATTGATATATTATCCATTTAACATATATTTAATATTTTATTTATTTATATAGTGTACATGCAGGGAGGGACCGCTCTGAGAAAGTGAGATTCACTGGTTTTAGTCAAATTTGGTTTTTAGGGCGATATATACCATACATAATTTTTATAATTTATATATAAATAATTCAAAATTTTGGGTTCATCAGGTCTAGCGTATAGCCAAGACCACCGGAGGTTACACGAATGTCATGACTAAATTGAAAATTTATAAAATAATATTACAAACGTATGATATTTGGGGGGGGGGGGAATTAAATTATTTGGAAACTCTCTCGTACTTTTTTTTACACTAAAGCTCCCTCAAACTTTAATAATCATATACGTTTTACTTTGATTAACATATTTTGTTTTTTAAAATTTATATATATATATATATATATATTTTAGCAGAATATATATGATGCAGGTCTTCACATAATTTAACGAAGCAGTGTTAGTAAAAATGATGGGAATACCTTATATCATTTTTAGACTATGTTCGATGGATAGAGATTATTAGTACTGTAATATATAAAATTGCATTACATGATTTATATTCACTTCCTATCCAAATTTTAATAAATAAAAACAATTTATTATTTAAATAAAAAAAGCGTGCATAAAACTTCAAATAAGATAGAAAAAATTGAATATAAATAATTTTTTCTATCCAAAATATTTTGTATCCAGATTATTACAATTTTTTATTACTTATATATATGTGTGTGTGAGAAAAAAAATGTAAATGGTTGAAATGCAGCTGGATTAAAGGGTAATGTTGTACATAAAACCAAAATTTACGGGCCCACTTTTGTCTAAACGGAAAGAATTAAGTATTCAGACAAAAGGCTAAATAAAGTAATAAATGAGAAAGGGTCACAATGTTCGATTTGAGATTAACAACTAGATTAGAACACTCACAAGTTTGGTGTGAGATAAGGCGGATAAGATATTTCTTCTTTCTTCCCCCTTTTTATCAAGCATTTCATATTATTATTATTATTATATTGTATTTGTTATTATGGCATTAAGTTCAAACAACTGAGTAATCTATGTCAGGCAAATGTATATTTTTAAAAATAATATAAACTTTCCATTCAAAAAAATAAAATAAAAAATAATATAAACTTTAATATCAGTAAATTGCAGAATAGTAACGGTATATTATATAATTAGTTTTATATTCCTGAAATCATCCTTAAGAAATCCCTAAATTTATAAAATTTTCGAATATAACAAAGTAAGAATACACATTTATACATGCATATTATTAAAATTGGAATATTAAAAAATTAATAATTGAGTATAAAAAAAGTAAAAATATGTACATAATTATATATTCGATTATGAACTTACAACTATACTCATTTATTTTTGTAAACCTCATGAATTATTTTTTTTGCATAATTTAACACTTTAATATTAATATTTTAATTTTTTTTATTTATCAAGAAAAACAGATACTGGGATGGGATGAGATGAGGGAGATGGAGACGGCGAGATGACTTGAAACGTTGAACTTAGTGGAGTAATTTGGTAGAGGAAGGAGAGAAACAATTGACAGGTGGAGGAAATTGGTGGTAGAATTATGGAGCTGGACCTGGGAAAATTTGTTCGAAAAAGGAACAAGTAAGAAGCTTTATACGTAAGATGTAAGTTTAAATTCAAATGCGATTAGTTTCTAAATTTTATTTACTCATGGTTATAATTTCAACAACTACAATTTATACATGCATATGAATATTCAGATTAAATCTCGAAAATTGAATTTATCTCAAATTTAAAATATCAATAATTTGAAATATTTACAAAATTATCACAAATTTTAAAATATCTTATCAACGTAGATCTTTGCCTTACTTTTATCTTATAAACTTAATTATTATCGTACAGAATGTGTGAATGCGGTGTCACCATATATTTCTAAATACAATTCTATTCTGTAATTGATTTAATTTATAACAAGTTTTTTATAATCAAATATTTATGCAGTGATTACTATTACATATATTTATATAATTTTTTTGCGTATGAAATAATTTTTTTACATAAAGTGGTAGAGAAATAGGAAGGTGCTAGGTAGGGCTGAAAACGAATCCGAGTAATCTGGGTTCGAACTCGGATTCGACTCCTTAAAAACGAATATAATTCGTATAAAAAATGAGCGAATTCGAATCTTATTTTATAATTCGAACGAATAACGAGTCGGATCTTACCACTATGATATTCGGTCATATTTATTTTGAGTAATTCGAATAATTTTAGAGTACTCGAATACATATTTATTATACGTATTCGACTCGAATTCGTAAATTGCATATATTATTATATACAATATATAATATTTATATTAAAATAATACTCTACTAGGTGATCACATTTTAATTTTTAGTGAATTTTATTCGAGTATTCTTAATTTTATAAAATTACTATATATGAATTCGAATTCGAATACACTAAAACGAGTAGTTCGGTATCTATTCGAGTCGAGCCGAATCAAATACGAATATTGATATTCGAACTCGAGTCGAATCTGAACAAAATATTAAAATTTTAATTCGAATCCGGACCAAATCTGAACGAATAATTATAAATTCGAACCAAATCTGAACATACTGCTATTCACATTTATTCGACTCGATTTCACCCCTAGTGTCAGGGATGTATGATTATTTGCAACAGGGGTAACCAAATGTTTGTCTTAGATACTCCACTCATTATCACTTGAAAAAGTCAGATTTATGTATTATTAATTCCAACATAAGTACGGCGGAGCTGTAAGATATGAAGTACTTGAAGTAATTTTCAAGTTAACGAATTTTTTTATTGCTGTACCGAATGCTTTTCACATCCTCCATCTCGTTGTTGTACTTATAATATAAATATTTTTTAATATAGTTTATCTATTATTGAATATAAATTTAAATATAATATTAAAAAAATATTCTTATATTTATTATTTTTAAAATTTGATTACTTTAAATTAACTATTCTCATTTTTTAATATAATACTTAAGAATATATTTAAAAGTTCAACTTTTTTAGAAAATATATGCAAAAAAAATACTATTATATATAATCCTGTTTCCCCCCAAAAAATTTAAGTATTCCTATATCTAAAAAGGGTTTTTGCCATCTATATATTTTAACAACCATTTGCATTAACTCCCTTTTTATTAATCACAAAATTTTATACCAATTACAATTAACCAACTCATCAAAAAATGCTTGTTAAAACGTGCAGATTTGCGCCCACCAGAAAACCATCTAAAACAGATGGATGGAGAATGTGATTTATATGTTCGCACTTTTAGGCAAGCAAGTTCATTTCAGGTAAGTTTTGGAAACTACAAGAAAATATTAAATTCTAGTAATTTTACTTTAACAATCTGTAAAAAAACGTTAGCAAGATTGTATGCGTTGTCTTGGAGAAATTAGTAAGATTGATATAATGATATCCCACTGCGATTTTTTAGAATCAGTATGTTATAACCGTGATTATAATTTTCAGTAAAAGGTTTATTTTCCATTTCATAGTAAAATTCACGCATGTTCTCATTTTAAATCTCCAAACAAGAAATAATTCGTAATATCTCAGTTTTTAATATTTATGAAGAGGCCATATCATATATTAAACCCCAAGCATTTACTTATCGATATCTGAATAAATTAAATAATCAATTCTATTTCAAAAAATAAAATAGCAAACAAAATATAAGTGATAGAAAAATAATGTCTAAGTAAATACTAGTAGTAGTAGTTACTTTAAGAATAGAAGATATGAGAAATGAGAGAATAGAAAGAGACCAAATGTTGACAAATATTGTGTCACTGTTTTAACAAGGGAACACTTCTCTCTCTCTCTCTCTCCCATCTCTCTCTCTCTCTCGTTTGTGTGGAGATTTCTTATCTGGGATCTCGCTTTCTCTCTCTCCAAAAAAACTAAATTTTATATACAATCTATACATTCACTTCTCCTGTATCTATATCTCGGGTTCATTCACCTTTCCTTTCATCACATACACTGGCCCCCCAGCTGATCGATATCTACTTATTATACTCGTATCCCTCACCACGATCTAAGCTTCATCAGTGGTCTTTTAATCTACCCACTTTTATTCCTTCCTTTTTAATTATTACTTCTTTTTAGTTTAATTTATTTTTAGGTTGTTGGGTTCTTCACACACTGTTTTATGATTCAAGTTATGTAGATGATTGTTCAAGAGAAGCTGTTTTATCATGTGGGTCTGAGGTATATTTCTATTTTATTTATTTATTTATTTATTTATTTTATATTGGGTTTTTAGGGGATAATTAATTTCAATATCTTCTAATAGCTGGGTTTATTATGCTTTTGTATTTTGTCTAGTAGCTCGTAGTTATTTAACTGCTCGTGAAATGTTGGATTTGATTGTTGATCAATACGTTGCTGTAATTTTTGTTTGAGTTGGATTGTTATTGTTTGACAATTGTAGATTTGTAGATAATCTTTTATATTTTTTTAGTATTGACTTTCCTTGCTGTTGATGTTGGTGTGGAGTTTTAGTCTGATTTATGAGACTTGAAGGATTTATGGTTCTGAATTTTCCGACCTTGGATTATATTTAGTAAGCAATTAGTTGTGTGCTTGGTTGTTAGGCAGACTTTAAATTAAAGGGTATGATGTCAAATTGCATTTGTTAAGGGCACATTGGTTTTCATTAGATGAAATATGTCAGACTGATGCCTGACCAGGTTTAGAGTGGAATGGAATTCAACTTCTGTTAACTTAACAATTATCTATAATCTCATATAGAAAATGATCACTTTTGCATTTTACAGAAAATGTCACTTGTTATCATGAAAATTTAAGCAGGAGTATATGAAACGTATCAAATGTGAAGTTCAAAGTTGTAAGTTTTACAATTAAGTGCTGTGATTGCTCAATGAAAGACTTTTCAATATAATTGGAGAAAGTGATAACCTTGGTTTTTTAGAAGCTTGAAAAATAGCCTAAAGTGATATTGGCTGAAATAAGGATTTGAAGGAACTTAGATAGCTTCCTGGACATAAATTTAACTGCTAGGACTTAGGCTCAATGAAATTCCTATAGCATACCCTACTTATATATAGTAAAATAAATTTCTTTTATGTATACTCTAGAATTGATGCCAGGGTTATATAAGTTATCAATTGACACCTTAATTGTGCTTCTAGTTGGTTGAGATGATTGGTACAATTACATTATATGTGTTTAGGTTTGTATTTGTCTACTTTGTTAACAGGAATGGGAACCAAAGTGCAGTGTAAAAGCCACACGCCAGGATATTACTCCATGACAGATATGAATGAGGATTCAAATAGTAGCAGTTGGTCTCCATATTATGGAGATAAGAATTTGTTGAATGGGCAGTACTATAATGGCATGTTGCAGAAGACAGCAAGAGACGAATATACAGGATATGAGAAGGATATTTTAAGGCAGAAGATGATTGAGCATGACATGATATTCAAAAATCAGGTATATACTTTGTCATATATCTGCGGTCTTCCTCGTTTCTCACTATTTGTTTGCCACATGCGATGGGCTCTGTAGTAGCTCTTCTATATGCATCATTTGTCCACCTTTTAATATAAGGTATCCTGTCATCCAGGTATATGAACTTCACCGCCTTTATAAAGTGCAAAGGGAATTGATGGAAGAAGCCAAAAGGAAGGAACTATATAAGCAGCAGAGATCAATTGAGACGTCAACGTCATCAAGCTTCTTACCATCTCAAGTTCCATCTGACGAAGTTAGGAAATGGCAGATGCCCAGCTTTCCATTAACTAACTCTGGTTGCGTCAGACCCTCCATAATGGGATCTGAAGTCATTGATTCACCTTCGAGTTGGATGAGAGGACATAACAATCAAGTCGATCTTGTTTCATACCAGAACGGATGTGATATGAAGGAGTCTGCCTTCTTAGACTCTAGACCCTCTAAGGCTAGGAAAACGTTGTTTGATCTTCAAATCCCAGCTGATGAATACATTGTTCCAGAAGAAGAGGAACAGTTTCGGGACATTAAGATGTCTGATACTTTAGTTAATTCACCAGTGGGAAACCATAGACTTGCAATGGGAAGCAGTATAAATAAAAATCATGGTGGTGGGAAGACCAATGACATTAGAGATACTTCATCTGGTTCATGTTTGAAGATTCCTCATCTCTTGGCTGATCTAAATGAGCCAATTCAGGTCGAGGAAGGCAATTCTCCCAAACTTGTTGAATTTTCTGGCCGTTCTGCTTGCCATGAAGAGGTTAGAGGCCTGGATATATCTGCTAAACCAAAGTCGCAATTTATAGATTTATCCCGAGATTTTTTGCAGAACTCTCAGTGTGGAAGTAGTAATGGGAATGTTAGCAATTTATCTGAAACAAATAAAGGCGCCAGGAGAGGTTGGTTATCCTATATGTATGAAGGAGGTAAAAATATTTTTCCCTCTTTCTTTCTTTTCCTTCAAAACACTTGATTTTTCTTTTGATGTCCCATATATATTGGTTTATTACTTGCAAATGTTGTCTCCGACTCTCTATCCCTTTAGGAAATAAAAAAATAAGAAGATATTTATAGCTAGTTAAAACTTCTGTGCAAGTTCTATGAAAAGAAATCTATAGTTCTTGTGGTTGTTCCATTTCTTACAAGTTACCTTAAAATATGATTTGCTGGTTTCTTCTTTGCCATATTGTAATAAATATGGATATAATAGTGAATTAAAGTTCTTTGATTGAAAAAAAAATGAAATTCTAGCAAAGACCTTAAAGCTATTTCTTTACGTGCTGATAACCAATTTAGGAAAGCAGCAAGCCTCAGTGAGGAAAGAGTCTGAATATTTAGTTGTAGCCACACTATCTGGATGTAATTCTCTCTCTATGTTCAGTTGCTTATTGTCATAATTAAATATTTAACCTATACAGGGAACTGTGGAATTGATGCAAATTGTATTCCTAAATTTCACCGATCAGAGAAGTTGCCTTCGACCTCCCAGCAAACACCATTTATGGCTGGCAAGCCTAAACAACGTCAGGGAATTCTTTTACCTGATTTCAGTAAGGACGGACCATGGACAGAGATAAATCGTAGTAATGAGTTATCTAACAGAAGTCACGGCCATTCTAACTACAAACAGCCAGATTCAGTTGTGACTTCTCACATATCCAATCCCTACCCATGGTATAATTCATCAGATGCAGCCAATTCTTGGTCTCACTCCGTCACATCTTGGGGAAAACCTAATCCCATCTTGACGCAGAAGTTGACATCATTGCACACTAGGCCATCTGTTATATTATCTGAAACCTCGAGTAGGGAAACAAGCGTTAACCCTAGCTTGAACCCTGTATTGGGAAGCAAATTTCCTATTGAGAACGGATTTTGCCAAGGCTCCTCATTGGTTTCCAAGGAACTATCAGCAACATTATCCTCATTAGGTTATAATAATAATCTGAAACGTGATGAGATTGATATTACAGCATCAAAGCAGTTAACATGCCATGCTTCTAAAATTGTTTCCAAGGGCTCGGATGTGATGAATTCGAAGTCTGGAAACGGTTTGGACTTGAATGTGGTCCTTCCATGTGATTCATTTAACGAGGAACCTCTACCCCGAGACATTGAAGTTTTAGATGGAAACAGGAAGTTTGAAGATCATTCTCCAGCTTTTTCGTGGCTGAGAGAGAAGCCAGTGTGTAATAATGTATCTACCATAACAAGAAAAGACTTAGAATCGGGTTTGCTGCAGGATTCATGTAATCCTTTGCTTATAGGGGAAACTGTAAAAGACCCTAATCCTCTACCTACTCGGAATGTTTCAGCAGCTTCAAGTAGTTGCGATGTTAGGGCGAAGAGGGAGTCTGACTGTTTAAGAAATGGGAAATTACTTGGATTTCCCATATTTGGAAAAGTTGGTATCTCAAAAAATGACTCTTCATCTACGTCCGCATCGATTCAAAGTTATTCCCCTGATGGGATAAACACAACAAATAAAGTGAAACACAGAGGATTTGATATGAATGTAGCTTGTGATTTAATGGATGCTGAGTTTGAGAAACCTATTGCTACAGAAGCTATTTTAGCGGAGAAGGGAAAGGATACAAAATGCAACAACTTTAAAAACATTGATTTGAACTCCTGTGTTAGTGAGGATGAAGATATATTAGATTCTTCTGTCGCAAGCACCAGTGGGAAGGTAAAGTTTGCCTTCGAGATAGATCTGGAAGCGCCTGCTGTTCTGGAGACTGTGGACGCTCTTTCACCTACAGAAGAACAAAAGCAACATGAGGTGTCCTTACAATCACCACATGAGGAAACTGAGCAGCAACAAGATCAAGTAGTTAGAAATGCAGCGGAAGCAATAGTTGCCATTTCGTCATACTGCAAGGATCCTCATGTGGAATGTACTCACTTGGATCCTCCTGAATTGCCAGATCCCCTCAAATGGTTCGCAGATGTAATTTCTTCTTCAGAAGAGGTTAAGACGAGGCTTCACAAAGATTATAAAGGCAGAGATGGTAGAGAAATGGAGATGCCAAGGGAGTTGGATGATTATGAAGCCATGACATTGCAATTGACAGAGACTCCGGAAGAAGACTACATGCCTGAGCCTTTTGTACCTGAAATCCAAAACTTAGAAGATGTAGGCGCCACTTCATTACCCGGTCGACCCCGAAGAGGCCCAGCAAGGAGAGGGAGGATGAGAAAGGACTTCCAAAGGGATATCCTTCCGGGCCTCGTTTCTTTGTCAAGGCACGAGGTCACAGAAGATCTTCAGACATTTGGGGGACTGATGAGAGCTACTGGCCATCAATGGAATGGAGGAATGACAAGAAGGAACGGCACCAGAAGCGGTGCTGCAAGAGGAAGGAGAAGGTGTGTAATTGAGCCCTCCCCTGCCGTTGTAGTGGCACCTGTCTGCAATCCACCTATGCAGAACTTTAATAATATCCAATTGGGAGAGGATAGAAGCTTAGCTGGGTGGGGAAAGACAACTAGACGCGCTCGTGGACAAAGAAGCGCTGCAGGTAATAATCTTGCTGTTGCAATCACATAAATTGAGTTTAGGCCCTAATAAATTTATGACCATAATCTTATAGAAGAATCATAGTTACGTAGGCTGCTGATTTTTGGTACGATTTTTCAGAGTGATTGTTTTTGGCTTTGCCATTTGTAAATGTATTTGCACTCATAATTTGCGTGTCCCCGATAGAGTACATTGTCCTTCAGTGTATGCTTTGTATAATCGTGTATATGGAAGTATGAAACTGATGTTGTATTGGTTCTGTCAGACTTTCGGTGGTATCTGAAATCAATTGCCTAAGACTAGGCTATAGTGTTGTTTAACAATGTCAGGTTAGTGGCTGAAGAATACAGTCAAAAAAGCCAACGGAAAAGTTGTAGCTATTCCCAGTTCTCAAATCTCACTCGTTCATGGACTGATTGGGGTTTTAATTGCCACTTAGTTATAACAATTAGTATCAGCAACTATTCAGCCATTATCAAATCTCTTGTTTCGGTTGACTGATGATCGAACTTTTCTCTTCAGCATCTGTTCTTGATTTGCAGAAATTCGTTTTTTTAATCCCAATTTCTAATTAAAAATGAGTAAAATAAATATTTTAAATCCTAATGACATTTAAAATTTAATAATAATTCTTTTTAACCTCAATTATTTCGAAGTTCTGATTCCGTCCGAGTATAACAGGATTCTAGTAAAGTTCTTATCAAGAAAAAGCTAGGTATCGTATTAGTTGTTCATTTCTATACTATATTATTTAAGTAAATTTACTATTATACTAAATTTTTTTAAATATTAGTTATCCCGTGCGAAACACGGATTATAAGTTTGTATACGTATATGTGTCAAGGATCGTTTATAGACCAGCCGAAATGGGAATCAAAAGCATGCTGTGTTCCTGTGAGTCTATCACCCAAACTAAAACCCAGTTGCCATGATTTGGACACGTGAAAAGATTGTCGGCCCAACATCAACTTGATTGTGTTTTATATTTAGGTGGGTGCCTAGTCAAAGTACAGTTTCATTCTTTAATGCAAAAACTTGTATCTAATATTCTAATCTCTATACGTGTTTGTTTCTAAATAAAGTGCCAATATTCTTCTCTTATCATATTTTATTCCTAAAGTGTATAGTTACCACAAACAACTAATTATTGCATCGATTGGTCTCAAATTTTATGTTCATTTTTTTTATCATATATTAAATACATAATTATATAAGTTATTTTAAATTCTTTTATGAATAATTTTCTTTTGAAATAATCTACATAACTATGCGTCGAGCAATTTGAGACGAAGAGTATTATTTATTTATTTTTAATTTATAACTTAAAATTATAATCATATAATTAGAATTATTTTTTAATAAATATTGACCCTGTTTGACCATCATTATTTTTTAAATATTAACTTAAAAAATAGTTATGTATGTACCTATTCTGAAAATAGGTAATTTTTTTTTATAAATAATATTTGATTTTGAAATTCTAAAATAAATATTTATCTTTAAAAAAATATGAAAATATATAAAAATAAAAATAAAATAAATAACTTATTTTAAATTTAAGAAAAACGACCTTACTATATCATTCACAAAATAAAATTTTTTAAAAAATAGTTCAAACTGGTCAAACATAACCTTCACTTTGCTTTAATTATAAACAAAACCCAGCTTCATTTTACAACTTTAACTGCAGCCCGACAAGAATCTGTACAGCTTTTTGTATTGCTTAGTTTATACGGTGTAATTGGAAATGCGAAAAACGCACGTTTAGTGTTTGATGAAATGCCCAACCCAGAATTTTTTAATTTACAAAGTGATGATTTTTGTGATTGTAGAGGAAATGTTTGAGAGAGAACGATAATATTGTTTTCTCGACTGTGTTGAAAGCGTGCAGTGAATTGTGTGATATTGCAGTAGGGAAGAAGGTGCATTATTGTCATCTTGTTAAGGCTGGTGGTTCTGATAATTTTGTGTTGAATGATCTTGTTGATGTCTATGCAAAGTGTTGGGAGCTTATGTTTTCTTGTAAAATGTTTGATGAAATTGTTGACAGGGATGCGATTTGTTGGACTTTGATGATTCTAGCGTATGAGCAGGGATGTAATACACAGCATGGACGGAACTGAGGGGGGCATGTGGGGCCGTCGCTCCGAAGATGTTATATATGTTCAATTTTTATGTTTAAAATATATGATACAATGCATTTAGTCTCCCCAATAATTTATATATATTTAAATTTTATGTTTAAAATTCATAATATGATGTATTTAGTCCCCATAATTTGTTAAATATCTTTAATTTTTATGTTTAAAATTCATAATATGGTGTATTTAGTCCTCAAAATTTAAAATATCTTTTTAGTATCTCAAATTTTATCAATATATTAAAAAAATTAATTTTTTATCAATAAATATTCATAATATATATTATTTAACCCTCTATAATGTACGATACCTTGTATATTTCGTTTTTAAAAATTGTTGTTTAAAATTTTGGCCCCCTAAAAAAATTTCTGGTTCGGGTCCCTAATACACAGCAAGGCTACGGTCAGCGTTCAGCATTGAAGTTGTTCACGGACAAGATTTTTGCTGGCATCTATCCTAATTCAGTAACTTTTGCTTCTGTGATTTCAGTACAAGTAGGGAATTTTAAATTTGGCAGAGTGGTTGATGGTTTCGGGTCAATCATGGGTTAGAAGATGTGCATGTGTCAAATACTCTAATGGAGACATGTATGCAAAATGTGATATGATGGAAAACACCTGTAGCATAATGAGACAATTTCAAGCAAGGATGTGATTACCTGGGACTAACTAGAACCACGCAAAGGATACGCGGATGAGGTTCTGCAACTGTTTCAAGAAATACTGAAACTGTTTCGTACGTATGTGGACATGCAGAATCTGCTCGTATAATATTTGATGGGATGGAAGTTGAACTTTTTTTTTTTTGAAATGCAGTGATTGGTGATCATGATGCAAGGGGATGGTATCCCTTGCACTATTCAATGACACGGGGAAGGAAATTTGGAGCCGAATGATATCACCACATTCACTACTATTTTGTCTTCCTGAGCCTGTATCCATGCGGGGATGATTGAGGAAGGGAAGAAGGATTTCAGTTTCATGTGCCAGATATACTGTCTCGGGCAAGCAGGCAGGCTTACAGAATCCTTGGACTTCATTAAAAAAATGCCGATTCAACCTCACTGTTCTATGTGCTTATGTCAAATTTATATGCTTCAGATGGAAGTTGGAGTCAGTCTCCTGGTTTGAGCTTGGTAAATGTGCAGAATTTTGGAAGTGGGCTTCCCCTCTAAGACTGGAATCTCAAATTAATTTTATTCTTCGTTTGGATCTTGAATATTCAAATCTGCAATGCCACGCCATAATAGTTTGCATAACATTCTAGAGTTTCGATATTAATTACAAACTCAAGATGCTACAATGGCACTCCCTTGAGAGCTTTCACTGTAATTTGTTAATTATACAGAGGCGAAGATATAATGGGCGTACCTGACCTTCCAAGATTTTCTTATAATATATAAATATAGTTTAAATGGTTACCCTTATCTTTTCCTTTTTATAACAGACTGATAAAAGTTGACACTACAAAACTAAAACAACCCAATCCAGGAATCTGACTTGGGAAAGGGGTCTGGAAATATAAAATTCGTAAAAAGATGACGGCTGTGGGATTTGAACCCACGCCCTTTCGGACCAGAGCCTAAATCTGGCGCCTTAGACCACTCGGCCAAACCGTCTAGTGTATTCTATTTTGCGGTTTAATAACTTAGAGTTCTGTATGAGTTAATTAACAAATAGGACACTCGCTCGTCCAAATGTATCACAAAAATGATTCAATTTAGTCATTAATTTAAAATTTTGTATCAACCTGGTAATTGAAAACTTAAAAATTTATATCATCATTTACTTAGTGACTAACTTGAGTCATTTTTCCAATAAGTAACTCACTTGATACATTTGAATGGAGCGATAACTAATTGATAATTAGCTCTTTAAAATTTCAATAGTCCTCCAAAGTCCAGACCAATTAAAAAAGAGGTGGAAAATGATAAGATAAAAAATCCTTCATTTTGTATTGAATAAATCAATTTGCTTCAAGAGTGCTTACAAATGGAAAAAGAATATTTACCAAATTATGGATACACGGTACGGAAAATGTAAAGAATGGCACACAATGCCACACTTATACAGTAAATTACAAAATCTACAATCTAAGTTTTAACTTGTGAAAAGAATAATAGACAGTTGCTTGAAAAGAAGATGACTATGCACGCTGATAAACATACTTCGTTCTGGGGTCCACCATAAGGCCCTTTCCTCCATTAACTTCGAGATCATGCCTGCAATAACAAATTCATCAGGCGCCTGACAGATATTACTGATCTTTTCCCTAAATCTAAAGTAATCATAAAGGCATAAAGCCATGATTAACGTGCAAAATTAATAATACAGGACATTAATATTGGATTTGTGGCATATACTAGTATATAAAGCCACCGATGAAAACCACAATTGTTTTTATTTTATTTACATTTGTTATATCTTTTACTTGATTACAAGAAGAAACCATATTCAAAATCAGACCGATGACTTAACTGGAATACAAAGTCTGGAATGGTAAGCTGCTCCCGTGGAACATATTTGAATAGCTGCAAAAGCCTATCAACATATACCACTTTTTTCCACACCTGAAAAATCATGTTCCAAGAATTAAATAAGCTTTCAAGACAGTCAGGTACAAGTTCTAGTAATCAGTTAAAGACAATAATACATACCACACCATCTACAAATAGCTGTAATGCAAAAATTGCAGCTTTCAGTCCAAAAGTAGGGTGAAGTACATATATAGCCTACAAAACCAAATGATGAATCCCGTATCAGAACTCAGTACAGACAGGTGAAAAATCGCTTGGATAAAATATATTAAGCTTAGCATACATGTAGGTTCCGTTGGAGTTTCCGACCAAGTATTTGCTGCAATTTTCTCATCCATCCCAGATCTGGTTGCCTATGCAAGTCCATAAAAAATGCAACTAAATTAGATGTAAGCTTGACTAAAACATAAACAAAGAATAAGGAACAATAAACATTAGAAGGTTTTCCGGATGACGTTGCTTAGTACAATTCAATAAGGTAGTAGTTAAGAAAGAAAATAGTACTCACATCTGAAGGGATGCTGCAGAATGGAAGTATACTATGGAAAAAGGCTTGTGCATCAAGGGCTCAAACTCCTGAAATTCAGTATCTCAAAAGAATTTATATTAGTTTTCTACCAAGTAGCAACACTCTAACAGCTAACTGAGACATATCATAATGCCTAGAAATGAAAGCATGATGCATGAATGATCTAACTGCAAAAAGTTGATTCTCTTTAAATTAATCAATCAGTTGTATATCATTAAAAATCAATGAACATTATCATGAATGAAGCTTTGGACTACCTTTACTACATAAAACACAAACCGTTCCAGATCTAGACATCGTAAAAGAAAGTGTGCCCCCACCACAACCATTACCGGCCGACCCTCACTGTCAACTCCACCCCGGTAACTGAAAGAGAAATAACAAATTCCTGAATGTAAGTATGCAATACTCTTCATGCAAACACATATATGAAACTCCAGATACTTCGGGGTAATGATGCGAATGCAAGCTTGATAATTGAGCCCAAGTACAGAGTGAAAAAGATTTGGCATGTATTCACAGAGAATATCACAAATATACAATCTGGAATCAAAAGGTCAAAGTTGCTCACAGAATTTTCATTTCTGCAATCTCAGAAAGATTTAGAGTATTTGCTTTTGCGAGATATCTCGAGTGAAGTGAATATTCTTCAGCAGCAGATAGGGGAGGTCCTCCAATGTCACCATATCCAAGCAATTTAGCAAAATTAAAACCATTTTGTGCTTGAGCTGTTTTCTCCCATTGTTCCTTGCGTCTCTGATCAGGATCCTTTATTAGGGACATGAAAGTAGGATCCAGATAAGAATCCAAATACGAAGAGTTCCTGATGGAGAGAAAAAGGTTTTTTCTTATATGGCCTGTTGATGTTTTTTCATCTAATAATGTTCAAGCTTAAAAACGATATATTTAGTCTAACCTTGCATATAAAATTAACGAATTACCCAATTAAACTGCAACTGAAAGATAACTGACGAGTCACTATAACTG
This sequence comes from Oenanthe sinensis, assembly GCA_028671895.1. Classification (NCBI taxonomy): domain Eukaryota; kingdom Viridiplantae; phylum Streptophyta; class Magnoliopsida; order Apiales; family Apiaceae; genus Oenanthe; species Oenanthe sinensis. Next base: position 35,298,353 of record CM053812.1, on the reverse strand, counting down.
GTGGTTTATTTAGCATTACAGTGTTTTTAATATTCTACAGCTGAAATCAAAATAGAAACAGAACATCATTCTTGTATTACATAACCTGGTTCCAAATTTTTTGTGACTAGTGCCTGCCCCTCCTACTATTGGAAACAGAGACTAAGAACAAGCCTATGGAATAATAGATTAACCATCACCTCACAAGCATATTCAAGCCAATCAACAAATCTTCAAGGAAAATTCTTGGCGCCCACAATTTTTTCCGAAACAATCCCCAAAATGATATTTAAATGTAGTTGACATGGCTACCACAACACACAATTTTTTTTTGTTGGAATTCATTTTCTGTTGATTGGCTTTACCTTTCTCTAGTCTAATAATTATAATTATTAATTAAATTAACAAGATATGGCAGCCATGTAACTATTGCCCCAAAATCTGTACACAATTTAAATACCTAAGGCTAAAATTGACCATCCTTCAGTTCTAGCTATGAGTTAGAAAGCACTCATTATAAAATGAATTTGACTAACCGTCTGACCAATCCAACTTCACTGACAAGAACATCCATTGGGGATTGGGATGACCTGGGAGCAGACTTCTTCACTTTAGGCAAAGGCTTTATTCTGATTTTGCGTTCATCTATAATGGTTTCGCCATTTTCATCACCAACATCGGCAGGGAGCTTGGAGATGGCCACCTCCTCCTCTTGCTTGTCACGTGGAAAGTACAGTGGAAGCAATCTAGATTCTCAAAAGATAAAGTGTAGTTGAAGTTATGATTCCCATAACTAATTATTGATGTTATGTAGGATTAAATAAAAAAGTGTCATTTCTTCGTATTCATTCGGAAAACAAGCATGTCAGTGACATACCTCTTATATATCTCAGTGTCATATGAAGTTGTTGTGCAAAAAACAACAGCTGTTACTTTATCTTTCTGTTTCTCAAGGAACCGCCGCACAGTTCCTGATTAATTGATCACGTGAGAAACAAAGAACATGCAATAGCGCACAAGTATTTTTTTCCTAGAGTAAGAAAATTGAAAAAGATCGAACATACATACATATATGTTCTGATGATCTTATATAACAAGCATAACCTCAGTATATATTTCTACATGCAAGATTTTGAGGAGGCTAAACAGTCTAAGACAACAGAATATGACGAAGAAGGGATCAACAGTTCAATACTAGATTAGTACAATTACATAAACCATGCAAACATTTAATCAAAATTTTAAAATAGTAACGAACATATATATGAAAAGTGCAAACACTATAACAGAGTTAAATATATAATATAAAAAGGATATGACCACAAAGGATTTTGAAAGAATCAACAGTTCCAAACTTTAAAAATTTATTGAAAATATTAATTTAGCATATGTATTAAATAAATAAATATTGCCAACATAGAGTGAAAATGTGTAAGAATATGGTTAGTGTACTTTATTATGACCAAAAAACACCAGCGGATGCTGGACTTTATAATCAGCCAAACATAATAAAATGCAGAAAAATATTAATTTTCAAACAATTCTTAGGCTCTTTTTTTTCCTAATACCGTGATCAACTAGTACATAAAGTGACTATTTTAATAGTACCGCACATATAAAATTCTCACTTATTGCCACATGAGCAGCTGGTTCACGTGGATAGTTTTTGGACTCTGTGTAAATACATCCCATCGCAATACTGAAAAGGTCAAATGTTTAAAACAGTAAGTTCAAGACTGTAGTTATGTGTGTGTGTGTGCGCGCGTGCGTGTATTACGAGCAATAAATTAAAGAATGTAGTCACATGTCAACGGACACAAGCTAGCCCTCCAAATTACCTATGTAGCCCATTTTCGATGAGGAGCTCAAGGGAAGACCGATAACAGTGACTAAGAGCATTTTCTGCAGCAGTATGATATTTCACTGCATACTTGGGACCAACTGTATGTATAACCCTCCTGAAAACAGAAAAAATCTTCCTTTTAGTGTTTGACCAATAATCGAACTGAAGAACACATTAAAAATTGATTCAAGTAGCCAATCATAATATCTAAAGTAAAGCAAATTAACACACAAATATAGTTAAAAAATGACAAGTCAGAGATCGTAGAACACGCTAGCATCATAAATTTTGTGGCACATGCCAAGGTTTGGTGTTATGTTATGTCAATTTCTAATTACTAGGCGACCGATATGTATAACTGTGGCTCCATTTTATAATGACTAAATAAGTCCATACTTTTCTATTTTCAAGAGACATTTAAATACAACTAAAAAAACAGACAAAAAAAACTATATTATTAAGGAATATCAAATCTTAGAGAAATGTTTTTTTTTGCGGCATAACAAAATCTTGGATTCTGCCTTCTTCCATATTATATTACTGTCTCTGGTGTGGATATTAAGACATACTACAATCACATATTATTACATACACTTTTCATACATAATGAAAATATAACATTTTAAAATATTGAATTTTGTTTTAAAAATGTAGGATTCAAAAAATATATACAGCTAAAAAGTTTAATAAAGTACCTGTCTTGTAACTAACATTAGAATATAAGTTGCAAATTATTTGACATTGCAGTAGTATGAATTTTGTAGAACATTAAATGTATCGCTAACAAAAATACATGTAAATGCACTACTAGAAATATACCCACCTAGCTGGAAGGTCATATGCATTGGTAACTTTTGCCATACCTGTGCGACAGCCACCCTATAAAAAGAATAACTTACAATGTCATTTTTAACTTGAACATATATTATCTGTTACCAAATAAGAGTCATCTCCTTCAATGTCTAGTTGGATAAAAGTTGAAAGCTTTCTCTAATAATAAAATACTACCTAATCTAATCTAAATGCATATTTAATCGGTTAATAACTTACTAGTGTTGCACATTCTTCAGCAAGACCAGGTCCAGCAGCGACATACAAACCAGGGCTGCTGTGTGCTTCATCCATGTTCTGTCAACCATGAATAACAGATGTTATGTTGTAATTTATGTCGTGATTATAAACATTTGAGACCAATATACCCCCACTAACTGGTGCTTTATTGGCTTTGACAAAAGTTAGATTATAAATAAGCTACTAACTCATCAGAATGAATTAAACCATGCGACTTACGAGTGATTGGACTGCTTTATAATTAGTCTCCCAATACACAACAGAAACAAGTTAACCCCTGATTTACTTGCTTTGATGCATCAGAATTGGTTATTTAAGTGAGGGACTAGACAACAGCCAGATGAATATTCAGGTTAAGAAACAGAAAATGGGCAAGAAAGCAGAAGAAATTTGTAGAAGCTTGAGCATCTATGAGAACACATTATGATGACAGGTGGTGGGATGATGCATATGGCTTTGACAACATACTACTATACACATATAAACATCCAGAATGAAGCTGAACTGACACAATTCTGGCCATGCTTTACAACTTGTTTCCTTGTCACCAAGTGCTACACATACTCAACAATTCCATACCGCGTATACATGAAACAACTAGTGAAAAGGCTAACCACTTCCGTAAATTAACATCATCTTCTCGATTACATAAAATGAAAAGAAAAAACATCATGGAGCTATAATTTCCACTCACCTCATTTGTGGAGTTGACAACAGCATCCACCTCAAGGTTCCATGGATTCCCTCTCCATAAATAAATCTTGGAGTTAATTTCATGGTCAACAGGAAACCTAGAAACCATTCCATTTCCGCCACTCTCACCTCCTCCTGAGGAGGCAGCAGCTAAAGGATCTGGAAAATAAGAATTCGGATAACCAGGATTCTCAGCATCAAACGATAACCTAAACTCGGCATCACTCCAACAAGGAACTTGATCTAGTGTGACCACAGTATCACCACCAGTTTCAGAAGGTAATCCACCATGAGTATCGCTAGTCGGCACTGGCCTATACATAATTACTCCAATTCTTATCACTAACTGTTATTATTGTTGTAACCCTATCATATACACAACTCCTAATCTTCTATTGCTAATACAAATTAAAGGCAAGCAGCTCCTCTCAATCACGAATTATCCGAAATTTCGATAAATACTAACAACTCATTATGCAACAACAAACCTGATGGAAACATACACATTAAAAACATATCAATATTAAATCCAAATATATTATTGTTACATGAATTCAATTTTACATAAAAATTACACATTACATATGCATATAGATACAGATTTGGGGAGCATAATTGGGGAGTAGTGTAAAAATATATAAAATAGTTAGATATATGAAGAAGAGGAGCGAATATACCTTGAGATTCGTGTCAATTGAAAAAAAAAAAAGAAAGAGGGTTGAAGATGAACAAGAAGAAGATGATGAGCTTGCTTCGTAACCCAAAGACGCCAGACCAGACTCTTATTTTATTTTATTTATTTATTTTTATTATATTATTATACAATTAGTAAAATAACTGCTGCTACTATCATCTATAATTGTGGGCCTGTTTGTCTGTATCTTGCCCAGCTGTGTATTTTTGTATTTTGCTATTTTGTCCTTTTTCTTTTTCTTGATCACACCGGTGCCCCTCGTTTATAAACCTGAAAATTTTATACACCAGATTTTTTACCCATTTTTTATTCGATTAATATAAAATTAATTTTGCTATTAATGTACGTGTTTTTTGATTTTTGGTCTTGTGTGATTCAGGATATGTGTTGGGGGGGGATGCATGCATAGTAGATGATTTCATTGTAGCTCGTGTTATCTGTTTGCTAGCCTAGCATTAAGGTTGTAGCCGATGTACAAGTCTGTCGATGAGCAGGTTTGTGAACTAGGTTGCTTGCCTTATTTAATTTATCATAAAGACTTTGTTTACGGATTGCAAGCAGACAATTTGACCTTATCTGTTTGCTAGCATGTACTGTATATATGTTTATAATAAGGCTGAGATGTTGAGCAGCAATTCATGAGCCAACATTTGTGTTCCCGTGTATTTTTGGCATCCCTGAAGTCTAACCTAAAACCTAAATTAAGATTAAACTAGCATCCTTACAGTTGTTTCAATATTTAAGTTTTGTTAAATATCTTGTTTCTTGCACGAAATTCTCAATTTAAATGCTCATTGTGTTGCAGTCTCCTGAATCAGTTTATCCTTATTAGTTAATAAATGGGCTGAAGTCGTGACAAAATAAAATCTCTTATACAAGCTTCAGAATAGTATCAGGAACTGTTTATTTAACTGATCAAGGTTGCATCTCTACTACAATGTGGAGGTTTATCTCAAAGGCCATTGGAAGCTCTGGATTCAACAAGAGCTCTAGCACTGGATTCAACAAGAGCTCTATAGAACAAGGGCAGGCTAGTTTAGAAACTTCAGATGATGAGACCTGCTCACATGACAGTACAGAGGAGGGAATTGAATGCTCGATATGTTGGGAATCATTTAATATTGTTGAGAATGTTCCCTATGTCTTATGGTGTGGTCACACAATCTGCAAAAACTGCCTCCCAGGGCTTCAATTGGCTTCGTTTAAGATCTCCAATCAGAAAATCCAGATTCCGTTATTTATTTCGTGCCCTTGGTGCCATTTGTTAACTTCGCGACTGCTTTACAAGGGGAACCTCAAATTTCCTTCTAAGAATTACTTTCTCCTCTGGATGTTAGAGAACTTGAATCATGACAGGATGAAGTCCCCTTCCTTTGCTGCTGAGGATCATCAAATACTTTGCTCCTCAAGAAGCACATCATATATTGGAAGTTATTCTGCGAGTATTAATATCAGAAGGTCTCAATGTTTAGGACAGTCTGGGACAAACAGTAATGGCCGTACTGGCATCACTAGGTTTCTAGGTCTGCAGAGGCCTCGTACCTTTCATCAACCCTTAGATTACTTCATCCACTTCACATTAAAGACGCTATTGGTTATGTTGCTCCTCACAATTGTTCTTTTTGCAATACCCTGCAGTTTTGCCATCTTAGCTCTGTATCTGCTAATTACAGTTTTCTTTGCAGTCCCATCTTTCCTGGTATTTTACTTTGCATATCCGGTCTTAGATTGGATGGCAAGAGAGTTTGCCCCATGAAATTTTCCTTTGTATAGTTGTAGATACGTGTCCATTACTTACAGATTCCTGTAATGATATATTTGAATTACCTATGCTTCTAATAAGTATATATATGAAATGGTGATCACCTTTCTTTAATTAACTCTGATGATAATATTTTCATGTATCTTAATTTCTATTTTGAAATTGAAGAGTGGATAAAGTTTTTGGGCTGTGCTTCATTATATGATTGGTGATATCTAGAATTGGTGGCTATATCCTAAAAAGTTACTCATGACGAGAAGTAATTTTCCCGTCATTCTTGTCACATAAAACACAAAATACATACAAAGATATAAATTTCATAACTGATAACATAGTTTTCAAACTATTAGAAATTTGTAATATTTACAAGTTCCCTTAGCCTTGTTAGTAATCTTGTCCCTCATGGCAATCAGAAGCAGAAACATGAAGCTGGATATTTCCCTGTTATTCGGATTTTTTGTCCCTTCTCTTTCACCTGAACCTCTTCATGTCTTCGATTTTCATCGGCCTTGGCTCTTGCTCCAGCTGCAATTTGATCTATCATGGCCATTTTGGTTCGGTACTGCAGCATTGCTTTAGCTCGTTTCTTCTCCAAATCAATCTGCAATTTAAGTACGTTGTCAGCTTCTAGAAATCAGTATCCTTACAATTTTATTTCAGAATAGATGATACAAATGCGGAACCTCTATCTTATCCATCTTGCGCTTTGCTGCTGTTTTCTTCTTACTCTCCCACCAAAGAATTGTTGCATTCAACTTTTCATACCTGAAAATTTGGTTGTTACTAAGATTAAAATAAAAGTGTCAACAATTAAAAAGCAGCCGAATAAATAGGTTTTGAATGAAGTTAATACCGTTCAATAATTTTAGCCATCTCAGCTTTTTCCCAGACATCTGCCTCAGTGTTTCCCATGCCAGGTTTTGTTGAACTTTGTCTTTTGATATCAGTTGGCAGGAATGTGGCTGGTTTGGAATTTTGATTATCAGACTTTGGAAATGTGAATTCAGGTTTTCCAGTGCCAATGCTGTTTGAGTTCTCTGCAAAAGTTAGATTCTTTTTTATCCATGGAGAAGAAATATCTGACCTTTTGGGCTCTATATTTTTAGATTCAACAGCATCAATGATGTAAAATTGCTCATCTGCAGTAGTAGGACTTCTTTTGATGGATGGTACTGGAGCTGTGACTTTTTCTGGCATATTTGTATCTGCGGATGTTGTGATGGGCACCCTTTTATCCTGAACTTCATCTGATATGTAACAGTTTGCCATTAATCATTTCACTGGAGTTCACAAGTATTTTCTACATTATATGATCTCTCTTAATTTAATTGTTTTACCCGAAACTTTTTTTGAGTCAGCACGAGGTTCTGTGACCTTGGTGGATTTATCTTCTGATTTGCTCCTGCTGTTTGTCAAGGTTTTAGATGCCGCCTTTTCCCTTTTTCGAGCTTCAATGCCCAAGTCCTCAATGGATTTAATGGCATACGTAGCCGCAGCAACAGCAATAGGGTACTCCGCACTATCTGAGAAATTATATTCCTGATTCATTTGTCCTGAAAACTGTCTATTGAACCAGCTTTTCTTTTTATCTGCAAATCCAAAATTATGTTTTGTCATGTTATAGATTAGAAGTTGAGCCAGCATGGGTGCATATATAATCCAATTTGATATTTGATATTAGATATTATTAGTATAATTGGAGAGAAAAAACCAATAAAACGTAAAAGTTTTACATACCTCCTTTAAAGGATTGAGTTTTTTGGGGTGGGATTCTTCGGTCCCTGGTACTGTCAGCGTCTCCTTTCTCCAGTTCCACATCGGAAAATCTTACCATACTAGGATTGTCCCTATTGCGCTGCTGTACACCAGAATATTTCGTCCTAACAATATCCATCAATGGTCATTGTAAGATCAGCATATTTTTCAGAAACTTGGAGTATTGAAATTGTGTTATGCTTTATTTCTTTTGCCAATATATTGCATACAGTGGATTTTGTTATATGCATGTATATATTTCTAATTAATCAAAAGATTATGTACCTCATTTGCTTAATTAAGCTCTCCATTATCGAGGAAGTGGACTGTTTTGAATTTGTCTCTTGTTGATAGTTTGTTTATCAGTCAATTGGGTTTTGTATATGGAGAAGAACAGGGGAATAAGTTATGGTTATGGAGCTTGATGGCATGCTATAAGTGGGGTTTGAGTAGAAGACAGGATGAAATATGCTTAGTTTGCATGGGCGGCTTCTCAATTGGATCACAAAACAATGAAGGGAAATATTCTCTTTCAAATAATGCCTTAACCTTTTATTGTAATTGGCAGCTTTGTGGAGTGATCTTTCTGTGTTCCCTTTTCTTCAGGTTTGGATATCTTTAAAGTAGGCTAAAAGTTTGATGATTTTTCTTTTGTCATCTGAGGATGCCCCAATTTTGTTCACCTAGTTAACTTGGCAACTGTCCAATGTCATTAAAAATGTGCACAAAAGCTCCTTTCGCTTGGATAGAATGAAATGAAATGAGGAGAATAGAATGCAACCTAAAGTAATTTTAGGGACGCATATATCAATATCTATTCCTTCGTTCAACCTAAGAAATTTGCATCCCTCTTGTAATTTTCACTCACTCTTACGTACAGGAATCTTCACTCTCATTCTTATGTACACCCGTCCTCTTATTTTCTCCATAAAATATTGTTCCACCTAAGATGGCAACATTAAAGTTTCTACGGGATATTAATTAATTTTATTTTGCATTTATTAGAAGACCACCCGCCTGGTAAGCTTGTGTGAGATTCTTTGATTCAAGCATTTCTTTTCCACATCTCAAATCAAATAGCAAGACTAATTGTTTACGAACGAGTCAGTTTCAAGTTTGCAACGAGTCCGTTTCAGTTTTGGGCAAATTCAAAAATGAGCCAGATAGTTAAAACAATAGGCACTAGTTATCCGACGAGGAAATTTTCATTTGCAACTTGAAAGAATTTCGTACTATTACATCCTCAACTCCCGTGGAGCTTTGGCGACACCACCAATAACTTGAATTGGGGCTACAGAATACTAGATAAACAAAATTGGTCTTTATATTGGCCTTATTGGTGCTTATACATGAATTATATGTTAGGTTCCCATGGTTGACTAAAACAGAAAATCTGAATCAGAAACTTCAAGGACTTGGTGAATACCGATTGGATTCACTCCGAGCCGAAATGCATTACCTTCAATGTACCTGTAGTGATAATCAGTTAGCAACAAGTTGAGTTCACCTAAAGTGAATGAAGGGAGAAACTTACAACTCTTTGAGGAATGGGTGCTTATAAAAGGCATCAGGAAGCCTTCCACTGAACTGGTTGTGATCCAGGTACCTAAATATTTGCAATAAATTGAAAGTTAAAAATATATTGAAGCACAATATTTGTTATCCAGCCACAACTAACAACTTTAAAAGCAAACTTCTGCAATGGAGGTTGAGGGTTTAGACAAGTGGTAAATGCCGCCCCAGCTTCCCCATGAGGCCATGACAAAGGTCATGGCCCATACTTGTAAAAATAATACTCCGTACAACTTATTATTTCAAGTATAATTTCAACGAAAAAGATGTCTTCTATAACATAATCATACTCGTAAGAGAGATGCAGCAGGATGTCATGAGGATCAAGGTTAAAAGGAACTAATAAAAGCACATACAATATTTGGGTTTTTTTTTTTGTGATGCTTGTTTATTAATATCCAACTATATTGACTTCGGTGACACTAGTAAGCAGACAATCAGATACTCGGTTTAAGAAAGAATTTGGACTGCAGATAAAGATGTAATTATAGAGGAAATTTGTCTTCATGAAACATCAAAATACACATTGTACACCAAAGATAAAATTTTATTAGATGTCTGTGGTTTAATACAGAGTAATTTTGGAATCTTGAAATTAACATGCTCAACTGTTAAGCCTGGGTTCTCTAATTATTTACTACAATAATCGAGGTCAAGCAATGAAATTATACATATACCATTGAAAGTGCAGATGCTAATTTGAGGTTTATGCCATTTCTTAAGCAGTAACAAATCTTACATCATAATTTTAATTAAAAACTAAGAGCCACTTACAAGTATGTCAATCTCGGAATATGAGCAAGTCCAGGTGGAATGATCCCAGACATTTTGTTAAAAGAAAGATACCTGTATCCATCAATCCCATAATAGTAACTAATTTACACTATTAAAAAAAAAGAACAAAGTATGAACAAATGTTCTATTATAGGCGTTTTACTTACAAAATTTCCAAATTTGTCAAGTTTGCAATCTGTGTTGGAATCCCTCCACTAAGATAATTGTTATTTAAATAACTGCAAATTTGAGTTGGAGAAAACACAAGCTTTCCAATAAGCAACAAAAAAAAGTTATGTTGGCAAAGTAAATATTAAAAACAACTGGTTGACTCACAGGTTTCGTAGGACTGGGAAGCAACCCTCTATACGTATGAGCTCCCTTATAGTGCCTACCAAGTGGTTGTTACCAACATCCCTAGAAACACAAGAAGTCAAGATAGGTCGAGTGTGACAATAAATATAAATGAACATTTTTGCCCATTAATTTGATACAGTTGGTCAGAAAACACAGATCATTACAAGTGTCGTAGTTTTTGTAAAGTGCCCAGTTCTGGGGGAATCCGCCCGATTAAACGGTTTTCATGTAGATGTAGGTACTGTAGATCAGGAAGATTTGCAAGCTCCCTAGGAATTTCCCCCTTAAAACTATTAAAACTCAGGTAGCTGCAAGAGTTTTACATGTCAATAAATACACATATATAAACCTTTCCCAAACATAACTCAATAACTACGAGATGCTGAAGTTACTTACAGATGCGTTAGACTCTTCAATTCACCTATTTCAGAAGGAATGGCATCTTGAAGCTTATTCCATCTCAAATTACTGGGAACAAACAGGTAATAAGTACAAACGATACTATTAAATTAGAATAAAAACAGACGCATTATTGTCTTTTTCTTAGTAGTCATTTAGAGAAATGTGTCCAAATGTGTGTTTATATGTCTATCTATAACCCGACTTGTATAGTACTACTTACATATTCCACAGTTGAGAATTTAAAACGGCAATGAATCATATGAACATCTATGAAATGGCAATAAGCAGATAAAAATAGCTCTGAGCACAAATATTACAGTATCTTAAGGTGCCTCAATCTCCCGATTTGAGGTGGAATTGGTCCTGTCAACTTGTTGTTGTGCAGATCCCTGCAAGTTTCATAAAAGTGATTAAAATAGAGGTTTAAAATCTTGTTGGCTAGACACAACTGAAATCACTTGGACTTAAAAATCAAAGTTATAAAAGCTAGAAAATAATAATTCTCCATGTCACTATATACGAGTGTTAATAATCTTTAAATAGTTGACATAATAGTGAGTACCAATTGGGTTTTTGCAAATACCAAAAACAGAGAGACACTTACAGCCTCGTAAGATCCAACAAATTGGTGACAGCAGTAGGAAAAGGCCCAACAATAGAAACCGCATAAACTTGCCTAGAATTCAACAAACTCATCATCGTTATCGCTTTCATATCACAAATCTACACATTCAAGAGATTGCAACAAACATTATAAACTCACAAAGAGGTAACTACTCTATAATCACCCAGAGTAATACAAGTGACACCGGACCACGGAGGCAAATCCCCATCCCCACACGGATCATCTCCAACCCAGGAATACACCACTCTCCACCCAAGCGATGCTTTAATTTCATTAAGAGCTTTCACTAGATTCACAAAATGGTACATAAGCGTGATCATGAAATAATTAATGAATAATTTAATTACGAAATAAGAGATCGAATCGAGAAATATTACCATCACGTTTGATGGTTTTAGAGTGAATTACATTGAAAAGCAAAGACAACATAAGAATACTGTGAATAACCAAAGACACTGACAACGCCATCTTCAATCAGTCCTTTCTTTCTTTGTTTACAGTGTGTGCGTGTGTGTTATAATGATGACGATCATGTTAGGTTCATAGCAACTCAAATTGTCTAGTTTCTCTCTTTCTTTTTTGTTTGTTTCTTTATTTTTAGATCTATCTAGTATCTATTGTCTAGTTTCTATCTCAACCAACGGACTTGATTTTCAAACTAAGTCATCTTTTGACCGTACTTTAAATATAATATATAATTAAAAAAATTTAAAATTTTATGTTATTAAAAATTATATATAATCTATTTTAAAATTTATTTTTTAATTTTTTAAAATTATAAAATAATAATTTTTAATTGTTAGTCAAAGACTAATCAATTTGACCACGAAAAAATCAAAAAAAACACAACCAATTAGGGACGGAGTGAGTAGTATATAAGTATAAAATATGTGTGCGAAATTAGAAGAAAGAAAGTGGATTATTATTTGTAATTTGTAATTATAGAAATGACTCAAATCGCATAAGATATATATATATATATATATATATATATATATATATATATATTATAAATTCTAGGTTTGTTCTACATAATCATCGTTCGTCTGTCTCCATTTATTCTAATATTATTACTTTTAAGATTTTCATGTAAACAAGTTAAATTGGCTTTACTTTTTACTCGTTATTTTCTTTTTATTTTGAAATAATTGAAGTGAAAATTGTGTTGTTTTTTAATTTGTTTTTCTTCGACGTGGGAACTACGACGCTATGTAATTAAATGTTATTTGGCTTATGTGCTTTATAATATTAGTATTTGTTCTAACAAATCTCGTGAGTAAGAATCGAAAACAGGACCCGAGACAAGAAGAGATAAACCCTTACAACTTGAGTTATCTTTGCCAAACAGTATAAAACAAATTCATGCATCCATTAAAGTATAGTCTTAAAAACAAGGTATTGGTGAACGCCAAATTAAAATTAGTGTTCAAGTTTTAAGCTTTAATTTAAATCTCTTTATCAAGATTTATTTAATATAATAGTTTACTTCTGCCGTGTGTTTAAATTCTGTACTTGAAGCTTTAAAAAAAATTGAAAGCAGGGGTTGAAAAAGAAGGAAAGTTTTTAAGTAAAATGCTCCCGCGTAAATCGTAATGCATGCAACAGTCATGAGATACTCGGGGTTGCAATAAATTCACAACTAATGAGTAATAACAGTACTAGTACGTCATGCACTCCTCCTTGCAGTAAAAAATTAAAATCAACCTTACCATAAATCTGACTATAATTAAAGAGCATCCATAAAAACACACGTACATTTATAACTGACTGTTTGTTTTCAATTTTCTGGGAAACCTGATTTAAAAAGTTACTAAAACAAACAGCTAGCCACATAATTAACTGATAATCTGTACATATAAAAGTAAGTTATGACGCATAATGCAAGAATTAATACATGCATTGATAATGCAAGAATTAATACATACATTTTGGTGTAACAGATCCAAAATAGACATTAGCGCGTCTCACTAATTAAACACCACAAAATAGCATTGCGCACTAGAATATAATAAACCAGTGTACGTTGACTATCGCCATATTAATCTTCCATATATAATTATGCGAGCCCATTACAACAGGCACACACGTACTCCCTTGGTTCCTGTTTATCTACACTAGTACGTACGTAGCTCCACTCCCCAGGCCGGCCTCATCGTGTAAGCTAGCGTTTCATATATATATATATATGGTTTGTTATACATAACATACATACATGTTGATCAGTTGTGAAGTGGATTAGGGCCACTCGGGACTAGTCTCTTTGCAACACCATATCTTAGATCAATCTCATCACCTTGATCATCTACCTGCAGTCCCGGTGGTGGTGGTGGTGGAAAAGAGTACATTCTTTTGCGATGATGAAAGCGTGACAGAGAAGCTGGTGTGGAGAATATTGTGTTAGTACTGCTGCCACCGCCGCCGTGATGGAGGAGAAGCCTGCGATAAGTACTGATCATAAGTACTGCTTCCACTGATGGGTTGGAGAATATAAATTGAGGTTTCGATGATGAAGTCACGCTACTACTGCTCATGAAGAGAATTAGTAAGAAGATGTTGAGTTGTACAAGTTTTGTACAAGAGGAGGAGGAGGAGGAGCTCTTCATCATCATATTCATAGCTAGCTAGCTAGCTAGGTGTTTGATATTTTGTGGGGATGGATGGATGGGGGCAGATCGATCGATCGATAATTAGAAGCTAGTCGAGTGAGAGGAAAGCTATCAAATTAAGGGCAGATCAATCTAGTACTCGGTAGTAATAATATTACGTATACTTCACTTTTTGTTTGGAGTTGTGGCGGTGAAGAATTTATTACAAAGGACCCGACTCATGTGAAACGGAGGGCGATGTATTCAATTTATGCAAGGGATTCTCAAATATTATAACTAGCTGGGACAGGACTCATGTGAAATGGAGGCATGTATTCAATATGCAAAAAATTATCCATTTTTCAGCAATTTTTTTTATTCAAATTTAAAACTGTTAATAATAATAATACTTTGATTACTAAAGTGCAATTTGGTGTACCAGTTGGGTAATCACAACTCACACACTTTAACTTTTATTACCGTATATTTTTTCGGGGATTCCATTCCATTAACGCCTTAACATGTTAATAATTAAGGGCGAAAGTCGAATTTAATAGTTTTTTATTATAATCTGTCTCCTCAAATTTTGAATAATTTTTTTAATAAATAAATATTTAACATTAATTTAATCCAATATTATTCATTTAGTGTAAATTTATATTATTGTTATAATATAGTATTTTATATTAAAATAGTGTAAAATTATTCATGTAGAACTGTTATAAACGCCCTTATTTTTTTTTGCCAACAAATAATATTTTTCATTAAATAGAAAAAAACAAAGGGACAAACCCCCAACTACCGATACAATCAGGCTGGAAAACAAATAGCATACTAAAAACAATTAGCTGATTTGTTTTATGATCGTTTAACACATAAAATTTAAAAATTCTTGAAACTAAAGGCGAAATCCAAGACATCTTAAACGATCTAAACTGCACCAACACCTTGAAAGCAACAACATCACAACTGACTTTATCATATAAAAATCATTGTTAGGGTAGTGTTTAGAAACCCCAATTGCATAAACTGAGTTTGGAGGAGCGGCACCCCAACTATCTACATATCGGATATCAACTATAAACATGCCGAAACTCAAAACCCCCAAAGGATGAACAATTTTTTGTTGTGAAATGTGAGCTCTTGCAATAATCACCACCACCCCAGTTTCGATGCGGGCTTTTCAGATCCCAAAAACTCAAAAAAAATCATTTTCAAAAGATCCACCACCACTGAATAAACTCAAACATAACTAAACAAAAACATAACAAAACACTCCAAAAAGAGAAAGAAACAAACATTTCAAAAGAAGAGACACACAAACATCCAAAAAATTGGGTTCTATCGAAGGAAAATCAACGAAAACGAAAAATTAAGAGGCTGGAGTTTTTCATCAGAAAAAATTCAATATAAACCCTTGGCTAGGTTGAGAAAAAACAAGGGGAGGCGGCTCTTTTGGAGGTAGGGTTTTAGGTTTCCTGCGATTTCTTCCGACGTTTCTGTCAAATATGAAAAAATAGTCTACGGGCTTCAATTGTATTTTTTAAATTTTTATAAAATAATATCAGTTAATTCATGTTTAGATCTCTAAATCTCATATTCGGCAATTTAATACATGAAATTTTTGATAATAGATTCTCGTATCAAATATGACAATTCGGGTCAAATTTTAATTATTTTTTTAAAGTGAAGTCAAATTTCAAATTAAATCATAAATAAATTCAAAATATACTGACTCAAATATAATATTTTAAATAATTAACATATCTACTAATTTTAAAAATTCATAATTTATTAATACACCTAATAATATTAGGGTATTTATCAAAAATACTATTTTTTAAAAACTATTTTTTGCGATTTTACTATCTTTTGAATTTTTTTGTAAAAATACGGTTTACAACTAAAAATAACTAGATTCTCATATCAAATATGACAATTCGGGTCAAATTTTAATTATTTTTTTAAAATGAAGTCAAATTTCAAATTTATATCATAAATAAATTCAAAATATACTGACTCAAATATAATATTTTAAATAATTAACATATCTACTAATTTTAAAAATTCATAATTTATTAATCTACCTAATAATATTAGGGTTTTTATCAAAAATACTATTTTTTAAAAGTTTTTTCACGATTTTACTATTTTTTGTAAAAATACGGTTTACAACTAAAAATAACTAGATTCTCATATCAAATATGACAATTCGGGTCAAATTTTAATTATTTTTTTAAAATGAAGTCAAATTTCAAATTTATATCATAAATAAATTCAAAATATACTGACTCAAATATAATATTTTAAATAATTAACATATCTACTAATTTTAAAAATTCATAATTTATTAATCTACCTAATAATATTAGGGTTTTTATCAAAAATACTATTTTTTAAAAGTTTTTTCACGATTTTACTATTTTTTGTAAAAATACGGTTTACAACTAAAAGTAACTAAATACAAATTTTTTATTAAAAATTTGTAACCAAATGCAATTGAATGTAACTTTTTTTTGAAAAAAATTGAAGTTGCTCGTAGTTCAGGTTGCATTGGTTACAAAACCGTATTTTTGCAAAAAAAAAATCATATTTTTGTAAAATATTAAATAAGAAAACTATTTTTATAAAAAAAATTAAAAAGTTTAATATTTTTCAAAAAACCCTGTAATATTATTAGTACTCTATTTTATATATTCAATCAAAATATAAGACTCGAAATATTACAATTACTACCCTATAATATATATATATATATATATATATATATATATATATATATATATATAAGATTCTAACATTAAGGAAAAGTGTATGATTTTTTATAAGGTTCTTTTTTCAAAAAAATAAATAAATAAAATTGAAACGTGGGATTTGGACAATGACAATGTAACAATAGGCCCCATCCCCCACCAAACTGTGTACACATAAACCACCAAAACTAAGAACAAATGAACAATTTTATTACACACAAAATGAGTTCCTTGTCTTTTATTTTTACTCTTTTTACTATCTTCTTCTTCCTCCTTCCATCTTGTTTTTCTAAAGTTTCAATTTCTTTTTCGCCCAACACACTATCTAAATCGGGTGACCCGGTAACTATCAAATGGTCTGGAGTTGACCCGCCTTCCAAACTTGACTGGGTCGGTATCTATTCACCTCCGAACTCTTCTTCAGACCACTATATTGGCTATTTTTTTCTATCCAAGTCGAATACATGGCAATCCGGGTCGGGTTCTATTACTTTCCCACTTGTAAACCTCCGATCCAACTACCAGTTTCGGATCTTTAGATGGGTCGAGTCGGAGGTCAATTTGAAACATCATGATCATGATCATAATCCAATTCCTGGGACAAAGCATTTGCTGGTGGAGTCGGGGGAGTTGGGTTTTGAGTCGGGTCGGGGCCCCGAACAGGTACATTTGGCTTTGACGGGTCAGGATGGGGAGATGAGGGTGATGTTTGTGACCCATGATGGGAAAGATAGTTTTGTGAAATATGGGTCGGGTCTGGATGATATGGATCGGGTTGTGGGTACAGAAGTGGTGAGATATGGGAGGGAACATATGTGTGATTATCCGGCGAATCATAGTATTGGTTGGAGAGATCCTGGGTATATACATGATGGAGTTATGAAGGATTTGAAGAAAGGGAAAAGATATTATTACAAGGTATCATTGTATTAATTCAAGTCTTATGTAAATATATGTAGACATGATTGTATGTAATTATGTATGCATCTCCTAGTTATTTATGCTTTAGCTGCAAGTTGTACCTTGTATATGTGTCAAACATGTTAGCTTGTCTTCTTTATGTTAACTATTGTCCATTATTTTGTGAATTTTTATTCTTGACTTGAATTGTATTGTTAAAACTACAGTTAATTTTCAAAACCATAGAAATGAGTCATTATATGTAACATTAATAAGTCATCACATAATTATATCTTGGCTTATTTACAATTTAAACCCTGTGTTATTAACAATATACAATTAAAACCCTCTTTTAATATATTTAGTAAATTTAACCCTACGTTTTTTAACTATTTACAATTGAAACCTTTTTTAAAATAATTAGTAAATTTAACCCTATGTTTTTGAACTATGTACAATTGAAACCTTTTTTAAAATAAATAGTAAATTTAACCCTACGTTTTAAAACATTTAGTAAATTTAACCTTGACTTTTTAATTTCGAAATAAAATAAATTTTATATCGAAAAATTATTTTCGAGAATATATTCACTGAAGAGTATTTTTGAAAATAAATTAAATTCGGTGATGAACATTCATGAATATATTGAGCGGGAAGTGTGATGGCAAGATGGAATAATATAAACACATATTAAAATTTTATTGAACATATATAATATATTATACATATAGATATATTAATATAGAAAAGAACATCTAAATATCCATTTTATAAGAAAAAACCCTAATAATTGCAAATATCTATTATGCTTAGATAATATCTATATAAAAAAATTGACAATAGTGCATTTGACGAATATTTATTCAAAATTTTGTCGTAAGATTTATTTTATTCCCAAATTAAAAAGTCAAGGTTAAATTTACTAAATGTTTTAAAACGTAGGGTTAAATTTACTATTTATTTTAAAAAAGGTTTCAATTGTACATAGTTCAAAAACATAGGGTTAAATTTACTAATTATTTTAAAAAAGGTTTCAATTGTAAATAGTTAAAAAACGTAGGGTTAAATTTACTAAATATATTAAAAGAGGGTTTTAATTGTATATTGTTAATAACACAGGGTTTAAATTACATTTAAGCCTTATATCTTAGAGATATTTATATTATATAAGTCTTTATTTTTTCAGGATTGTGAGAAATATAAACTGAAGTGTTAAATAAAGACATCTTATAGTGAGAAATTTCAATTACAATTGTTAGTAGAATTATCAATGTAACGTAGTAGTTACACATTTCTATGGTCTTGATTAGATCCTTTGTGAAATGTTTTTTTTTTCAACAGAAAGATGGTTTGTGGTTGTGCTGGATCCATTTTGTTTATGGGTTGAATTGATATGAATCGGGTTAATACTCCACTTAAACATGCCATCAATATTCTATCAATTTTTGTAATTGTTACAATGGTTTAAGTTTTTATTTGATTGCTTACTTGGCTGTTACTAGTGATGAAGCTGCTAGTTAAGTACAAAGTTTCCTCTCCAATTAGCCATTTAGTTATATTATAGACTATAGTAAACCTTTGTTCGTGAAAATTGGTTTTCTCCAGTGTCACATACATATATGCTAGTAACTAACTTTCCTTGTTTTATTTTAGCTTTTCAATTTTAAAGCAGACATAGTAATGCATATTTGAATTTCACTGTAGCACCCATATAAATGTTTATGTTTGGCTGACAGGTGGGAAGTGATTCTGGGGGTTGGAGCATCTCTTACAACTTTGTTTCACACAATGGGGACTCGAATGAAACAGTAGCTTTCTTATTTGGCGACATGGGTACTGCAACACCATACTCCACATTTTACCGTACACAAGAAGAAAGCTTATCTACCATAAAGTGGATCAGCCGTGATATCGATGCTCTTGGAGACAAGCCTGCCTTCATCTCACATATTGGAGATATTAGCTACGCAAGAGGGTTCGCATGGCTGTGGGATACCTTTTTTAATCAGATTGAGGATGTCGCTTCCAAGCTCCCCTACCATGTCTGCATCGGTAATCACGAGTATGATTGGCCATTACAGCCTTGGAAACCCGATTGGTCTTACTCAGTCTATGGAAAGGATGGGGGTGGCGAATGTGGGGTACCTTACAGTCTCAGGTTTAACATGCCCGGAAACTCTTCTGAACTAGCAGCAACTAATGCACCTCCTACCCGAAACCTATATTACTCATTTGATGTTGGCGTTGTACACTTTCTCTATATTTCAACCGAAACCAATTTCCTACAGGGGAGTAAACAATATGATTTTATTAGACATGATTTACAATCAGTTAACCGTGAGAAGTTCCCTTTTGTGGTTGTCCAGGGGCACAGACCAATGTACACAACAAGCAATGAGGATAGAGAATTACCCCTAGTCAAGAGGATGCTGGAGCACCTGGAACCTCTATTTGTGGAAAACAAGGTGACGCTTGCATTCTGGGGACATGTCCATAGGTACGAGAGATTTTGTCCACTAAACAACTTCACATGTGGTAGCTTGGGGTATCAAGGGAAATCTTGGGAAGCATTCCCTGTTCACGTTGTGATTGGCATGGCAGGTCAAGACTGGCAATCAATCTGGGAACCTAGAGCAGATCATCCCACCGACCCGGTTTTCCCACAACCCAA
Source organism: Oenanthe sinensis (assembly GCA_028671895.1). Classification (NCBI taxonomy): domain Eukaryota; kingdom Viridiplantae; phylum Streptophyta; class Magnoliopsida; order Apiales; family Apiaceae; genus Oenanthe; species Oenanthe sinensis. The sequence goes on along the minus strand of CM053812.1, from coordinate 35,277,917 downwards.
ACGATCCATGTACCGTGGGGGTGAGTTTGGGTACACTAGACTTTTTGCTACAAGAGAAAAACTTACGCTCTCTTATGTGGGAAATCATGATGGGGAGGTACATGATATGGTCGAGATTCTTGCCTCCGGTCAAGTTCTAGAAGGTAATGTAGATGATGATAGTGCCAACGCAAGGGTTGAGAAACATTCTTCATTGTCATGGTATATTAAGGGTGCCGGTATACTTGTTCTTGGGGCGTTTATAGGATATTTCATTGGGTTCATATTACATGGTCAGAGAAAAGCTGCCTTGGATAATAAATGGACCCCAGTGAGGAGTGAAGAAACATGACATCTGGTTCCTAAATTGATCCCAGTGAAGATGAAACACAAAATTCAGGTAGATTTCCGGCAAATAGACGCTCAAAGTTGGTCCTGTATGATATGTAGATAACAAACTTATTTTTTACAAATTAAATTGGGTATGGGAAAAGTTAAACCTTGGAGAACGATGGAGCTAGAATTGCATATATATTTTTGATATATACTATACTATAATTTTGATCATACAATTACACAAGTTATGCATGTATATACTATTGAGACTGGCTATTTATTTTGTCATTCATTATATGGTTGAGGCTTTGTTTAGTGGTGTAGAATGTGACTAAATCTGTATCTGGATTTTTTGTGAATAAAAGTAACTTTTCTCATAATTTATGTTGTGGTAGTTTGCAACCCTTAATTGTGTTTGCTTATGACTTGCAACTTTGGTCTATATATTTCAGTTAAAGCTTTTCCAGTTACACGTTTACTGTAAGTATGTTTTTCATGTATATTGTTTCGTTTATGAATTGAACTTAAAAACCCGAGTTTAAGCTCTCTATTCGTTTATATATGAATCGAGTATGAGTAGACATTTTTTTTTATCAAATTTAATAACAAGAAGCTCGTGAGCGTCTCGGTTCATCTATAATCCATGAAAGCGGGTTAATGTGTATAATCTTGTTCTTGTATACTAAAACCTTTTGTCTAATTAATAAATCCTAATACCTTTCTTCTGTCAATTAATTAATTATAAGAAAGAAAAATAAAGAAGAAATGCCTTCGCTAGTATACCTTGCTTTCAGTTTCCCCCTCTTTTGTACAGAACGGGCATAAAAAGACGCTCGTTGAATTAACTATTTCAATTTGATAGTAGTATACCAGTATTTCTCCTAAAAATTTGTTGCCAAACAGTTCAAAGTGGAAAATTAAGTCAACTCATCTTCCCCACATTTCCTTTACGTAAAGAAATTGATATAATTTACAAGGGGAATACATGTTTGAATAAGGGTATTAAAACAAATTAGTAGTAAAAAGAAGGATATGGAAAAACATGCAAAGACGACCTCCCAATCCACTATAGTCGCTAATGTTACATGAGAAACATAACTAGTTTTGTACTCTAATCGGAAGTGTTGTCTTGCACCTAATAAATCCACAAAATTCGGAAAAAAGTTTGAATATACATTTCTGGGAAATTAGTCACTTGATCATTATCTTCTTGAAGACAACAATGACAAGGCATTCACAGTTCTCACCTTCCACAAAACTGCAAGTTTCTGCCATCACTACAGTGAAAAACGCAGGGCTATGCCAGTTTACATGTGCCAGATAATTTTATGGCAGCCACTTGTCATTGTTGGACTTGTTTCAATTGCATGGTCCGAAAATTTCTTCCATCATATTGCAAGTGGGCAGCAGATCAACCGATGTCATGAAACCAACTGGGTATGTTACATCCCAAACTTTGGAGTCACACGAGACTAATGAATTTGAATACTGACAGCCAAACTTATCATCACCATTCACATCTAATATTTTTTTGCAAGGACCATTGACCTCAGTCTCCTGTAAAGCTTCCCTCTCATAGATTGGATGATGAAAGCCATTCACACAGGGTTGTATCTCAAAGGATGTACATGTGTTCTCTTCAACATATAGCAAATCCTTGAAGCTTCCAAGAGATTTAGCCAAATGTTGAGACATGTTGTTAAACCTGTCATCATCAGAATATTCATTATCCCCTTTCCGCAAGTGACATTCTTTCTCCATACACTCAGTAACATCCACCTTTCCAACCTGCAAATCACCATCATCGTTGTCGTCGATGTCATGTTCATCGCCATCGCCATCATCATTGTCATCACTGCTGTTGTCGTCATCGTCATATTCATGTTCGGAATCATCTCCATGGTCAACCCGCACATCTTGATTGATAAAAGATATAGCAGCTGATCTCCCATCTTCTCCTGTCATCCTAAAAGGTCTTCCAAATCCCTTCCACTCATCATCGTCACTGTCAGTTTCCAAATAGCTTGATCTGTTCTGAGCAGCACGCCTTCGAAGCATAAAGACATTGAAATAATAACTGACAAGTTCTTTCTTACTCTGAGAAGGAAACATCGTTGATAAATGCACCCAGAAATTTCTCCCATGCGACACAGGATTACAATAAATAACCTCATGAAAAAATTGTTCTTCTTCTTCAGTCCACTTGTATGCTACCTCCTCTCCCATCTCAAGAAACCCCAAACCCACAAATTTCTCAAGACCGATCCTTTCTTTTAATTCCTCTCGTGCCTCCTTGACATGCTGCCGCACACATCTAACAGAGCCACCATCCAAGCAGTTGCAGTCGAGTTTGCTATCTGTAGCCTTGCCAACGTCATCTGATAATTTCAACTCGGGCATAGAATTGACACATGACCCGATAATAAATTCTCCGGTGTAATTGAAATTACCATTAACAAAATCAATGGAGTTTTTCTTAGTAACTGATGAGTCCCATACTGGTACATCAGCTTGATGATCTGGTCCAATAGGAACTTCTTTTGTAGGATACGAATTCAATGAAGATGAATATGCATCCTCAAACTGAATAAGATTGCGCCTCGGGAAGGTGAATTCAAATGATTCTGGGTAAGCACATGAGTATGACACTTTCTGGGATCCAATATCCTCCTCCCTATTGCCGCTGGTCCCATATGAAACAGGTGTGCCATTAAATTTTGAGGCAGCATTACTACTGTTATCTTTAGACAGAGAATCACAAAAGTCGCCAGCAGCATCACCTATTCATAAAATATAACATCATAATCATAATAAAGTAAGAAAAGGTCAGAGATCAAACAGGGAGATGTGTCATAGTTAATATGATTTGTACCATGGGCATGACCATGCACATTGTAAAAAATCTAAATCATTGATTTTGTATCGACCAAGAATCTAATTGCTAAAACTAAGTTTACCTGGAATATCAATTTTCTGAACAGCTCCATGAGAAGGATTAATTTCAGAAAACAAAGTTTTCTGTGAAGCTCCATACGAATTATTAATTTCTGGAAGTGAAGCTGCCTGCTCATTAGAGTCAAGTTGTTTTGGTTGCTTGAAGGACAATTCCTGTAAGCCCTCCTCGTCAAAAGCGCGTTTCAGTCCCATTTCAGTCTGCAAAATAATAACGGATTATATACATAGATTTTACAGGATATAGTACTACACATCAGGACAATAATTGGACTTGTTTGTCTAATCTAAAACCTACTCGCCAGTAACAAAACTTTTATATATGCCAGAGTACCTACCAGTGAAATCTCTTTAAAAAAATGTATAGACTTAGAATGCCAACTCTATTTTTGATTAGGAAGAAGCTTAATTATGCATATCACAAACGTTGTGAAGGGTGAACTACAGCTTAAAGAAAGTGACGCGGCTTCAACCAACTATAGCAAGTGCGAACTTACTACAACATCAACAAATTTACTTGCTAAGCAAGAACAGACTAAACAAAGCTACACGCAAACTTCCGATAGTATATACAAAACAAAGCTATTATATATCATCATTAAGTAGAGGCCTCTAGTTTCATTAACTGTGAGGGGCTAGGCCAACATTAATAACAATTGTTTAGGGAGACATTAAACAAATTACAGTGACAAGTTTGGCCAACATTATTAAAAAAAAAACTATTTACATGGAAGAACAGCTCGAAATACCTTAACCCCCAATTTATAAACTAATATAAAATTATATAATTTAAAAAATAAAGAAAAACAAAAATCCCCAAATTGAATGCAAAACCTAACCCTAGGTTTTCAAATTCGGCCAAAACCTAAGGGATACCTGATAATAATCACACAAAAACAAAATTAAGGAAGAGACTTACCGAATCCCAAACTAATTTACAGATTAAAGAGCTGAACAGCACCTTCGCAAACCCTAGAATTCACGATCTTCAAATATAAAATTTTCAACGATATAAATCAATAGGAATATAAATTAATCATATATACATCACAAAAACAGAATCGATCGAGAGAATTGAAGCTCGGAGAGGTGTGAATCGGAAAAGAACAAACCCTAACCCTAGAATACAATAGAATTGACTGGGAGAAACAAAAGAGGGATCGATAGATTGAGAATTGAACGAATAGAAATAGTAAATATGTGAATTAAAGATTTAGCATATAGATTAGAATAGATCTGGGTTTGATTAAGAGAGTCTTTGATATATATACACGAGCATGGAGGTCGATGAGATACGGGTTGATATTAATGTCAAGAAGGAAGGATCCGAATAGAAAACGGGTTCACTGATTTAGCCACGTGACAATAATTTTGGATAAAAAGCTGGCAGTGCTCGATTTTTTTATTTTTATTTTTGAAAAAGGCAGTGCTCGATTTTTAAAAATAAAAAATAGAATTTCTAGAAATTGAGTTGTATTGTAGACGGTTGGTAAGTTATAAAAATCTTTAATTCCTAAACAAATTTTGTTTTGGTTTTTAAAAATTAAAAGGAAATTATTATTTAGTTATATCTATCTATTTATCTATACTAATATATTATATTATTATGAACAAATTTGAAATTATTTTATAATTGATTGATTAAATCAATTTTTAATTATTCCTATTATATCCTCTATATAAATATAAAAAGAGTGAGAGAGATCTTATCCAAATGCTATCAAAAGTCAAGAGATCCATTCTTAATTACATAATATTATGTACTAATTATTTATATGTTATTTATTATTAAAATTTATAACAACTATAATTTTTCTTACCCCACTTCGTATTATAACTCAAACTTTATTAAATATCTTAGTAGTATATAAATTTGAATTTAAAGATCTATTTTGGAGTTAAGTTAAAAAAAATCGTAATTATTGTGCTCTTTACACCGTATACATTGTTTGGGTCATATTTTGAGTTTTAAAAATCAAAATTGGACGATTTTACAGTTCACGCGAGACTTATAAAATTATTTTTAATTCTGAGGAGATCCAATATCCAAAATCAAACTTGAGCAGTCCGTAATCCAGAGAGAAAAGTCACGTACGAATTTTTATCGGAGAATTCTATTCCGTTTAGTAAACCTTTTAATAATTGATTTAAAACATTAAAATAATTTTTATTGTGATATATCACACATTATTATGTGTTGTTATTATATTATAGTAGATATAGTAATAGGGTTTTACATACATAGAGAGATTTAGGGAGATCGTAAATTTTTTTTATGAGAGGGAGGATTAAATTTTTTTTATCTAAATCTTTTCTATAAAAATATTTAATATATTATATAAGATATAAGAGTAACTTTATACGGAGAATCAGTTACAGTTATAAGAAGAATTATTATATTGAGAACTCAGAAACCTTATTAATTCATTGATTTGGATTGAATTGAAGAAATTAGGTTTTTTTAAAAAAATAATTATTTGACTTCCCCGGCTAAAAGTTCAACCTAAATACACATTCTATTTCGTTACTATATCAAAAAACACGTTATCATAATATAAAATAAAATAAATAAAATTAAAATAATATAAATTAATACATTTTTTTAATTTAATCAATTTATATACGAGAAAACGTGTTTGGTTCAATAAAGAACATGTCATATATTAGTATGAAAAAGCTGGATGTAAAAATTATTATGACGATAATTGTAATGCATCGTTTTATTTTTTAATATTAACTTAAAATTTAAATCTTATTAGCAATATAATAATTTCTATTATTTATTGATGCATTGTTTAAATTATACATATTATATAATTATTTATAAATTGAAATTAATATTATACTACTGAAAATATGATTATAACATAAAAAAACTTATTCAAATTAATAATTATATTATCATATTATTAACAGACACATCTATACTATATTATTATAACCAAAATATTAAAAGTTTTGGTCGGTCTGTACTGGGTCACGGGCCTAAAAAATATACATGTATTAGATATAATTTACTTATTATAATACGAGTCCTAACTATATACATATCTATATTAACTAAAATTTTACTTTTTAGGTTCAATTATATATTTATTATCACACGGGTCCAAATTATAACATATTTATATTAAATAAAATAATTTATATAAAATAAGAGAACATATAATATTAACATAAATTCTCAATACTATAAAATTTTGTATTAAGTATCAATAAAATTAAAAATAAAAAATCAATTTATTTAAATATTAGTTATCTCGTGTGCTTCTCACGGGTTATAATTTTTTATATATCATATATCATATACTATAATATCTATTAAATTTTATATAAAATAAACATAATAGAGATTTTATCAAAAATATATTTAAATTTAATATGTATAATCTTAAATATATTAAACATTTGTTTGAAATATTAAAAACTCATGTTCATAGTATTTCGAATCACAAAAATTTACATATTTATGTATTAATAATATAAATTTATATTTTGTGCCATATGTATATTTATTTTTGATAATCTATAATTTTTTTATTTATATTTAATTCGGTTGATATAAAAATGTATAATTTAAATAAGTTAAAAATCTAATCTAATCTAGCTATATTAATTTTTTTCAAAATTATAAAAATATTAACAATTTTAAAATACTTTAATTAATAAAAAAAATATTTATACATCGCACGAGTTAAAATTTAATATTTTTTGATAAGGATTAAACTCAAACCAACTCACCTTCGCACGGAAAAACGAAACCTGACTGATTTAAATATAATCATGGCATCATCTATATGGCTAATTCTGTGAATATTTTCCTCGTAAATAATCCCATATATTAAAATATGATATTCTTTTTTACTGTAAAATGCTCAGCAGTTTGACTTCACACAAATTACCAAATAAAATAAATTCGTACTAAATTGTAAGACGTACCTTTTTTCTTTTCTTTTTTAAAAAACTGGAGTACATTTCTTTTTTCTTGTTAAATTTGTAAAAATAACTCTAAATATGGAGTAAGTATTTATAATATTATTTTAATCATAATATAAATTATTTTTATCTTATCATTGTGCCCCTATTTATTAAAATATAACAAAATGAAAAGGAAATTGAAATCTTTTCCTCTAAAAAAATTAACAAGGAAAAAGAAAACTTAAAATTTTTTCCTTCCAATACATGAGATAGCTATTCTCCTCTCACGTGACCAAGAGAATGATATTCCTCTATTTAACCAACCGAGCCAAGTCTTGAGGACAAAAAATTCACAATCATGTCTATAATAATTTTCTACATATTCTTTTTTATATTATGTTCCCCCGTTATTTCTGAAAAAAATACAGGAGCAAGAGAATATTTTTTTTAAAAAAAATCTCCACCTATATACATTCACTTGCCCCCATCCCTTTATTTATTCAACCAGAAATAAGAGATTACAAAATTATTAATATTTTATATTAAACTAATTCAATATACTAGTAGTATTTCACATATAAAGTTGTTTCCAAACTATTAGATGAAATTAATATTAAAATAAATATAGTTATTTTTATAATATGAAATTGAAAAATATATTTTAATATTAAAATAGATTTCATGTTTACTGCATAGTTTTAAATAGAGAGAACGAGTTTCAAAAAATAAAATAAAATTGAGTAATATTATAGACTCAAAAATATTTTTAAAATATTTTTTCAAATGATTTGGCAGTCCTTACATGACGGGGTGGAAAATGTGAAATTTTTTAACTCGTGTGTTAATGTGAATACACGAGTGGTCTATTTTATTTATTATTTTAATAACCAATAAAAATTAGATAAGTATTATTTGGGAACTTTTTTGGAAATAATTTAGAAACTCTAGCATTTTTTTTAAAATAGAACCAAATAAATATAAATTAATTAAGTTTTCAACCACCTCTTTATTAAATTTCCGACCAATTTTCCACTTATATGCTCATACGACAATTATAGTTATATCTATATTTCACTCTAAATATAAAATCAAATATAATATTTTTTAAAAAAAATTTAACACTTTATTTAACATTGGAGTGTTATATTTTATAATTGATGTTATATTATAAAAACAGCATCTCATAAAAAATGTCAACTCATTTCCTTTACTTGGAGAAATTGTTTTTGTTTTCAAGGGGAACACATTTGAATAAAGATGTGAAAACAAAGGTAGGAGCCTAGCAGGTAAAAGAGGGATATGAAAAAACATGCAAAGAACTCCCAATAAGCTATAGTTGCTAATGTTGCATGAGAAATATAACTAGTTTCGTACTCTAATCGGAAGTGTTGTCTTGCACATAGTCACTTGATCATTCAAAACTACAGGTTTCGGCCATCACTGTAATGAAAAATGCAGGGCAAGCATTACAGCAGTTTACATGTGGCAGATCTATGGCAGACACTTGTCATTGTTGAACTTGTTCCAATTGCATGGTTCCAAAATTTCTTGCATCATATTGTATGTGGGTAGCAGATCAACCGATGTCATGAAACCAACTGGATATGTTACATCCCAATCCTTGGAGTCATACGAGTCTAATGAATAGTGACCGCCAAACTTATCAGTAGACCCATCACCGTTCACATCTGATATTTTTTCACAAGCATTGTTGACCTCGGCCTCCTGTAAAGCTCCCCTCCCATCGATTGGATGATGAGAGCCATTCACACAGGGTTGTATCTCAAAGGATGTACATGAGTTCTCTTCGACATCTAGCAACTCCTTGAAGCTTCCAAGAGATTTAGCCAAATGATGAGGCATGTGGTCAAACATGTGCTCATCAGAATATCCAATATCCCCCCTTCGCGAGTGAGATTCTCTCTCCATATTCTCAGTAGTGTCCACCTTACCAACCTGCAAATCAGCATCATCGTTGTTGTCAATGTCATGTTCATCACCATTATCACTGTCATCACTGCTGCTGTCATCATCATCATATTCATGTTTAGAATCATCTCCATGGTCAACCCGCACATCTTTATTGATAAAAGATATAGCAGCTGATCTTTCATCTTCTCCTGTTATCCCAAAAGGTCCTCCAATTTCCTTCAACTCATCATCACTGTCAGTTTCCAAATAGCTTGATCGGTTCTGAGAAGCACGCCTTCGAAGCATAAAGACATTGAAATAATACCTGACAATTTCTTTCTTACTCCGAGAAGGAAACATAGTTGATAGATGCACCCAGAAATTTCTCCCATGCGACACAGGATTACAGTAAACAACCTCATGAAACAAGTGTTCTTCTTCTTCAGCCCACTGGTACGCTACCTCCTCTCCCATCTCAAGAAACCCCAAACCTACAAATTTCTCAAGACCAATCTTTTCTTTTAATTCTTCTCGTGCCTCCTTGACATGCTGCCGCACACATCTAACAGAGCCACCATCCAAACAGTTGCAGTCAAGTATGCTATCTATAACCTTGCCAATGTCATCTGATAATTCCGACTCGGGCATAGGAATGACACATGACCCGGTCATAAATCCTCCAGTGTAATTGACATTACCATTTATAAAATCAATGGAATGTTTCTTAGTAACCGTTGAGTCCCATACTGGGACATCAGCTTGATGATCTGCTCCAATAGGAACTTCTTTTGTGGGATAAGAATTCAATAAAGATGAATATGCATCCTCAAACTGGATAAGATTGCGCCTCGAGAAGGTGAATTCAAATGATTCTGGGTAAGCACATGAATATGACACTGCCTGGGATCCAATATCCTCCTCCTCATTACCACTGGTCACATATGAAACATGTGTGCCATTACATTTTGAGGCAGCATTACTACTATCATCTTTAGACAGAGGATTACAAATGTCGCCAACGACATCACCTATTTCATAGAAATATAACATCAAAATCAGTATAAAGTAAGAAAAGGTCAAAGATCTAACAGGGACAAGTGTCCTCAATACATCATTTGATGCACCTTATAAAATCTGAATCATATATTCTATATATGACCCAAAAATCTAATACTGCTGGAACTTACGTTTACCTCGAATATCAGTTTTCTGAGAAGCTCCGTCGAAAGGATTACTTTCAGAAAGTGAAGTTGTTTTCTGAGAAGCTCCATAAGATGCATTAAATTCTCGAAGTGAAGTTGCCTGCTCATTAGAGGCGAGTTGTTTTGGGTGCTTGAAGGACAACTCCTGTAAGCCCTCCTCATCAAAAGCACGTTTTAGTCCCATTTTGGTCTGCAAAATAATAACAGATATTATGAGTATAGTTCTTTTTTCTCTCTCTAGAATTTGGTACTACGTATCAAGAAAATAACTGGACTTGTTTGTTTACTCTAATTGCAAAATAAATTATGCAAAATTAGTACAACTGTGAAGGGTGAAGTACAGCTTAAAGAAAGTGATGCCTTTCAACCAAATGTAGCAAGGGTGAAATTATATAATTATTTTTTAAAATAATTATTTACATGAATAACAGCTGTAAATACCTTACCCCTAATTTACAAACTTAAATAAAATTATATGATTAAAAAAATAAAGAAAAACAAAGATCCTCAAATTGTATGCAAAACCTAACCCTAGGTTTTCAAATTCGGCCAAAACCTAAGGGATTTCTGATACAAATCACAGGAAAACAAAATTAAGGAAGAAACTTACCGAACCCCCAAACTAATTTACAGATTAAACAGCTGGACAGCACCTTCGCAAACCCTAGAATTCACGATTTTCAAATATAAATTTTTCAACGATATGAATCAATATTAATATAAATTAATCATATAGACATCACAAAAACAGAATAAATAGAGAGAATTGAACCTCGGAGAGGTGTGAATCGAAAAAGAACAAACCCTAACCCTAGAATACAATAGAATTGACGGCGAGAAACAAAAGAGGGATCGAAAGATAGAGAATTGAACGAATAGAAAGATTGTATAGATGAATTAAAGATTGAACAGATAAATTAGAATAGATCTAGGTTTGATTGAGAGAGCTTTTTATCGATATACGACTATAGAGGTCGATGAGATACGGGTTGGTATTTTTATAAAGGAAGAAGGATCCGAATAGGAAACGGGTTCATCAATTTAGCCACGTGACAATAATTTTGGATACCCGTGATCGCTAATTAAAAATAAATAAATAAAAATTCTAACTAGTGGTCTGACTTCCTTTCAAAAAAAAAACTAGTGGACAGACTATAGGTTTTACTAAAAATAAATTAGAGATATGAACATATTTAATTATTTAGAGATAAAATATTAGTTAACACGTGCTTCGGAGATGTCTCATAAGAAAAATGAAAACTCTCAAATTTAAATAAAACATAGCATTAGAGATTTATGTTTTATCTTGTTTCCAAATAATATTTTTGAATGGATAGGGAAAAACAATTAGAAAAATCTTCTTATATGCGTGTCTTCAAATTTTTCCCATTTTTGGAAAATTTGGAAAAAAAATTCATTCTCTCTATATTTTTTTTTAAATTCAGAAAAATAGTATTAAATTGTATATCCCATCCTAAAATTAATATTCACGTTCTTTCAAAATATATCTTTGATTTTTTATACGTATTTTAAGGTGTATGAAAAATATAATTTTATATTTTATTTTAAAAAAATTCTTTGGAAAATAAAATTTTAATATTTATTTAGAAGAACTTTTTTAAAAAAGATAATGAGAAAAATGAGTTTGAGGATAATTTCAGGTAACTCCCAAGAGATTTTAAGCTTCTTCCATGCAAATTTAATGGTATTTTTATAAATATTAAAATTTTATTTTAAATTTACAAATCTACCCTTATATATTTATATATGAAATTGTTATAAGTTTAGTACCCTAAGTTTATGCTCAAGTAGATGATTTCCAACGATAATATATAATTTTTTTATGCGTTTAAAGTCTTGTATAAAAAGTAAAAGACGCGCGCGTTAGGAGTGAGTATTCGATAAAAATTGAATTGAACCGAATTATAATTCGGTTACCGAATATCGAATATAGGAAAAATCCATTATCGAATTATGAACCAAAATAATTTCAGTTATTTTACTGAACTAAATTAATTATTTCGGTTAAAACTGAATACCAGAATAAAAAATCGATTTATAAAAGAAATTAAAATATATATAATAATATATATAATATAATAATATATATAATATTATTATATAATATATATATATAATATAATATGTAAAAATACAAATAATATATATTATATACTTATATAATAACACATGTAATAATTAATAAGACATATTAGAATAAGGAACCTAAAATTGATCTTAGGTAACTTACTGAATAAAATAATTATATTTTGATAATTGTGATATTTTTATATGCACAATCAAAATAATATCTAAAAAGATTGTATATATCAAAATACCATAATTATCAAACACAACTATTTCATTATCTTAAGAAAAATTTACCTAAAATGAATCTTAAATTATTTATTCTCTATATTATATATATTTCGGTTAATTCGGTAATTTCGGGTAATTCGGTAAAAAAAATGAAAAATCCAAAAAAACAAAATTTTAAAACCGAATTTTTTCAGTTTGGTTAACTGAACGGAATTAATTCGGGTAAACCGAAGCAAATGGTGAGCACTATGTATTTTGCACAAGTCAATTTGTTTAGGTCCCATCTGGTTGTACAGTATTATGTATTTTGCTTGATGGGCACGTACAAAAATCTGGACCCAGCTGGTTTGTGGATATATAATTACTTGAGATACACGAACGGACCGGACCCCTCTATTTTAATCCCCGGTTCCAAACAACCCCCCCCCCCCCCCCCCCCCTCTCATAAAAGCCCTCTTTCAAAAGCCCTAATTATCAGCTCTCCCTCTCATCTCTCTATCGTCCATTTTTATTTCGCAGCGCAGGTATTTCTCTCCCTCCCTCTCTCTTCCTAATCATAATTTTCAATCAGGGCTTCCAACTTATACCTCATCTGCTTCTATCTATCCGCTTATAATTATCGGTTGATTTATTTTGTTTCCTTGTTTAATTTTTGTTTTTTATTATAATTTCTTTTATTACAGGGCTTCCTATCCAATTTCTCTCTGATTTTTTCTCATCATGGCGACTAGTAAGTTTCTTGGATTTATTCATCATATTTTGTAATTTTGTATATCCGTGTTTTAATGGATTTTGAGTATATGGTTTAAATTATGGTTTGATGATGAATGGGTTTGTATTGATAGGACTTCAATTTGAGAATTCATGTGAGATTGGGGTTTTTTCCAAGTTGACCAATGCTTACTGTTTGGTTGCTATTGGAGGTTCCGAAAACTTCTACAGGTTTGATTTTTTATTTGCCCGAGACAGTTTTGTGTTGCCTATGTATGTGTGTTTATGTCAGTTTGGGTTATCTATTTTATGATGTATGAAGTTGTGAATGTTTCTTTATGCAGTGTGTTCGAGTCTGAGTTGGCTGGTGTGATACCGGTTGTTAAAACATCTATTGGTGGGACTCGAATTATTGGAAGGCTTTGTGCTGGTAAGGATATGAATGTTATTTTCGTATTGTTATCTAACTATTTTCTGGAGTTGGTCATATGTATATAATTGCTTGCGTTGTTTTTTACAGGAAACAAAAATGGGCTCCTCTTGCCTCACACTACAACTGACCAAGGTAAGGCTTTTACCATTAGGCGTCTTTGTTTTGTCCTGTAGTGTATGAGTGTGTTTACTATTTAAATCTAATTGAGTTACATTCTTTAATGCAAAAGATTTAATCCTTGAGTTGTTAAAAGGTGGTACATTATCGGTTACAAACAAGAAGATCTAATTATCGTAGGATGTCTTTGTGTGCACTGGTGTAGACAGCTGGTCTTTTAACATAACTTAAATTAATTAAATATATCACATCTGGTTGATGGATTGAATAATTTATGGAGCTTTCATGTACAATATTAATAATTTTGACCAAATTAGCACATATATGAATGGAGGTACTCCTGCAGTAAAATGTGAAGAAGAAATACAGTGTCATATTTTAATCTGAATTGCCTTTCTAATTATATGAGAGATCAGCTTTTATTTTTTATTTTTTTGTTAAAAACATTACTTTAATCTCTTGTCACTTTTCATCTAAAGTGAAGAATTCTATAGTGGTGATTTGTAAAATACATTTATGATTTCTCAGTTGATTCAGTGGCTGACACTGTTGGTGTCTTAGTATGATTTTGATCTTGGAATTTCACAAATGTTGCCAGGGTTTTGGAATCAAATGATCTATCTTTATGTACATGTCGTGTTACTAAATCTTTTTTTATTTCTTTTTAAAGAACTTCAACATTTGAGGAACAGTCTTCCAGATCAAGTAGTTGTTCAGCGTGTTGATGAGAGGCTGTCAGCCCTAGGAAATTGCATAGCATGCAATGATCATGTTGCACTTGCCCACACTGATCTGGACAGGGTAAGCTCAAAGGATCTTTTTTATATGTGCTATTCTCCTCTCTAATTGAATGTTGCTTAGTCTAGTATTAGTTGTTGCTTGGTTTGTGTGTAAAAAAAATGCTATATTATTCTTCTGGTTGGGTTGAAACAGATTTGTACTTCCAAATACCCTAAAGCCTGTAGATTTGTAGAATTTGATTCAAATATGATGGACACATCTAAGAACATAAGATGAAGCAGATCCTGTAGGCCCTCTCCTAGCTGTAGGTTAGCTAACAAAAAACTAGGCATGCCTTAAAAAATATCTTATTTTATTTTTATCTAAAAAAAACAGACCTTCTCGACCACTTTGGTCTTGTGGGACTCCAGATTTGCATATATTTTTTGCTGTGTTAATTCTTGTTGAGGGTCTGAGGGGAAGTTTATGTAGGTTTGAGGTCAATAGGTTTGTACAATAGTGGTATACCGTATGTATCTTCAGTAATCCAGCTTGCTGCCTTATAAAACATGGCTTTGTGGTAATGAATAAATTGCTTATTGTCGTGTCTTTTTTTTGGTGTAAATTAGGAAACAGAGGAGCTGATTGCTGATGTCCTTGGAGTAGAAGTTTTCCGGCAGACAATTGCTGGTAATATTCTTGTTGGTAGCTACTGTGTCTTCTCAAATAGAGGTGGCTTGGTAAGTAATATATATATATAGTTTTGGTAGTATTGAAGAATCTTCTTTACAGTATTTGTAATTGTAGCCTTTATTGACTGCAAGTGCCTGTATTAATTACGTATGGATGTTGGAACAGGTCCATCCTCATACATCCATTGAAGATTTGGATGAACTTTCCACTCTGCTTCAGGTTCCTTTGGTTGCAGGAACAGTGAACCGTGGTAGTGAAGTTGTAGCAGCTGGTTTGACTGTTAATGATTGGACAGCTTTCTGTGGCTCGGATACTACAGCAACAGAATTGTCGGTAATTGAGAGTGTCTTCAAGCTGCGAGAATCCCAACCTAGCAGCATTGTTGATGAGATGAGGAAGTCTTTGATCGATACCTATGTTTAAACCTTTTGAGGGTGCCTGACTGCCTTATAGGCACCGGCACTGTGTTGAATGTACTAATTAGTTACATTTTTCTTGAATCTTAATTTCCTGCTTCTGGATCTATTATATTTGAATTCGGTAATGAATATGTTTGTGTTGTATAACATATTATATCAATGGCCTAGTCTTCTGATCTTCTGGCATGCTCTCTAGTGTTTGACTCTGTTTAAGATGGATCAAGACTGGGACAGCTGTTTAACTTTATTTTTAAGAGAGATTAATCTGTAAGCACCGATAGCATCCATTATTTGTCTCAGTGCATTGTTATTTGCAGGTGTTTTTTGGTATGGAGGCCTTCGTTACTTTTTAACATAGTTTAAAAGCATGAAATATAACTGTTTAACAGCGAAACATAAAAGCCAAGCATCAAATGGCAATTAATATTGCTTGTTCATAACACTTCCAGATTTAGAAGCAAGCTAGTATGCAAGTGCATTAGACCATGAGACGCTTTCTTAGGTGGCCAAGGATCCAGACTGGGTACTATAGCCCTCCAAAAAACTAGCAGAGCTGGATATCATCAAGCAGGTGAAAATAAGTGTGGTTGAACATGAACCTCATATAGCATGACCTCCTTGTTCACTGGATTAGGATAACAACTCTTATATACATATATATATATGATATTATGGGGGTGTTTGGCTTAGCTTATAAGTAATAAGTTACTTTTTTTATAAAAGTATTTTCATATTATTTTTTTTGAAAATTAATATTTATTTTAGAAATTTAAGATCAAATCTTATTTTCAAATTTGAAAATAAGTTACTTATTTTCAGAAAAAGTACATACATACCAACTTTTTCAGCTTATAAACTGCTTATAAATCCAGACAAACGGGGCCTATGTTATGACATAATTATGAAGCCCTTATAAATATATATATATATAATTTGGGTCGGAACCTTTAAAAAAATAATTTGGATGATATCTCATTTCGAGATATGTAGTTCTTGATCTCATTTTGTATTTGATTATCTCCGCTCCTATTTGCAATTTAATTTAGTGTTGATTTCCTCTCCTAAATACTATAACTATATCTGTTTCATTGTTTCCTGCCCCCGCAATGCTGATTGCTGACATGACAATAATCTGTTGTCAAAGCTTTAGTATAGTAGATAGTTCTCTCGTTCTGAGGTTCTGCGAATTTGGAAATGCTGGTGTTTATTGTACTTCTTGGTAATGTCGTCTTCCATCCACTTAATGATTAATATTTTACTGGGACAAATACTTTTCTTTAAAAAGGTGCTCACCCAGGGTTGCTACCAGAAGAAACTAACAAAAGTAGAATTCCTTTGAAAGATTCCAAATTTTAGATCAGTTGAAACTGGACAGGGTTCATAATTATTTTAAATGTAGCTGGATTTTACAGTAAGCTTTGTGTTGCAGCAAGTAAGCTTCCTTGTAACATCTGATTTGACACCAGGGGCGGCACTGGGGTAGCGCGGGGTGAGCGACCGCACAGGGCACCCGAAAATTCAGGGCACCCGAAAATTTAGGGCCCCCAAATCTATGCAGCCTTATATATATTTATAACAAAAATATTATGATTTATTAATAAAATTGAGAAATATTGATAATAGTGTAATAAATATCAAATTTGTTAGACTTTATTTTTTATTTGCATATTTTTTGATAATTTTTTTTATTTTAAAAAATATAATTTAATAATTATAATGTATATTGAAGTATATAAATGGTCCAATTTTAAAATTTTGCACAGGGTCCCGAAAATGTTTGTTACGTCCTTGTTTGACACTAATAGTAACTGTACATTAGGTACATGCTATATCATCTCCATAAGGGCAGGTAGCTGCTACAATTCGATAGAGTGGAAGGTCATGATCATTTTTACCAGAGAAACAACATTATAAAGAGAGCAGAGACATAATTATATCTCAATCACTAGTGGAACATGGAGTGACTATGAAGTAGTAATATAGTTATAAAGCAGAATCAACAGCATAAGCAGATTGAGAGAAATTGAATAATCTAATCCTGATCTGATAGGTGACCCAAAAATATTGATGTGATTGCTAGATGCCAATAGAGTTTCATGCAATTCCTTTTGAGACAAAGGACACTTTCCTAAGTACATCATGATTGGAGTGCCGCCGCATTTGAGGTTCTTGCACTAAGTCTGCAGATAAAAAGTGCTTGGCGATTAAGCAAAATGGCAGGGCTTGTTAGCATTTGATTAGGAAAAATGAAGTGAGATTCACCTCAGTAGTTTCTGCAGGTTTAGATTCAGATTTTGATTCTTCTCCTTTGACATTGTTGTCATCCCCTGCATTTAATACAAGTTGCCACGTTAGCTTCCCTTGTAAAAAGGGATTGCAGGTGAAATTTTGATAGTCTGGGCTTTCGCTTTAGAAAAAGCTTATAGAAGTGAAGATTATGAGCAGACTCATCAATGCAGGATCACGACTCTATTACAAAGGAAGTTTGTATAGTTAAATTTTAGTGAAAAGGATTTAGTATCTTACCAATATCCACCAGGTCCTTACATTCCACATCAGACATTTATCTTTTTTGTTTGTATAAAACAAAGCACATATTTATACATTGATAGAGATAAATCTTGATAAAATAATATACCTCCATCCTCGGGTAAATCAGAGGTCCACAAAGTGAGATTGTCCCTTAACAGTTGCATAATTAAGGTGCTGTCCTTGTAGGATTCTTCACTCAAGGTGTCTAGCTCTGCAATTGCCTCATCAAAAGCTTGTTTAGCTAAATGGCAAGCCCTGCATTAGCAAGCAATACAACTGAATTACAGTTTTATAGGAAAAGCAGGATTCAAAGAGGTTTGAGGTATCTGCATTAATTGAGAGAGGGAGAGGGGGGGGGGAGAGCTTGTTTTTCAAATGGGGGAAAAAAACCTTTCTGGGGAATTCATTATCTCGTAGTAGAACACAGAGAAATTCAGAGCAAGCCCTAGACGAATTGGGTGAGTTGAAGGGAGTTCTTTATTGGCAGTTTCAGAAGCAGCCTAATCAATTGTCGTAAGACAATGTCAAATCATTGAAAACAGTGATGTGTAGGCATGTTAAGTAATCATTTAACGTTCAATAAATATAAACATGCCTCGTAGCCTTTCAACGAATTGTCAGAGCATTCTTTCTTTTCCTGGTCAGTCTTGAACTCAGCAAGATAACGGTAGTAGTCACCTTTCCTGTATTGATGCATCCCAGGAAGCAAGACAACTGAGTTAGTTTTGCAATAAAAAAGATATAGTGTACAGAAGACATGAAACAACAATGAATCCAACCATTAGATCACTCCTTGCATGGTAATCAATATTCAAAATCAAACCAGCGTTCAGTGCTTCAACATAGAGAAATGTAGAGTAAAATCAAACACTTCGACATGCAAAACCACTTGCATGATATCTGGATGGATATGAACTTCTCAGTGTTAAATCGATATACAAGTTGTCCGTCACATCTGTTTGGATTTTTTCATGTAATAATTTGTTTCTAAAAAACATATAGAGTTGGTCCTCTACTTGAAATGGAGGGAGTACAATTGAATATGGCAGTAGATTGTAACAGTTTAAAAAGACACTTAATTTAACATGACAAGCTGCAAGGCTTCAATAATCTAGCACTCAAAAGGACCAAGTATTCAGACCTCAAGGATAACAGGACTTACATCTTGTAGTAAAACACAGTAGCTTCTCCAGAGGTAGAAGCGGGAATTAGATTCTTGTCAATGATAGAAAGAATATCATTGCAAATGTTGGAGAGCTCATCCTCTACCTTCTGGCGGTACTCCTTAATTAGTTTAACATTTTGGTCGTTTCCCTTTGACTCTTCCTTCTGCTCAATGGATGACATTATGCGCCAAGAAGCTCTTCGGGCACCAATAACATTCTTGTACCCAACTGAAAGCAGGTTTCTCTCCTCAACAGTGAGCTCAACATCAAGCTTTGCAACTTTCTTCATACAGTCCACCATTTCTATAATCAACAAGATTCTTATATTTGTAAGGAAATCTGTTCTAGTAACATCATTAACTTATACTTACATCCAAAAAGTGCACTACTACTACTCTACTGTATTTGAGAGATTTATTTACAGGCTACATTTACATGCACTAGTAAATTAAACTCTTCGAATAGCTTCAATTTTTTTCCATAAAACCATAGTGTATGCATCAATAATATCGTCAGAAATCTATGGGATCTGATCAGCCACCCGGGGAAAATTTCATAAACATCAGAATTGACAACACAAGTTAGTGAGTTACCAAACCATAATTATGATGCATCATTAGAGAGGATCGAACAGACTGAAAGTGCACAAACTAAGATATAAAAGAGAATCAAGGTTTTCCAGGGTAAAAAAGAAAACAAAATCATAATTAAACAAACAAAGAAAAGATGCTCAATAAGCATATCCTGATATCCATCACACTCGAGGGAGAATATATGTTAAACATCTATGCGTACATTCACATACACATGCAAAAAAAAATACAGATAAAGTAAAAATATTAATTACCTTCGTAACGTTCAGCTTGTTCAGAGAGCTTAGCCATGTAAACATGTGTATCTCTATCTTTATCGGACGACATTTTACAGGATGAATATTATAGAATTACAAAGTGGAAAAATAATCTTAAAGTGAAAAAACAATGTAAATAAATGAGGAAGAAGAATAAGAAGGAGAATGGATGATGGGATTCAGAAGAAAGTGCGTGAGAAATGGGTGGGAGATTTGATTAATGCATGCCATTGGAATATAATTACTATAAATACTAGCTTGCTTACATGAATCGAGCAACTTCAGGATGACTCAATCTGTACCGTTGGATATTCATGCTTTCTTTCACCAGCGAGCAAATCGTGATTATCAGTCCCAAAATTTCTTAAAACATATACTTATTTGTGGCTATAAGCCAAATTAGTAATTAAAAAAAACTCCTTCAATTATATAATCAGCTAATTAGGAGAGTTTAATGTATTATATGTACTAGATTTTAATCCGTGCGATGCACGGATATTTTGTTTTATTAATTAAATTATTTATTTTAAAATTATTAATATTTTTTTATAATTTCAAAAAGTCTTAATATATTATAATTATAATAATTTTTAACTTATTTAAATTATATATTTTTACATCAACCAAATTAAATATAAACAAGAAAATTATAAATTATTTAAAATAAATATGTACATCGCACAAAATATAAATTTATATTATTAATATATAAATATATAAAATTTTCTGATTCGAAATATGGGGAACATGATTTTTTAATATATCAAACATATGTTTAATATATTTAAGATTATACATATTAGATTTAAATATATTTTTGATAAGATCTCTGTTATGTTTATTTTATATAAAATTTAATAGATATTATGGTATATGACATATGAGATATAATATATATGTATCTGTTTTCGTTTGAATAAGTTTTTTTATATTATTAGACTTTCAGTAGTAAAATATTAATTGTAATTTATAAATAATTATATAATATATATAATTTAAACATTACATCAATAAATAATATATGTTATTATATTGCTAATGAGATTTAAATTTTAAGTTAATATTAAAAAATAAAATAATACATAACAATTATCGTCATAATAATTTTTACATTCTACTTTTTCATACTAATATATGAAAGGTTTTTTATTGAACCAAATATATTATTCCATATTAATACTTAATGTGTGTTATGACTTATGACAATTCAACCTGTATAATAATTTTTTTAGAAATATAAATAATTTTTAATTATAAAAATAATTAACAATGGTCCTCAGTTATTAAAATATTAATTCAATATAATTTTCTCATATATAAATTGATTAAATTTAAAAAATATATTAAAATATATTAATTTATATTATTTTAATTTTAATTTATTTTATTTTATTTTTCAAATAGCATGATTCAAAGTATGTGATAATGCCCGCAAGCGTTGGCTCAGTTGGTTAACGAGATGAATATCATCCTCTTGGTACAGGTTCTAATCTCACTTCGGGGTGGGGAGTGTTATCTACGCCCCCGATCCCCGAACCCAAACTCTATCCCCGATCCCTGAACATGTATCATTTTCCTCCCCGATCTCCACCCCGATCCCCGTCCCGAACGGGGAACGAGGACCTCCACGGCGAATCGATGAATTTTTATTTTTTTAAATATTTTTCATAAAATGCAAAATATATTTTCAAAACAAACATAATAAATTATAATAGTTTATATGCATTTTTTAATTTAATATTATATTTTAATCTCAAATTCAAATTAATATTTATTTATTATATATATAAAAGATTAAAATTATATTATAGTATAAAAGTTTAAAATAATAATATGGAATTAAAATTATAATAATATATATAAATTATATATTATTAATAATTTATTTGATACATATAAATATATATTAAACATTAAATTTATTAATATTGAAAATGGGGATTGAGGATCGGGGCAGGGAGACCCTAATCCCCGACTCCGCCCCGATCCCCGAAATTTTTATAAATTTTTCCCCGATCCTCGCCCCGAACCCGAAAAATTCCCCGATTCCCCACCCCAAACGGGGCGAGGATCGGATCGGGATATGTTAGGAATATATTCATTTGACGATGTACAAAATATTAGAACAGATTCTAGCATAGTTTATCTGTAACAAGTATTTCTAGTCTCTAAACTTTTCTATAATCAGAGTCTAGATAGTCAACATTCTTGTTTAGATGTCATTTATACTTAGAAGATTTTCAAGAGAATTGAAATCAGAGTCTGGATGCAAATCAGAGTTTGAGAGTTGATCGGAGTCTATAGACTACCAGAGTTTATAGTCTGTCAGAGACTGAAGATCATCAGAGTCTAAAGTTTTTCAGAGTTTATAAAACTGAAGCTGAATTTGGAAGGTGAATAAAATAAAGGAAAGTTTTCGAAGATAAAAACAATTATATTGCAGATATGTTATGAGAAAGAAAGAGAATTTCAGAAGGAAATTGTCAACTAATAATTAGGAGTTTTATTCCTATTGTAATTTGATTTTCTGTTATTAGTTGATAGATAACTCTCTATATAAACATTCTATGTAACATAATATTATTGTCGAATTTTGTGAGAGCATAGAGATAGAGAGAGTTGCTGTGAAAACACACCCTAGGAAAGTTTGTATTCAATATTCTTTAATACAAACACTGATATTTTTATTCTCTAAATTTTGATTTTTGTTAAAATAGTTCAAGTTTGATTCTTCTGTAATTGATTGAAACTAAGGCGAAAAGATCACACAAGTATTTAACCTCCCGGGTCTACTTGTGAAACTGAGATAACAGGATCGAGCGGGGCGGGTTGAATGCCCATCCCTACCCACGGGAGGAGAATGTGTGATTATGTCATCCTGGGCCACAGCATATCGCACTTGTGCGATTTACCCGGTTCACGTGATTTGTAGATTATTGTGTGAGATCGTGGGTTTACCCAGTGCACACCCAAAAAGTGTAACGGCTGCGAGTTCTCACAGTAAAAAAAAGGTATGTGATAACGTGTTTCTGATATAGTATTATATATAATATAGTGACAAAATAGAATGTGTATTTAATATCTTAGGCTAAGGTTCAACTCCTAGGCGGGGAACTCAAATAATTATTTAAAAAAAACCTTATTTCTTCAATTTGATTTAAACGAATGAATTAATAAACTTTTTGAGTTCTCAATATAATAATTTCTCATGCAAGTGTAACTGGTTCTCCGTATAAAGTTACACTATTATCTTATATAATATATTAAATATTTTTATAGAAAATATTTAGATAAGAAAACTTTAATTTTCCCTCCCACGAGAAAAATTCACGGCCTCACTCAATCTCTCTGTATGTAAAACTCTAATACTATCTCTACTTTAATCTAATAATAATGTCTGATATATGATATGTATCTATATAAATCTAATATAAAAAATATTTAAATGTTTTAAATCAATTATAAATAGGTTTTCTAAACGGAATAGAATTCTCCGATAAAAATTCATAACTGTCTTTTCTGTCTAGATTACGGGTTGCACCAGTTGGATTTTGGATGTTGGACCACCTCAGAATTAAAGATAATTTTGTAAGTTTCGTGTGGGCCGTAAAATCGTTCAATTCTGAACGATTCTTCTTTTTAATATGGCCGAATCAATGTTTGCGTGTAAGTAACACAATAATTACGAATTTTCTTTTTAATTTAATTCCAAAATATTTTTTTAAGTGCAAATTTATATATGAGATTGTACGTTGAATGATGGATGAATTTCTTTCATGGATGATGGATCCTTTCATGGATTCTGGCATTGGATGATGGATCCTTCTGTGATAGAGAATTGTCGAGCTAGGACGAATACTGGCCTTTGATGTTAGCAAGGAGACATTTAAAGTGATTCCTTTGACACGATGACTATTGTTGACGAGATTTATGTTGATGCTACTCAAGTTATAGGTCTTTGGAAGCAGGACGAAATATTGTTTTACTTTTATTATAATCAAACTTATACTCCAGCCTTTGCCAAGTATTGGAGTTACAGTATGAGGACAGGAGCTCTAGTGTCCAAGTTGTTGGTCTTAAGGGGAGCCTGTTTTCCATCTCTGGTGCTATTAGTAATTTTTCTTGTATCTTCAGTTTATTTTTATTAGTTGCTCAACTCAGAATCTGTCACTCTGTGGCTGAAAGTATGTTATCAACGGTACTGTTTTAGTATTTAATTTCTATTTCTAATTATATTTCAATCCTGTCGCCTTATGACAAGAAAATAACACCTTGGTAGCAGTTGAAATCTCCTGGATTCAATATTAATATTTTTAATTTTTAACACTCCAATTAGCCATTCTATTGACAGACGGTACCTTTGAAGCAACTGTACCCAGATGAATGTGTAAGGTTGTTCCTTTTGTTAGCTGCAATCCATTCTCCAAGACTCCCAATTGCAACCAGATGTCACCAACACATCCCAAAAACACAGCTCCATGATCGAGTTCAACAGGAACATCATCATAAACATCACTTTTCATGTATTACAAGTATTGTAAATTGGAAAACCATGAGAGACTAATCTCTCTCTCTCTATATATATATATATATAAACGGACTTAAAAAATATATGTTTATACATATAATAGACAAAGAGGTTTTGTGTCCCCTGTTCCATTCTCACAACTTCACTAGAATTATTACTACTCTTAAAACAACAGATAAATGCGTTGATTCCTCGTTTTGGCCTCTAAAATCGTTCATTTCATTTCTTCATGTATATTACTTCCAATTTAGTAATTTATTTTCAAGTGATAAAAAATAAAATTTGCTAATAATCAAAATACTAAAGTTATTTCAGAACAAGTAACAACTCTTATAAAAAATAAAAGATGAAATGAAACAGAGTGGTGAGCATCCTTGAAAATATACGTACACAAGCTACAGTCCCAACTGTAATAACAGATTAACACACTTGAAGATTCGTAACCCCCAAGATTCCCCCTCCCCGTCTAACTCTCTTTGTATCTCTCTCGCGCGCTCTCTATCCGATCTCTCTCTCTCTCTCTCTCTCATTCACACACATTGTTCTCTTTATAAATACACAATCATCTACAATTTTCATGCACATTCTCCAAGAAACTAAACACTATTTCAGACTTTTCAAGACTTCATACTTTGTTCAACTTCCGCTACTGCAGGTATATGGATCATGCTAGCTTGTTAATAGTGTTTATCCTACTGCATAGAATTTCCATATTTTATATATCTATCTCGTTCTTTTTCTTGGGTCAACTCTTTATTTACGGAGTTACATATTATACACAGGTTATATACACATTCTTGATTTTGATCTTTCTTTTTCGAATGTCTACATCTGTTAGTTTTTATTATGGAGATCGAACTTTGTGACAATTACAAGAGTTAACGCTTGGAGCATGAGCACTTAATTTATATATATGCTCTAATTTTTGTTTTTTGCAAGTGCGTACAATATATGATTCTATATTGAAAGAATTAAGTTTGTCCAAGAAGATGAATGTTATAAAAATCTTGAGGTTCTTTTATAATCTTGACATTTTTTGATAGATGTGTTTTTCTTGATTAACCATTTATGCGGATATTACACATGCGATTATTTGAGCTAATATGTGTGTATTATATGTACCGTTGCAGATTGGTAATCAACGTACATCGTATACCAATTTTTACAATTGTATTATCAAATTTCTTATCCAAATATATCACTATAATTTTTTTTATCAATTAATTGATGATGTTGTTGGCATTCGATGCTGGGGCCGGGGACTAAGCATGTATAGTAGTTTAGAGGGACGTAATTAATCGATGTACGATTCGATCCTGAAGCTATGTGGCAGGTGATGACGTTAGGAGCCTAGTGAACTACATTGCGAGAAAAATATTTATAACAAATCTCAAGCTGCCACCTCACCTTCCCATACACCCTCGTATTATGGGGGTGTTTGGAGAAACTTTTTTCCAGAATAAGTCAACTTATTTTAAGATAAAGTTAGAGATTCCTAACTTTTTTCTGAAAAAAGTTGACTTTTTTTTGCAAATTATAGAATCTCAAATATACATTAAATACTTGTATAAAAAATATTTATCAAAATATGAAATTTTTACCCGAAAATAATTCTAAAAAGACTTATTTTAAGGCAGGCCAAACATGCCATATATATACTAGCTTATAAGTCAGTGCAAAACACGGGCGAGATTAATATATTATATATTAATTATTTTATATAATTTAAATATGTAATTTAATTTTTTTTATTACATCGACTATGATAATATAATATATAATAAAAATTATTTATAGATAAAATAATAATATTATTTTAATATTCGTAAGATTTAATTAATAAGTTTTAATATTCATGAGATTTAATTAATAAGTTATAATTTCAAGTAGAAGTGAAGTGGAATATGTTATTAGATTGTTGTACAAAAAATGACTCACCGATGATAGAGTTATATGTAAAATATATATGTTTTAAAATTAAATTATAATTATATCATAATTGCATAAAAAAGTCGTATAAAAAGAAAATTTACGGATGATAAAAAGAGTTGTATAAAAAGAAGACTTACCGGACGGACGACCAACTGACCAAACTTTTTATTTTTCTTTAAATTTAATTAGAAATTTTTTATTAATAAAAAGAGTTACAAATATATTAGAAATATTAGAATTAAAATTTAAATAAAAGAGTATATTTTAATGTAGGTATAATATAATATAATTTTAATATTCAAAAATTTTATTTATAAAATTTTATTTATAAAATTATAATTTTAAATAAATTAAAGTATTTGAGCGATGAGGAAAATTGAAACATGTTAGTAGATTGTGAGTACAACTATATATTCTAATTAAAAGAGAATTTTTTTTAAAATAATATAATATAAAAGTATAGATAATATAGATATAATATAGTGATAAAATTTAATTAATGTTAATAAAATAATATTATTATTTTAATATTCATAAAATATAATTTAAATATAATATAATATTATTCTATCCGTGATGAGTTATATAAAATAATTTTTTTTTTAAATTTAATTAGGAAATTTTTATTAATAAAAAGAGTTACAAATATATTAGAAATATTTTAATTAAAATTTAAATAAATAAAAATATTTTAATTTGAGTAGAGCTTGTATTTTGATAAATAATTTGTGTTATGCGATTAAAATAGAGAAATAGATGGAATCTAAAAAATACATATTGTTTATCATAAATTTTAATGATATATTAAATAAAAATTATATGATAACTTTAATGTTATATTAAATAAAAATTATAGGATAAATAGGATTCATAAAAAAGGAGGACTATTGGGGTTAGAGTTGTATGTATAATTATATTCTTTTAAAATTATATTTTATTAAAATTCAGTGGTTAAGATTGTTTCTATGGTTCACATAAAATTGAACGGTTAAGATCTTTTCTATGGTTCACCCGGTACCAACCGACGACCAAAACTTTTAATCTTTCGGTTACAATAATATAGTATAGATATATAATTTTTTTTGAATTGATCGAATAGACATCTTAAATTAAATATATTATGTGTTTGAAAACACCCTTAATCTCATCCGCCAATTTTTCAGGATAATTATCTATAAATAATTGACAATCAAATATTTAATTTTTTTATATATAATTCATAAAAATATAAAATCATAGTCAAAACTCAAATAGCAATAATATAGAATTTGATACATGACTACACTAACTCTACGATGAATTACGAACTCTACCATGAAAGAATCTGAATATTCGATAAATAAATAATTTTATCAAATAAATAATTTTTTTCAGTCTCAATATAATAGAGATATTATAATTTTAAACTCGATAAATGAATAATCTCGATTAATAAATATAATTTTCCGATCCGGTGTATTCATTTATCCCGATTTAACTGTACAGGGTTGAGGTCGGTGAGGTCGGTACCGAGACTATATGAATATTGGGTAACAAGTGGTGGTACCCAATGGAATTGGACATAAAAGTATTTGATAAAATAAAAGCAAACGGACACGTGACACATACTACAAACAAGAATTGTCATTTCACGACTAAAGCAATATAAAGCTTACTGCTGCAACAGTCTCCAAGTAGTGTCCAACCTTTTATATATATATGCAGAGCAGCTTTATATATATAATATAATATAATAAGAGCCCTTGGGATTGACTCGCATTCAGTAGATCTTGTGTGTAAACATCTCCATTTTCCTATTCATCTCATCTTTTTTTTTTCCACACTCATTCACCACTCACCAGAACTATCATTCATTCTGTTCTCATAGTGTCTCTTAATTATGGGTGTTCTTTTAGTTGGCATACTGTTCTTGCTTGCAATGGCTGGTCACTCCAGTAAGTTACTTCCTCACATATATTATTGAGTAAAAGTTTGTTTTTTGTGTTGTTTGATATTAGATTTGTGTAATTTTTCTTTATATTTAACTCAACAGGTGGAGCTAATTATTGTTTATGCAAAGATGGGTTGAGTGACTCAGTGTTACAAAAGAATATAAATTATGCTTGTGGAGCTGGAGCTGATTGCTCACAAATTAATCAAGGTGGTTCTTGTTTTAACCCAAATACCGTAAAAGATCACTGTAATTATGCTGTGAATAGCTATTTCCAGAAGAAGGGTCAAGCTTCTGGAAGCTGTGATTTCTCAGGCACTGCAGCTCCTAGTCCAAATCCACCTGGTAAGCATTCTTCTTTCAATGGTTATGATTTTTACATTTATTCTCCAGATTGTAAGCTTAATTTTGTCTAATTCTTTTGTTCATTACTACTATGTTTTACAGCAATCACTGGTGGATGTGTTTATCCTACAAGTGGCAGGTGGGTGATTCTTTACTTCCTCACATTATGTCATCTTGTTTTTACTTCTAGTTTTGGAATTTTTGGTTTAATTGTTTGGTATATTATTAAATCAGATCGGTCCTTGACTATGTTTAATTGTTTTTACTTCTAGTATGGTAAATTTAGGAATTAGATCAATGCCCTGGCCTTGACTTGATGTATATATTCTTTTATCTATCCTTTGCTACACTACATTGAGTCTCATTTCCCGTCACCGTTTCCCATTCCCTTTTATCAACGGTGTGTGTGTTTTATGTTTATGTGTCTACCTTCCTTTATTTTCATTGCATATTCCTATCAGCCGCAGATTTGGTTCTAGCTGTTGAGGAACTAAGTGATTATTATGCAATTTTGTTTCATTACTAAGGAGCTGAATTTAGGGTAAAAGAATATCAGAATGATAGAATATATTCAAGTGTTGTTGGCACTGTATTTTCTTGACTACTCCTACCCATTGCAGGTTCCTGACAATGGAATTATCCTTATCAAATATACTCTGTAATTCACAGTTGACGCCCTTCCTTGTAGCATAGTTTATGGTTAGGTTGTCTACATACAAATTACACAAATATCAGACATTTTTTCCACTATGGGAGGAAAACTGTAACCAAAACCCAAAATGTTCCTACCCAAATAACTATATTTGCTACCATAGTGTCAATAGACAATTTCTCTAGTTCTCACATGCTTAAAAGGTTGATACTATTTGTAATCTTATTTGTTTAGCAGTGGAGGAACCCCGACCACCCCAGGCACTGGATCACCTGGCATGGGCACACCGAGCACTGGCACCCCGGGCACGGGGACGCCTGGAACTGGCACTCCGGGCATGGGCACACCTGGAACTGGCACTCCGGGCATGGGCACACCTAGCACGGGGACGCCTGGAACTGGTACTCCGGGCACTGGCACCCCAAGCACAGGAATCCCAAGCACCAGTGCACCACCAGGCATGGGAAACCCAGGGACAGGAACACCGTCAACTACAGTTCCAGGAACTAGTCCATTCCTGGGGCTTGGTCCAACAGGTGGCTTCAGCAACACTAATCCAGACAACAGCGGAATGGCAAGCCTTCATCAAAGCACAAACATGTTTTACTCTATAACACTAACACTCTTGTTTTCAAGCTTGTTCGGTTTTGGAGCTCTGAAACAAGGATGAGGTAAGTTAGTTTAGCTTATTCAATGCTCACCAATTTGACATTAGAGCGGAATTTGGTTAAGAAGAGGCATCTTCCAGAGTATTGACACGCAACTATATGCCCATTTTTATTTGTTCCTAGTCCTCTATTAAACTGGATCACCCCAGTATCTATCTGTTATTCGACTTAAAACTCTAATCTCTTCCTTTCAGATTCATACCATTTGTACATTTACCAGAGGTGGTAATATTTAATATAGGCCCGGTTTGAGATTCCTTAAAAATAAGTAATAAGTTATTTATTTTTTAAAAAAAATACGTATTTTTACATTTTTTTTAAATATTAGCATTTAGTTTAAAATTTTGAGACCAAATCTTATTTTCAAAAATAAAAATTAAGGGGAGTAACACCCCCTGGTCAATATTTAGCTTTTCCTGGTGGTATAGTGTATATTTACATTTTACAATCACCTTTGTGAGCAGTGAACCAAAGCAAAACAGTTTGTATTAAACCTTCAATACTAGCACATGTGATTTTAATCAATGGACTTTAACTGCCTTAAACAAGCTTTGAAAGAAAATAATTGATTCATTAATCACAGTTTCCATCTCAGAAAGCATTTTTAAATCATGTCTTATCCTGATTTGTTGTTTTTCAATTTAGTAAGTAATACAATTTATTAGTAAGAGAAAAAATGTATCTAAAGTTAACTTTAGATAACTTAAAGTTACAAGCATTTTGAGTATAAAAAGTGGATAACATTTTTGTAATAATAAAATCTATATCGTTATATTTACAAAAATAACTTTTATATTGTATTATAATAAATTTTAGTTATCTAAAGTTACCAAATCATTAAACCCGGCTACTAAGTACTCGTAATTGTAATAACGGTTCTAATAGGTTAATAGTGTATGATTATTTCGAACTGAGGCTCAATAAATGTTATCACTTTTACTTTTTTCACCTATTTTAAAATACATATAGAAAAGATAATTTTATGTATTATTTTAAAATATATAGTTACATATTTAATTATCATCTTAAAATAAAATTTTTTAATATATAATTAAATACAGTATATAATTTCTATAAATAAATATGTAAAAGTGAAAAGTTATTTTAAGAGACAGTATTAGTAAATGAAAAAAGCAAGAAAACAAGATCGGGATCCAAAGGCTTGGGTATTAAGAAATGATTGATTAAGGGAGTGTTTGGGGGAACTTTTTTCCAGAATAAGTCAACTTATTTTAAGACAAAGTTAGAGATTCCTAACTTTTTTCTGAAAAAAGTTAACTTTTTTTTGCAACTTATAGAATCTCAAATATACATTAAATACTTGTATAAAAAATATTTATCAAAATATGAAATTTTTACCCGAAAATAAGTCCAAAAATACTTATTTTAAGGCACACCAAACAGACCATATAAGATAGATAAATAAATAAGTTGAAAGATAGGAGTACTTGTGGTTAGCATTGATTTGATTATTATTATTATTATCACTATAATTATTCACTCGACTGGCCCAGTAACTCGGCCATGGATGGACATCAGACTCAGCAACAGCGTACTGGACCACCGGCGCCACCGCGAATACCTAACAGACCACAACAACAAGGCGGCGGCGGCGGCGGCGATTTAACTCCTATTTTGACTGTTCTCTTGTCCTTCGTCGCCATCTTCGCTCTGGTTAGCCTTTTTCTATTTTCTTATATTTTGCTTCTTCTTTTTTAAGCTTAATTATTTTGTGTTTTATTAGTTATTTATTAATTACTATACCATATACATATTTGTTGAATCTATTCTTTTTTGCTTTGTTGCTATGTTTCTATTTTCATATGCATTATTTTTTTTTATTTTTTTTAGGGCACTAAAATAACTAGTAGTTAGTGATGAGTAATTAACTTGGGAGTTTTTTTGCCTGTATATTAAGTACATGATTGCGTTTTTTAGGTTCGTAAAATGAGCTACAACTGTTGTATTTTGTGACTTGTACTTGTCTTATTCTAGGGCTCTGTTGTCATTTTGTAGTTGTTTAGATTGACTCTGGATTGTAGGACAGATACTGGGGTTGGGTGTTATTGACATTGTGTGATTTACAGGTTTTGGTTCCATCTGCATCCAACTTAACGAGTAGCTTATCTATTGTACACCAAGTTCCAGAAGGTCATGTTGGGGTTTATTGGAGAGGAGGTGCCCTACTAAAGACGATTACGGATCCAGGTTTTATTTTACTGCTTTTAATGTGCTATTTTTCAGTATTCGCTGTCTTGATTATATTGTCTAAACTAATAAGGTGATAATGCACCCCCGACCTGGGTGTTAATTTATTAAGGAGTCTTTGGATCAGGAGAAATTTTGTTTTGATTTTATAAGATAGCTGAATGCGGCTTTATAATATTATAGGCTTTCATGTGAAGCTGCCTTTGATAACCCACTTTGAGGCCATCCAAGTGACCCTTCAGACGGATCTGGTAATTACATTTTTACTAAAGCCCTTAATTGAATAGATTGAGTGCAACCGCTTTTGCTCTTGATTGCAAATAATAAATTTGTGTATTTTGATATTTTCATCGTCAGGTGAGAGATATTCCTTGCGGCACAAAAGGTGGTGTTATGACTAACTTTGAGAAGATAGAGGTGAGTGTTTGAGTGAGACTGTAATAATTTATATCTAATAACTGCCTTAAATTTAATATTTGCAATTAATTGTGTTCCTCAGGTTGTTAATCGCCTAAAGAAGGACTATGTTTATGATACACTGCTGAACTATGGTGTAGATTATGACAACACATGGATCTATGACAAGATCCACCATGAGATTAATCAGTTCTGCAGTGGGCATTCCCTTCAGCAAGTCTATATTGATATGTTCGATCAGGTAGGCAACTACAAAACCAGTTCTAGCTTTAATAATAATAGATAATAAGATAATAATACTTGGTATTTTCTCATTCTATTTGAAAGTTTGCTTCTACGGTCTCTCTCTCTCTCTCAAAAAACATACATTAATACTTTGGCTGAACAACTCTGAAAACTTTCAGATTGATGAGAAAATGAAAGATGCTCTTCAGGCTGATTGCACAAAGTATGCCCCAGGTATTGAAATTATAAGCGTGCGCGTCACAAAACCTACTATCCCAGACAGTATAAGGCGGAATTTTGAACAGATGGAGGAAGAGCGTACAAAGGTACTCTATCTTTTAATTCTTGAGTATGCTGTATGGCGCACTTCTGTATAGGTTCCAATTAAGCGAAAATTGAAACTTTCTAATGGAATAACTATGAAGATTTGGGCAACATGTGCTCAGTAATAAAGAATCCCTGTGAGTAATGTCTATAAACTGCTGGCTGTTTGTCTTGTCTTGAAAGCCTAGTACACAGTACTCATCTCCAACATCTAATTGATTTTCTATGTCTTGGGTTTGTTAATTTATGGGTATTTTCTTAGTGGTGGGAGGTAAAAGATTCAACGGACTGGTTTGATTGACTTGTTTATTGATGAATATTGACTGGTAAAGTCCGCATTTATCAGTGGTTGGTGACAGATGTTTTCATGTAGGTCTTAATTGCAGTGGAGAAACAGAGGGTAGCTGAGAAGGAGGCAGAGACACAGAAGAAAATAGCAATAAGTGAAGCTCAGAAGCATGCACATGTTAGCTTGATCCAGATGGAACAAAAGTTGGCCGAAAAAGATAGTGCAAGGAAGGAAGAGGAAATCGCAAACTCTATGTATCTGGCCCGAGAAAGAAGTTTGGCAGATGCTGATTTTTATAAGTGGAGTTTCTTGTTATTTTTTCACTTATCATAAATAATGTGTGTAAAGAGGCACACATGTATGTATAAGCATTGGTAGCAATATTAGCGACAATTCCATATTTTTCATCTACAGGACAATGAGAGAAGCAGAGGCAAACAAGTTAAAACTTACTCCTCAGTTTCTGGAGCTCAGGTTCATTGAAGCGATTGCTAACAACTCCAAGATTTTCTTTGGCAACAAGGTGGGTCTAGTGTCTCCCTTTTCCGGATCTTCCTAGGAAACACCAACTGTCTGAAAGAAAATCCCACTTGGTTCATACTCGTGAGTTTTGCTTGCAGGTACCAAATATGGTTTTTGACCAGAGACTTCTTGGGAACTTTTTTCAAGATGTAGCACCAAAAAAAGACCTGGAAGCTTAGTTCAAAGAAGGCTTGGAAGGTTGAGTCGAAGATAACTTGGACAATAGTTCTTAATATCATTCTAATTCGATGAAACCAAACTATACATGAGAGAGTGAATGTGATGAATACTACGAGTATCATTTTTTGTTAAGTACTCGGATACTAATGTAAGGTCTGCATATTTATTCTGAAATATTTTTGTATTTACACGTCGTAACTAATGTGGCACGAGTCGCGGACCAGGTTTATCCGTGACCATATTATTATATTTTCTTAGTGCTTGGTTATTGGCTATTGCTAATGTTTACATGTTGCCTCGTTGATCCTGAATGACCTGCTTTTTATTGCAGACGATTAGATCTAGGGACGGGTTAGATTTCTTTACCTGAAACAAGATTTCACATTTCCGTAAATCTGACTGTAATATACTATTAATGTGTGCTAAAAAAAATCATTTAAAAATAGAGAATTTTATATTGAAACTACATTCAAAGCGGGCATTTGGTCTAGTGGTATGATTCTCGCTTAGGGTGCGAGAGGTCCCGAGTTCAATTCTCGGAATGCCCCTCTTTTTTTTCTTTTTCTTTTTATGTTTTTCAGTTTTAAAATAATCTCTCAAATGGGAGTGGGACTAATTTCTAGACAAATTAGTAGCACAAATTTCGGTATATAGTTTTAAAATAAAAGGAGCTGCTCTGGTTGTATATTTTACCAATCTAATTCACCTAAATCATAGAGTATATGTTTATACTTTATATCCAATTCACCTTCATAATATATGTTTGATGTGAATGGGTAGTAGAAATTTTGCTCTATGTTTAATTTCGATTTGAATGTATTGCGAAGTCTTCGTATCTGCAAGTTAAAAAAAACATGATAGTTATCGAATACTAAATATCTAAGCAAATGTATATATTTACTGTCTATTCTGACCCTCATTTCCACACTATCTCGTACTTCCATTTCAATAAAAACAAATAACTGGTCACTGTCTTGAACTTGATCACCAATGACTTTTCACGCTTTTGAAAATCGAAAAATGAAAGCAACTACAGCAGTATAGTGACAAGAGGAGCGTCCATACCCAGACTACCCAGTAAAACAAGTGCATGTTATTTGTATTTTCACTATTTTGACTTTTTGAATATATTATACTAGCTCTTACGCCCGTGCGAGTCACGCGTAATTTCTAAAATTTGAATTATATTTTGTATATTATTTAAAAAAATTATTTTTTAAAAATTCATGAAGTATAGTCTGATAATTTAAAAATATATATTCAGCGATCACACTAATTTTTAAACAATCTGTGAAAATTCATATGTGTGCATAAATCATCTGAGTCAAAAGAATATAGTTTTGTAGACGATATATTCTAATATATCTAATTTTTGAAAATGAGAAATTAATTAGAAAATATGTATAAAAGTATAATAATAATAATACATGAAATAAAATCATTTTCTAACAAATATAATATTGCAAATTAATTAAGTTAATTAAATATGTATAAGAGTATAATAGTAGATTAATTAATTATATATAAGGGTATAATAGTAACTTAAAAATTAGAATTAATTAACAACTGATATGGTAAAGTGACGTGGAAAGAAAAAGTATAGTCCCATTATTTTAATCCGTCCATCACATCTTTGCATTAATGTAAAGTCATGCTTGCGAAAGATTTTGAATGATAGTTTGATACTAATATGTTTTTGAAATTATAATATTAGATATTAATATATTATTAATCATATTTGTTTTTTAATTTTATTTTTAATATTATAAATATTAAATTATATATGTTGTTAATGAGAATCGAACCCTTGACTTTTAGTAATATTTGGATAAAATCCATCTTACTCTTATTATATACTAGATTTTAACCCGTGCAAAACACGAACTCTTATTTATATTTATTTATTAAATTAGTATTAGTATTTATCTATTATTTTTCATATATTTTTATTAGTATTTAAAATCTATAATATAAAAAATAAAATTTCATTCTGGATAAAAAAAAGTTTTAATGATACGTGAGCTTGTTTTGGTTTATCAGATCAAATAAACTAAGTTACTTCTCTTGTAGGTTTATTAAATAATTAATAAAGATCATATTTATTGTCAAAGAATTTTTATTAAAGTTTTGTTTATGAAAATCATGTAATATTATATAATTGTTAGAAATCGTTCTTTAAATTTATGTAGTATTTGGATAATTTTTTTATATTTAGGATATAATATTATATTATAATAACTATAATATTAGATTTAAATATGTTGTTATCAAGTATCAAACTCTTGACCTTTGATCCCTCTTACTCTTATTATATAAAGCTCTTATTATATATATTAGGTTATAACATGTGCAAAGCACGGACGAGATTAATAAATTATATATTGATTATTTTATATGATTTATATATGTATTTTTTTTATTATATCGGCTATGATAATATAATATATAATAAAAATTATTTATAAATAAAATAATAATATTATTTTAATATTCTTGAGATTTAATTAATAAGTTTTAATATTCATGAGATTTAATTAATAAGTTGTAATTTCAAGTAGAAGTGAAGTGAGATATGTTATTAGATTGTTGTACAAAAAATGACTCACCCATGATAGAGTTATATGTAAAATATATATATGTTTAAATTTAAATTATAATTATATCATAATTGCATAAAAAAGTCGTATAAAAAGAAAATTTACGGATGATAAAAAGAGTTGTATAAAAAGAGGACTTACCGGACGAACGACCAACTGACCAAACTTTTTATTTTTCT
Source organism: Oenanthe sinensis (assembly GCA_028671895.1). NCBI lineage: Eukaryota > Viridiplantae > Streptophyta > Magnoliopsida > Apiales > Apiaceae > Oenanthe > Oenanthe sinensis. The sequence continues at coordinate 35,240,663 of CM053812.1, read as the reverse complement.
TTAAATTTAATTAGAAAATTTTTATTAATAAAAAGAGTTACAAATATATTAGAAATATTTTAATTAAAATTTAAATAAAAGAGTATATTTTAATGTATGTAAAATATAATTTAATTTTAATATTAAAAAATTATAATTATAAAATTATAATTTTAAATAAATTAAAGTGTTTGAGCGATGAAGAAAATTGAAACATGTTAGTAGATTGTGAGTACAACTATATATTCTAATTAAAAGAGAAGTTTTTTTTTAAATAATATAATATAAAAGTATAGATAATATAGATATAACATAGTGAATTTTTTTAATTAATGTTAATAAAATAATATTATTATTTTAATATTCATAAAATTTAATATTTATAGAATATAATTTAAATATAATTTTATTCTATCTGTGATGAGTTGTATAAATGAAGGACTATCGGAGGTTAGAGTTGTATATAGGGTGTTGATGTCGGTCTTTTAATTTGAACATGCGTGTATTGATGGGAACTCGTTGTTCTAATTTGAGCAAAGTTCTTTTAATTTGAGTAGAGTTTGTGTTTTGATAAATAATTTGTGTTATGCGATTAAAATAGAGAAATAGATGGAAACTAAAAAAATGCATATTGTTTATCATAAACTTTAATGATATATTAAATAAATATTATAAGATAAAATTTAATGATATATTAAATAAAAATTATAGGATATGTAGGATTCGTTAAAAAAAAAGAATATAATTTAAATATAATATAATATTATCTTATCTTGTATGAAAGGAGTACTATTGATTTAGAGTTTTATGTATGATTATATTCTTTTTAAAATTATATTTTATTAAAATTTAATGGTTAAAATTATTTTTATGGTTCACATAAAATTGAACGGTTAAGCCTTTTTTTATGGTTCACGTAGTACCATACCCATGATTAAAATTTTTAATCTTTTAATTATAATAATATAGGATAGATCATAGATATATAGGATATAATAGGGAGATTCTACCGGTCAACAGCTGCCGATTGTTAGTTATTGCCTTATTTATTGGTCCGTGTACAACTAAACTACCTACTTATTTTAGTTACTATTGTACAGTACTTTATAAAAAGATCCTCAAGATTCAAGAATTTACAACACGAGGGTTGACAAAAAGGAACATAAGGGTTCCGTGGAAGACTGGCAGCCATTGGATTTAAAGAATATACAAGTCAGCAACTCTGTCTCATTCGTTTTTTATGGACTGTAGAGTGTAGAGCCTGCACACAAGATCTATGTACATACACTTATGCTGTATACATACACACATTCTTGAAATTATCATTGCTAAAAATCCCAGTTGGTTGTGGATTAAGTGGTGATTTTTGCATGATGGGGTCACTTAACTAATTGTGATTCCCATCATTTTTTGGGTATGTGCTTTATACTTGTAATATTATCCTGTACTAATTGTGTTCCCATAATAATTGAATGTCAAAATCTTGATTTGTATTTCTATATCACTTTTGTTGGTTGTGGTTGTGCTTTCAAATTAATAGTTTCTTGCAGTTTTTAGCATAAATTGGTATTATCTGGAATTAGTATTTGTTACTTTGTAGATTACTTTATAGATACATTCTTATTTAGAATGAGAGTGAGAGACGAGTGCAGTAAGTTTGTAATATATTGATTGTGCAAGTGTTATTGGCTAGGCAGATTGTACTTTACCCTTGTGTAACTTGATTATCTGTCTATTTCGAATTAAAATTCTTAGAATGATGTTTAGCCAAACCATTTAGACTATTATTATATCTGTGTTTTAGATTACTTTTAACTTCAACTGTAATTATCCCATAGAATTTAGTTATCCGTAATGTTGGTAATGGTGGAAAAGCACTAAAATTCTCAAATCATCTATGCCCTTTTCATTCTTTTTAGGATTTTTCTTGAAATAATTGCTTGTTTAATCTTCCAACAGAGAGGAGCTTTTCTATAGGGTTGAATATGTATCTAGTGGAGAAAAAAGAAGGTGCCATAGCATGTATGCTGCTTGCGCTCTTTTTCTTGGGTACTTGGCCTGCTCTTTTGACTCTCTTAGAAAGACGAGGCCGTCTGCCTCAGCATACTTACCTTGATTATACTATTACTAATCTGTTGGCGGCTGTAATCATTGCTTTTACATTTGGGGAGATTGGCAAAGGTACAGGTGAAAAGCCAAATTTCTTGATTCAGCTTTCTCAGGTTAGTAAAATCTGTAAGGGTCTAGCTTCAGTAGATGCGTAATAGCTAAAGTTATTATGTGCCGCGTTGCTATTACGGTGTAAGCATAAGTTTTATACCGATGTGTGTTCTTCTAGCTTCTAGATTACTCAATTCATGAGTGAATTCTATTATTAGGTTTGTAATCACTAGTTGTATCAATCCTTTCAATTTGTTTAGTGGAATTATCAAAAGGAATTCATTTGAGTAATTTTTTAATATTAAATGAGTTTTATATAATTCATATAAATGAGTTTCGATCTTCTTTTCATTTGGTGGGTGATATCATAAACTTTGGGTGTATGTATGTCTGAAGTTAGTAAGTTCCAGAAATTTATAAGAATACTCATAAAATGAACATGCTTATGACTTGATATTTGTTTATCTATTGGTGTGGTGTTGGAGTTTCAAGTGCTTAAGGTGATTTATGCAGGATAACTGGCCGAGTGTTTTGTTTGCAATGGCTGGAGGCGTGGTCCTTAGTCTTGGAAACCTCTCTACACAGTATGCTTGGGCATTTGTAGGGCTATCAGTGACTGAAGTCATCACTTCAAGCATAACAGTAGTAATTGGTACAGTTATTTTGATGTGCACAAGGCGTAATAGGAATATTAATTCCGGAGCATTTGATTTTGCCATTGATTTTGGAAGTTTACTGTTAGTCTGTCATGATTGATGCAGGAACAACTATGAACTACTTTTTAGATGACAAAATCAACAAGGCTGAGATTCTTTTCCCTGGGGTTGGATGTTTCCTGATTGCTGTTTGTCTTGGATCATGCGTTCATGCATCTAATGCATCAGATGATAAAGCAAAACTAAGACATTTCGCAAATTCTAAAAATGATGCATCTCGGTATAATTCTGTCCCATATTCTTTAATTGCAAAGAAATTATTGTGTTTCTTTTCAGACTGAAGGCACACAACAATAAAAAGGTAAAGGTAAAATTCATGATCGAGTAATTAAAGCTAAATGAGAGAGTTATTAAATACTTTTTAATTTTACAAATGGATCTTAAATTTTTTGTGGTAGAGTCTGATAGTGTTACAGACTGATCATATTCTTGTATTCGTGCAGCTTCTCGCCTTCACCGTGTTTTACAGCATAAATAACTTTTGCTTATGAATTTTCTAGTTTTATCCTTTCATTTTACGGAAGTTATTTTCTATCACTTCGAGAAATAATTCAAGTTTAATTAATAGACGTCAACACAATATTTGGCAGGAGTAAGCTTCCTGCGTCCCTTGAAACATACGAAGACTCAGTTGGAAAAAACTTGGAGGGTGGAATTGCCACTTCAGATCAAGCAAAAGTAGGAAGCGCCAGCTTTCTTATAGAACTTGAGAACAGAAGGTCAATCAAGGTTTGTGAAATCTTGGTACTAATTTAAGCTATTTTTTGTGAATATTTTTCAACAATCTTCATTCCATTATCCTATTCCCACAAATTTCGAAATCCATCGTTCCAAATGGCATTTGACTAATGCTGATATATTCATCTGCGTGATTTTTATATATTTGTTCTTAGTTGTTCTTGACTTTTCGGTTATATCTACAGTTCTGAATGTTTAGTCGTTTCAGTTTATGACCACTATTTCAGGTGTTTGGGAAGAGCACCATTATTGGTTTGGGCATAACTTTTTTTGCTGGAGTATGCTTTTCTCTATTTTCACCAGCATTCAACCTTGCAACAAATGATCAATGGGACACCTTAAAAGATGGTGTCCCTCACTTGAGTGTCTACACCGCATTTTTCTGGTTCTCAGTCTCTTGTTTCGTGGTTGCTATAATTCTCAATATCAGCTTCCTCTATCACCCTGTTTTGAATTTACCTAGATCGACACTAAAGGCTTACTTGACAGACTGGGATGGAAGAGGTTGGGCCCTTTTGGCAGGTTTATTGTGTGGTTTTGGCAATGGTCTCCAATTCATGGGTGGTCAAGCTGCTGGATACGCAGCAGCTGATGCTGTCCAGGTACATTTATCACTGCACGCATACAAACAATGTGCATGTATATATGTAATTGATTATTGATCAATGATACCATGTTATTTGCATTATTAAACTTGAACCTTTAGATTCTGATGTATGCTAATTACAGGCACTCCCATTAGTAAGCACATTTTGGGGAGTACTTTTGTTTGGAGAGTATCGGAGATCATCAAGAAGAACATATATATTGCTTGGAAGCATGTTGTTTATGTTCATTGTGGCTGTTGCAGTTCTCATGGCATCATCGGGGCATCGTAAATAAGAACCCAGGTTTTTTTATTTCAAATTCATAAACGTTGAAGTAACCCTTTAGCCCGGCAAAAGAGTAGTTGAAAGGCCTAAAATTTGTACAAAAGCTGCAAATACACAGGAAGTAATACTAATGATATGCGAGTCATCTTGACTCTTGTACCGTACCTGTATAAATGATGGGGACTGGGGAGGATATTGGAAAGATGATTGTAAAGAATCTGTACTGAAACTTTAGGAGAACATATGCATATTTTGCACGAATCACAATTGTTACGGAGTTTGTGTAAAGGAAAAAACATTTTGCCTGATTTATTTCATTTTTCACCCAGCAGTACATGTAAAACATGACATTCAGTGGCATTATTTACGAGTCCTTTCTGTGTTCCCCTTCAAAAGTATGTATTTCTTTGGTTTTCAAACGAGAGTAGTTTTATAGTCTTCTAAATGTTATATGCTATATATATACTTGTATGCGAAATTGTGAATGAAGAAACGTTTTAGATTTTTGTTACTGTTTCTTTTAAGTGTCATTCTCGTTTCTTTAAGAAAGTCGTCATCATCATAACATATCCAGTATATGGGCCAGGGGAGAGTAAAATGTACGCAGACCATGCCCCTACTGTGGTTACAAATAGAGATACTGTTTTCGTGAAAATCCCCGGCTTAGTGCATTACAAATTAGTGAGTGACAAACACAATATTTGCATCAAATACATAAAAAAACATAGTAAAATTTTGAAACAAACATGCATGTGATCACATAACTTATGAAATTGAGAAAAAAAACCCTGAGCTAATGGTTTTCTTCACATGAGACTTACCTGGAAACACGAGAATTGACGAATAAATGAAATGAATCACCAAACTAAAAACATGTTACTCAATTTGTATGGATGATCTTGTTCACCATCGTTTTCATGTCCTTCACGAGGTCTTGATAATTCTTCTTTCAAGGTTTTCCGAAGAGTATCCTTCAAGGTTTCTTTAAGAAAGTAAAAGTGTATATTGCTATTGATTCATTATATAATAGAGTGTTTTTATAAAAATGAAAATTGCATAATTTTTATGTGCGATTTTAGCTATTGATTCATTATAAATTACTCTAGTTCTTGTTATTTTTAATATAAAATGATTATCATCAATGAGTTTCGATAAATGAAGAAATCCTAATTTCTAAACTAAATAGGGATATGATAAAAGTAACAGAAGTTATGCTCTGCAGACTCATATTCGAATTCTTTCTATATTTTCATTAATTTTTTAATAAAAAGTAAAATATTGCATAACATAGAGTAATAATATGGGGGTGGGCATGTTAATGGGTTGGGTTACAGGGATATGCTTTTTATTGGATACATTGGAAACCATATGTGTAGTGTTTGCGGTATCCAACCAAGAACCTCACGCTAAATAATCAATGTTGCAATCATATGATCTACTTGAAATTTTATTTTTTTTTTAAAAGTCTTAATACACAAACCATGAATTTTGTTTATCATGTATTAAAATTTCATATTATAAATGTATAAAAGTTATTTATTAATAATTTTTAAAATATGAGAAATATATATTTTATATAAAAAATGGATTTTAAATAAATGTTTAAATTCATCATTCATTCGTCTCACTTAGTTGTTCAGACCCTTATAATTTGTATAATTACACATGTACCATTATTTTAAAATTTTGGTTAAAAAATAGAATTTATGTCATTATTGGATATCGAACCACTAATCTCATGACGTATAATCATAGTCATAGATTAAAAGTGTGGGAAAAAATGGATGTTCTCGAGAGTTCGTAACTATGATTAAAAAAACCTACCAGAGTTCGAAGGTACGAGAAAAAAATATATATTAATGAGATGTATAGTATGTAACTAGAAAAAAATATAATAAAGAATCAATTATGATCTGTACAATTAAATAAATGAGTTTAGAAAATTATATTTAAAAATGAGATATTAGATTGTATATACAAAAATTTATTATATTTGGGTAAAAAATTAGAAAATTTGTAAAATAGAATTTTTTACAATATATTCATTAAATTGTTAAAAAAATAATTTAGTCAGAAAATCAAAATCAAAATATATAATAATGCATATATATAGCTGCATAATATATGTGTGATTTATAAATTATGTTTTAAATATTAATTTAATATTTATAAACTCAGTATGAAAATTATATTGTTCAATTGAATAAATATTTTAATGAAAATATATAAGATTATGTTTGGGAATTTTGATTTCATTTCAAATGACAAGATTTGAGTTGTCATTATAAATTCTCATATTTGTACTAATATTTGAATTCGTTGGAATTCAAATGAAATCCAAATTCTTATAATTACCCAAACATGTCATTTGATCAAATTCAGAATTTCAAATGAAATCCATATTTTCAAACATGGCATAAATGTGTTTAAAACAAAAATTTTAAAAATAAATAATAATAAATTAATTAAATTAAATAATATAATTAAAAATAAATTTAATTTTATTATTATACGAAAATGCACGGACTTTTATTTTATTAAGTTAGACAGTGGAACTACATATCATCAACAACCAAATTATCAAATTATATAATTTTATACACGCGTGTGTATACATATATATAAGTACATTTATTTATAATATTATAATTAAAATTAAATTGAAAATAATTCAATCAATTTAATCATATAAAAATAATTAATATGATTAATAATATAAAATATTTTATACATAATACTAATTAGAATTAGAAATATAAATAAAAAAGTATAAAATGTTACTAATAGACACCCCTAGTATTTCATCTACCATCAAATTTCATGACCATTTATAATGTAAAATATATGAACCGAATCCGTGAAATATGGCATTTAGTGTGAATGCAGGACATACCACCTATATTTTTTTTACTCTACAAGTCTTTTCAGTTTCTATATTTTGTCAGTTAGTTCCAGTAAATATAGTAAAAAATATGGAGTAGAGAGTGAACTATTTTTTTTCTCTCAGCCATCCACACAAAGCGATTTCTTCTTTGTTTGTTCGATCAAGATTAAGAGTTTCTTGGTGACCGTTTTGAATTATTGGGCAGGTCTTTTGTTATTTGATTTGTTTTATGATGAATTCTTGTGGGGTTTTGAGTTTTAAATTAATTATATATCCATGCATTTGTAATGTTTTAATGTTGGGCTATTATAAATTAGTATATGATGTGTAGGGACACATGGGTATGTTCTATATGTATGCACATGGGTATGTTCTATATGTATTAGTTATGATCGGTTCTTGAAAAAACAATTATTTGATCGTTGCCATTAAAACTTTGTAAAATGATTTTATAAGTTCCCGAAAGCATATATTGAGGTCAAAATTGATAAATTGATGGAATAGGTATGATGCATTTTGTTCCCTGGTTCTAGGATTTACCCCTTCATGGAATAGCTCATGGATAAGTGATAACATTTACTCTTGCATCATACATGAGCATTATAGCCTCTCTTTTTATTCCATTCTTTACAATAATTTAACACATTCATCTTGTCTTTGACAACCTCGGAAATGAAGTCGATATCGCTAGGCTAAGAGCCTTTTGGTGTGTTGAGTTGAAATTTAGTGCTCCGCGAGTTAATTGTGCCAGTTTTAAGGTTCAAAGTACAATAACATTCTTAGTGTAAATCATACCCTTAATGAAAAAGCTCAAACATGACCACTTTAACTATCAGATAACGAAAGGAGAAGAAAATTTAATATGTATATATACCTATAATTTATTCCATAAAATTATGTTCTTCAACTATGCTAGTTAACAGATTTGTTAGTAAATACTTGATTTTGTTCTCACAGTTCTTGTGCCATCGACAGAAGAATGAGTGTGTGTAATGCATCTGGTGTAATCTTTTGTGAGATATATTGTCATTATTAGAAGATTTATGTTGTTTATAGGTCTGTGCACATATTTGTTGAATGGTTGCCTTGCCAATTTTTTTAATTGAATGTCCTGGTCTTGAAAATGGTTACTGAAAATATGTTGCAGAAGGGATCCTTTGGTAATGGACATTTGAGGGATTTATAATTGCACTTGCATAATATAAAATATATTTCTTTTGGTGACTAATAATAATGTTAAAGTATGACAAGATATTGTTTGAAGTAGCTTTCATTTGCATGTTTATAGAGTGTACAATGCACTGATGGTTGACACAGGCTTTCATGGTTGATTTCATCTTTAAAAATAGTTTGTGTTCTTTTAATGTTCTTCTGTTGAGTTCCTACTATCTTTAAAACTTGTATTTTCCTTTCTTTGCATGAAGTCGAGCTCCTACTTTTGATGTTCCTCCGTCCCAATCGGCACCTGGTCTGTTGAGTGTGATGTTTATAATTTATACTACCTTGAAGAATTATTGCTAAACTATATTACACAAAAGGATTTAAAATGAAATGAATTAAAATATTTACTTTTTATGGATTATATATCCAAGTTATTTTAGCTATGCAGACCGCAGAGTATCATGTTCAAATTGAATCTGAAAATCTTTATTAACTCTTCTGCTGAGGAATGTTTTCTATTTTATGAGTTTTTGTAAAATGAACTATTATTTATTATTTGTTTTTGCTTAATTATTAAACGTGTTTGTCCAGGGTACCGTTAATGTTATATTTGTACATTCCAGGTCTTAGAATTCTTTTGGCTCTGACACATGTCAGGACTTGGGAGGTTTATTTTTGGAGTTAGAAATCTGACTTATTTGTTTGCCATCTTTAAGTACTTTGTGTGTGGTTTTAAGTTCCAACACATGTAGATTCTTGAAGTGAGATTTTGCTGTCACATGCGTCTTGTCTCTTGTTAATTGTGAAAGTTCTTATATGTATGGACTATTTAGAAACAAATGTTAGATTTTGGTAGCATTTTGAATCACATGTTGCATCCTTGTATCCTTGGATCTGTCAAGTGTTTCCTGTGTTTTTTTAATTTCAACGTGTACCACATTATCCTCCTAATCTATCTTCTTGCTTTGCAACTTGCAAGACTCATGTATGTTATTGTCCTGTTCTAAAATTTTTAATCTCCTCTTTATTAGTATAGTGGCTTTGTCAGGAATAAGATTCAAAGGTCAGTGCGCTAGCTTGGAAACAGATAGAGCCTGGAGTTTCACAACCTAAACATTTTTCATGGTTAACCAATTAATGTCTTCTCGCAAACGAGTTCTTGATTGTTCACCTATAAAACCTGCATTGAAGAAAAGGTCAACCTCTGAAGTACCAGAAGATAGACCCCACCAACGAGTTTCATTTTCTGTTCAGACTTCGGAACCATCAAAAGGCCATCATGATGGTTGTACATTGAATAATCGATTGAATCAGAGATTCCGTTTTATTCTTTATTTTAGTTTTTATCTTTGATCATAGTTTTGATGTGCACTATGCAGGATTTGAAGTCTCAATCTGTAGACGGGAGTCACGTGATTCAGTTAATGAACGTGGAAATGAAAATGCTGTACATTCTCTGGTCTTGGAAGCATCAGTTAGTATAACCAACAACACAGACAACAGAGAAAAAAGTTCATCATTGCCATTTGTGAAGGCTTTGCCTACTTATTTGAGGGGTCTTACTTCTTTCTGTTTTAATTTCTCATATAATTTCTGAATGCACACCGTAGCCAAAAAAACAATGCACTAATTCCTGAATGGTTGATTTATTAGGTGTCAAATCTCAAATCAAGTTAAATCATGACAGTACTAAGAGTGCGGAAGGTGTCAAATTTCAACGTGTTTCCAATCATGATAGTACTAAGAGTGCAGAAGCTGTCAAATCTCAAACTGAGTTTAATAATGACAGTACTGAGAGTCCAAAAGTCACGAAGCAAAGTGTTTTGCCTACTCTGTGCCACAAGAATGGTCCGGTGAAAGATATTATATGGAGGTGAATTTAGTAAATAAAGCATACCCTATATGCATATGTTTTGCGGTCTATATATAGCAGTATATCTAAGCAACTTTCATTTTTGTCTTTGCTTTTGTTGATTTTCTTAGCTCAAGTGTTGTTTGTTAGTCATCTTAATGAAACCATTTTTGTTGTTATGTCTATATCTGCCTATGCATATTTTGCACGTCCTACTCCTGAGAAGAGCATGGGTGCTTGCCTAGACCATTCAATTTACTCTCAGGCAACACAGTTTTACGATTGGTCAATAACAAACCAAGCTGCTCATTAACATGTATATGGTATACCCAGACTTTTACTTAACTCTTATGCAGTCTTACCCTACAGAGAAGGGAATGAAACATAAAAAAGATTTAAAAGGAGGTACAATGTGAGTCATGATTGGTGGTAGATCACATTGCAAAGACAATGACACAGCCCTAGTGAAAATTTAAAGCATTGTAAGCATACCACATTCACTTAGGTGACTTGTGGGATGTTAATTGTTAACAAAGACCCAGAGCGAACCAAAAGGGGGCTTAAGAAATTTGCATGTTTTCGCTTAAGCCTATGCTTGTTTTTCTACTATTCACGAGTAATTGCATGAATGATGAATGCTATGTGCGTTTTGTTTTTTGTAGTGGCATTGTTGAGGTCGTTGACTGTGGTAAAATAAGGATGTCCGAAGAAATGATTGCTCATGTATCTGCCAAAGTTTCCTGCAAAGCTTTTGAATTTTTAAAGAAGATAGATTCAAAGCTGCAATTTAAATTGTATCCTCGTAGTGATTGCTATCCAAAAATCTTTCAGGATACATGCCCCGACAGGGATGACATCGCGCTATATTTTTATCCAACCAAGGTTGAGAGGTAAATTTGGACCTGTATGGTGTATGTTGTATATTACATAAAAACTTCTACCCAGAATGTTCTGGCAGTTAAAGTTGTATTCTTTATTTGTAGGTCGAGGAGGCAATATTCTCAACTGGTAAAAGACATGGAGCTTAAGGATTTAATGATGTGGTCTCAAATCAATGGTAGAGAGTTGCTGGTGTATCCGTCTACAATCCTGACAGCAGATTCTCAGAGTGAGCTTTATAATTTTTGCAATACTAATCTATGCCATTTCATGATAAATTAGTTTAGTAACTGCTATCTACAGTTTTTTCCATTTCTGGCTAAATTTGTCATACTTTAAATTATATTATTGAAAGCTTTTGCACACTGATAATGTTGTTTATAAATTTATTTATGACAGAGTTGAAGAATAGTTACTTCATGTGGGGCGTCTTTGGTGGTAGAGAGTATGAAGTTGATTTGTGGTAGAGAGCAAGGTATATTGAAGTCACCGAAGACATGCTGGAAGATATACGAATTATTGAATTAAAGGGTAGTTCATACTTGACAAATAGATTAACCTCTCTAGCTTAGCTTGGGTAGGGTTCCTGATATGTTGCATTGTGGAGGTCTGATGAAAGAATTAGATGAACGATCAAATAGAATTAGATGAATGATCAGGTAGAATTCATAGCATCAAAAAAATTGTTTACCATACTGCCATTCATGCTGTAATTTTAGTTTTTGAAAGTTGTTTGTATTTATTAGATTTCTTTCATCTTGGCAAATTAAACCAAAGATACTTGGGTCATCTCATTAGCAAGTACTGAGCTAGATTTATGCAAATATTGAAAATCCTATTTTTGATTTTTTTTATTTGAAGTTTGAAGGATGAGTGAAATTTTATAATAAAGTTGGGTTGAAACATTAAAAAATATATAGAAGAAAAATATAGTATGGATGACGGGATAAAATTCGGTTTGGAAAACGGAAAGACGTATGAAAAAACTAAAATTTATCCTACTGTCTTGTGTGTCTATAATATTGAACATGTTTTACTTTTTATAACTAAAAAAATTGAATTTTTAATTGTTAGATTGAGTTTTTTATTCTGGAGAGAGTGTGCGCGAGTGTTACAAGGAGTAATTTTTTTTTTATCTATAAAATACCAAAAATAGCGATATTTCCCCACGTGGCATAATCAAAATAATATTTTCCGGTGGACGGGCCAATATCAACGTTTCTATCCCACTGCTGATAAATGCGTATTCTGCATTACCCAATTCAGCACTAGGTCACAGACTCACAGTACGTGTATGTCTGTTGATACTATACAGCATCTATAGTATCAGCTCTACTTCTCTATTCATTAAGATGTCCAGCGGCAATAGATAAAACGTATAAAAAGAGGAAGTTCGAGCCTTAGAGGAGCCACCCCTTTTAGAAATGTATGTACATCTAGTAGTAATGTTAAAAAAACATAAAAATAATTGAAGTAACCCGCTCTAGAAATATGTATTTAATAATAATGCTCCAATAAAACATGTGTATCATAAATTTTCCAATGAGACATGCATATTCCAGCTATTAGAATTGACCACCATTTCCAAAATTAGTAATTGTGTTCACCACTCTTAGCCTCCTTAAATTATTTTTACTTTTGTCCAGATAGAATGACTCGGGAGGTTGACAATAAATGATTTTACCGGCCACAGAAGCTCAAGTTTGAATCATCAGGCAAGAAACTGCAAAAACAGTTGGACTGCCTCTCCATCTCCAAAACTTTATATTTCTCCTCTAGTATAATCCTGTCTCTAAAGAACTCTTTACAGCACGCATAAGAGATTCAAGAATGTCCAGCTTCCTTGTATATCTGTTTGATCAGCTTCTAATTCCATTAGATGGCTGAAGCTAGAGTCTGGACTATGTCTGGCACAAATTTTTCAGTCAACCTTTCTATCCAAAGAATCATATCTCCAGTTCGCTCTCCATATAATCGATTGTGTCAAAAGACGCTCTGATTTCCAGCCTGATGATTGTAGCTGCCCAAATGGAAATTGTATGATAAATAAGCATAACTGCACTTGTTGACAGATAAAAGCAAGTGATTGATTCCTAAAAATCCATCTAATTTATAAATTAAGGAAGATACAATAATCAAGTTGATATGGGTTTCATGTGTCTTGCTAGATAATAAATTTAGGTTTTATATCGTCATTGAAAGTTTGATATCACTCTACTTACAAGATTCACAAGACTACAGACCGCCATATAGTTTCCTAATTTGTGAATACGCGATATCTGACTCTTCTGTAGGAATATACCAAGTGCATTAGGTTCACTGCATACAAGAACATATAATTCCTATTTCTTTCCTGTACTAGACGTCTTTCAAATTTTGTAAATAGTGAATAACTTTTTGTATACAAAGTATTTGGAAAAAGCATCTGATTAGATCGCAAATCAGATAATTTTACTGGCTTGTGGAACTGTTCCATCATATTTTTCATACTTTCCGATTTTAATCCCATACACAAATCTTTCATATATCTCTTACCGGCACTCTGGCCTGCTTTGCTACTACTACTATTTATGCAACACGGATGTAAATGAAATAAGGCCCCTCCACATGCTATCGACTACAGTTATCCTAGAACATTTATACTCGAGGAGAATTGTTTATAAAACTAGAGAGATAATCATAAAGAACTAATGTATGAGTTATGAACAGATTCACCATTTAGTCCCTAAAGTAGTCATTTTTCATTAATAGGAAGTTGCAGCATTTTGGGGTTGGCCATTAGCTACTCCCTGTATCATTGTCTCACACAAGCTGGGTTTTCTATTACATATCGTCCCCTTAATATACTACAAGAAGATAACTGGCTAAATTTGAGAGATGTAAACTGCGGATGAAGTATGCTTGGTGATGATTGATGAATGAACCAGATATTTCCATAGGCCCAACAAACTTATATGGTATATGTCAGCAAATGTGTATTAATGAGGTACCTTCAAGGAAAACAATTTGTAGTGTTTATCCACCCATGACTGACTCTCCAAGTGGACAGAGCTTTCCTTGTCAACAAGATGTGCCATGACAAGTGCATGAATGTATGCCTGCAATACATCTCCAGCAGTCGAGTCTTTATGCATAAAAATTCTGATGAATCCTTTCTTTTCATGCAGCAAGTACTTGGCTGGAAAGTTCAGGAAAGTAAGGTTTAATAATCCAAGTTTGTTGGTTGTATATTAATGCACAAGAACACATAAAATTCCTACCATTCTTGTAATGCGACCCAGCTGCTTGTATAATCTCTTGCCTGTTTTATGTAAAAAAGGTCATTTATGCAACCAGTACATATAACTATATTTATATGGTATACTGACTGAGGAAACCAGCTCAGATTTTATAGGCAAGAGAAGTAACCCAAAAGCTAAGAAATCTATACTTCATGGTATGCTTTTGGTGACATAGGAAGGCTTTGTGACATGCAAAACTACAATCCAACAGCATCATACTGCTTTAGGTTACTGCTTACTAAAGAAACTATTAAATGGAAATAATCCTCGTAGGAGTAAAGTACCATAAATTTATGGCTTGGAGGTTCTATGACTTCATATCAAAGGAACAAAACTGACAGAAATTGGAAACTTACAAATCAAGGCCATCAACAGAGGAGATCCTGGCACCTAAGCATACCCGTGTGTACAAATAGCTTGCTTTCCTTGATGTCCATGAGGTGATCCATAGTGGTAAAACATGCTCTGTGATTGATACCTGTTTTGGAGAAAGAACTGACAACCAGTCCACATAGATGCATTCAATATTATGTTTCTAATTGAAAGAAAACAATATATAAAGATGTTATAGAAACATATTGCTGTTCTTATCATTGTGGATGTTTCGATGTTGCATGACAGAAGTTGTAAAACATATATGTTCTATATAATAAACAAAATCTAACAATAAAGGTAAAGGCTTTCAATTCTCAGACCACATTAACAGAAATATCTCAAGGTTTACAGAGGAATTTCAAAGTACCAACAAAAAAAGTTGCATTTTACATAGAAGGAAGGTGTCCAATTTCATCCAAAATCATATGAGATATAAGACTATCTGATTGTAGGAAATGATGACGTTCTAAAATGCTAGAAATGCTAAAGCAGAATTAACCATTGTAAGTTCGTAACCATCAGAATTCAGACACCAATTATCAGTTTGCCATAGGTACAGTATGATAGTCCATCTAAACTGTATCAAGCTATAATTGTACTATAGTAGTAACGACTATATATTGGGATTAGGGAGTGAAAAGAAAACTATAAATTAAAGAAAGTGTACTAACTTTGCCCAGTCTCCATATAATGGAGTAGAAGAATTGAGCTTCTTTCACAATTTAATGTAGTTAGCGACAGGCACCTGACAGCCTTGTAGTTTGCTGTAACACCCGGAGGAAATTTTTTATCAAAGAGGTACAGGTAAAAATGTGTGATTAAGAAAAGCACTGCTAAAGGTAAAACCCAGTTCGGACTGTGAAATTTAGAATTGTCCGTTCATGAGCAAGTCTTTTATATTTAGGTATAACAATGTGAAAGTTTGTTATTTTTTTGGAGGAGACCTATATGTAATTTATTATGACAAAGTGAAAAAGCTAATTTTTGATAAGAAACGTAATCATGAAAATTAAGAACATAAAAGGGGGATTTAGTTTGGATTTGAAGTTAAAACTTTTTACATATTGAGGGGCACACTTGCATTTTGTGATATTCTCACATGGCTTATATGAACTTATGTGCCTAAATAATGTGGAAAACATATTAAAGCAATTATTCCAAATTAAAACATATGTTTGGAACTGAAGTCGTACTGACCAAACATATGGAATATGGTGAGAGACAAAAAAGAAAACCAAATAGCTATTGAGTGTCCCATTGTAAGGTGGGCAAGGAGCATTCCTAAAGCCATCCCAATCATTGTTGCCACCGTCTCTTGGCTTCCTTCCTGTCAATATGCATAGGTAGTAGAGTGTATAACAATAGCAAAATTAAGATATTGTATTGGTAAATTTTCCCTTCTCTATTCTTAAATATATATATATATATATATATATATATATATATATATATATATTTGAGAGAGAGAAAGTATCAATGGAGTTCTCTTGCATATGAAAACAATATACCTTGGCAGATATATCCGCTGCATTATTCTGTAGGGCAAAATGCTGTGTTAAAGCAGCCCGAGTTGCTCCACTTGCAACACCAGCTAAGATTTAACATATTAGAACTACAAAGCAGTAAAGGAAACTACGAAGATGATCATTATCTTTTTATTAGAAAAGGGAATCATAGTCTACACCCTGACGTTTTAAGAAAATCTATGTATTTATTAACGTAGCAATGGAGGTTGACAAGAAAAGGGAAAGGTGATATAAGACTTAAGAGAGGACTGGTGAAAAAGAAAAATAGGCCTACATGGTCAGCTATTGGATAACTAAATGCAGATCAATAACTTATTTATAGAGTATATTAAATGGTTGGAATCTTGCAAACTCAAGATTTTATAACAAAGGTGTATCGAGGTCCCACATGAAAGATAACACTATAGTTATTCAGTTTACAGAACTCAGAAGTGCTGGACAAATAGTAGTGAGGTAGAAATGTGACTTCAGTTTTTAAAGTGTCGTTGGTGGGTCGGTTGTCACTTGTCAGGTTTGGAACCATTTGTTAATGAATGAGCCTTCAAGGCTTTAAAGTTTAAAATGACAAAATTCCCTTTCAGCAAATCAAATGTTCATTGTTCACAGCTAAAAGTAAGTTCTCAACTTTACTATCTGAAAGTAATAACTTACTGAATGATCTTGATAAGCTCCCTATGCAGACTATAAAAACAAAAGCCGAAGGAAATAGAGGAGAAACAAGATCCATCAACATTCCTGCATCAATGTCATGGTTCCATATCATTCCATAGATTTGGAATTTTCTGTTCAATAATGAGAACTGTTGCAGAGAGTCGGTCTCTGTGAGGACAATAGAGCAGAATTGGTGTGTGCCTAGTGGGTGTTTAGGGGGGGGGGGGGGGGCGTGCGTGAGTGTCTCTGAGAGAGAGAGAGAGAGAGAGAGAGAGATGGATGAATGGATAATGGGTCAATCTTTATGACTTATATCCATGCAAGACGTAGACTAGTACCGAGGTCATTCATGAGATCTGCAACCAAACGCCACATCTTGGCATCGCTATCCAAGTTAGAACCCTGAAGAAGTAGTAAATATTAATAACCAACTTGTAAGAAGCAAAGATTGGACTATTGAGCTCAATAACAGTCCGAGGAGGAGGATGAAAAAACTGTAGTCCACAAAACGATACAAGATATATACGGGAGGTATGTCACATCAATTTTCCGTAAACAAGTAAATATTGTCTGAAACACAACAACAAAAAAGAAAAAAAAACACAGAACAGCAAACCTGATAGAATGTGAATACGATACCTCCAAGCATTCCACTTAAATCCCTTAAAAACCACTGGAATGAAAATGGAAACTCGTAACTTCTTGTCCATATAAATTACAAAATGACATCAATACTAGTTGCTATGTATATGTGATATTCTGATTCACCTGAAATGTGGCCCCAATTACGGTTGCCGTCTTTTCACCAACTCCAATGGCACTCAAAAGAGCCTAAAACATTAAAACACCGTAACCTTCATCAAACCATATCCATCAACTAGAAATTAGCAAATGGGAATAAACTGATGCATTAATATAAACCTACTTGGGTGGAAAGCATTGTCCTCACATAAGTCGACAGACCCTGTCAAATAAATACAGTATGAACTTGGCCTCTCAGGAAAAAAACATATCAATTCAATTGCCAAAAAACAAATACAATTTCGACTTGCTAACCTGTAACAAGTCCCAAACTTGAAAAGGAACATAATCAGGTGTCACACTACTCGGAAAACCCTGCATTCAAATAAAAAAAAACACCAACACAAACACAAATATTTCATTAATATTTAATACTCTAATCTTGCCTCTCTCTCTTTTTTCCTCAGCTTCATGATCAGCTTTGACAATGCAATCAGAGATAAAATAATTTCACTTTCACTCAACTTATAAAATCAAAATACAAACATACATAGAAAGTGAAGTATCAAGATTAAAAGATACCTCAGGGACAAAAGCTTGAATAAACCTCTTGGAAATATGATTAAATCGAGACCCATATCTGCTTATCGTAAACTGAGTTGAAGAGGCGGCTGTAATAGTAGCTGTTTTCGACAGCTTAGACGACGCCGTTCCATTCCATTCCTCCAGTACTATTTCCGACAGACCTTCCATCTTCATCCCCATCAACTCAACTCACTTGGGTTTTGACTCTTTCTTTATTCATCGTAATTAAGTAATCATTTATTCATTTATAATATTTAATTATTATTTATAATCATATAAATAAAATAATACTCTCCATTCCCAAATAACACTAGTAGCTTTTTAATTTTTAAAAACGAAAAATTATTATTATTTGGGAGAGGAGAGAGAGTATAATACCGTTGGATTAAAAGCAAGTGAACGGTAGATATACAAGGTCTCAGTTTCTCTAGCCAAGAACGTGTCTCTTAAACCTCTTCTCTCCCTGCATATATATATTTTTGGTGAAACACCGATTTAACGCACCATGTACATGCGTAACTAGTCTATCTAGTGTTTACATTCGCTGTAACAGGTTTAGCTTGGGGGAAGCGTGAATTGTGTTATAGAAAATGTGGAGAAGAGGGTTTATTGCAGCAAGAAAATTGTCATCATCATCATCACCATCACCATCTCAATCTGAAATCCCAACTTTATATTCATTTCTACAACCATCAATTTTTGCTCTAAAAAGGCCTGGTCCACCATCACTAGACCCACCAAAGCCCCAACATCAAAACCCTTCTCGAACTTTAACCCAAGATTCTCAAGCCACTCTTGAATCTACCCTAAAAAAATCACTTCTTTCCAACAATACAGATGAGGCCTGGAAGTCTTTTAAGACACTCACTAATTGCTCTGCATACCCAAGTAAGATTCTCACTAATTCTTTGATTACTCAGTTGTGTTTGATTAGTGATATTCATAATCCTAAAAGGGCTTTTGCTTCTATTGTATTCTTGTTGGAGAAAAACCCAAGATTGTTAGATTGTGGAAGTGTTGAAACCTTTTTGAATTCGATGAAAGCTGCGAATACTGCTGCCCCGGCTTTTGAGTTGGTTAAATGTATGTTTAAGAATAGGTATTTTGTGGCTTGTAAGATATGGAGTGATGTGCTTGTTGATATTAGTAGGAAAAATGGTAGCTTTAAGACGTTTGTTAAGGTTTTTAATGAGAATTGTAGGATTGCTAAGGAGGAGAAGTTGGATTTTATGACACCTGATTTGGTTGCGTGTAATGCTGCATTGGAGGGGTGTTGTCGTGACCTTGAATCTGTGTCTGATGCTGAGAGTGTAGTTGAGACGATGTCGGTTTTTAGAGTATGTCCTGATGAAATTAGTTTTGGATTTCTTGCATATGTATATGCACTGAAGGGACTTGAAAGAAAGATTGATGAATTAGAAGGTTTAGTCTCTGGGTTTGGTTTTAGTGACAAGAAAGTGTTTTTTTGTAATTTGATAAGTGGGTATGTGAAAGCTGGTAATATGGAATCCGTTTTACAAGCCATCCTCCGTTTTGTAAGAGAAGGGAATGGAAAAGATTCTAACTTCGATGAAGAAACTTACTGTGAGGTGGTACAAGGATTTCTTAAGCATGGAGGGATGAAAGATTTAGCAAGTTTGATAATTGAAGCTCAAAAGTTGGAATCTTCTTGTATCACAGTTGACCAGTCTGTTGGATATGGCATTGTAAGTGCTTGTGTTAGTCTTGGGTTATTGGATAAAGCACATATCATTCTTGATGAAATGAATGCACGAGGAGGTTCTGTGGGGCTCGGAGTCTACATATCAATCTTAAAGGCTTACTGCAAAGAGCAGCGAACAGCTGAAGCTGCTCAACTGGTTACAGAAATTAGTAGTTCCGGGCTTCAACTGGATAGCAGTAACTATGATTCGCTAATAGATGTATCCATGTCATGCCAGGATTTTCAGTCAGCCTTTTCCCTCTTTAGAGACATGCGAGAAGCAAGAATACATGATTTGATGGGTAGTTATTTAACTATAATGACTGGTCTAACAGAGAATCATCGGCCTGAGCTTATGGCAGCATTCTTAGATGAGGTTGTTGAGGATCCCCGAATCGAAGTTGGTACCCATGACTGGAATTCTATCATCCACTCCTTTTGTAAAGCTGGCCGGCTGGAGGATGCTAGGAGGACTTTTAGAAGGATGACCTTTCTCCAGTTTGAACCAAATGAGCAAACTTATCTCTCTCTCATTAATGGGTATGCAACGGCACAGCAGTACTTCAGTATATTG
Organism: Oenanthe sinensis; assembly: GCA_028671895.1. NCBI lineage: Eukaryota > Viridiplantae > Streptophyta > Magnoliopsida > Apiales > Apiaceae > Oenanthe > Oenanthe sinensis. The sequence continues at coordinate 35,219,987 of CM053812.1, read as the reverse complement.
ATGTTGTGGAATGAGGTTAAGAGAAAGGTTTCAGTCGATGGACCGCAAAGGTTCAGGTTTGATACTAGCTTAGTTGATGCTTTCTTGTACACACTGGTGAAAGGTGGCTTCTTTGATGCCGTGATGCAAGTAGTGGAAAAATCTCAAGAGATGAAAATCTTTGTTGACAAATGGAGGTACAAGCAAGCATTCATGGAAAATCACAAGAAGCTTAAAGTTGCTAAGTTAAGAAAGAGAAACTATAAGAAAATGGAAGCCCTCATTGCTTTTAGAAATTGGGCTGGTCTTAATACATAAATGCAACTTGAACCAAAATTTTATATTCTACACACCTTTCACTTTCAGCTATCCCAGTAGTTGCTGATCATATTGGTTGGCCAGTAGTAACTCAGTTTATACCGGGCTTCTATATTATGTAAACACGTCAGCTTTTAGTCCTCTCTGTATGGCATCTCACTTTATAGGACTAGAAGCTGATGTGTTTCATACTACTGGACACAACCCTAATTGTAACATACAAGTATAAGGGTGGCATTCCTTCCTGGCGACAAGGGGAGATTTAACTGTGGGGTCTATATACGGATTATGTGTGTGTATGTACTATTGTTGTTTTTTGTTTTATTTTGCCAAAATATATTAATAGCTCAACTTTTATATTAACAGTTCATACTACTTTTGATGATTTGGAGAACAAAGTCTCTTGATCTACGATCTGTAGCATTCACTTATTTTTCAAAAGCAAATGTATGTCAAACTAAACCCGAAGTGAGTAAGAAGTATTAGATTCATATATATGAAAGATGAAAATATCGTCTACAAATGTATGCAAGTCTTCCTTCTATACTTTCATTTTGTTCCCGAAAACCCGAGTTTTTCTGGATTTAAGCTCGATTCATCTTCAAAAATAGAGCAAATTTGAATCGCACTCTTCTCTGAAGTCAATTTAAGGTATAAACTAATCCCCTATTATACCTTGCACCAATTTGTATTCCGTTAACAGTGTGTTTTTATGAATTTGTTTATTGTGATGTGTAGGTGCGGGGTGGTAAACGGTGACCTCTTTCGATCCGCTCCATTAGTCCATTGCAGCTCCTGATAGAAAGGCTTTAAAGATTCAAATTAGGTGAGTTTTATATCTACTATCTACTTCCTTACTTCTTTGTAATTAGAAAAATTTTCATTAGTATGTTTTCTATTAAAGAAACATGTTTATATATTAGGTGCTTTGAAAGATTAAAATTAATTAGCAAAAATAAATAAATTGAAAGTAACTAGCTTTGTATTTATAAAAGGATTCCCTGTATTGACAGGAGGACTAATCCAAAGAATGTATTGACAAGACTGATCCTTCAAATCTCTAAGTCGCTTGTTTTGTTGGAATATAATTCTTGAGTCTGGACTATATACCGTTTATACTTATTTTATTATATTTACTCCTTTAATATGATCTCATTGACTAGATTTGTTAGCTTTCTAGTTCACTTTTAGGGACCATATATAATCCTATAAAGATATATTGAAATTTAATACATGGGATTAAATATACGTGGAAAGCCTAAATGAAGTTCCTACAATTAGGTTGTCAAACGGATAATTCGGATACGGATCTGCCTATATCCGAATCCGAAAATCTGAATTCGTATCCGTATCCGAATTCAAAAATATCCTAATCCGAATCCGGCGAATAATATCCGAATCCGAATCCTGTTTTTCATTTTAAAAAAAATAAATTAATAATCATTTTTAATATAATTTTTTTAAAAAAAAATCTGAATTAATGTGATATATATGTATAATAATTATATATATCTTAGAAAAACGTATAATTTTAAAAACAAACAAATAAATACATATATTTATAAATTGAACCTAATAAAATATATATTTATATTATATATATTTAAATTCGGATTCAGATATTATCGAATACGGATATACCCATATTTGTATCCGTATCCGAAATTGTCGGATTCGGATAATATCCGATTTATTTCGCTCGGATACAGATAATATCCGATTTATCTCGGATACGAATACTGATATTTCGAACGGATATCAAATATTTCGAATTTTTTTGACAGCCCTACCTGCAATGGTATACCCATGGAAACGTAAAAGGAAATGGTCATTTTCCATCTCATTTCCCTGTGAAGGTTTTAATGCTCTTCAATTGTATTATAGTATTTCTGTGTCTATATCAGTGTTATTTACAACATTTAATTCCAGAAAAAATTTAGCCGACAAATTGGATAGGCAAGTACATTATGCTGAAATTCAAGTTTTAATGTTCTTCAACGTTTTACATAGGTGTGCACTCACGCGCATCAAAAATTTACAATCGGTTTGGGAGAGGGCAGGGCCATTAGTTGATGATAAAACTAGATGATGAAGAGAAGATTTGCAGATAATTTTGTCCATGAGGTCATTAGATATATTGAAAAGTTGCAAGTCCTTTTTTTCCGAATCTTTGCGCGTTGTTCATGCAACATGTAATGTACTGTTTTTTTTTTTTTTGAATGTAATGTAATGTACTGTTATTATACAGATAAAAGAATCCTCAGAGTCCTCCTGTGGATTAGGTCCTGGTTTGCCAAGTAGAAAAATGGTGTGGTTGCAAGTGTTTGTTTGACAATATAAAATATAGGAAGCCATCTACTATCAAATGCTCCCGGTCATAACTGTGAATTGACATTTGACAGTATCTTTGTTTCTTTGACTAACTGTAGTGTCTAAAATGAACCAACACTTCTTTGACTTGCTCATATAGTTGCAACTCAAGTCATCCGAGTCAAGTATTTGATTAAACGAGTTACAAATCGAGCTGTTGTTTTATGAAGTTCGAGTGGTGATAAATTAAACAAGTTGATCCAGCTCCACTTTTAAATAATACAACTTATTAATTTTTCAAACCCAAACAAATAATTAAATCTCAATTTACTCGCAAATTTAATAGCTCAAATTAAACCAAAATTTTAAATAAATAAGTTTTATTTATATTTTTAATAACTTATATAGATATATAAATATAATAAATTTGTTCAAATAAATACAAATTCTAAATATTAACATTGACTTCTCATTTTAGATTACTTAAAATCACAAATAATTTTTTAATTTAACCAATCAGACTCTAATTTTGACACTACATTGATTAATGATATTATGACTTATTTATAAGAAAATTTATGTTTTTAATCATAAATTCATTTCATTAAATTAAATTTATATAAAAGTCCTGACAAAAAAATTTATATAAAAGTGAATTGATATAAACATGTCCAAAAATTATTACCCATGTCTAAAACTTCTCTATACTTTTACACTCGTCTAGTTACAAATAATAAAATTTAATAAAAACAGAATAAATTTATAAATTTCATTTATTAATTCCATTCATATTTCTCAATCATGCAAGATTCCAAAGGCCGAGGCTAAATTATACCCCGTTCATCACAAATTAACCGTCTAGTTTGAAATTTATGTAGTCAAATTGATCAAAATTTGACTGAATATTATATATAGTGAATAATTAAAAAAAAATATCAAAATGTGTATTTAATTTATTTTAAAATATATTTTTCAGTTTTTAAAATTATAAAAAAAAAATTTAATTATTAATCAAAATTAAATCAAATTAACTATAGAAAAGTCAAATAAGAGGACGAGAGTAATAATTATTTTAAAAAAATAATAATAAGCCAGCTGCAATGTTCAGTATAGTGTGAATACATCGACCGTTATGCCACAAGGCACAAGTCCATGTAGTTGACTTTTGTAATAACAAATTCGAAATTAGAGCCGCCATGTGTGAAAATAACAGCACATCTTCCGTTCATTGACTGACTGCCAACTGGGTCACTGGCCCCCACAGCACTGCCACACACACTACGCGTAAATCACACAGAGAAGTCAGATGATGAAACTTGAAAGTGTACATACAATTACACTTAAACATCGTACATAGACATAGATTACAGTGAGAACACGCAAATGCCTAGATAATACATACAAAATTATTATAGGATAAAGATTGAAGAATATAACTCTTTGTCTTGGTCATTTTCTTTACTGTTTCAAGAAACCCCATTACTAAAAAACCCATCTTTTTTAAAAGAAATTCTTGGGTTTTAGTTTGATTATAATTATGATCAAGAAAATGGGAAGCTTGATTTATGTGATTCTGTTGTTGTGTTTTAATTACTCAGTTTCAGGGCAGGACAAAATGGTTTTATTGGAGTTCAAGAACTTAATTTCTGACCCTTCTGGGATTTTATCAAGCTGGAAAACTGGAAGTTTGAATTTCTGTTCATGGGCTGGAGTTACATGCAATTCAGATTCTAGGGTTGTGGAGCTGAAGATTCCTGGTGGTAATGGAGGTAATATTTATGATGATTCTTGTTTAAATTCTTCGGAATTTTTATTGCCTGGATACGGGGATAAAAGAAATTGTTCTAATAGGATTGGTAAGTTAGGTGGAAAATTACCATATGTTATTGGAAAGTTGTCTACGCTTAGGGTTTTATCGCTTCCGTATAATGAACTTAGTGGTGAACTTCCTAGTGAAATGTGGGGTTTGAAGAATATTGAAGTACTCGATCTTGAAGGGAATTTGATTAATGGGAATTTGTCGGGTGGTTTTGATAGTTTTAGGAAGTTGAGGGTTTTGAACCTTAGCGCTAATAAAATTGGCGGGGAGATTCCGAAATCTCTTTCAAAATGCAGAGATTTGCAAGTTCTGAACTTAGCAAGAAATAAGATAGTAGGAAAGATTCCAGATTACCTTGGTGACTTTATAAAATTAAAAGTGCTTCGTTTGTCGTTTAATTTGTTGAGGGGATCAATTCCGGATGAATTGGTGAATAATTGTGGGAGTCTTGAACATATGGATTTATCTGGTAATTATCTAAACGGGAGCATCCCTCGCAGTTTTGGTAAATGTGGGCAATTAAGAACACTTTTGTTGTTTTCTAATTTGTTTGAGGGTGTTATACCTACTGAGCTTGGTGGTCTTAAGAAGCTTGAAGTTTTGGATGTATCCCAAAACAGCCTTCGTGGTCATATTCCGATAACGCTTGGGAACTGTGATAGCTTGTCGGTTATTGTCCTTTCGGGTAGCTATAATCAGAAAGCATTTGGATTACTGGATGCCCCTTTTGAAAAGTATAATGTTTTTGAAGGCTCCATCCCCGAGGAAATTACAATGTTACCTCAATTAAAGATAGTTTGGGCTCCAGATGCAAATTTAGAAGGTAGATTTCCTAGCAACTGGGGACATTGTGACAACTTAGAGATGGTGAACCTGGCGCAAAACTCATTTACGGGGAAAATATTTGGGGTATTTGGAGAATGCCAAAACCTGCATTTTCTTAATCTAAGTTCAAACAGCCTAAGTGGGGGTCTTGATGAAAAACTTCCAGTTCCCTGTATGACTGTGTTTGATATCAGTACAAACCTAATGTCAGGGTTAATTCCCAGTTTTCACAACATTACTTGCGGTTCTCTTCCCTCTTCTATTTCAGGTCTTCCCCAATCATCCGGCCCATCCTTTGTGTATGTGTCATCCTATGCATGTAAGACACTTTCAGAAATTCCTCTACCATATTCAAGTGTAGGATTTCCAGTTATTCATGACTTCAGTCAGAATAGCTTCAGCGGTTCAGTCCCAATGCTTCCAGTAACCTACGGAAGTCTAGGCAAAAATATTGAATATGCATTTCTTGCTGGTGGTAATAATCTCACTGGAAAGTTACATGAAAACTTATTTGGCAAGTGTAACGAGTTTTTTAGAATGGTCATCAATGTAAGCAACAATAGACTTTCTGGTACACTTCCATCTGGTATTGGTGTCGCATGCAGATCTCTAAAAATTTTGGATGTCTCGAAGAATCAGATTTCAGGAACAATACCTCACACTATTGGAGATTTACATTCACTTGTTAAGCTTGACTTAAGCTGGAACAAGTTGCAGGGTCAGGTGTCAGTTGATCTCAGTCGCATGAAGAATCTGAAGTATCTATCCTTGGCAGGTAACCAGCTGAATGGAAGCATACCTTCTACATTCTCACAGTTAACCTCTCTCCAATGTTTAGAACTTTCATCAAACTCTTTTTCTGGTCAAATACCCCAGGGTTTAGTGAACTTGCGTAACCTAGCTGTTCTATTACTCGATAACAATAAACTGTCAGGTAATATCCCCACAAAGTTGTCAAATGTAACGTCACTCGGGAATTGTTACATATCACTTGATAATTTGTGTAGACAGTTCTTGTTAGGCAGTAAGAAAATGAGTTGTAGCAACTTTCTTGGAAATCACTTCCTTCCTGTAGATCGTTTAGCTATACCTCCTTCAGGCAAAGAGGCGCATGACTCTGAGGCCTACCCAGTAGTAAGTGGTTCTAAAAGCTCAAACAAAGGATTTAGTTCTATCGAGTTGGCTTCTATAATATCTGTATCTGCAATTGTTTGTATTCTTCTATGTCTAGTCATCCTCTTATATTATATAAGAAGAAAGACTCCAAATACGAGAGCTCATGTTTCAGAATCTTCTGAGAGGAAGGAAGTTGTAGCTTTCAGGAATATAGGTGTCCCATTGACTTACGAAAGTATTGTTGAGGCAACAGGAAATTTTAATGGAATCCATTGCATTGGATATGGGGGTTTTGGTGCCACTTATAAGGCTGAAGTCGCACCGGGAATTATAGTGGCAGTGAAGAGGCTTACTTTAGAAAGATACCAAGGTATCCCACAGTTTGATGCTGAGGTAGGCATCCTTGGAAGGATAAAACACCCGAACCTCATAACTTTAATTGGTTACCATGCCAGTGATGCAGAGATGTTCCTCGTATACAACTTTCTTCCCAGAGGTAATTTAGAGCAGTATATCCAAAAACGATCTGAAAGTGCTGTTGACTGGAGAGTACTTCACAAGATTGCTTTGAATGTTGCCGACGCACTAGCTTTTCTTCATGACCAATGTAATCCACGAGTTCTGCACCGTGACATCAAGCCAAGCAATATATTGTTGGATGATGAATACAATGCTTATTTATCTGATTTTGGGTTGTCGAGGCTTTTGGGAATTTCTGAAACCCATGCAACGACAAGTGTTGCGGGAACTTATGGTTATGTAGCGCCAGAATATGCTTTAACTTGTCGTGTATCTGAGAAAGCTGATGTTTACAGTTATGGCGTAGTGCTTCTTGAGTTGCTATCCGATAAGAAATGTCTGGATACTTCTTTTTCTTCATATGGAAATGGTTTTACTATAATATCGTGGGCCAGAATGCTACTGGAAAGCAGTCAGGAAAAGGAGTTTTTCACCCGTGGTTTATGGGAGGCAGCTCCACGGAATAATCTTGTTGAAATTCTAAAGTTAGCAGTAGGTTGTACAGATGAGGTCAAAACTAGCAGGCCTACAATGAGACAAGTTGTCCATATACTGAGGAGATCTCGACCTCCTCCAGGGTAGGTTATGCACTTATTACTCACTAATTTTACATATGAAGCAGGGCTGATTTTTCTGAATTGACATTAGTTTTAGTTGTTGCAGCCAATCTTTTAGTTTTCAATTGTGTATTGATGTAACCTGAGAAATTTTTCGACTGCATTTGACCATGCATCTCATTCTTTCTACAAATTTGTGTATAGTCAAGTACGATGATGCATCAAATGATACTCTCTGGCTATGTTTTTTTTTCCGGATCAACTTTCACGTTAATGAGTTGCATCGAAATATAAAGGCCGGTCGTCTAACCAAAAGACATGAAAAGATGTCTGAAAACAAAACACTTGTTACAAAAAATTAAAATAAAATAATTAGAGCCCATAAAAAAAAAGACAAAAATTATAACTTCAAAAAAATATATGATTGCAACTAATATTTGAAATAAGAAGATAAAATCTAACCAAAGGGTTCCCTTTGATTAGATAAATTTGAATAAAACATATAAAAATTCATAGTTAATACAAAAATTATTTAAACTGAATAATATATGAAATAGACAAAATATCGAAATGACACCTAATTTAAATAAAAGTGAAAATAAAAATCACCTAATCGTGATACACAATTGTCATAAACGACACATAAAATCATCGTATATGGTCAATATACCATCAATAATGGAAACACTCTTTAAAGATACAAAAATCCATAATATGTGGCACATATACATATTATATATATTACAAATTTTTATTCAATAAATTCTTAAATTTGAATTCGAAATATTGACTATAACAAAATAATTACCATAATTAAAAAACCAACAATTAAATGGTGCTATCTAATCTAAAAAAGTGAAATAAATATACATAGACATTTAAGATACAAACAAACTAGCATAAATTTAAGGAGCAATTAAAAAAAATAAAAAAGGCAATAGTAGACCAATCACTAAAGATGGAAATAAAATAATAAATTAAGAACCCAAAACCGTTATCCCTAAAACCTGTTATATTTCAAAATATAATAAGTAACAAATTAATGATATCAATTAACATTTAATAATACACTAATCAAACAAATCAAAATAACATAACTGAAACATTAATTATACAAAAATCACGAAACCGAACAATCAAAAATCTCAAAAAATAATAATATTGAAATTTTAAACTCCAAATACGGATTAAAACACACACTACAACACACGCAATTCTAAAACTTATAAAACATTAAGAAACCTATAGAACGAAATATATTGATTCTAAAAAAGTCATTGATCGGGAAGTATAAAAATGTAAAATAAATATTAAACAACACCGATATAAATAAATATATTTATAGACTAGAAACAAGATACTAAAATATATAATACGATAACATGGTAGACAATAAAATTGTGTTGTACATGAGACAAATCATATCACTCGGAATTTTTTGACTTCGACTTGTATATTCATGATATGTTGGCATGTACCGATAACAAATATGATAAATATAAAGATATAAATTGAGTGATCAGAAAACAAATCAAGAAGAGAGTTACATAAAATTAAAAATAAATAAATCAAAAAAATAAAGACGAGAAACATATAAATTAAAGAGAAAGAGAATTAGAGAGATGAGAGTTCTCTCTTGTTAGTGTATCCAAAGTGTAAATATTATACAATTCCGGAACTATTATATCCAAATAGATCACCGAAAAACAATCAAGGAGACCAGGTATCTAACACCATGCGATGGAACTTTGATTCCAAGAAATATCTCTTGCTCGACATGCTTAGATCCTTCACTAGCTGCAACAAGATATTAAAATTTAATATTTAAGTACGTAAATTAGCTAGCTTTGGAGAGACGGTGACAAATGTTTAGGGGCCAAACCCCATGAATAATATATTGAAATTTAATACTTAATTGTATTATTGAACTCTAAAGATAGAAACAATTAAAGGTTTGATGATCCAACCACGCCAATTATACATTAAAAATCAATATTAGAGAAGTCCAACCGATAAATGTCCTACTCTCTGGCTATGTTTGTTAGCAAGAAATCCAGTTTCTCGAACAACTTAAAATTTGCACCTTATACTTATTTCAACTAAGTTGTTTTTGATCACTTTCTGGCCACTTCAACAATCTACATAATCCCACGTTGCCAATGATCCAGAAGGCAAAGCTACAACAATATGCAGAAAAGGTCGCTAATTGCAATAAATATAAAAATTATTGTTTCTTTAATTGATATTCATAAAAGAGATTAAAAGCCCGGGTTTCTTTAAATGGTACTCCCCGAAATTTTGTGGTTGATGAATTAGGCTTTTTTTTGAGTTTGGAAATTGGACTAAGAATGGGGGTTTTAATTTGGAAATTGGACTACGAATTGAAGTTCTAATCATCATTTAAACATAAATTATTATTTTTTTCAAATTTAAAGCTGGATGAATACTAAAGAGAAAAATATAAATAGATTTTTTAAATTATTGAGTCAAAATGAAAATATTAAATTTGTCCAAAAAGATGATATGTAATATATATATATATATATATATATATATATATATATATATATATATATATATATATATATATATAACAGAATATTCATTTAAAAATTAAGAGAATCTTACTTTAAAAGAATTTACGGTCACGATTAAAAGAATCTACGGTCACAGGTGAGGTATCTGGTTTTCTCGCTAAGGAGGGATCTCCCTTAAACCTTACTATATATATATATATATATATATATATATATATATATATATATATATTGAAGTGTGGAGATGGAATTTATGGTTTATTAAAAAAGATATTGAATATCCGCTTTACCTTTGCTTTCAATTTGTCTTGTCAGCAAAACTCACTTGTTATATATATATATATATATAGACACACACATACATATATATATATATATATATATATATATATATATATATTTTGATTTTGAAGTGTGGAAATGGAATTTATGGTTTATTAAAAAAGATATTGAATATAAGGGTGGAATCCAATGAAATCCTGTTAAATGAATTACACATTGGAGATTTATGGTTCTATAATATATACTAATATATTTTTTTCAATTAATATTTCATATAAGATTTTTTGTCAAGTTTTTCATAGAACTTTTCCTTAAATATAAATTGATAATTGACGAATCTGATTTTAAATAAATTTTATTCTATTTAGACAACTACTATTTAGATTAGAAAAAAATACAGTTTGATTTTTTCACCAAACTTAAAATATTTTAAAATATATTTACAATAAAAATTATATATTATTTTTTATGTTCAATAAAATATCAAAATAATGTTTTTATAAGAAAAATAATGTTTAACTATACATATTGAACTATTCAAACCAAAAAAAGATGTATGTAGAATAAAATAATCATGATACACAGAATACTATCGATAAACTTGCGCACAATTATAAAATCTAATTAGTTAAAATTAACTACTGTATATTTTATATTAAAGTAAATTATAAAATGAACAACTAAACTGAGCGGCTCAACAGAAGGGGGCTTCTGTCTAGGGTTTAGGACAGCACAGTGACAAGAACTAGGCTAGAGTTTAAGGTTATGGTTGGTATTGCTGGTGCCTCAATGGTTGTTGAAACCCCTTTGCACAAGAGGCAAAAGATTTTGCAACAGCGTTCATCTTTACCTATTGCCACAGGTTTCTTTACATATTCATATACACATGTCTCCTTTGTGTTTGATCAATTGCATTACTTATGTTTCAGTTTGTGTAAAAATCTTTGCTTTGTTGTTTATATGTATGTCATGTAATTATGTTGGGTTGTGAATTTATTTGTAAATTATGCCTTTTCGAGTTGTAGTTGAAAAGAGGCTTTTGGAGGAGGTTAGGAAAAATGATACATTGATTATTGTTGGTGAAACTGGAAGTGGGAAAACTACTCGTAAGTTAAAATATCGGAAAGGTGGTAACTTTAGTGACTGTTTGTTGTTATTTCCATGTATAGTGATGTGAACACTTGGTTTTTGCAGAGTTACCGCAGTACCTTTTTAATGGGGGGTTTTGCTGTGTTGGTGGATTAATTGGGATCACTCAACCTAGACGTGTTGCGGCAGTTACTGTTGCTAAAAGGGTTGCGGAGGAATGTGGCAGTCAGGTTGGCCAACGAGTTGGTTATGCCATCAGATTTGAGGATGTGACCTCAAACTCGACTAGAATCAAATATATGACCGATGGACTGCTGTTAAGGTAATATTTGTGTGAATATGTAATGGGCTAGTAACATCATGAAGTTACAGGATTCAAGAGTATCCAGGGTTGTTTAACAAGTATTGGGTAAATGTTTTTCATCTATATAACATATATGGTGGTCTTGAAGTAATTTTGCCAGTCCATGATTTGCATTAAAACATAAAATTGTCTAGGTGGAAATGGGTATATGCGGATTCATGAACAATGCATATCTTTGTTTGTTATTGTTCCTCCTTTTATCTGCTCTAGTAATGTATTATGGATTATAGATTCTATAGTCTATTTCTGTTTTACTGCTCGAATGTATCAAATGATTAACAGTTGGTCAAGTAGTTGGTATATACTTTTGGACCTACTATGTTTTCACGGTTTAAACAATATGTGTGCACGCACACAAATCACAATAATATCATTAGCCATTTAGCCTGATTGCTTTTTGAACTCTTTTCGACAATGCTTCAGGGAAGCACTATTGGACCCTTATCTCTCCAGGTACGCAGTTATAATCATTGACGAGGCTCATGAGAGAACTGTCCATACTGATGTCCTGCTTGGGTTGCTGAAGAGAGTACAAAAGACAAGGTCAAAATATGTCAACAAACAAGTCAATGGTGACGTGATGAAGGCCAATTCTAACACACCCTTAAAGAGAGAAGATAATGGTCCATGTGTTGGTAATTTCCAGCAGGGTCAAAGGAGGAATTCTAATCCGTTGAAGTTGATTATCATGTCTGCTAGTTTGGATGCGAGAGGCTTTTCTGAGTTCTTTGATAATGCAAAAGCTGTTCATGTTCAAGGTCGACAATTTCCAGTGGATATATACTATACTTATCAGCCCCAAACAGATTGTGTAGATGCAGCTTTACTTACCATATTTCAGGTATTTATCCTTCATCTTTTGGGATTCTTCTACTCATATATTTACTTGCTGACTGGAAACTGTTGGATTAAGAAATCATTAGGATTGTTTGTAGGCAGATCTCATACTGCTTCCTTGACCATTGTGTATTTCAGGCAGATTAGATGTTTATTGTCAAAAGATTTGATCGTTTGTTTACAATATGAACTCTAGAATTACATCCTCTGGAAATATTGTATACTAATGGAGGATTTGTTGTGCTCTAAGTTGACCATCTCTTCTCTCTAATGAAAAATGTTAAAAGCACACAATTGTTTTTTTTTTTAAAGTAGATTTATTTGATATCTATATAAATGTTCGTCATTATAACCCGTCATCTATGGCAGTCATCGTTTCAACTTTTTGATTAGTAGGTTCTCTAACCTCAACAGATACATTTGGAGGAGGGTCCTGGGGACATACTTGTCTTCTTGACTGGCCAAGAAGAGATTGAATCTGTTGAGAGGCTTGTTCGCAATCGCATTCGGCAGTTACCTGAAGGCAACCAAAAGCTACTTACTTTTCCTATTTTTTCATCTCTTCCCTCAGAAAAGCAGTTGAAAGTGTTCACGCCTGCTCCAGCTGGATTTCGCAAGGTACAATAGATCTTTATGTTAGTAATTTTTAGTCATCGCAGTACATCTTGATTTATATCTATATCAACACATGTGTATTTAAATTGATATTTGATAGTGTGTGCTCTAGTAACTTGATAAGTAAATTTGCCAGGAAAGAAATGTACTATAGTAGTATAGTGGAGCCAACAGAGATTCTACAATATAGCTTTTCTTCTAACAATCATATGAAATGAGTGATCGTGAACTGAACGACTATGTAAAGGAAGTAACTCGAAATTTCTACAGAGTACAAGGAGTTTATGTTTAGTGTAACACTTTGTAAATAGATATGATCAGATTTTTTGCTAATATATATCCAGAAATTTGAGCTTTACAAATCTATTCAGGAGAATCACTTTCAGTAATCTGTCAATACACTTCCTTGGATTGTTGTGTGGTCATGTATATTTAATAGCTTGTATGCTCTTCTTAGGTGATACTGGCAACTAATATTGCTGAGACCTCAGTGACAATACCTGGAATCAAGTATGTTGTTGACCCTGGTTTGGTTAAGGTGCGAAGTTACTCTTCCGAATCGGGGATAGATTCCCTGATAACTGTTGAAACTTCAAAGTCCCAGGCTCACCAGAGGAGGTAGGTTGCTTTCACTAGAACTGTGCTGCTTAATGTTGTTGTGACTGTGCTAATGATTATGGATTTTCAAAAAAAAAAGGAATTACTGTTTGTTCAAATACAATATTACTCATTTATATTGTTTGCACAACACGTGCAATTTTAGTTTTGTAATTTTCAGTTGTATGAGAAAATGGAAACATGAAAGGTGATGTTTGTGCACCTTTGCATACTTCATTAGCAAAAGGAATACAAGTTGTGGGCGTGGAGTTGTTTTTGAGTAACACACAGGGATTAGCGTCGTTATTGTCATAATTAATTAACAAAATTCTCATATATAGATGCATTACGAAGTTCCCACTTAGTAATGTACCTAAAAAGAAAGCGAAAGATGAATGTGGTTTCAGGTGTTTAATGTTTTGCTTTAACATGAATTGCAGTGGGCGTGCTGGACGTGAAGGACCTGGGAAATGCTTTCGTCTTTATCAAGAGAATTTATTTGACAAGCTTCCCGATTCAACAGTACCAGAGATCAAAAGGCTGGACCTCTCAAATGTTATATTGCAGCTTAAAGCTCTAGGCGTTGACGACATTTTTGGATTTGACTTCATGGAAAAACCAGATGAGTATGTATAATAAATCCTATGCATTTGCTTTTCTTTTTTTTTCCTTTTGTTGATGCAGCTTGTTGTACTTGCTACAAAAACTTGTAACAAACTAGATTCTGTCAACATCTACATTTTTTTGGGATGAATATAAACATCTTTCTGATTATACAAAAGTTAAACCTACAGATGCCCATTCATCTGTTTTGTATGTTTGTCATATAAGCTCTATGTTTAATTAATTATTGTTTTATTTATTTAATTATTATTGCTCTTTGCAGTTATGCACCATCTAGTTCTGATTGTATTCCATCACCCTTGGACTCACTTGTTAGGAACAAAGTTTACAGAGTATAGAAATAGAGAATAAAGATAGGTTTGCGGGTAATTTTGGGAAAATAGAAGAGAAAGCAGTGTTTAAAGTGAGACTTGGAGGAAAGATTTTTTTTTATATTTGAATATTCTGCCTTCTAAAATAGTGCTGATAGGCTGATAGTATTAATAATATTTATCAACACCAGTTGACTTTTCTGCATAGTCAACATGGCTCAAGCACACACTTATATAATATAATGTAGGAAGGTAGGCCTATCCTAATATCATAAATACTGTCTTGTCTTAACTGCTCGATTTTATGACTCCTTGTTATTTTCTCCGTGTGTGTGCGTGTCTTTAATTTGGCCATCCTCTGTGTGTATATATTTTATGTTTTTGCCATGATTGATGTCATTAACATCCAAAATAACTAGGTTATCTTTTGTTATGAACTTTTATAAAATCGCAAGCCTACATTACTTTATAAAGAGTGTGCAGTACTTAATATGTTGTAGAGATTTATTTTAGTGTACACGAAAATACAAACTATTTACAAGAAATGGAATGCTAAAAAAAAGATTGATAAGAAGATTATATATTATATCCTTTGGCTTGTTAATCCAAAGAAGCTTTAATTATAACAATTCACTTATTTTCTTTAATAAATAAATACACTAAATGAGGAACTCTTATTTTATTCTCACTTATTTGAACAGAAAAGCTGTCACAAGATCATTGGAAACATTGTTTTTGCTAGGTGCTTTAACAGAAGAAGCGAAACTATCGGATCCAGTTGGGCATCAGATGGCCCGGCTGCCATTGAATCCTATGGATTCAAAGGCAATCCTCCTTGCTAGTCAGTTCAATTGCTTAAAAGAGATGTTAATAGCTGTTGCTATGCTTTCAGTGGAATCCATCTTTTATGCACCCCCTGATAAGCTTGAACAGGTATGTTTCTCACTCTCTCTTAACGATTAAGCATGTATGATGTGTTAAAAAGTCACTATTATCATTAAGGCTAACCAGAATTGCACAATGCTAGAAATTTTTTCATTCCCTTTACATGGTTTTTTTGTTTGTTAGTCACGTACAGCAATGAGATGCTTTTCAAGTCCAGAGGGTGATCATCTGACTTTGATTAATGTCTACTGCACTGCTGACGAGTTCTTTGAGAAGAGCAAGGCAAGTAATAGTAAAGAAAAGGCTGAAAAAAATTTGAGGAATTGGTGCAAGGAAAATTATATCAATAGCCGCTCGCTGAAGCATGCTCGTGACATTCACAGGTGTAACTATAGTAAATTTGTTGACTGAAATTTTTTTAATTGAAAAGTTGATAGTACTATATTTCTGTGGGTTTATTATGATGTCTTATGTGCTTTTAAAAATGGGTATATCAACTGGTTGTGGTTATTAGACTGTGTTTGCCTTGATAATGGTTCCCTCTTAATGTTGTTTCTTTGCTTGTATGTTTCGGTATAATCTTTGTTGGCAGTCAAATCCTCGAAAATGTCACTCGAATGGGTCTTCGTGTTACTTCATGTGGAGATGACATGCTTCAGTTCCGCAGATGTCTTGCTGCATCCTTTTTCTTGAATGCTGCTCTGAAGCAGCCTGATGGCATTTACAGGTATTCCTCTGCCTCGACTTAATTTGATATTATTGTCGATGTTTGCTTTAGATTTATAAGGATACTTGTCAATCTTTCTAGGAACTCTGATTTTCTTGTTATTCATACAATTTTCTCGAAGTATAAGCTTTACCTATCACTTACTTAGGCGTCTCTCTTCTCTTATAATTATGTTAACACTCTTCCTTCCCCAGTACTGTCTTTTTCATCTTTGCTTATCATGGATTTTAATGCACAGGGTTTATAGAAGTGGTCAGATGGCACAAATCCACCCATCTTCTGTGTTATTCAGGAGTAAACCGGAGTGCATAATATTCAAAGAGTTGGTCCAAACTACTCAAAGCTATGTTCGCAATGTCACTAGAATTGATCCCCTGTGGTTATCGGAGCTGGCTCCTCAGTACTTTGGGGTTCAAGAATAGAATTGGTGTTGATCCATAGGGGTAAGAGATGATCCAAGATTAGGATTCTACTTGGCTGTTTATAAATATCTTAGTCTTTGTTTAAATTTGAATATCTAGAGATCTATGGTTTTTGTTGGAATTACTTGTACAGTCTTTTACTCGGCATATTCCTCCCTAGGTGGATGTTCCCATGCTTTTACTTAAAGTCTAATGGCAATGCCTCCTTTACTGAGTCTCTTCATTTTTCTCCTCGGGTTGTCACATTTTATTGGGTCATGTTGCTGGGATCCTGGGAGTGAATGCTAGGATCGATAATTTTTATATTTTGGGAAGAGAAGGCTTGGTAATTTATCTCCTTGGTCATTATATGTACTTTTCTAATTATTGTTTTATCCTTTCTTTCCGATTATCAGCTTGGTATTGTATGAGGAAGACCGAAAGGGATGAAGATACATGGTCGAAGCGTTTACTTGTGCTTACTCAAAAATGTTGGTTCAACTTCAGTTTACCAATCGGGAGAGTGTGGTGGTTACTGCTTTTGCTCTAGCAGGTGCCTATACAATTAATTACTGCATATCATCCGCAGAAAGACCCACCATGATTTCATGGTTCACTCTATCAATTGTCAATACTAATTCTTCATGCAGCTAAACCTACACTGGTGCTGGATCATTCCATATGTGCAGAAAGATGCATTACACCTGTATTGTATCTGGCCCTTGACAGAGGAGAAGTTAATTGAAGACACAAAGGTGCTGTCCTATGAGAATTTCTCTGATTGAAAAAACTTGTAATACTGACTTCAGGGGACTTTCTGAGGCCTTGGTAGATTTTTGTTCACAAGGTTAACTTAGTAAACGTCAGTGCCATTTTTCTCAAGATATGAGCTTGTGTAATAGTACATACAAATAGATTGGGTTAGAAGAAGTTACAGTTTCCCATGGGTTGGAAACCTGGAATACAAATAATACATTGGTGCTTAATAGTCGATTCCTAGGACATAATTAGTTACAAATTTATGTAGTCATTTAGGGAGTTTGACATTTTGTCATTTTGGTTCCGAAGTTGTGCAAGAAATTGATATACGTGTTGAGAAGTGATGCGTGAAATTGAGTTTCAGTGTTAAGAAATTTGAAGTATGAAAAGGCTCATGTTAGGTTTTTTGAATAAGTTACATTTAAGGATGACAGTTGCGTTTTGTTTCGTGAGTATCCTTCGGCAAAAAAATGTGGATACGGACGTATCCGCTATTCATACATTTTTATAACAAGTTTATTTTGTAGAAGCTATTTATTTTGTAACAACCTTCTTTTATCCTATAATCATCTGAGAATGGATACGGCTTGCAATCTTATAAGATTTATGTCAACGCTAGTTGACGTAATAGTAAAAAATTCACACATGAGTATCGTATACAACATATATTACAATTGAGAATGTGAATATGGGAATACGACAATTAAATTCACATAATAGTAAAATTCAAATTAAATCTGATCTGATTTCACAAAAAAGATTGTTTATTAAACAAAAATTTTCCTCTTATTACTTTACTTTCATTCTTTTGGTCATTTTTTATTTAATACTACCTCCGTCTCACTCAATTGTTATCATTTCGGAGAAAAGGTTCGACATGTATTTTAAGGTGCATATAAAGTATAGTTCCATAACTTATTTTTATTTTTTTTTCTGAAAAAAAAAATTAAAAATAAGTTATGGAACTATACTTTATATGCACCTTAAAATGCGTGCCGGACCTTCTCTCCGAAAGAATAACAATTGGATGGGACGGATGGAGTATATTCTCAGTTCAATAAAAAAATTAATACAAAACAAATATCATGTTGAATTAAAAATTTCAAAGTCTTGAACACTAATGAAGTAAAAAAAACCTGGGTACAATATGCAATAAAATAAAGCTTAAAATAAGGAATCCAACAAAAGGAACAAACATTCCAAATTTATTCTTATTTAGTTCAACGGTCTGTGTCTTAAAGAAGCTTTGAATTGAAACAAGTAAAAAAGTAGAGCTGGCAATTAAATATTTTGATACATATATATATAAAAAAACCCCAAGTATTTAAACTGTTTGCAAGTGCATACACTTGATAGTTGAGTAGAGCATCACTTTCTTGGTCTGCTTTTTAGCTCAACAGGAGATCCCCCTCCTAACAATACAACCAAGGTTCCTGTTAATTTAATCAAACTTTTATCTATGTGTTTAATTTCTCAATCCGATTAATTGTTCATTAGGTTTGTCATTAATCTCTTTTATTTTCCTACTTATGTTTAATTTCACTTTTCTGCTTAGCTTTATTATGGATTGTACTAATTTACTCAGACTTGATTATATCTATCTGTTCGTATGATTGGCGTGCTTGTTTAGCGATTCAACCAACTACATGCTTCTAGATTGTATAGTGATTCTCCGAATTGTATGCGTAGAACTTGATGTTCTTAAACTGCTTTAGCATTTAATTGTGTATTTTTAGTCCACTATGGAAGCTTGATCGATGGATATGACATGTAGGAACGACGGATGGTTAGAGTGACTGCGCTTGTAGTATTATGATCAAATTGTACTTGTCAGTAGTTAGGAAACCTTGGGCCCGATAAGAATTGTTTTGCAAAGATTTGAGTTTATGTACTGTAATTGAATCGATAAAATGAACTAGTGCATCTTGTGAGTATCATGTTCTTAGTAGGTTTGTGGAGTGACTTGCTATGTATTTAGATTTATATGCTCTTTCATGATCAATACTTATTATGGCAATTCTTGCATATTATAAATAATGCCAGTAATATCTCCTACCATTTATCGGTGATTTTAATATTTTATATGCTAATGCCTTCACCATCTGCTATGATTGATGAACAGAGTTGGAGTCAATAATCTAGAAAGAGGTTCAAATATATGGGTCGTGGAGTCAGCAGCGGTGGGGGTCAGAGTTCATTGAATTACTTGTTTGGAAGTGGAGAGGCCCCAAAGCCATCCACAAAAGATGCAGATGCTTCTCTGAATGATGCGCAGGCTGTGAATCATTCACCCAAACCTAGTACTGCTCCCAAATCTGTTGATGTTAGTAAGCAAATTCCTGCAGGTATTAATAGTACCACTACGAGTGGTCAAAACACAGGCAATTTTCTCACGGTATGTCGTGCTTCACAAGCTTCTTGTTTTTCTGATGCTAACTGAGAAGCAACTAAATAGTTCATAAAGAAAAGTAAAAAATACTTGTAGCCAGTGTTCTGAGCATCTAGTGAAAATCCTTATCTGTGAGATATAATGTAATAGTGGGATGCAACTTCTTATGTAATTTTTTTTTCTTTGATGAATTGATGTTATATGTTTGGTATAACACAGATGCAATGCTAACTATTGATTTGACTATCCATCTCCCTAATGCAGGATCGGCCATCAACTAAGGTCCACTCAGCGCCTGGTGGTGGTTCATCCCTCGGTTATCTCTTTGGTGGTGGGAACGACAAGTAACTCTACCCAAGGATGCTGTTATTTGTAAACAGTGAAGTGCTGAATTGCCTGATGTAATATATAAAAGGCTGAGGATATTCCAACCCAGTGTGTATTTGGTTATTGGTGTGTTTAATGGTTTGTCACAAGCTATCTGAATTCTAAACAAGATTCTCTGGTTCATGTTTTTCTCATGTGAGACAATACAAATGTGCTATTAAGCAGCATGTACTTATTTACTTAATGACTTGTATGCATTCACAAGCAAAGTGTAGAACTACTAATTAGCACGGAGGTAGAAAACATGGGAAAGGGTGTTTGAAGATTAAATATATTGATAAATACTAGTTGCTTGCCTATGTTCGGATGGTGATATCTATTCGATTTATCTATGGATTACACTAAGAAAATGTCTTAGATCCAAACATGAAAGTTTAAGTCCGAACAGATTCCATTAGTTAGTTTCCGGAAATTATATCAAAAACATATATAAAATATGTCTTAAATTTTCCATTTTCTAACATACAGAACATAAGAAAAAAAATTAGAATTAGGATTTGTTTGATTTAACCAAACTTTTCTAAAACATGTATGGGTAACGCTCCGCGCTAAAAAATTTAGCTTACTTTTAGCGTGTAAACCGTGAAATTTTTTATTAAATTCTGCATAATCATAATAAAAAAAGAAAATAATAGTGCAGAAACATAATTTTATTTGCAAAATGATAATAAAAAATTTATTTAAACATTTTTTAATAATTTTTATTATCATTCTGTAAAATTTAATTAAAAATTTCAAGATTAAAAAGTTTTCGCGTGATTGCTATTTATTTAAATATGATGTAATTGTTTATTATTATTTTTTTCGTTAACTTGTAATTGTTTAGTTCTTGGGCTAGTAAAGTGAAAATCATTACAAGCAGCGCCTCACAGGAATGAATCTCTCTCCCGGCGATCGCCGGAACCGGAAATCTCCGGCTAAATCCGCCGACATATACTCCACTTTCGTCATCCACAACGACGACGAAGATAACAAAGCATCCCAAAGCCCTAACGACGACCCGAACATCTTCGCCACTATGCTCCGAAAACCCGACCCGACTGACAACTCCGACGAGGAAGAATCTCTCCCGCCTCTCCTGAAACGCATCCCTAAAGACTTCGACGCCTCCGCAATCGGCTTCGACAACGACTACGAAGACGACGCTAACATCTCCGGCACGATGATCGTCAAATCAAATCGAAATCAAAACGCTTCTCCTCCGTCTTATATGCGAAAGCCACAAGTGTATGATGATGATGATAATGATGAAAATGAGGATGAGAATGAGAGTAATTTTTCGACTTTCGTGGTGAGATCTAGTGTGAAGAAGGAACGAGAGAGACAGGTTTCTGTTGGTGGAACATTTGTAAAGCGGAGTGGCGGAGGCGGTGGCGTTGTTAGTACGATGAGTAAGGCGGTTGCGAGTATGCAGGCGTCAAATTTGAAGGAAGAGGAGAGGAAGTTGAGGAAACAGACGAGTAGTAAAGTGTCAACTAGCTCGATTCCAGATAGTGTTACTAGGGAGGATCCTTCTACTAAATATGAATTATTACATGAATTAGGTAATTGTTATGTTGTTGCGTAATTTACTTGAAAGTCCAAACCCTAAGCATTTTACTTATTTTGTTGCTGATTTATTTGCTATATATGATTAAGCTTAAATGTAACGATACAACTGTTTATATGATGATACAAGTAAATATGTTGAAATGATGGTTGCGTCGATGTTTGTGGATTTTTGAATTTGGCAGGGAAGGGTTCTTATGGTGCGGTTTATAAAGCACGTGATTTGAAAACATCAGAAATGGTTGCTATCAAAGTGATTTCATTAAGTGAAGGGGTAAGATACTTTGTTATCTTTAAAATTAATGTGGTAAAGTTGCATTTGATATTGGAGTTTTAATTTTGTCGTCTTCTTAATTTCACAGGAAGAGGGGTATGAAGAAATACGAGGGGAAATTGAGATGTTGCAGCAGTGTAGTCATCCTAATGTTGTTCGTTACCTAGGGAGTTATCAGGGAGAAGAGTACCTATGGGTATGATTATGCACCATGTAGCTTTTTATATAATTGGATGGAAATAATTTTTCTTTACTATATGTAAATGCATTATTTTTTGTAACTTTTTTTCTTCCTTTTAACTATATATTTGCAGATTGTTATGGAGTATTGTGGCGGTGGTAGTGTTGCTGATTTAATGAATGTTACGGATGAGCCCTTAGAGGAATATCAGATAGCATATATTTGTAAGGAGGCGCTGAAGGTAAGTATAAACCCTTTTTTTGACAATGTAAGTCATCTTGGCTAATCAAATGGCATTGGTGGATATCTGTTAAAAAGTTATAATAAATTTAACATATGACCTAAGTTTGACTGTGCCAGAAGATATAATAACCAAATCTATCAATATACATTGATATGGTCGAGGGTCATTTGATTTCAAGAAGATTTGTGAATTTTTGTACACGTCCTTGTTATTAGCCTGCTCTGTGACAACAGCTTTCTGTTTCATACAGGGTTTGTCATACTTGCACTCAATATTCAAGGTCCATAGAGATATTAAAGGTGGAAACATACTGTTGACTGAACAAGGTGAAGTCAAGTTGGGTAAGTTTGATGCTGTTTAATATTATATAAAAGTTTGCATAATTTGCAAGTAGGGAACTATTTTTCTGCATTTTTTATTAAATAGTTTATTGAATTAATTACTATGACAGAGGTGCTATCATGTGTCCTGGTTACCAATATGATGATGTATCACATATAAAATATATAATTTTATGAACACAAGCATGCACTATTAAAGAAGAGAGAGAAAATAAGATAAGATTATTCATGCGATACGACAATGCGTAAAATGTAACAAATGTGCTTTGTGTATGTGAATGACTGATTGTTAAATTAAGAAATGACCTAATTTAAAAAGGGGTTAAGTATTGAGTTGCTTACTCGAGTAGTCACAGAATATCACTTTCTTCACTATCGTAAACGGGGTATTTACCTCATTTATAGACTATAAGAGTAAGTCCAACAGTGTTTTAGTTGATTCCCTATAGATATTATAAAGTAACGGGTCCTAGTAATTTAGGTAATCTATTTTGCATGTCAACTCCAACAATATTCCCTATATTCATTCCCTATTATTATAATAATAATAAATTTGAATCTAGTTAGTCTTAAAAAGGAGGAAAGAGAAAAAAGAAAGAGAAAAGATGTGAGAAAAGGGATGAAAATGAATTTTTTATTCACTAGTATATCCTAGAGGATCCCTATTAATAGGACATGGCTAGTAAAATTTAGAATATCCTAGTGATTTAGGGAATCACTAGGATACTGTTGGAGTTGTATTTTATGTTATATTCCATATTTTTGAGATTAGGAACTCATTTAGGGATGCTGTTGGACTTGCTCTAATTTCATTCCATAAGTACCAAAAAAGGATGGATAGCATAAAGGTGCCGAGATGGCTAATGTGTGGCGACTAGATGGCAGATATGTGGCAGTTAGGGTTAAAGATCTGCTAACAGTACATTCATACATATATTAAATGTTTATATGCATCAAATATTTTTTTTACATGTACAGTAGTTAATACTCTCCATTTATTGTAGTTGCCTTTACCGTAATTATCATTGTATTACTTGACATTCCCCGCTTCTCTCCCTCTCAACCACCGATCCACTTTACCTTGGAGAATAGTTTTAATCTTGACATTTGTATCATTTTGATTGTTACCAAGAAACTATATTCGTTATGTATTAATCTATGTATATTGTTATATCTAGGGGTGGCAATATCATATTCGACACGAATTTAACTCGAAAAATATGAATTCGGGTTCGGCTTAGTTTCGGGTTGACCCTAAATTGACCCGAAAAAGTCGGGTCAGTTTCGGGTTACCCGAAATTATATATTTATAATATTAATATTAGTATATCTTATAATTTATCTTATAATTTATTATTTAAATAATAAATATTTTATTTATATATTATTTAAAATAATTTTTATAGTTAAAATAATATATATTTATTAATTTATTATTTATTTTATATAGTTATTAATAAATTATAAATATTTTGGGTCAGATTCGGGTTGAGTATTTTGACCCATTAAATTTAGGATCGGGTTCGGGTTGGGTTGAAATTTTGACCTGAGTCTGTCACTCTGTCGACCCGAAACCGAAATCCGAAATTGTCCCCTAGTTATATCCTCAACAATAAAATATTTATTATATATATTAATTGCTTCAAGATTTAAGCAAAACCCATCTTCTTTCTTAAACCTTTGGCTTTACATGGCTACGGACCATAGTAGACTTGACAATTCGGGTAACAGGATCGGTTTCGGATCGGATCCAATCGGATCAGATCAATTTTCGGTTATTAAATCGGATTGAATCGGTTCTAGTTCAGATTAAAATCGGATAAATTTCGGATTAAGATCGAATGAAGTTCGGTTCAGATTAAGTTTGATTTAGATCATTTCGAATTTTTATTATTTCGAATCAGAAAATACAGTATAAATTAATCCATAATTAGTTCTTAATTATAGTAAAACTAAAATAATTTAGCAAAAAAAATAATAATAAAAATTGTTAAGTAAGTTTATCGAAATAATACCTTATTAAATTATTTTAATTATTAAATTAAAAAATTTAATTTAATAATTAAAATAATTATTAAATATATCAGTTGTAATATAAAATAATTATTAAATATATCAGTTGTAATATAAAATAATATAAGTTTTAAAACTTTGATTGTATAACCATTTTAATTTTTTGATATAGAATTATTTTAAATATGAATTTTACGTAAGAATATATTAATTTAGTGAATAAAAAATGGGTTAATATATAAATGATATGTTATGACCCATTCAAATATGATTGTTACATTAAAATTCAATTAATTTATTTTCTAATTCGGTGTAATGTGTATTTATATTGAATTTGATCTCGTAATTCGAGTCATATTCAGTTTAGATGATTTTCTATTCGGTTTGAATTGGTCTAAGTCGTTATCGGATCTAGTATTTTGGATTATTTTCGGTTAGTTTTTCGATTCGGGTTAAATCGGTTTTCGGATCATCATCGGATTGTATAATTCGGATATAAAATCGGATCTCGGTTCCATGTATTTTGGTTGGGTTTTCGGATCTGGTACCCGTTTTGCCAGGTTGCAATTTTTTCAAAGACCATTATAATTTTCTGCATATAAATGTGTCTATAAATAGTTCATCCATGCAGTGTTTTAATTGCAATTTTCTTAAGACCCATATTGTTCTTTCCGTCAACCTTAAACAGCATACCTACGTTTGAAGACCCATTTTTGCATGTGTGTGTTGATTTGTTTACAAATATGTATATATGTGTTGGGGAATTAGATAAATAAACATACAATATATATTCTTTGAAAGTTAACGGAATGGGATTTGTAGTCACTTGAGTGAATTAAATGATACCTTGTTTACAATAGTGAAGTAAGTGATATTAGGAGATCACTTGAGTGAGCACGTTAATATGCAAGTCATTTATAAAGGTTTTGGAGGGAATAGGGACAAGGAGGAAGAGGGTTGTGTATGGAAGGGGTGTAAGCATCACAACATTACCTTAATTATATTCTTTATAAGCATATTAAGTGCTAAGCACATAAAATATATCTAGGTTCGTGATGACCCAATAAGATAATCTTTATTTTTGCATATTTAGTATCTAAAATTTACGGAGACATAATATAAAGAGCGTCTCTCCTGCCTCCAGTCCTTGCTCATTATCCATTATTGATCTAGGGTCCTTTACAAGTCATATACTTATAGCATACTTTGTCCAAACATGGGTTTTAATCACGCGACAGCTTCTAGTTTAAATTGCTAACACGTCTCTATTTTCATATTACAATTTATAGTTATATATTGGATACTTGTGGTTGAATTATCAGTTCACCCTAGCGTCGAGATAATATGTTTTAACCTGACATATTCTTGAAATATGTTATCATAGTGATTGAAAATTCTTTGTATTTACAGGTGATTTTGGTGTTGCTGCACAACTGACTAGAACAATGTCGAAACGCAACACGGTAAACCTTTTCTTATATGATTTTAAGATCTTGTAGCTCTGACACTTTATATCTACCCCTTGTGTACTTAATTAGCAGCTTTTGTATTATGTGGATAAAGACTAAAATATGAAATGACCAACTACCCCAAATCTTTTTGGAGAAGTCACTATGAAGGATCTTATTATTGAACACTCTCCGTCATGTTGGCCCGAAATGGGTGAGAGTGGATTAGCATAACCCACTAAAGGGAAACAACAGGCCTTTTAAGGGGAAGCAGCAAAGGTTAATAATATGTTAGATTAGATGATCAGCTCCCTCAAAACCTCAAGGTATTGGGAGAATCCACTAAAATTGGTTATAGTTTGGAAATACTAATATATAGTCAAGTTTGACAAGTAATGCTTTAGCAAGTAAATTTATGTATAAATTTTACATGTTGATGCAGGCTTATATTTGTGTTATTGGATGTTTCCATTACTCATTAGATTAGATTGAGTTCTTTTGCTCAGTTGAAAGTAACACCGTAATATTGATTGATAGACTGTAAATTGTGTTTAAACATTTACAGAATAATTGATGCCTTGTTGATATAAAATATATAACAAACTAGTGCTTGTTGATTTTGCCTACTATAGCATGCTTGTGATCTTGTCATATGAAAGACGTGATTAGTATATTTATTTCATTCACTTAATGTTATGGGTCAGGTTAAAATTCATACAAGTTTGTGATCGACCATATGGTAGTATACTAGTGGCATCGTAGGTTTTTGGCATCACACCCCTCATCCTATAAAACTAGATTTGTACACATTACCTAGATTTAATTTCAGATTTGTATAATCCAATAGGAAAGCGAAAACTCTAATTCTCATCATAAGCATGAATGAGGTCAACGAAAATGGTGAATTAAGAGCCATTCAGCGATTGTTTCATATGACGTGCTTCCAAAACTAATATTATGAATCCCTCCAGTGGGCAAATAACTCGTCTAAATGTAGTTGTGTACTGAACTCATTTTTTTTGTTAAAGTTTACGATTCCTGTGCCCCAATATCTTTATGTGCAATCATATGTTTGTAATAGATTGTTTCTGCTATTTCATTTTTGTATGATTCTAATGATGTTTTTGACTGTCATCTATCAAAGTTTTAATATATCATGCTTGCTTACTCTCAGTTTATTGGAACTCCCCATTGGATGGCTCCAGAAGTCATTCAGGAGAGCAGATACGACGGAAAGGTACTTTCAATGCACATTAAACCTTCATTTTATGTTTTGTAAATACTTTGTAATACATTATACACACTTCTTTGTACTAGTAGTAACTTAAAATAGAACATGGTTTGCATGTCTATCAGGTCAAACTATATAAACTTCGTAAAGAAAAGCGTTCAAAAAATATTTCTTGCTCAACTCTGCTGGCTCAGTAATATTACTTTATACAGAAAAGCTAGCAATATCTTTTTAACTTTGATTATGCTTATTTTTGAAATTTGGCAGAGTTATCTTGTAGAAATAACAATTCCCCTTATCTTTGATACATGTTTGATATACCAGAATGGTGAGACTGACTTTTTATTTACCATAAAATATGTCATGCATCTCAGGTGGATGTCTGGGCCCTTGGAGTGTCTGCGATTGAAATGGCAGAGGTATATTTACGGGTTTTATCATGTTTTCCATTAAAAATCATTGTTCAGTCTTCAATTTGTCTCGAAATCTCTCGTTGGTTGTGTAAGGTTTCGTGAAATTACAACGGGCAATTTTTTTAAAGCTAGTTTATCATTTAGGCTTGCCTGAGCTGTTTTTTCGGAAGGGGAACAAAAGTTATAATTGATTTCATTTTTTAAATGTAATTATAATTTACGCTCACTCTACTGTGTATACAATTTTTGTTGACGTGTAAATTTATTTGTGAAATAATTCTTTGTTACAGGGTCTTCCTCCAAGATCATCAGTGCATCCCATGAGGGTTAGTACTTGAATCTCAGAGCATTTAGACATCTATATGTTCGTTTAACACGTAACGGATAATTACATTTGGTAGATGTGATTGTCAAAGTGCTTCATCACATATCTTTCTTCAAACGTGATCCCTGCTAATGTTGTTTCGATTTTTATCTATGAAAGTATGAATATCTGTTCTACTGTATTACTAAACAGTATCTGCTGAAGTCTTAGGCATCATCCTTACCCGGGCATATCTTTGACTATGACTTACCCTTTGCAATTACACATTCTCATTTTCTTAGTTGATAATGACAATGTAAATTGTCAACCAGTCTGGTCAATTGTGCTAAAAGGTATTTTAGAGTTGCATTGTGTACTGGAAAGAGAATTTTGGAATGAGGGACCATGAAATTAGCTTGCTCAGGGATGAGCAGATAAGTTGGGAATCTGGAGCAATTGGTCTCCTGAATTTTAGTTAAACATAAGTCTAGTTTTATTACAATAAATGATATGGTTGAGGTTTTCAACTTCAAAAAAATTGGGTTTTGTTTGAGTTATGCGAAAATTTAAATTACTTGGGGGCAATTGTGAAAGTGTAGATAGCAATTGATATGAATCTATATTTTTGGTACCTGGATTGGGATTTGACTATTTGATGAACAGAGAACACCACATATTAGGCCTCAAGTGTATGGCACGGCAATGCTACTCCCACCTCCCTACCCAGCCCTAAATACGTACTTCATTTGTTGTAGGTATTGTTCATGATATCCATTGAGCCAGCTCCAATGCTCGAGGATAAAGAGAAATGGTATTTGCTCAATCTTTTCATTTATATTTAATTTTGGTGCTGCATCAGTATGTTGGTCTCGGAAGCGTTTATGTTTCAAGTTCCTCAGCTATTTTGTTAGTCCCGTGTTTGCCTATCTTATATTTTCTCTCAGTGTAACATGATCTTTTTGTAAGTGTGGGTGCCATTGGTATCTTCCAAATTTAAACTAGAGGTGTCTTTGCCTTGCAAAATCACTTCGACAATTCACTTTACTATACCCATATCATAGCCCAATGATTCAGATTTCTGGATTGACCATTATTGCTTGTCAAACTTCCATTAAGTGGTGATCAGAGAATTCAATTTGAAAACCAATATCACATTCTGCTTCTAGAAGAATCATATTCAGATATATTAATTCTAGTTCTCACGTATATATGCATAGAGCAACAAAAAGAATGTTGATGAATGTGTGGAAGGGATCTCTTCTACTCATTGTTTAATTATAACCACAATCACTAGTCGTATTTCCTTTTGAAATTCTAGGACCAGACACTTCACTCCAAGTAATTTGCATTTGCAGGTCTCTTGTATTTCATGATTTCATTGCAAAGTGCCTTACAAAAGAACCTCGTCTTCGTCCTACTGCAACTGAGATGTTAAAGGTATGCGATATATTTTACTATCAGCACCAACTTTTTCCTTCTCACAACTTTTCTCATTGAAATAAAGACGAGAATTGGGGCAGTATTGGAGGTTACACGATGCTCTCTTTTTTAATAGAAATAGAATTAATGTTAAGACTTTGAACTTGTAGCATTTCATTATACTTCAGCAAGTACAATTTTCTCCTGTGATGTCATAGTTAAGTATATCAGCATATATTTGACTAATACAGGTATACAGAGAAGTGATTTGCCAAAATGTGTACTATATATTTTTTTAATTATTTGACTTTGCAATTGTCACATGCATAAAGCCCTTAAAGCTATGTATACATTCAGACTGCTGGCATGGCATTAAGGTGAGGCAGGGAACGATCAAAGTGCCTTGCTGCCTAAGCACCTGTCTAGGTGGTGAAAACTTCTTGTAGCTTAATGCTTGGATTCCTAGGCCACAGTACTTAACTGATTCTGTGATAAGTATGATTGTATGAGTTTATGTTCTAAAAAAAATAGTATCTTACTCTGCAAAAGAAAGCTTCTCACTGTTAAATTTTTATAATTATCTTCTTCAGATTTCAAATTTTACGGCAAACATAGCTAACTTCAGTTTTGTAGTATACATTGTCTTTACTTATAATAAAAATCGTGCCTAACATAATATATCGTATGGTCTCTGCAGAAACAGCCTCTGTACCCTTTTAGAATAGAGGTAAGATATGGGTACATCTTACCCTCCCCAGACCTAGCTCTACGAGCGGGATACACTGGGCATGTTTGGTTTATATTGAAGTCGAGCTTGATCCTAGATTATTAAATAGCGTTTGACCTAGGAAAAAATTGTTTTGAATCTTTGATGTTGTAAACACTAATTACTCTGCGGAAACAGCCTCTCTACCCTTTTAGAATAGAGGTAAGATATGGGTACATCTTACCCTCCTCAGACCTAGCTCTACGAGCGGGATACACTGGGAATGTTTGGTTTGGTTTATATTGAACTCGAGCTTGATCTTGGATTATTAAATGTGTTTGACCTAGGAAAAAATTGTTTTGAATCTTTGATGTTGTAAACACTAATTACAGTGTCAACCTAATCTAGTACTATAAACATGATTCAGTTTTATTGTAACTTTGTTTATACAATCCAAAAGTGAGCTTCCTATGCTGACCTGAAGTCGTATGTATTAGCACATGCATTAATATATATTTGCAAATATTAGTCTAACTTAAGTTTGTGGCCTTGGATCAAACATCAGCATAAATTCATTGAGAAATGCAAAGCTGGAGCTTCAATAATGTTGCCCAAGCTGGAGAAAGCAAAGCAAGTGAGGGCATTAATGGTTTTGGAAGCACAAAATATTGCATCAGGAACTTTTGTACCAGGAGATAATGTATGTTGCTCAACACTCTTGTTAGCATTTATGCATTAGTATTTTGACATGTATATGCAAATGTTATTTCTTGAAAAATCAGCCATCATCATATTCACAACTTTTATTTGTATAGTCAATGGGAGGCCTAAAAGTGAATGAAGACTATGGAGATACTGTCCCATCTAGGCCTCAGGATGCTGGTCTTCTAGTTGCCACCGTGTTGCAAGTTGGAAGTATACCTGGAACTGCACCTCAGGGTGCAGAACAGACCGAGGAAGGTATAATACATCTAATATTTGTCATATGAGTTATTCTTATAATTTGGTCATATGTATTATGTCAATTTCTAGAATATCGTATGGCCTGTCAATACTTGCCACTTTTATTTTCCTAATAAAAAAGTGTAGAGGAGAGGCTTATCAGTTAGTTTTGATCACTTTTATGGGTCCTGTGTTGACTAGGTGACTTTGGGACTGTAATAGTTCGTGGTGCTGTAGAGTTGGACAAAACAATAGAAGGGCCTAAGGTTAGAGATCATTCACCTGCTCTGGGCCGTATTGGAAGTACCTTATCAAGTGGCACAGGATCTAAATTAGTTGAACCATGGTACTGCCTTACCAGATATTTCTTGTTTTTGATATGTTTGGTAAAGGAGAGAAGAAACTATTCTAACTTATAACATATAAAGTCAAACAGTTATTTTGGTTTCCTTTCTATAACATGTGAACAGACTCTGTATACCTTCTCAATCAAAAATATCTTGCTCGTTTGCCTAGTATTTGCATGAAATGAAATAGCTTACTGCTTTTCTTGATAATTTCATTCTTTCTTTACTTGCTCTACCACTTTCTTGAAACTTGTGTATGCCATTCAGGAAAAATTGAGATGTGATCCTCTCTTTTACCTATGAGGTGATGTTAAACGTGGTTTATATGCTGTCATGTAGCAGTCATTTAATTTATTAAAACCAGTCCTATTATATTTGTGAGTTGTACGGTGCCTTCCATCCACATCTACATTCTTGTTGTGTACTTGCACCAATTCTTTCTTAGTATAATTTTTTTCTGATGTCTAAAATTATTTAAAATTCACAATCAGCTATATTATCAAATTTATTTGCTGAATAGATTTGTGGAAATCTAGTGGTTTATTCCGAAATTGAGTCGTGTCATTTGATGCATAGTGACCATGCTTCAGCTTGCATGAGGTTGGGAATATGATGAAAATAATACAGTTTGAGTTGAAGTTCGATACTGGCTTATAATGTATTATTGTTTTCATGATTGCATTATTTGAATTAAACCTTTTTAGAGGGCATGCTTAAATCAATTTTATTAATCTTTCAGGGTTGGAGATGCAGTTCAGCTTTCTACAGATACCCTAAAAAATTTAGAGGCACATGCTGCAGATACTATGCAGGCAGCCACTCCTTCAGTGTTTCTTACTCCTGAGCAGAAACTAAAGCAAAATAGCATTTCTCAGGCCT
This sequence comes from Oenanthe sinensis, assembly GCA_028671895.1. NCBI lineage: Eukaryota > Viridiplantae > Streptophyta > Magnoliopsida > Apiales > Apiaceae > Oenanthe > Oenanthe sinensis. The sequence continues at coordinate 35,187,450 of CM053812.1, read as the reverse complement.
ATGTTGGAACTGGAGGTGTAAGAAGTGGCACATTAAGGAATGAAACTGTTAGTAGAAAAGCATTAGATAAGGTAATTTGTATCTTCCCATAATTATTCCAAGTGAGGGATCTGCGATACTACCCATTGTGCAGATTTTTTGTAGAAAGAACCGTCTAAAAGTCCTGCTGAGTTTTTTGCTAATTGGTTTCAGCTTTTCAGGAAAAATAAAATCTAGTGGCTTATGTTTGCAATTGTACTCTATTCTTGGCATTCTAATCGGAGATAATGTATCATTGCAGCTTTGGTCCATTTATGCTGCCGGAAATACAGTGCCCATCCCATTTTTAAGGGCAACTGATATATCACCCATAGCATTGTTGTCGAACAATGTGCTTGGATGCTGTGATAGTGGTGGAAATATTGCTGTGGAAACAATGCAGGAGCTCTTTGCAGGTGATGCGCAATCTAAAAAGGGAAGGAGTAGGCAAAATGAGGTCTTTCTCTGTCTCTCTGATTATATCCATCTGCATGGCTCACAATTAAGTAGTTTTGAGCTTTTATTTTATATAGTTTTCTACTGTTCAGGTTCCCCTTCCCCCAGGTGTGTATCAAAGACTCACTTCAAGCCCTACTCTTATGAACCTTGCCCAGGCTTTAGCTTACCACAAGATGTAATCCCAACCTCCCTGTTATTCTTTCCTGACGTTTTTATTTTCTGAGTTTAAAACCAATCTATTTATAAGGCTAATTGTGGAACCTATCTTTGTTCTAACAAGCCAAAAAAGGGTTGTCATCTGGTATTTAACCGTCAATACTTTTGATGCAGGTGCTATGAAGAGATGCCACTTCAGGATCTGCAAGCAACTCAAGAGCAGCAAACCATACAAAACCTTTCTGATACACTTAGAACTATTCTAAGATTATAGTGAACTATTTACTGGTTAGAAATGTGTATAATTGTTTATTTTAAAATTTTGTCATTCCTTTTCCCCTCCCATCCTTAATGTAAATTGGAAATGAGATATGGTTCCGGTCTTCTGCCCCCTTATAAAGGAACTCTTCACCTCATATTGTTCGAGATCTAGAAAAAGGGATTCCAAGTCGGTTAGAGCATCTCCAACGGAGATAGGTAAATTGATTAGCTAAAATGATATAAAATAGATATTATGTAAAATTTGTTGAATCTGTAACGTGTTTTGTTTCAGTGGTATTAGCTATAGTGAATAGCTATATTTGAAAAACAATTTTTTATTATTTTCAAATTCTAAGAGTCATTAAATTTTTAAATAAATACATAATATATATACACATATACATATATATACACGTATACATATATAAAAGGTAATTTTATAAGTTAAAATATAATTAATTAATTTTCTTATTCAATAAAAGTGCAAATAAAAAAATTATTTCATACATATACACACTTTTTTTGTCATTATATTTTTACACTTAACACTATATAAAATTAAAAATATTAAAATATAAAACAAAAATTATAATACATATATATTAAATATATGTATTATATATAATAAATACATATATACATCAACACGGTCTAGGCCCTAGGTTATAATATGGGCGTGAGATTGGTGGGAGATGAGGTGTAATATTTTAAAGGATGAGGTTTTATTCAACAAATATAGCGTCCTTGTAGCTGATATCTAAAATTATTGCTAATATGATACTTCCGTTGGAGTGCTCTACTTTTTAAAAAATAGGCATATTTTCTGTTATTTCAGTGCGAGCTAGATTATATAGCTAACAGGCGAGTCCGGTTGGAGATGCTCTTAGAACTTAGAAATGTCAAATAGGTAAAATAGGCATTCTCGGAAATTGATTACCAACTTCATCTCGCTTAATTGAATCTCCCGTTACAGGGAAGGGAGGATCGGTGTTGGTGGTTGGTTACAACTATTTACTAATACTCTTTTGTAGTTTTGTATACATTTTAAGGTGTTTTGACCGTATAGTTGGAAATATTATTTTAAAAAATAGAGGGAGTGGCTTGATATGTTCACGAAGTATGTTGGAGAGGACAATGTATTACTCTGAGTTGACTAATACTATAAAACACCCTACTTGGATTTTTATTTATATATTTTGTAATTTGAATGGAGCAAGAAATGTACGTCATTGAGAAGAAAAGTTACCCATACATTGCAGGTCCCATAGCGGTGGAGCAGGGCTAATCAAGTATAATGCTTTTAACCTTATCATGTGATTTAGACATTTCTTTCCTTTCTATTTGACAACTTTTTTACGACTCCACTAGCTACTTAATTTTGCTCCTAATTTTTTTTACCCTATATACACATGTAAGTTGTAACATGTACTTTAAACATCCAACGTAACTGTCGTTGAGATTTGAGACAACAAGACAGGTGGTTGCACCTCAACAATTTGATGTTTTTTATGCAAATGAGGCACAGGGCATTACTCTACCAGTTATAATTGGGAGGGAGGATCGAACATTTGACCTAGGTACAGTCTTTTGAGTTGTCTTTATGCATTTATAGCATTTTGATCGGAAATTTATAATAATTTATAGCTATAAAATGCATTTATAGCATTTTAGGGTAGCTCGAAAGTTTCCCTTCCCCCAGCTTTACTGAATGGAATATAATAATTGTACACAAAAATGAGCTCAGAAAGAAAGTTAATAGAGTATGGAAAGTGACATTATATTAATTTTGGATTGTTGGTAACCTTTGTGAAAGATGGAATAATGATAATAATGTAGTGCCAATTTAGTGTACTGGAGTGCAGCGTTGCTAGGGAATACTTGGTAATAATAATTATATATATATATATATATATATATATATATATATATATATATATATATATATATATATATATATATATATATATATATATAAGACAAAGGCAGACGTGGTAGATCACACCTAATGTTTAGCCGAAGGAGTGAATAATAATGTAATGTACTAATGTACCACCATCTACCAATAATAATAATATCAGATCACCTTTGGCTATCATGTAAAGCAAAGCAAAGCAAGAAGTAGATTCCTGAATTTGATTGGCCCCGTCAACAATCAACACTCTCTTGATTTGTCATGAATGTGGGGGGTGGGGGGTAATTTGGTTTCCTTCCCCATCTTTTAGACCTATAACCATTCATTATTTTTCTTTCGAGCTATTGATCATATAGTAAATTTTTTTAAGTAATAGAGCAGTTAAGGAATCAAACACAAAGTAGATAATTTTATTGTTGGAACTAGTGATTAATTCCTCCATCTCTTATATAAAAGAGGGGAGTAACAAATCACTGAGTCAAAACCTGGGCTAATATAGTAGTAGTATTATAAGTTGTAACATTGAAATATTGTGTTTCTAAAGTACAAAAAAAGTTTTTGATAAATTATACTACAGATCCACACACTGGACTCGACTTTGGATGGGACTTGTGGATGCAATTTCTTTTGGTTTGAACCAAATAGTTAAAATTACAGGGTGCGGCATTATAATAATAATCTCTTTGTGAAGTTGGTCCAAATTTTCTTGAATAGATGGCCAAATATTTTTGTAGCCTTTATGTGGTGATCAGGTGATGTAAGATGCGGAGTAAACTGAAGAAATGATGATGGCTCATTTAACGTTTCAATACCAACATAGATGACAAAAAATATTTTCTTTAGCCGAACAATGGACATAAAACTATGGGCCAAAGTTGTTGCTATAAAATATTTACTCTCTGTGTGTTCTCTTTTAGTTGTCACTTTTTTAAAAAATTTATCCGGTACTTCTTTTTTTTCAAAACAATTTTATAAAAAAATTTCGGAATAATATCCTTAGATTGCTATTTTCAAATTTTGATTAATTCAAATATATAAACAATTGAGCTAATCTCATGCAATTATGCGAGATAGTCATGAAAACAAGTTATCAAATTAACATTTTCTTAAGATATTTGTTTTTTAAAAACAGACAACTAAAAGGGGACGAAGAGAGTATTAACAAAAAAATATTTTTATATTTTCAATATTAACATATATAGGCTAATACACACACAAACAGAGATATATATAATGACCTATGTATTAATATTAAATAAATTTTTGTCCAGTATAAAACGAATCCAACTATATATTATATATTAATATTTTATTTATATAAATTATAAAATATTTAAAATGGATACGTGCATAAATTATAAGCTTGTAAATAATTAAAGGAAAAATTAATCCGCAAAAATCAAATCAATGTTATTTTTTAAATTATAATTATATAGATAAATGGATGAAATTAATGTAACAAACTTGTAGCAAAACCGAACACCAAAGTTTATTTCTTCTCAAGAAAAAAGAACAAATAGTAGAAAACTTGCGCATGAGTGGTCTAATAAATAGCATTACTTTCTTGAGTAATGCTGGCTACCAAAAAATAATCTCATTTTTTTTTAAAATGACGTAGCATGATATATAATTTATTTTAATTCATGTACATATATGTATGTACGTGGAGTTCATATTATTATAAAAAACTTATCAATTATACACACCAATTCAACATTTGAGACAATTTTTGGGAGAATTTTGGTAACTACCAACTACTCCCCAGCATTTTTCTACTTTGTTTGCTTCAAATGGCAAGACATTTGATAAGTTTCATTATGGTAATTATAGCATTGGGTGGGACGTACACTAAGTGAAGAATCTATCAATTCCCCACACCTAATCTCCTCACTAATTAGCTTTAACAATTTAACATGCACGAACTTGCATACTTAACCTCACCTTATTAAAGCATAATACAATATAATAAAATTTAACTTTTTGAAATAACTCAAATATTATACGTGGTATAAATTTGGTCAATAATCTTTCTAAAGAAAATTTATTCCAAACTTAACCAGCTACATTTATCAATGAATATGAAGGCTACTCAAATAAGATACAATCACTGTGATTTGCAATTGTTTAAAAGGTGGGAAGACAAATAAGATACAATCACTATGATTTGCAATTGTTTAAAAGGTGGGAAGACCATATGTGATTTTTAGAATAATTATGTTTATATACCTTATAAATTAATATATGTTTTAATAAATCTCGGAGTGAAATCGGATAACAAAAGATAATCCCTTAGCCCATGACCTATCTCATCGCACTCGGGAAACCTATGTGATAGTATAAGATTAATTGAAAAAAACCATACAAACTGTGTGTCCTTTTGTTTAATGACTAGCAGTCTAGCACGCTGTTTCATCGTTTATGCGATCAAATTCATTTTTCAATTAATATCATATTGAGAGATGGTGGGGTAATTTTATGGATAGCGATATTTTGCCGGTTGTTCCTACTGACTCGTATTCATTATATTCAATTTTTTTTACCAAAGATTCATAATATTAAATTTATACACTAATACTGTAAAGTTTGTGTGCGATAATATTTTTTAGTTAAAAATTTAGTTTATTTAATTATAATTTAATCATATTTTAGAAGATTCATACGATTTTTTTGTGTGTGATTCATTGTATATAATCCTATATCACCCTTGTTCATAAAAAAAAACTATTTTATCATCCTTATTCCTTAGAAAGAAAGAAAATTGAAAAGAACAGTGCACGTTGTTTCCTTGAACAGAAAAGGAAAGTGAAAGAAACGGAAGGGAAGGGGATCTGCGATTTAAACAATTACTCCTATATTTTTTTTATTTGTTGTTTTGAGTTTTGACACACACATTGGATTATTTTGAATGTATAGTAAAATTATTTTTTATTTTTTTTTATAAATTAAAATTTTTATTACATAATTTTATTCAGGAAAAAAATTTAAAAAATAATAATTTTAACTATATCATCAAAACTTTTAAAAGTGTGTGTCAAAAAATCAAATCTGAAATTAAAAAAAACAGGGGACTAGCCCCTCTGTACATTTGTCAAAAGCCGTCACTGGACAAGTGTCTGGTGCATTTCATACTTTTATTTTACTTTTTCTATATGTGTGCTCCATTTTCATTTACATATAAATTTGGTACATGTTTTTAATATGCCATGGATCTGTTCGAGTATTTCATGAATAATTTATAAATTAAAAACTAAATATATTTTACGTGATTCACCGGTTCAGAGGGCAGTACAGAGTCTACAGACAGTACAGTAGTACTTGTGGACTTTTCATCCTCGTCTTATCTGTTAGTAATTTCATTACAACTAGTCAATCACGAAAAATTATAAATTCTACCCCGATATTTCAAATTATTAAAGGGTTTTATTTATAGAATTAATTTATTTCTAACCCCATATTTCAAATTATTATTCACATTTATCTCGCATTTCTTTTTCTATTTGTATTATAAATATTTTAAAAATAGAGACGAGCTTCCAAACAAATAATTTTCTGCAAATTTTATCCATTGTCGGGAAATGGAGGGGTCCAGATGGGGTTTAGAGAAGAAGAGTTGTGTGTAATGTGTGGTTTTGTCACGATCACTTGTTGCACGTGGAAGCACACAAGTTAAATTCTTCTCTTTTTATCTCTGCTGCCAACTCTTATTAAATTCACCAATATGTCATCTATATATGTCTAACGTATGTCTATGTATATCTATCTGTGTGCACGTTTTCTTGTTTGTATCTATATATTAAATAGATTTTGTTCATACCCATCTTATTAACTTCATCAATCTGCGACCCATATCTCTCTTCTTCTTCTTCTTCTTTTTGCTGTAAGCTTCTCCTCACTCTCTCTCTAGTATTATTTTATTTTTTTATATCGTATAATTGTTTATGCTTCACTGTGTTATATATCTTGTTGCACAAATGCAAGATGTTAATATGTTTGGGTGTTTTGAACTTCTTGTATATATATATATATATATATATATATATATTTCTGTAATGGTCTAATGGGGTTTTCATAATTTCATTGATTGATGTGGTTGTTCTTTATTTTTATTTCTTGGTCTGGGATTTGTATATATAATGCAGTCTATGCTAGTTTGTTTGATGCATGTGGGTATTTTTTTACCTGGATTTCTTGAAAATTATCATCTTGTTTTTTAATTGAATTATGTTTTCGTTTTTTTTTAAATTTAGATTCTACATAGTAGTTTATTTATTGTCATCTCAGATGGTTCATTGTGAATGATATTGAATTGTAGTGTTTTAATGTTGATCTTGATTCTGATTTTTTTAACTGTTACAACTTACAAGTTACAACCAAGTTTTTGCTGAAATTATGTAACTTTATCACACAGTCCTTTAGGTCTCAATAGTGTACTCGTATGCAGAAATTATTTTCTTTTCATATGAGCGACTGCCTCTACAATTTTGGTCTGTGTGACAATGGTCAGGTGCCTACAGTTTTTATTTTTAAAGTCAATGGGGCAATGAGAATCTTTTCTTTTTTTATCTCTAGAATTGCTACTTGAGCTAACCTTGACTCTGTTGCTGTGTTGATGTATGTACAATAGAGCTGTTACTTCTTACCTTGCAAAATCAAAATGGCACTTCCTGGAGTTCGCAGAGATGGAATGGAGTTGAGGATTCACGAAAGTTTGGAAGAGCTTAGCACCGATTTGGCAGATTATATATCCGACTTGTCAGAGGTGACCATTAAAGAGCGAGGTGCTTTTTGCATCGCTATATCTGGTGGTTCTCTCGTAAGCTTGATGGGGTATAGGCACTTTACTTCCCTTTCTGCCGACCATCTCCAATAGATAGACACTAAAATAGTGTTACTTTGACACTATTTTAGTGTCAAAATTACATGATTTACAAAAACCAACTCCAATGGTAATTACACTATAAAGAATCTTTTACGCTATATCCTATACTATAAAAAATCTTTTACTTATTAAAATAATAAAGAATTGACTTTTGGGACTTAAAAGGGATGAATTTGTTTTTGTTAACAAATATCAGGAAATTTTGAAAAACGCCAAATTTGGTGTCAAGATGACACCAAATATATGTTTGACACCAAATTTGGTGTCACTCCAATTTTTTAGTGTCATCTTGACACTATTATAATGTCCCATTGGAGTTGATTTCACACTAAAATAGTGTCAAAATAACACTATTTTAGTGTTTTAGTGTCCCATTGGAGTTGCTCTTAGTTTAATAAATTTTGTTGTCTGAAGTGTGAATATAAATATAAATATATAATTTTTTTTGTGGAAAGCAGGAAATTATGTCAAGCGCCATACCTCAAGACCATTGATTGGGGTGGCTGGCATGTTTTTTGGGCTGATGAACGCGCGGTTGCTAAAAACCACGTGGATAGCAACTACAAGCTGGCAAAGGATACTTTCTTGTCCAAGGTATCTACATAGGTTTCAATATGTAGATGCTAAAATCTCCTACTGATTGTGTCAGTATATTAGATTTGAACCCTATTTCTCGGGCTTGAATGTGACAAATAAATTCATTGTTGACCCTCTTCGTCCAATTCATCTTCAAGTTGTATAGATGCATATGACGATCCTAATTAAAGTTTAAATGTGCAGTATTGCTGTAAGAATCTTGTAGGCTTGTCGTTTTCATACTATTGAGAAGGTTTTTATGTTCCAGAATAACTTGGGCCCTATGTGCTGCGGTTAGAGTTGCTATAATCAGATTGTTGACAATCATGTCACAGTATATCTATGAACTTTAATAAATCTGCTTAATGGGTATTCTTGATATCTTGAAGTAATAAAGGACCCTAATATTTATGTTCACATGATGCTGATTGTGCCTATTCAAATTTCTAAGCAACAATCTTAATATCTGCAAAAGCTACACCAGAGCTACAGCACCAACTTATTTAAGTTATAATCCAGAACTTGTTTCTGCGGATCTGTAGGCCTTATCCTAGTCCGAGAACAAGTATTCAATGAATTTACCCTTCTTATTTATTCAGAATAAGAACCAAGACTACAGCTTACAGATACTTGGAAACTTTATAACTTACCATTAGACGAACTTTTCATTATTTAATGTACCAAAACATGTGTCCAAAAGACACAATCCCATCAAGTTCTAGTGCAGAATGTCCTTTTATTTCTTTAGACTGTCTTCCTTTCTGTCTCAGGCAACTCTTGGTAATCATTAATATGTCATGGGTTTCTCAGGTTTCTGTGTATCTGCTGGTTAAATTTTCTAATTTTATATGGGTACCGAGTACTAAAGGACTTAGTTGTTTGTGCATGCTCGTCTATAGCAGATTGTTGTACATCTTCAATTTAGTGGTCATTTGACCAACTTGGTCTGGAAATTATTCCCTGATCTGATGATCTATACTTTTTCACATCCATACCCACAATATGCTTAGCATGATAGGAGTATATTTGGTAGGTGATCTGTAATCTTCAAGAGTTGTAGTTAACATGATTACATCTTAGCTCTTGATAGCATTCTGGCAGCCAGAACCTTGTATTTGTAAACTTATTATCTACCTTCTTGATGTCTCCTTTCATTGTCTGATGTAGAGTAATGGCAAGTAAAATGTGTAATAGGGCTGTATAAAAACCATCCCAGAAGAAAAGCCGGCTGAACTGGTTTGGCCATATTTGGCATGCTGGATAGAGGATATATAAACTTGTCTATTTATGGTGGTAACGTGCATAATTGGTACTTTTGCTTATGCGGCTGCTGTAGTCAGCAATTTCAGTAACAATGTTTTTAGTATTTGAGAAACCTAGATATGAGACAACATAACTAGATTGTAAATGAATATGAGGTTTGGAGGCTGTATCAGACAATAATTATTATATCTGATATAGTTACTTAAGCTGAATTGTCGGTGGCGATAAAACTGTTCCTAAATGAAATCCTTTGTAGAGTATCATTGTTGAATTTAATTAGATACAAAGAAAGTTTTAAAGTATTAATTTTCAAAAATTTCTATGTTATGCTATGGAAAGAAGTATTTTAAATAACTTCCCCTTGGCGGTTTCTTTATTCAGTCCCTTGCTACCTTTAGTCCTTCAGGAGTCCACGTACATGGGTATTGAAGTATCTTCAACTTGTTAGCCAGACAGGTTTTACTCATGCCTATATTGCATCTATTTTAAGTATGTCATAATTAGAAACTATAATTAATGTATTAGTACTTTTGATTTCTGATTTATATTCTCATTCTAATTTCAAGAGTTTCACCATTTATCATCCATAAACTGAAAGCAGCTTATTTTACCCATAATTTCTAATGATATCCGATATCTTCTTATCATTTCAGATTCCATTTATTCCAAGTCATTTACATTCGATCAATGACTCATTAACTGCTGAAAAGGCTGCCAGTGAATATGAGTTTGTCATCAGACAGCTAGTAAGGACTCGCATAATTGGAGCGTCTGAGATAAGTGATTGCCCCAAGTTTGACTTGATTGTGCTCGGAATGGGCTCCGACGGTCATGTTGCATCACTATTCCCTAACCACTCTGTGCTTGATGAGAAAAGTGAGTGGGTGACTTACGTTATTGATTCACCAAAACCCCCACCTGAGAGAATCACATTTACTCTGCCTGTAATCAACTCGTCCTCCAATGTAGCTCTGGTTGTAACGGGGAGCAACAAAGCAGATATGGTCCATTTGGCAATTGATGATGTTGGACCTGAATGTCCCTTAGTACCTGCCAAGATGATTCATCCAATTGATGGGAAGTTGTTATGGTTTTTGGACAAATCGGCTGCTTCAAAGCTTGATGGGGCAGTAGAATATTCCGACTAGATCAGTTTCCTTGTAAAATATAGTGTATGTATCCGAGGAAGAATCAGAGCCTATCACATTACTGAATGTCCTTATCCTGCACACTTCTTTTAAGCCCATCTCTAAATTTTGGCCTTTTATCCAAAACTTTTGTAGGATATTGTCAATGCACAAGAGTGTATAATCTTTCATTTTGGTTAATTTCCTGTTGGATTGAATTATCTCTTCTTGTTTTTTTAATAGTAGTTATCGAAGTTTCGTATTGTATACTTGTAGCAGAAGCTGATAGCTTAAGGCTTCAGTGCAATATTTCCTTCAGATACTGGTTCCAGTTTTAAGACTGAATCATGGAACAAATGTAGAATTCTTCCATGTCGGTAAAACATCAACTGACTCATAAATACCCACTTGGGTAATGCAGTCATTAGCCCAATCAGCGACCCACTCACGAGCTCCAAGTATGGGCCTGTCCATTCAGTTGATCATAAAAGATTCAGGGCTAAATGTAAAAAAAGAACGCCGCTGCCGGGGATCGAACCCGGGTCACCCGCGTGACAGGCGGGAATACTTACCACTATACTACAACGACTTGTTTGAAATTCCACTATAAGTATGCAACTTCTGATAGTTGCAAATATCCAACTTACCAGCCTATTGTTAGATTACAAGCCGTTACTTAAAAAATTATATACTCCTATATAATAGGCCTGTGTATAGCTTTTCTTAACTAGCAGAATCTGGATGTGAAATTTCAATATAACGGATCTCAATTAATTAGCACCAGGCAGTAAATATATACATGCAGTAAATCTATACTATATTATTATAGTTGAAAAATTAAAAGTTTTGGTCCAATGTGAACCACAGAAAAGATTCTGATCGTCCAGTTTTAGATAAACTATAGAAACGATCTTAAACCTTCAAGTTTAATGAAATCTAATTTTAAAAGGAATAATTCTAATCACCTTTTATACAAATTCTCACGGATAATATTATATTATATTTAAGTTATATTCTATATTTTCTATGTTAAGAATCCTACTTATCGTATAATTTTTATTTAATATATAATTAAAGTTTATGAATATTAATATATAAATATCATTTTATAATAACATACAACTCTAACCCCCTACTAACCGCCAATTCTAGATGAACAATAGAAATGATCTTAACCATTTAATTTTAATAAAATCTAATTTTAAAAAGAATATATATCATACATACAACTCTAACCCCCGGTAGTCCTCATTTTATACAACTCCTCACGGATAATATTATAGTATATTTAAATTATATTCTATATTTTCTATTTTAAGAATCCTACTTATCCTATAATTTTTATTTTATATATCATTAAAGTTTATGAATATTAATATATAAATATCATTTTATAATAACATATAACTCTAACCCCCGATAATCCTCATTTTATACAACTTCTCATAAATAATATTATATTATATTAACATAAATTCTCAACGTTATAAAATTTTATACAGTAGTAAATATCAATAAAATATAATATAAAAAATAAATTTATCTAAATATTATTCATTCATCCTGTGTTTTGCACGTGTTATAAGCTTGTATGAATATATGATATATTTTCAAAATATATAGGGAATGGGGGGTACTTCATATATAGCTCTTAATATTAATATTGATTCAGACTTTATTATTATTTTATTTTTTTACTGTAGGAACACGCAATCACTACCCTTTTTAGACGCATACTGGGTAAATCCATGGGTTCACGTAATAGCCTGCAAAAACCACGTGAACCAGGTAAACCGCACAAGTGCGACAGTCTCTGCACTTTATTTGGCTTTAATTATTTTAATTAACTTGAATTAGAACAAGTCAGGGGCTTCAATGTGGATTTTATTTATTGAGTCGTGAAATATACATCTGCATTCCTTCTTTTGAATATTTAAGCTTATAATCTAAGAAATGAGTATTTATTCTAATAAATTCTCAGGTTAAGAGTAGAACCTAAGACTTAGACGTAAGACGATATATAGAAAATAAGTCCGGGTGACCTGAGTCGTGAAATAAGATACATCCGCATTCCTAATTACTAGTCCTGTTTTATTTTTTTATGATCGAAAAGTTTGTAAATCTTGGTTTATAAAGCTTGTCTAGTCGTAGTTTTAGTTTCTATTACTATTATACAAAGCGATCTACACTATACTTTCGGAGTAGTTGGGTTGTTCAATTAAAACTAATTAAAGATATGGCTTCTTAATTAGGTATATAATTATCTACTGTTTATACTATTCTTTAACATCTACTTTGTGCAAGAGCTAAGCATATATGTACTGGTTTTCGTGGCGAATTTCAAAACCCATACTAATGGAGATGAAGTTTATTTTTTAAGTAAATTTTAAATATTTGGTTTTCACCATTTTCACATAGTTAATTCTCCACTGAATCAGAGACATGTCTAATCTAAGTTCCATATATAGATATGAAATAAGAGAGGTGTAGACCAAGATGATGGCCCTAAATCCGTTAATAGTCAGACTGCAAAATTAGATCAGAAATAAGATATACGTACTGTTTGTGTGTAGCTAGATTCCAGGAAGCATGCATGGATCTCAACATGCATGGATCTCGAGCGTAGATATTTAATGACTCCTCAACATGTTGTCCGTTCCTTGAAAAATAGGTTGTATATATAATTTTGGAGTTTTTTCACTATAGCTAGCTAGCTATATATATGTTCTTTGGGTCTTAATGACATGATATGATGAAAATAATGTCGACTTATTTTGAATGAAAGGTTAGATATATTATTGTTATTTTAAATAAATGTAGTAACATATTATTCCTTTCAGTTCAAAATTTTCAATTAAAGAAATCTATAATATAAGATGGAGGTAGATACGATTTGTATGTGTGTGTTTGTAGATGGTGCATTGCAGCATTGATCATGGCATGAGGAACAAGTACTGATATGATTAGGGGGTGTAGGGTAAGGGAAAGTGACTTTGGGAAGTCGTTTTACACTAGCAAAGAAAGTTGTAGACATCAAGAGTTAAGACTAGGTTATATCCATGTTTGGCAATTATGTAGGACTAGTCCCATCCCATCAATTCAAAGCCAAAACACAAAACCCTACCCCACCTAATTTATTTTTTCTCCTTCCTTTCCTCAAATCACAATGTGATGTTGATTGTGACCTCTTTATTTTTAGCATCTATCACTCTCACCGTTCTCTCTTTGGCATGCCACCCACGAGGCCCTTAATCCTTTTCCATCTTATTATTTTTTCTTTGTTTACTAGCTTATTTAACTTCTCTTGTCATCCCATATCATGCATGCCCTAACTTTCTGCCCTTGATTATTTAGATATAGACACACACATGCACACTGGTTTTTATGGTATAGTAAGCTAGATAGATTTAAGTGACTAAAAGGCTGCAGGAAGCAAATAGGCTAGCTGAAAAGTTAAAGGTACTTGTAAAATATCAGCCTAACAATTTTCCACCGTAGTATGTAAATTTTACTCTTTCACTTTTTCATGCATTTTAATGCGTCCTGTTGAACTATTTGTAAATGATATTTTTTTTTTGTTTTGTATAAAATTATAAAGTTTAAAGTTTTATACAAAATTAAAAAAATACTGTATCATTTATAAGTACCTCTACTGAGCTTGAAGTAACAATGAGATAGGGAATAATATATATTTATATCTACATATTGCGATTGCTGCAAGCTAGCTGGAAACATGGAACAGTACAAGTCCATCATCTTTAATCTGATGTATATAGTACATGTTTTGAGCCACAAAATAAAGCATATATGCAGTAGGCATGCCCATAGCCCTCGGTTGTTGCTACCTAATCTAGACTTTTTGTACTTTGTTGTGTATATCTTCTGCTTGCAAACAAATTAAGTTCATCAAAATGACCCGATATCTAACTTCTTAAATCTTTCAATAAAAATGTATATTTCACATGTTTGAAGAGCTATATATCGGTATATATACGAGTATTTGGCGCATTGCAGTTAGTAGCTTGGAATAGTGTATACAACATAAATCTGTATGTAATTCAATTTTTATTGATAGCTAGATACTAGATCTGTCAGCAGGCCATTATATATATATATATATATATATATATGGACCCAACTCCATTCAGGCAGACGCTAAATCCACTACTGACCCCCCAAATAATCTTAATAGTGTATACTTTATTTTTCAGGCTAGATTAGAGAGGTTAGTTTGATTTTTTTTCCTACTATAATTATATTACTAAAATAATAGATTCAATATTTTGTTTAGAAAAGAACAGGTTAAACTTAGATAAAAATTGAAGAAATGATTAATCACTTTCTAGAGGGAAATACCTAACCACTTCTTTAATTGCATTTACTTTTTTAATTATAGAAATTCAATTTTAAATTTTGATTATATAAATTTTTTTAATTGCACATATAATTTAATTTAAAAAATTCTGCTAATTATCGAGTTAATTGTTACTTTAATTACTGCGATTGGTCGATTGTTGTCGGTGAGTTGTTTAATATAATATAAATATGATATGAGATGCAGTGCCTAAATATAGCCTTGTGATATGTGTTGATAAATCTATTTTACCATCAAATATGTAAAAAATTATTAAGGGAAAAGATCAAAGCTAAAAAATTTGGCTTTCATTTGATACTCTTCAAGTAATAACAACCTAAGTGTCAGAATGAAAAATTATTTATGTATTATTTGATATTATAAACGTTTATTATTATTATGAACATTTTTCTATTATAAAATGTGAGTCAAATACTTCTCAGTCCCATTGATCGAAACATGATTACCTGCTATTTTTAAGAATTAACGCCTAGGGTTATCATGATTACCTTTTATCCTTAAGTATTACTCGCAAACAGTACGTATTTATCTGAGACAAAAAAACAAAAGCCGATTACTATTGGTAAAAGGGTTCGTTTAAAAGAATACTATCATTTTTAACTAGAAGCACGATGAAAATTTGAATATCGGGTATAACAAAAAAAAAACTTTACCGTATTTAAAAGAGGAACTCAGCCCGTACAAATCTTTACAGTATTAGTTTTGGAAAACAGTGAACTATTATTAAGCTAGGACCTCTATATATACTATTAATTAGATACATGATTAATTGGTACAATCGTTCTCTATGCAAGATGATGCAAAAGACCTGCCGAACACGCACAATGCAAGACAAAAGCAAACGTAAGACAAGGATCTAGCAGGTAGCTAGATATACAGTTAGGTTAATATTGTCCGATATTATATTCATGCATGCACATATATGTTCACATGAGACCCATCAAGTCTAAGCGTGTAAATAAAAGATTATATATTATATATTTTATTTTTTGAATTTTTGATAAATCTTATTGTTAATTCTAATAATCCGTATATCTTATATCAATATCGATGAATTTGAGATGCTTGGAGAGTTTTTTGTTGTCTCCTGAATCCTGAAATGATCAGTTTTTTCGGTATCAAATAATAGTACTAATATTGGTGCGGCTACAAGAGTCCGTGCAACTCATTTAAATTTGTCAGTAACTCAAAAGTAAACGCATCAGCTGTTAGAGACGTACTACATCAACCCCAACTCAAATTGAACTATTGAGCATGACCAGGGGTTGCTAAGAGATTCTCATCACTTGACATGATACATTTGATTGCCAACATACTAGAGTTCTGTGTTGATAAAAAATTGGTAACTCTCAAAATAGTTAAAACACATGTAATTGACCAAAAGTTTATTTAACTTGCCCGTTTTTTATATATGCCATATTATTATATTGTTTTCCCCTAATTATATAGAAGATCATATTGAAAACTTTTGGAATTGCCAACTATATTAAATAATTTAAACAAAATTTTCCAAAAATGATGTAAGAGGGAAAATAAAATAAAAATAATTATGATAGGTGTTTAATGTTTTTTTTGACAAATAGGTTTTTAATGGTTGGAAACACTTTTTCGCAACTTTCTACTAAGATGCTGTTTAGGACATCTTATCAGCTGGCTTTGTCTTAATTACGGTTGCAATACTGTCAACTTGAGACAATTTTAGGCATTCTCTCGAGTGTCTAACTTTTTTCTGAGATATGATAGAAATGTGAATAGAATAGTAGTTAATTCAAAATTAAGTACATGAATACTATAATAATTCTTATATAACAAAAAAGAAAGATGTTGAAATATAAAATTATATATTTTGTATTATATTTGTTTGTTTAAATGATAGTATATAATTTTCAGTTAATCTTACACACGTATGGGGATATATGGATGTAGGTTATAATTATAATCCAACATCGAGCCTCATGCCAATTACTCAGTTTAATTAGATTATGGGCATGTTGAGACTAAAAAAAGTAAAATAAGAATGATGAGGCTGAAAAATTAGGCAGGGTTGACCCTAATTGAAGCATAAACTTCAATTACAGTTTGTTAAAGTTTTAACATATATATGGAGTTTGTATTTTCAATTTATTTGAATGAATTGACTGTTACAAAAAATAAAAGAAAAATACTCATATTTAGAGTCATGACATATTTGTAGTAAAAAGATGCATGTCAATTAAAAATGTAGGTTAAAAATGTATCTTTAAAATCATTTTAAAGATACGCGCGTGTAGTCAATAATAATGTGTGTATATATAAGTATGTACTGTATATTTTATTTCCTCCTATCTCCTTGTCCGGGCTATCATTCTCAGCTTCTTCCTCTCTTCTTCCTCCCTAAATATCAATGGAATTAGTTCAACAATCTGAGCATCTGTGCTATGTCCGGTGCAACTTCTGCAACACTGTTCTTGCGGTATACATATATATATACACCTTACTCTCCAAAATTCATTAAATTAATCTTACTGGAATTTTGATGTGATATACATGTAAATATGTGGACGCCACACGTACCCACACACGTGTATATATATATATATATATATATATATATATATATACTTAATTACTTGTTTTTACCATACATGTATTATGTATACACACACGTTTGTGTTGTAGTTAGATCTGATATATAAATTTATGTATCTTACATTCACCATTCACCATCGTCTTGCTAGCCCTAGAAACTAATTACATATGCACAAAAATAGCTAGCCAACGACTCTACTCTTTACCTCCTAGCTATTTTATAAAATATGGGGTTGCAGTTTCTCTTGTGCATGCCCTATATATATATATATATCTCAACATTATCATACGGATCATGTGCACATCTTAGCTAGTTAATTGTAAGGGCCTTTTTTACCCTAATACGTACATGAGTCAAACTCTCTCGCTCGCTCGTTACCTCCCTCTCTCTTACGAACATATATACATATACAGGTTGAAATTCCATGTAAAAGATTGTTGGAGACAGTGACGGTGAAATGCGGACATTGCAGCAATCTTTCATTTCTGAGCACAAGGCCTCCATTGCAAGGCCAGTGTTTTGATCACCCCGCATCTCTTCAGGTTAATTAAATATATGTACACATGCATGTTACATTGTCACCATTTATTGATGTCGTCGTAGCCACCATATATAGTACTCGTACTAGTAGGATTTTATTTAACAACTTAATTTCACATGCATGATAGTCATCAAAATTACAGTATGTATTTTATGTTTCATCAGTTTTATAATCTAATACATCAGATATATATATATATATATATATATATATATATATATATATATATATATATATATATATATATATATGAATAATTATATATGCAAGACATCCATACTTAATTATATATACTCTGAGTTGATAAATTATACATGCAGATCTATATACAAATTAAGCATCAATTCCTCAAATTTTTTGGGCCAAGTATTTAATATTAGTTTTGGCTGTGTGTTGGTAGGCTGCTGCCTTCTGCAATACTGATTATAATAAGAAGCTGCTGGGACAGTCATCATCCTCATCCTCATCAACATCCAGTGAACCACTTTCCCCCAAAGCACCCTTTGTTGTTAAACGTATGACACACACACACATATATATATAATACGTACATTTACATTTACATATAATATAATTGTAGTCATATATATTAAGTTTAATTCATTAATCAGTTTTCATTAACCCAACCAGTCTCCTAGTTACTAATTGAAAACACTTCGATCATCATGACGTTTTGCAGCTCCTGAGAAGAAGCACAGGCTTCCATCTGCGTACAATCGTTTCATGAAGTGAGCACACATGCATGCATTAACTTTTCATACAATTAGCTATATTAATTTGTAGTTTATATTGGCTATGGATACTCATCACTTGATATATATGCATGCTGCAGTAAAAACCTAGCTAGCTAGCTAGCTAGTACGAGTACTAACTTATTACTGTAACTACTTATATATATGAATTTAATTATAATCTATATGTACGTTTTGTGAAGTACACTCATCTATATGCTGCTATGTATATATATAAATAAATACGTTCGAACTGATTAGGGAGGAGATCCAGCGCATTAAAGCAGCCAATCCGGAGACACCACATAGGGAAGCCTTCAGTGCGGCGGCAAAAAATGTAAGATCTTAATTTCTAACATGCACGCTTCACTGTAAATATATATATAGCCTTCTGTATATATATAGTCTAGCACTCTCGCTTGAAATTAATATATGGCATTTATAGTGGGCGAGGTACATTCCAGCTTCTTCTCCTGGATTCATCTCAGCTGGGACGAGCAACCCTAGTGTAAGTTATGCTTGTTTTTATCAACTGCTATGTACAAATATTTATTAAAAATTTAAAGTATACATATAATTACAATTGCTGCCACGGAGATCAATACGAGATATATACCTAAAGTTCTAATAATTGTTCGATATGCTGTTTTGTTAGGGTTTAAATTTTGCTGGAATGAAGTGAAAACCAATCAAATGCATATCTTCTTCGATCAAATCTAATTATGTTTAGAGCTAGCCACTTAATTAAGTACTATTTATTTCCTTAGAGATTAATTAATTAGTATGGGATCTCTGTAATTAATATTATTATGTTCGCACTTCATATTACTGATTTCCTAGCTATCTATTAGCTGGATGTAACAAGATTTAATGTTTTATGTTATATATGTACTTGCTAATGGTAACTTCTTCTGCGCGCTAACAATATGACTCGTTTCAACACATATGATATAAAAACTATTAAGCTGTGTAACCACACATACACACACACATATATATATATATATATATAATGCAAAACTTATACAGTAATATTCTAATCATTACATGCATGTATCAGTTGGACAAATTCAATAGTAACACACTTTTATTGAGAAAATCATCCCACAATCATGTATTGCTAAAAGTCTTCGGAAAAAAAATCAATTAAAACGGCAAAAAAAATTCTAGGAGATATATACGACCATGTCCTCATAATAAATTAAGGATTAAAGGTTGAATACTCCCAAGAGCTATGTGCCTCAATGTCTAGATTACTTATGGCCTGTTTGGCTGGGATTAAAAATAAGTCCTTTTGGACTTATTTTCGGGTAAAAATTTCATATTTTGATAAAAAAAATTTATACAAGTATTTAATGTATATTTGAGATTCTATAAGTTGCAAAAAAAAGTTAACTTATTTCAGAAAAAAGTTAGGAATCCTAACTTTGTCTTAAAATAAGTTGACTTATTCTGGAAAAAAAGTTCCCCCAAACACCCCCTTAATTCACATATTAATATTTACTGAGAAGTAATATATTTTATATTTCAAATTGCGCATACATCTTTTGAAACAAGTTGCACTGTTGCAGTGCGCGCAGATTTTGGTCGAATAATAATAGTTATTAAAATAATAAAATTCTAACGGTAGAAAAAACATACCGAAGTAAAATATATACAATATTTTCAGAATGATGAGAAGATGCAAAATATTATCAGCACAGCTTCTACGTACATGCATCACAGTCACTAATATGATAAGAAACAAGAGGTTCTTGATCTAGTTACGTACTGATCGAATTAAAGATAAATTATAATGTTGTATGCTGCACAGTAACAAAACAAGAAAGAAGTTATATATAATCCGGTTGTTCATTCAAAATTGACTGAATTTTTTTTGTTCGTAACTTAAATTAGTGAATTAATTTTTGTTAAACCCCTGTCACTAATAAGTATAAAATATTGTAATTCTGAAAATTTTAGAATTCAGGATTCGCAACGCACTGTAATAATGCATGTATAAATCTGGTTTAAACTATATGCCCACCACCGGCAAATTGCTGTGCACCTCTCTTGATTGTAGCGACGACATGAGTACTCTCATAAGATAGCAAATTACTTGAAAAGCAGGAAACCGATTCAAAATTCTGCAATTCAAAGAGATCAGAACTTGAATCACTATCTGCTCCATCATCCTCATCATTTATGAAATTTGTTGAATCCTCGGAGTGATCAGTCTTGTCACCCAAAATCCCATTGACAAAATTGCTGTATCTTTCTAACAAAAATTCATTAGATGTTCTCAACTTGAACTTTTCTTCATGCAACCAAGAGTTTTCCGTCTTCTCATTCATATAAAAAAGATTATGAGATGAACTACCAGAGGGGTTGATGTAAATATTAATATTGTTCATCTTGGATAAATCCGTGTTAATCACCATCACATTAGGATTATGATCACAATGGCTTTGGATATCTTGGAAACTGTTTTTTGTGCAAGTATGTGCATCATCAGGAGTTATTTTGATGAATCCAGAGGTTGTCGATGATGAATAAAAGGATGAAGGCTTTGAATTTGAAGAATTAGAAGTTGAAGAAGATATTGTGTTTAGGTTTCGAAAGTGGCTGATGCTGCTTCTCCTCTTTCTCCTTCCTATCTCATGATCTTGATCACCCTTCTTGGACGACTTTGTGTAGGATGTTTTCTTTTTGGAAGAAATTCTGTTAAAGAGTGAATTCAAGAAGCTAGGAAGTTTACCACCCGGCCAGGAGTTTTTTTCATCTTTTTTAGACTTTTGATCACGAGTTGGTGATGGAATGGAGCTTGTTTTTCTAGTCGTCGTCATTGGAATATTATCAAGGCTCATTCTCCCACCTGATCTCATCATTTTCTGCTGTAGTGTAAAACTTGGACCATATATTTCGTTGGCACCAGAGTAATATTCGGCGGCATCAAAGACGTCGAGCTCAACTGAGTTGTCGTGTCTCCGATTAAATGATACTTGATCATGGCCCTTTTCTTCAACTAGAGGTAGTCCTGCGATGGACATGGTCGTTGGCTCAAAGTTTGCAATTTAGTCTTTATTTTTTAATTACAAGTTTGTTGTTGTTTGTCGATAAACACTTGTAGCAGGTGAAGTGATATATATAATATACACACACGAAAGTATGTAGAATGAAAGTAGATAGCTAGGATTAATATCTAGTAATAAGATATTGAGTGGTGCTCAATGGTCTCATTATATAATCTTTGATACTCATATTGCACTTCCAGTTACTTTAATGTCAAATATTACGATTAAGCTTTGATCTCTTTGTAGCAGCCATCTCTTCCGTCTCTCACAAATAAACTTTGACTTTTATTCATCGCTTTCGGAAGTTGTTAATAAGCTCCAATTCAGTTGTTTTTTCTAATTTTCTTTTTTATTTAATAATTATTTTGTTGAAAGTCGTCTTTTTATTTAGTAATTGGGTTTGTCCGCTCTTAATTTCCCTCCTCCTCATGATCAGAGTTTGTTTTGTTTTAATGTCATATATTTGTAATATTTTTATAATTTCTAATTATATTTATATTTAGAATTCAAAAGTTTTTAGATATAGAGCTCATTCAGATAAACTCAAAAAAATTATTTATTTTAAGTTACTTAAAGTTAAGGTTAAAAGTAAAAATTTTCATTTTCATTTAATATTATTTAAATAATTTTGTTATTATAAATAACCTATAAATTATTAAAAATATATAATAAAAAATTATAAATTATACATGTGAAAGATGATATTATCTTTTATCAAATAATATATATATATATATATATATATATATATATATATATATATATATATATATATATATATATATATATATTTTCTACGAACTTTTAACTTAAAACTATTTTTTAATCACTTTTAGCTTATTATAAACATGCATTTTTAAAAAAATAAAAAATACTTTAAGCCCATATCTTAGCGTTGAAACAACATGCTCTTCAAGTTGGAATTTACAAAACCCCACAAAACCTGATCATTTGTCATCCCTGTTACCCGGCCATATAGCCAAACCATGGATCACAATGACACCCTAGCTAGTAGCATTACTGATGTCCGAAACAAAAAGTCCTATCTTTTTAACTAGTACGGCTTGATCCACTATGGCATGTTTGGTTGCTTTCTTTTCATGTGCACCAAGCAACCAAAAGTCATATTTGCATGGCTATTGTTTACTGGAGAGACTTGGTCCCAAGTTAAATTTGGTTCTTCCAAGCACTTGAAAACAAAATAAGTGAGGCGAAGGTTTGGTGTGGGTGTGGATGGACTATCGATGGATCAAGACTTGTGATTAAGTAATACATTGAATATATATATATATATATATAATTTCGAGAGCTATTATCTAATATAGTATAAGAACTCGGGTTCAGGGGATGCCTGATCTAGAGGTGTTTGTTTCTCCTCTTGCGAGATTTGGATCCTGAAAATTAGTCATTGAACAAATAAAGCAAAGGTTGGTCTAATTTATATGTACAGTGGTATTGATGTGATAAACAATTAAACATGCATGTATGTCTACTCGATCATGAAAACACACCATTTCCATATACTTTCTATTTGTAGTACTCAACATGTATCAGGATTCAGGACTACATTTTCCTCGTCTACGGAGATTCAATTAATGTCAATAATTTTTTTTACAAATTTGAAGCTAGGGAAGCCCAATAAGATGAACGGGCTTAGTTTGGGATAACCAACATTTTATGAGTAATTTTTTTCCCCAGTTATCTTCATCATTGCATGTGTATATGATTTGGGCCAGCAAAGTTGTTGACCAGATCATATCAAATGATTTTTCAGGTTGCTCCAGATTTTGGAAGCCTAAGGTCTAAAAGAGATTTGCCTTCAAACTATTTTTCGTTATTGGACAGGATACTCGTTTCCCGTTATATTAACGCATGACATGTTGCTGCCTAAATTTAATTTAGAGACCTTTTCGTATTATTCATACAAGAACGTCTAACATTCGTCTAAAGTATGTTATTGAATATTAAAAATATAAAAATATTTTTTATTATTAAATATTTATATTTATTTAACTAATATAAATTTTCTCAATTAATATATTTAACTAATATAATCTTATTCTAAACAATTAAACACAAGTTTTCTCAATTTTATTCTTAAATCGACTCATTAATCCAAAATTTGATCTTCTAATAATGTTTTATTCCAATCATAATCTATCTATAAATATATTTGTATAAATATATATACGAATGACGAGTGATTAAATATATAAAATTCAATTATTCATATTATTTGTATCAAGTTGCTTCGATTCAACTAATCATTCTAATTAATAGATTAATCGCTATGAGTTAACATCATCGATTAATACCATTCCCGATTTATAGAAAATCTGAGTACATCATATGATATAGCCTGCTGAATCTGACTTGATAAGTGTTCATAGTCATTGAACTTTAAAGAAGTGAAGAGCGATTTGAAGAAAATGATAAAGTGATGACAATCTTGCACAAGAAACTTACAATTTTGATATCTCTAGAATATGTGATACAGTAGTTCGTTACATCATACATCTCCATTATATATCATCAGTCTAACAGAATGTAAAGAATGTAAAATGTCTAGATAGTCCTGGTTGTTACAAGCTAATTACAATTGTGCCCCTTGACTATTGAGGTGCACCTTGACCTTACCTGCTCATTACTCCCTCTCAAACTTGGTGTGAGAAGTAGATGAAGCTGAAACACCAAGTTTGTGCAGAAGATAACTCCGCAATCTGAGCATAGGATGGAACATGATGTGTCACTATGTCACCTGCTACAATTTTATCATGAATATAATGGCAATCAATCTCTACATGCTTGGTGCGTTCATGCAGAACTGGGTTTGCAGCAATAGCCAAAGCGGCTTGATTATCACAGTTCAATATAGTAGGTGGTAAATCATGTAATCCCATGTCCCTAAGCAATGCACTTAACCAAGTGATTTCACAGCTTGCCAAAGCCATGGCTTAGTATTCAGCCTCTGCACTAGAGCGAGCTACTACGGATTGCTTTTTAGTTTTCCAGGAGACGTGAGTGACCTAGCATTATGCATTATCCTGATGTTGATCTCCTAGAAAAATCACAGCTAGCCCAATCGGAGTCAGAATATGTTATAAGTTGACTGACAGATGCACTAACCAATAACACACCTTGACCTGGATTGCCAGCCAAATACCTCAGCAATTCTTTTGTAGCCTGCATATGTATGGAGGTAGGTGCCTGCATAAATTGTGTGAGAATGTGTACATGATACACAATGTCTGGCCTGATGACAGTCAAGTAAATCAGTTTGCCTAATAACCTTTGATAATGTTGTTTATCTTTGAGCAACACTCTTTTGCCAAGACTCAGCTTAACCTTGGTTGGCAGTGACAACTTACTTAGTTTAATTCCCACTAGGTGATATTCCTTGAGCAGATCCATGCCATACTTTTTCTGTGAGATAAAAAATCATTTTTCTGATCTGTTGATCTCTAAACCAAGAAAGTAATTGATGTTGCCAAGATCTTTCATGTGAAACTTTTTTGACAACATACTTTTCAGCTGATCAATGCCTTCATCTGAATCCCCAATAATCAACAGGTCATCTACATACACTAGAATTTGTGTAATTTTATTATTCACTACCTTAGTGAGAAGACTGTAATCAACTCTGGATTGTACATAACCATCTTCTTTCAAAGTGTTAGTGAGTTTGTTAAACCAACATCTAGGGGCCTGTTTCAGGCCATAAAACTCTTCAACAATTTGCATACAAGTCTTCCTCCAGTTGAAGCGTGTAACTCAGACTGTTCTTGTGCAGAAATGCCTTTCCCAATTCTACTGCCTATATCTGTGTAGCCTTGAGGTAAGTTCATGTATACCTCCTCATCCAAATCTCCATGTAAAAATGCATTTGTTACATCCATTATGATTGTTTTCCAATTCTGAACAGCTGCTACTACTAGCAAGGTTCTTACTGTTGCCATCTTGGCAACAGGAGCAAAAGTCTCCTCATAATCAACTCATTGCTTCTGTCTGCAACCCAGAATAACCAATCTGCTCTTAAACCTGTCAATAGTCCCATCAGATTTATACTTGGTTTTATACAGCCATAATTATACATATGTCCTTTCCAGCAAGTATCACCACTATGTCCTTTCCTACCAATCTGCTCTTGTGTTTATTATGCCATTTAGGATAACCAATGACAAACCAGCAAGTATCACCACTATGTCCTTTTCTACCAATCTGCTCTTGTGTTTATTATGCCATTTAGGATAACCAATGACAAACCAGCAAGTATCACCACTATGTCCTTTCCTACCACATTCTACACATGGCAGATTCTTGGCTCCAGTTGTACTAGTAGTAGCTTTGCTATACATCACAACCATTTTATGTCCTTGACTAGTTAATGTATCTCTCTATGATTCTTCTTGTTTAATCACAGAGCATGCCATTTCTACAGTTGGCAAGGGATGCATCATCAAAATCTGACTTCTTTGTGAAGCATACCAATCATCTAATCCATTTAAGAATTGAAACAAATGAGATTGTTGCTTCTGTACATCTAAAGCTTTCAAGAACACAAAAATTTCATCTGAATTAGCAGTAAGTGTAGGTAACCGGTTCATTGTGTCCACTTCTTCCCAGATCGAACTCAAAGTAGTAAAATACTCAACAAGAGGTGATCCATTTTATTTT
Organism: Oenanthe sinensis; assembly: GCA_028671895.1. Classification (NCBI taxonomy): domain Eukaryota; kingdom Viridiplantae; phylum Streptophyta; class Magnoliopsida; order Apiales; family Apiaceae; genus Oenanthe; species Oenanthe sinensis. The sequence goes on along the minus strand of CM053812.1, from coordinate 35,160,856 downwards.
TTACTAAACAGATCTCTAGTCAATTTATACTTTCTAGAGCCATTTGATAACTGAAATCGTTGTTCTAACAGTTTCCATACATCAGCAGTAGAGTTTACAAACAATATAGATTTCTTGATAGATTCAGATATATTGTTATGAAGCCAATAAATTACCATATTGTTGCACGTATCCCACTGCACTGCCTATGTAGCATCCGTTATACTACGAGTCTTCGTTCTAGTTACAAACCCTAGCTTTCATTTCGAAGACAATTGAATCTCCATCGATCGTCTCCAACTCCTATAATCTTCAGCTCCTTGCAACTTTGTCACACTAATGGACATAGGTCCATCACTCGGATGCATAAAGAGTAGATTCTACATATCTACAAATGCATATCTACAAACGAGAATCTATTTCTAGTCGCCATTGATGATGATTAACAAATTTTCGAAGCTTCGAAGCAACTGAGTCACTGAGTCACTCGTTAATCAACTGCAAATCGACGCCATCAACGTGATTTCGGCAACGATTTTCACCTTATTCTAACTACGAGATATGAAAATTGTGCAACAGATTATACAAGATCTCAATTCACAGCTCTGATACCATGAAGAAAATGATAAAGTGATGACAATCTTGCATAAGAAGCTTACAACTTTGATATCTCTAGAATATGTGATACAATCTTGAGTTTGTTACATCATACATCTCCACTATATATCATCAGTCTAACTACTCCTCTAACAGAATGTAAAGAATGTAAAATGTCTAGATAGTCCTGGTTGTTACAAGCTAATTACAGTGGTGCCCCTTAACTATTCAGGTGCACCTTCACCTTGCCTGCTCATTACGATTACATGAAAAACAAAGCATATGATTCCCATTTCTCAGACACGTGTCCAGAGTAGGATAATATAGATCTACAAACAGTCCTTTTTTCATCTTCTACATTTTTAATTAATAGTAATATTCGTTTATTTCTAGGGAGGATAAGTAATAGGAAAGGTTTTTTGTTTTTTTTTGTTTTTGCATTTTCAGATCAATAACAATTAACAAAGTGGTTCACTTCGCAAGTTCAAAGTTTAACAAGTTGCTACATTTGATCACAGATGTTGCAGCTAGCAGAAGCGTATCTGGTTTAAGGACCGTGACAGGCTAGCTTCGCAATATACAAAGTAAAGCGGTGAGGTCCCATATCGTCATAGCAGAAGTTATACACTGACACGAGTGTGAAGGTACCCAGTAGGTGCTCGACACGTACTAGCTAGTCTACATAGTGCTTATTGCTTTTAAGATTGTCGTTGACGGTTCATCATTCACCCCGTGTATCTTTCTCGAGTACAATATGTCTTTATTATCATAATATCTTATCTACATATGTACTGTACACTGTTCATTCGATTAAATTTACAGGTTTGATTCGTTTGAACACCAGTAAAACTATCCGGTCTGCTTAATTAATCTTATGTTAACACCGGTTGTTTGAAATGTAATTAACCCTTTTAAGATTCTAAAGGTAGATTTGAAAAACTTCAGACATGTGACTATATAACAAAATTCATTTAGATTGTGTTTGAGAACATGAATTTAATTTCAAATGATGGATTTCAAATCATATAATTTTAGTCGTCATTTCAAATTCGTATTAATATTTGAATGCCTTGCAATTCAAATGAAATGAAATTCAAATTTATTTGATCAAATCCAAAATTTTAAATGAAATCTATGTTCTCAAACATTCCATTAATATAATCAGTAGGAGATATACCACATCTTGTCATAACTAATTAACGAGAATATATTCATATAGAGCCACCATCAATCAGAGAAACTATCAGTCTATCAAAGTCTTTGGCTAGCTCAGTCCTGCTCAACTGTATAAAGTTTCTCGGGGAAACACAGCAAATTAATTTTTTTGGGTAAATATTTTTTAATTGTTTTAGGGGAGAGGGATAAACTACTTAAATTTGAGACCTAAAATACATTTTTTTTTCTCTGGATAATAAGTTTATAAATAAATAATAAATTGATAATAAAGGGAAGTAACAAACCATGTAATCAAAATTTCGACAAAGAACGTAAGAATAATATAAGATCATAGTAAATCAGCATCTTACTTTAAAATTTTAGAAGAACTAACAATTTAATATGGTATCGGAGATTCAATCGGTAAAGGGTTTCAATTTCGACTATCTACCACTCCTAGTATTCTCATAATTATTGGATACAAAAGACAAAATTCCAAAAATGAGCGCTCGTGATACACTAATTGATCTAAAAATGAGTTTTTGAATAAGGGAGAATGCAAGAATAATGTAAGATACTCGTAAGTCAATCTCCTAAACTTAACAAAAATGAACGAATTACTTTGCAAAGTTTCTATGTTCCATGAATCTAAAGGCGCGTGCGTGTGTGTATATATATATATATATATATATATGCATCACACTATGGATAATATGAGAAAATATTTTAATTTTAAATTTCAAGAATTATATTATTCTCCGATCCCTTTTTCCTCCCAATGTTTATTAATTTCAACTTTCCTCTAGACTCTTTCACATTAATCAATTTTTCTAAAATTTGCGTGACAAGACCCAAGAGAAAGATGCGTGCATGATCTGCATAGATAGATAAATACGCAGCATACGGTTTGATGGGGGACCGTAACACATGAAAAAAGATGAGAACCCTACCCACAGAAGAGATGATGGTACTATTATTACTAACCTAGAACAAAAGCAGTAAAATAAAAAAGGATATATATGCACATACATACAACCTCCAACCTAAGTACGCATCTTGTTATATAAATAATTGCTCATTTTGGCATATGGCATATGGGGGTTGTTAAATATACAAGATTTAAAACTAGAATTGTGGAAGAATCTTGTAGATAATTATAATAGAAAGTGTCGATCAGTACACAAATAACATAAACTTAAAAATATATATATACAATAATGGGAAGAGGGAGGGTGGAGCTGAAGAGAATTGAAAACAAGATAAATCGGCAGGTTACCTTTGCTAAAAGAAGGAACGGACTTCTCAAAAAGGCATACGAGCTCTCTGTTCTATGTGATGCTGAAGTTGCTCTTATTATCTTCTCCAGTCGTGGCAAACTCTATGAATTCTGCAGCACCTCCAGGTTATAAATTATCTCTTCTGGATCTATTTCATGACTACCTTTTAATTATCTGTACTCACCTTCAGATTAATAATTTTTTTGGTAAAGTATTTTGATTTCTTCGGGCCGGAGGCTATGTATGTGTGTTTCTTTTGTGTACATGAGGATTTATTAGGTCTGATTTTGTTGTGAAGACAAAGTTTTATTGTTACTCAGATCTGAGTCGGTTGTAAATTAATTGCTAGCTAAATCTAATTGTGTTTTAAGTCATGCAGTTGTGAATGACTGAAGCTCAAAAGTTTTGGATCTAGCTTCCATCATCTAAAAAAGACTATGTGCTTGTGGTGATATGTTTCTTATTTTGAAGAATATCCATAGATATGTATCTAAGAATTATTAATTATATACACTGCTCTCTCATTAATTAGCAGAGCAAAAACAGGAACACAGTCTGAGCTTTACAGCATGGATCTAGAGCTTGCATTCCTTCATACTCGAAATAAGTGTCAATTTACCAAGTAATATTTTCAAATCTAATTCTTGATATAATTAATTCTTGATATTAATTATATACTCACCACATAGATATAATATATGCACACACTATAAAGTGATATCATCAAAATTCTTGATATACACGCTATGGTCTATACCATCTGCTATATGGGTATGGACGAATGAAATTGCACTTTTTACTCTTTTGTTTTGCTTTACTAAACCGATAATATCTAGAATAATGTTATGTTCCCTTAATCAAGAAAGTGCTACATCTATATACAATTTTCAGTATGTATAATGTACTAGTACTTTCCATAGGAGTATGTTGTCATTGCAGTTCTTTCTTGTTTTTTCCCTCTCCTGATATATTTTTGCCTAAATATATATATATATATATGTGTGTGTGTGTAATATGTGAGAACTGTTTAGTACAGTAATATATATGACGTATATCATATGTATATATATATTGTATTCCATTAATCCATTGCTTTAGAATCATATGATATATATTCAATAAATTTCTGAGGAATTGTAGATTCACTGGTTAAAATATATAATGCTCGATCATATCTACTGTGTGTGTAAAATGATACTCTGTATATATCCTCATTTTCTTTAATAGCAATCTTCTAAGAAGTTTCATGTCTTTTTTAAGTCTAGCACTAGCTTCAAGCCTTCAACATACATACGAGTAGTTTTTAATTTAATGACTTGAGTAATTTTTGGTCAACTCCTTAGTAAAATACCGCCAGATCGATGATGGTGGAGTCAGCGATTTTTATACCCATGTTTTTTGTATACTTGCACATGCAAGATTTCATGAGTGCATTTATAATGTACTGTAATTGGCTAAACTTTACACATAAATTAGGGTTTTATATGACTATCGATCTATTCGCCTATCTTTGACCATAAACACTATATATATGCAACACATGTAAACACGATTCCGTCAAATGAATCACAAGGCTAGCTACAGACATTGATCATATATATATATATATATATCAGTAACAGTAGCAGCTAGTTAGTTAGCTAGTCACATTTTATTCAATAAGTATGTTGGTGCACTTAATTAATAAAGTAGGAGCTACTACTTAAAAAACTAAATACTATAACTATACTAGCTAGGTTTCTAGAACTGAAATTGTACGTTTAAAAAATTATATATTTATCTGCCAATATGTCAATTTCCTAAGCTTTTAGGGTTATTTTATATAAAGAAGCTATTGGTTTGGTTCTCCTGTGTTTAGTCAAAAGTTCTCCCAGAAAAGTGCTAGTATAGGGTTCTGTACAGAATATATAACACTTGAAGAGGACCGGTGAGTGAATTCTAAGCTAGCGAACTAGCATCATTACATGTAAAGATTAATTAACAATAATGTGGGGTTCTACAAAAAAAAACGCTCGCTTCAGATTAAAATGTCCTAAATAAAAAGCTTTTGTGTATTATGTAGGGCTTAATTGTAGAAAGGTACTATTATATGTACAACTAATTAGCTTGCTAATAATGCTTCTTTTTTTCTGTATAATAAAATAATAAAAATAATAATAATAATGCTTTTTCTACTCTCATTATTTGGAGTTGCACGCTTGCAATCCTCCTCCAATTTTAACTCTTATAATGGCAATTAGTAATGCAGCTAGAGTTATAACTATCTCATCTTTTGCAAATTAACCTTGTGGTTTGTTTATTTCAGTATGAATAAGACATTGGGGAGATATCAAAGATGCAGTTACGGGGCCCTTGAAACGGGCCAGCCTGACAGAGATACACAGGTGACATTTTTATCGGTTATCAAATCAGGAACTCGATCTTATTAAGTAAATTAATATTTCATTCAATTTCTCCTTTTTTATGGAAGAAAATATATCCTCAAATTTTATTTTAATTATCTAAAAGTTTTAAGTCAAATAATTAAACATGCCATTACAAACCCTTTTTATGTATTCATTAATAAAACTTGTGCAGAGTAGCTACCAGGAGTACATAAAGCTTAAAGCAAAGGTTGAGGCCCTGCAACAATCTCAGAGGTGATTTCCGTATATATCTTCGTTAATTTTACTCTATTCCCAAGCTCAAGAAACATGACTAAAAATAAGTGATTTTGGTAAATTCCTAATCGGATACAGTAATACAGAATAAATACGTACTATAGTTCTTGTTTAGAGTATGGTATTAATGTATCTTGAATAGGTTGGTAAGAAATGTGCCAAAATCTATTCTGATATAACATTTTTGGTTGCGGCCTCTCTCCCGGATGGAGTAGAGTTTGCCAAAGTCTACTCAAAGTCTCAAATAAAGGGTATATATGTATCACATGATGTGCTCTTTGTTGTCAGCCTATTCCTTTGACGCTATTTCTCAATTATCACATGTATATATACAATTGAAATGCAGGCATCTCCTTGGAGAAGAACTGGGGCAGTTGGGCACAAAGGACCTGGAACAGCTGGAGAGGCAACTTGACACAACCTTGAGGCAAGTCAGGTCTACTAAGGTATATATAGCCTCTAGACTACATTGCAAGATAATTTAATATGGAGTCGTGGCCAAATATTTTACCTATCAGGTTTCAATATGGGGGCCATTTCGGTCATATTTTAATTCATAAATTGGTGAAGGTTTTTGTCGAGTTAAAAAAAAATCTACTCTACTTTAAAATTTACAAATCAATGGTTACATTTATATTGAATTTCAAAAACATAGTTTTGATTTAATATATTAACAAAATAAAAAATATTAAATCAAATAATATTATGTTAAAAAGAATTAATGTTTTAAAAAATAATTTTGATACACATAAATATATAAATATTAATTAAAAGTAAAAGGTTATATAGCACTAAAAGAAACATATAGTCAGTTTCAACCGCCACAAAACCAACCGACTAACTTCGTGAAAAGGCCGCTTTATCTATCGATCAGTTTTCTATTAAATTTGACCGACAAAACTGACCACTTTACCTGTTGGTCGATTTTCTATTAAATACTTGTTCAAACGGGTTAAATCTCAAAGTGATCATCCAAGTCAGGGTCATGTATCAATTTACTTACTCGAATTATCGGGGACTCAGTCTCATCATAGTAGCCAATAATGATACTGTCGTTAACAAGGACTTTGACTTAACGGAAGAGCGACTCATGTCACTCGCACAGTCGCACATAGATTTTGCACACAGAAAAAAATAGAAAATATACCTAATATATTTTAAATACACCAACAATAATTTATATATTATTTATAACACATATAATATTTAAAATTATATAAAAAAATTTAAATCTTAATGTTTTTATATATAGAAAAATTTGAATTTTCGTATAAAATTCAAATTTCAGTTTTTTATTTAAAATATGAATCATTATTTTAATTTATATATGAAAATTTTTATTTCAAAATAATAAGAAAAAGGTAAAAAAATCAAAAAATTCTCAATTTTTTTTAAATTTATGTATAAATCAAGATTTTCTAATTAAAGAAAAAGTTTAAAAAAATTATATCACATATTGACAGTTTATAATTTTTTATGATTGTGAAACTTTTAAAATAAATTAAAAGAATCGATTGAAATATAAATTAAATTATTTAAATAGATATTTTATAAAATAATTTATTTTTTATAGATTATAAACAAATTTAAAAAAGTTAAGATTTTAAAATGAAAGACAAATTACTTAGGTTACACTTAAGGTCAATGTTTTGCTTGGTCCATGTGCTGGGCCAAACAATATCTATATTTATATAGTATTTACAAAATTATATATCTTTTAAAAATAATTAAATTTTATTAAATTTTATTTAGCTAAGAAAAATTAAATTCTTTTGATAAATTTAAAAAGAATCAATTGAAATGTAAATTCATTTTTTTTTTCTAATTGAAAATATTGATTTATATATAAATTTAAAATGAAAAAAAAAGAGATTTCTAAAATCAATTTATTTTTTTAAATACAATTTCACCTATATAAATAAAAAGAAATATTGAGAGTTTATTTTAATTTGTAAGAAGATTTAATTTATTTACAAATTAAAAAATAAATAAAATCATGATACAAAAAGAAATTGAGATTTTAAAATTAAAAACAAATTAATTTCATTACACGTTCATGTATTTTTTTGATTCATTCAGAATATGCGTGTAGATGACGTATAGGCCACGTCAGTAATTTCCGTTAACATTACGACGGTTTCGATAAGTCAAAGTTCTTGATTAACGATAGTATCATTACTAGTCATTATAATGATGCGATCGAGTCCCCAGTAACTCGAGTGAGTAAATTGATACATGACCCTGACTTGGATGACCACTTTGAAATTTGACCCTCGTTCAAACTCAAGTTCAAAGAAGTGGTGTAGTCTAGTGGAATTTGAACAAAGTGAATTCAAATTACAGTTTTACTATTAACCTGAATTCTCTCAAACTCAAACTTAAACTTAAACTTAATATTTTTCCTATTTTTGATAAATTTTTATGTATCATCAAAATATTTTAAACTTATTAATTTAATATTTTCCCGCATGATATTGTAAAATTTTTTATTTTTTTATTTTTTAAATTATTAAAACATAATCATTTTTTTAAAATTTAGTGTAAACTATGACGATGAATTTGTAAATTTTAAACTGCTACCAAAATGCAACCAATTAACTCTCTAATATTTATACTGATGGTACGGTCTATAAGACTAGAACCATATATGACATAGAGGTCAAAGTTAATGAGTAGACTTTTAAAAAAGAGAAACCAGAGAATACTTTAAAAAAATTAATTATAAAATTATAAAAAAAATTGCACATTCATACTACGATTCAAATTTTTTATCATTAACAAAAATATATTTGTAAATAAATAATATATTTTGAAAAAAAAATGAATATCTTTTACAATCTTACAAAATTTTAAAAACCTATCTCTGGATCTCTATAAAAAATTTATTTATAAATATATTGTTGTTGACAATTGAATTTTTAGAAGTCTATAAAAAATATAATCATGTTGTTTGCAAATCTCTCGAATTCATTTATAATGACATGTGATGCATAAAAAATAACCGTAAAATTTACCAAATTTTAAAAAATAAAATGTATATATAATTATTTATTTACAATACAAATATATTAATCAATCAATATACAATATTTATATAATAAATAAATTTATAATTTAATCATACATAATTATTTTTAACTCTCTCTGTTTTCAAAATATTAATGGTGTATTTGGAATTATGTTACTGACAATAATAAAGTTTTTTTTCCTGAAAGACAGGTAAAAACATATTTGATAAATTTTAAAAACAACTTTATGAAATTTTTTGTTCAAAATCTTTGCCCTCATATTTTTGAAAAAAATTACTTTTCACTCATGAAGTAACTAAACGTTTTACTATCAATCATCCCAAAAATATTATTTTTTTTATATTATATCTCAAAACACGCACACACATATATATATATAAAATTGCCAAACAATATTTGTCTGACATAGTTTTTCTAACAATAGTTTTTCTAACAATACTTTTTCTTGTAGCATAACAATTTTAAACAGTAATCTCAAACGCAGCCTCAATGAATTCTACCATTTTACTTCAGTTTATAAATTAAAAAAAATTGTATTTGAAAAAACTCATGTATATATATTACTTATAAATATGTTGGTAACGCCTAACGCGTATTTACTCTATATACTTAGCAGCTGAGATGTGAATATATTTGGGATTTTGAATTGTTTTTGCATGTATATTAAAAGATGCGTCTCCAGTTTCTATTTCCCTAGCTTGTACCCCACTAAAATATACCCCCTTCACAAATTTTTTGCATGTTTGCAGACTCAGTGTATGCTTGACCAACTTTCAGATCTTCAACAAAAGGTAAGCATATATATGAATATATATACGTGTAATCTCTCCATTTTTTTATATGTCGGTTTAATCTTTTACGCACATTTTTAAGTATTTTGGTCGTATAATAAAAAATTATTGATTTTAATTTATTTTTTAATTAAAATATGTAATTAAAATTTTAATTCAGAATTAATTAAAAATAATAATTTTTATTATACCATCAAATCACCTAAAAATATTTATCAAAAGTCAAAATCACATATAAGAAAAATAGAGAGAGTACAAAAATTAAAATTATATATAAAATCATTAGTTATGGAGAAATATGTCTTCTGTAAATTTGTACAAGTTATCAAGTTAATTATCCTGCAGGAACAAGAACTAGCTGAAATCAATAAAGCTTTAAGAAACAAGGTACACGAACCGGCCTGCAAAACTTCTTTTTAATTAAGTAATCTCTGTGTCAAAAATGGTTTAATTTATCCAGAAATAAGTATAGTACGTTCCGTAGTTGCAAAAAAAAAAAAAGGATTGTACGGACAGAGGATAAACCCTGTTCCGTAGTTGCAAAAAAAAAAAACGATTGTACAGACAGAGGATAAACCCTTTACTACTTGAGTTATCCAATCGTCAGGTAATTACCAGTTAGTTTTGGCTAATGAAAGACTATAATATTGATAATCGTGTGAAGCTTGAGGAGAAATATGTAAGAACTCAATCTGAATGGGAAGCTGAAGAACGTAATAGTATGGCATATAGAAGCCAGCCAGCTGCTGAATCTGACCAAGGAGTTTTCGAGTCTCTAGAATGCAATAATACAATGCATATGGGGTATGTCTACAACGGAGATTTTTTTAAAAAAGTGGTTGTTTGTACGCAATTTAATTAAATACTAATTAATGACATTTCCTCGAAAACAACATTACAGTTACAATTCAGCAATGAATGATCATCAAATGGCTTCTGCAACACCAACACAAAATGTCAATGGAGTCATTCCAGGGTGGATGCTCTGATGATAAACCTGGAATGAAGGCCGATATGATGGTGAATTCAAGAGGGTCGGCATATAGATCATTACCATTTTCATAAGGTGAATATATTGCTATTTTTATTACTTCGAGAAAAATAAGATCAAATAAACAAATGGTACTCTATTGATATTTTACAAAGTAGTTGCTGTCGAAAAATGGAAACTGCCTGTGTATTTAAGAATTTTCATGAAACTGAATTAAAATAAGGCAGGCATGTAACGAGTACGTACATCGAAATTGTTGGAACTAAACTGGCGTTATAATTTCTCTTTTGTTATACTTTTCTTGAAGCAGGCAGTTAAGTCACCTCTAACATTAGGAGTATAAAAGATCTTGATTCAAATATTTTTACATGTTTGATCAACAACATACATCGTACAAGAGGCGTACACGAGTCGGACAGTCAGTAAAATTTCACTCCTTTTTTGACTCATTAAATCGAAAATTGATAATAAATTGGTTAAATATTGTCCAATAAATTAGGTCGGTTATAAATTGTAGATTAATTGGATCAATCCAACCCAACTTAATTTAAATATATACATTGCATAATACATGCAGGGTAATTTTGTATTTAAAATAGTATATACACAAAACGTAATCAATTAACAATATAGATAATATACAATAATTTTCATTATACTTAATTATATAAAGACATTGTTGTATTTTATCTATCATTTGTACAATGAATTTTCTTTATCCCGAACTTTTACCAAAATAGTTAAAATACAAAATATTACATGTCTAGTATTAGTATCACTTAAAACTTTACCATAATCCGAATCCAAATCAAATTGTAACTAATGAATATTGGGATGCACAATTCTTTTTAATTAATAGATAAATTATTATTTTTTAGGCAGGAATAACTAAATTAGATTTTGAGATCTGACTCTAATCCTATCCGTGACTCGTGTACATACGTATACGTACGGAGTTTCAACTTTAGTAAAATATGCAAGTTTATAATATGCGTGAAGGGCCTAACTTTCTGTCACTGTCAGTTTATTTAGAGAAATTTCATTTTAAGTTGAGAGTTTTTATGGGAGAGATATCGATTTGGAATTCTAATGGACTCCGTTATTCAAATTCAGAGGTCTTTTTTATATATATACTCTTTCAGAATCATTGAATATAAAAGTTACTGATACTATGTGCGCAAGAAGTACCGAAACTTTTGATGTCTAAGAGCATCTCGAATGGAAGTGTCAAAAAGAGTGTCAAAGTACTACATGGTATGATATAGCATAGCACTGTTGTTGGCACTTCATTGGAGTGAGAGGGGTGACAACCAAAATTGTCAACTTTTAACGGCCTCCCCAAATGTTAAAATGTGTTCTATCACATTAAAGTCATAAACATTCATAACTAAGTATTAATTATACATGTATCAAAAATTGACAACTTTGAGTGCCAACATTGGACTAATTTTTTTTAAAAAGAGTGTCAAAATATTATTAAAGAAAGAGAAAAAAAATTATTAATTTTTTTGATGATTTGTCAATTTTGACAACTTTAATTAGCATCCCATTAGAGATGTTCTAAGAAAATGCTCTAAAGAAGAGAAAGTGACTTCTTAAACATTGATATCCTTACAAAGCGGCGAAAAGAATACAAATTCTTCGGATAAATTCAACAAATAATATCCTTACAAAGTGAGTGCCTAGATTGTGAAAGAATATTACTCGACTCCCTGATATGACTCTTATGGGTACAGTTGTTTAACACTTCATATCGTTGTGTAAAATTGTACTTTTTTTTATAAATAATTACTTATTTACTATAAGCAAGTTTAATTTTTAGTTTATTTTTAAGAAATAAGTACTTATTTTTAGGGAAAAAATATATAAATGTGTATATTTTTCTGAAAATAATACTTATTTTTAGAAAATAATAACCGAAGGGCATTGTGAATACAAAAACTAGAGTTTCTAAACTCAAATTACAGTGAAGTAATGCATTTAGTTAAATATGTTATAAAATATGTGGAAATTTAAGTGAAATACTGGTCTACTATTTCTGAAGGTAGAAAGCACAGGCTAGCTAAAATGTTATCTCAGTGAAATTCAACTGAGATATTTATAGTTTCACTCTGTGGATTGAGATCAATATTAACAAACATGAAAGTGCATGCAATAATTTCAATATTTTCACTCACTGATACGGAAAGGGCTTGCAAAATACAGCAAGTAAAAGAAACCAGACTACATTAACATAAATAGTCTGTATATATGGAATCATGGGATTAATATATTTTCAGGACATATATTTGAGACCGAATCGTGAAGATAGATATCATGTTTCCCATGCCAACCAAGAACGTTACATCAAGGTCATGTTTCTCATCACAAACTCAAAACTCCTCTAGCCGTTCCCTTATTTTTGATATGACAGCCTATTTAATATATAATGTGTAACTATATATTCACGTACATACAAGTGAGAGCAATCCTACAAAATCAAAATTAATCCCAATTTTTTTCTACGTGACATGACTTTGTGAACACATATATATAAACGTGGTCTCATATTATTATAGAAAAATTACCAATTACCTATATATGTGACAACTCGTGATAATTTTTGACAATCTAGAATTTCTCTATAAATGATGATAAGCCTCATTACAGACAAACAATACCCGCTTCTAATATTTAAGGATTCTAAAATTTGAAATTATTTGCAATCCAATATTTGGTTATTTGCATACAATTTATGATGATTTATATCATAAAATTACTGATTTCAACTAACACTTCACTAATCTCTAATTCTCCAAATCTACTACACATTAAAGATTAAAAACTAACATAAGTTTGAAATTTCAGTTGTCTTTTTAAATATGATTTTCATTTGAGTACCCACTATATATGTTATATACATATTTAAATTTCTTAATCACACGTATATATAATAATGAGATATAAACGGTTATATATTTTAAGAACATTATGGTTATGATCTATTAATAGAGTTTATATTTTAAGAGGGGCATTATGGTTATGAATAGAGTTTATCTCGTATTCTTTTAAAAAAAACATTCTAATTATAAGAGGGAAATTTAGTTTACATATGTGGAAGACAGCTCGCTAATTACTCCCTGTCCCAAATAATCTATCTTATTTGACTTTTATATGGTCAAATTTATCAATTTTTGACTGAAAATTATATATAATATATAGTTGAAAAAAATTATAAAAAATATATCATCAAAAAGTATATCTAATATATTTTAAAATTTACTTTCCAAGTTTTTAAAATTATAAAAAATAATTTTTAATTCTCAGTTAAAATTGAGTCAAATTAATCATAAAAAAATCAAGAAAATTAATTTGGGTGGGAATGAGTATAATAGGAACATTTTCAACATCTACTACGCACATATATAAAATAAAAATAAGTCTACAGTACTGGGCGCCGTCAATAGTAAAAACAAAAGAGTGATAACGCAAGAAAAGTATAGTACTGTACATAAAGAAAACTAGGGACTAGTGAGAGTGTACGTAGGGTCATTTGTGTAAGAACCCATGTTGCCTCGTATCCTTCAGATATTAACGGATGTGCAGATCATTCACCAATTATAAGTCGACAACGCATCTTTATTATACGTAACCCTAGTTTTCCCCAATGGACAATGACAGCCTGTTATTAATATTATTTTCGTCCTTACCCTGAATTGTTTCTCATGTCATGTCTCTGCTGCATCTAATTATACATTTCTAGACTAACTATCAGGTTTTTAAGTGTATTCCATTTATATTCAATTTGTTGATTCAATTCAAACCTTTTAAAATATTAGAACAAAAAAGGTATATTTTTTAAAAAACTTCTTATTGAAAGGGATTGATATCATGAATCTCCTTGGCTAGATTGCATATATATTTTAGAAGTTCAGCACAAACTCTGTTAAAAACCGAAATCTACAATAAAATGTTCTGAGAGCACTTTGGCATCAAAAGCCAAATAAAACACAAGTTTATAAGTTGAAGAGTAAGTTAATATTGTTAAATGAATCGAAACATATCAGAAGACGCCAAAGAAAACAAAGGTAAAGCTTTAATATTTTATATATATATATATATATCAGAAAACTAATTAGTGGTTAAATGGTTATCGGTATTGCTATCTTGTTGAATTAAAATAGCATAAAGTTTTGGTAATTTTTTTAAAAAAATTCACTGGAATTCAGAGCAGCTAGCTAGCTAGGCAGTGGTATATATTTCATTAAAACTTTCTCAACAGACAACAGTGTACACAAAGATTGTAGAGCAACTTTCTTAGTGCCAAATACATAACCATGTATATAACCCTTTTGGAACAGCATGTATCTGTCATCCAACCATATAAGGGGTAAAATAGCATATTCATATAAGAAGAAAGGTCATCCAATCCTTTCTCTCACACATCTCATCTGGGTAAGAAATAATTTCCTTACCTAGCACTTTCTCTTTCTTTCTTTCTCTCTATGGAATGTTGTGCAGATTAGGTCTCTGAGCCTCAGTCTTTTTTAGTTGTATATATTAATTCATAGATATAAATCAGGTAATTTCCTGTTTTTGCTTGTTCTTTTTAGGGAGGGAGACAATTAAGAGGAGGCGAGGAGATCGAGGAGGAAATTAAGGTGAAGGAATGGGGAGAGGAAAGGTGCAGCTGAGGAGAATAGAGAATAAAATAAACAGACAGGTGACATTTACAAAGAGGAGAGGTGGTTTGTTGAAGAAAGCTCATGAGATCTCTGTTCTTTGTGATGCTGAGGTTGCTCTTATTGTCTTCTCTACCAAAGGCAAGCTCTTTGAGTACTCCACCGACTCTTCGTACGTTCTCATCCCTTGCTTCTCCATCTTCATTATTTCGCTACTACATTTATATTACCCATATATGTATATATATGACTTCCATATATGTAGATCTTGTTAGTTCCAGATATGTTTTAAAACATAAATTTTCTTGTTTCCTTGTTTGTTTCCTTTTTTTTTTTGTAGTAATATTTTCTTTTTCTTCTGTTTCACTTTAAAAGTAACAAAAACTCTTGAGATTGTTTTACCTACGTGTTTATATTTAGGTATTGTTGTACATTTCTGTGTAAATACTCATTTTTATTCAATTATGCTTGTTTTAAGCACATAGAACTAATAGATCTGCACATATATATGTAACTATATATGTACTTTTTAGTTGGGAGAAAGCTCTGGCTTAATGTTCGTTTATAAAGAGAAGGGAGTGTGTGGATCAGATACCGAGAAGCTTTCTGGTGGATACTGGAGTTAGATCTATCAAACTATAGCCAACACAAGTCACTTAGACGATGTGTGTGACTATAAAAACACTCGAATTTATTACCATCCTAGCTACTAGTGGTATAGTACTAATGTTTTTTTGCATTTTTTTGGCTTAGGGTTATACATGTATTGTATAACCGAAATTAGCTTACTTTTTCAATTACTATTTGTAGTTAACCTCACAAACTGTTGCACTTTATCTCCACCGGCATTCTAAGCTAAGCTCTATCTCCTTTGTTCATTCTTTCTATCTTTCTAAGCAAATCATAGCTATTGTCATTTTTTTCCCAGTATTTATTGTACTTAAAAATTTAGTTAAGATATATATTACCCTATTTTCCTGTTCTAGCTATATACTCTTACATTTTTTTAATAAGTAGACTTATAACCTTACAGATGAGTATCCTCTTTTCAAGCATATATGATTAATAATATGTATAGACGTATTCTCTGATTAAATAAAGGTTAAATATATACATAATATGTGCAGTATTTCTATTTAACTCGAGTGATCATTAATGTTGATTATTATTGGGACAGATTCGTTGTCTTTGATAACATCTTATAAAAGATTAAGTTCAAAATCCAAAGTATAGCTCTTGAATCCATTTCATATTAATGAAAATTAACATTAAAGTACACTTTTAACGGAGTGAAGAGTACATATGTAATATGTTACGATGCTTCAAAAATATACCTATTTAATTTGTTTTAATTACAGTAGCAAATAAGCAAGCCTGTATATTTGGCTGTATGTACTGAAGAACATATATACATATATATATATATATATATATATATATATATATATATATATATATGTAAGTTAAAATTACTGACGTATAGTTCTTTTTTGTCGTGCCTCAAGGGTCTCATGTCACCGAGTAGTTGTCACTGACAACCACATCATTCAAGAAACCTTAAAAAATTCGGTAGTAGCACTGTTACCTTACGCATAACTTACGGTGACCCTAGCTAGTTAGTTTAACACGATTTGGATATACGTACATATATATGTGCCTCAACTGTATGTCTTGCAAGCAGCCGTATCATGTAAATGTTCTTTTGACTAAATTGTTTGAGTAAATTTCATTAATATCCTGAAATTAATTCAAAACTATAATGTAAGATTTTGTAGTAAATTCGTATTTTTCTTTTGAATGTTTGTTATGCTCCCTCCATTACCCTTTATTGCTGTTTTGTAGACTTTCATTACTGATGATGATATTAGTGGTTTTCCTATTTCGACACTAATATTGGGATGTATTTCTAGCATTGTATACCCTTTTCGTAGGTAATAAGAGATCGAGAGTTGGAGCCTTAATTAATAAGGCAAGTGTTAAGTAAAAGAAACTGTTTCGAATGCCTTTAATAGGTTAAGAACTGTTTTAATCACAGCTACCTATATATAAGTATTTAGCTTCTAGTCGTATAGTTTTAAAAAGGTAGTTTTTTTTCCTTTTTAAAATGACACTTCAAAAGAGGAGGAGTTCAGTACATAATTGAGTAATAGTTCAGCTTGGCTAAGCAATGTTGTCTGTAGTAATGTAAAACCACAAAGTTGTTTATATATAGTACTTGATATTTGTTATTTGTAATTACATCATGAATACATGTTTGGGATATATTTGGAGCGACTTGGTTTGTGTTTTAAAGTAGTAGTTTCAATAAATGCTTATTGGCAGAAAGCTAGTAATTTGATTGTTTTTTGGTAGCAGTATGGAGAAGATCCTGGAGCGATATGAAAGATACTCGTATGCCGAGAGACAGCTTATTGCAAATAATGTTCCAGATTCAACTGTATGATTTAAGAATTATATAATAATCCAACCGACCACTGTTACATTTCTTGTTATTTGATTAACTGTTTAATTGCAATGTCTATACTTCCTTTGTCATTATATATTTTATTTCAAGCAGGGAAACTGGAGTCTCGAGTACACAAAACTGAAAGCTAGGATTGAGCTTTTACAAAGAAACCACAGGTTATAATTAGTTAAGAGATTAACTGTCTTATTTGAAGGGTGAACACAATGATTAGGGTGCACCTGATGACACGTACAGCAGAATTATTTACCAAGTAGTATATGACTACCATGTAAATGATACATTAATACACTGTGAACATTTACAGGCACTATATGGGAGAGGATCTGGACTCTTTAACTCTCAAAGAGATTCAGAATCTGGAACAGCAACTTGATACTGCTCTTAAACACATTCGAACTCGAAAAGTATAATAATCTGTTTAGGTTTTTGTATAATATTCACTTGTTTACTCTACAGAATAGCTAGCTTTGGTTCAGACAAATCAAATATCTCTGCTGACGATGTGTGTTTGTCTGTACTCATTAATTTGCAGAACCAACTCATTTACGAGAGTATCTCCGAGCTTCAGAAAAAGGTAAGAAGTTTAGTTTAAAGCATCATGCATGATGATTTATGACTAATCATCCGAATCCTAAGATTTTAATTAGGCTTTTAAATTTATTTATTTTATTATGTAATTTGCTTTTCTGATCACCAACACAGTCGATTAAAGAATGAATATTGATTGGCATAGCTTGTTAGGAGAAACTTATGGTAGAAATGAACAGTTAATTATGAATAATTGTCACCAATTAGGGTTTTGAGTAATTTAGTCCACGGTTTCATGATGATGCATGTTTCTTCCACAAAAAGGTTAAAAGATGATCAAGTAAACATATATGTGAGTCTTTGATCCATAGAATTAGAGTCATTCTCATCCAGGCTGCAGGCTAGCATAATGATAAAATGTTGAAGTAACAGGTCCATTTATCTTTTTGCTCCAACAGGAGAAGGCTATACAAGAGGAAAATGGCAAACTAACAAAGAAGGTACGTGACTAGCTAACTTATGTTGTTACTTACAATTTTATGATGATTTGTTCTTAATTAGTTGTACCATACGTATTTGTGTACCATACGTATTCGTATGGCGGGTTGATGCAAGTTATACATATATACATCAAAATTCATTTTTGTGACGTGCAAATAAATAGATCAAGGAAAGGGAGAAGACAATGGCAGAGCAAGCTCAGTGGGAGAAGCAAAACTCTGGCCTTAATTTGTGTTCATTTCTCTTGCCTCAGGAAAATCCATATCTAAACATTGGGTAATAATATTTTAATTTGACATAATTAATAGTACTTGTCTACATATAAATCCCAATCCCCTAGCTACTTGTAACTGATATATATAGATGTAAAATCTCTCAAGTAATTTATAGCAACTGCATGACTATATATACACACTGTTACATTTGAAACAGTGGCACTTTCCAGGGAGAATCATCACAGGAAATGACGAGGAATGAGCTAGATCTTACTCTTGAACCTATTTATCCCTGCCACCTCAGATGTTTCCCCGCATGAATTCACGGCCACGATCGATCGAAATTCGGATTCCAAGCTTTATGGCTTTATTATGAATTTTGAATTATATATAATTATATGTATGCTAGCCGGAGTGTGTATATTGATGTAATGTTTGTGCTATTAAGTTTTTCAAGAACCTATTTGAAACTTATTCGAATATCGTTTAAATAGTTGTGGATTGTGTATATGTAGCCTTGAAACTTTTGTCTGCTGCCTGCTACACATTAATCTAAGTTATTTCAATCCTTAATCAAATGGGTATTTTAATTGGTATTTGGTAGCATACCTAAATGATTGTAAAATTGTGTATGTGTGCTTGACTGAAAGGTCGTTGTATTCATCTATATCATACCTTAATGATTGGAAAAAGCAACTTATATATTAAATCAAAAAAAGTTTGTCCATTAAAACATAAGAAACAATTCTTTTAGGAAGAACATTATCCCTGCATTGAGGAACTGGCCTAGCAAGATTATGAGCTACACTATTACCATCTCGATCTCTTAACATGGCTCCGGATTAGACCGTACCTGTTAGCATAAACTCCCCTTAACACATTTTGTTGATGAAAATAATGCTATCAGACTCCAGAATCACGTTTCTTAAGCCATGATACTTGGCCTTCTTTATAACCATTAAGGGCAGCCCGGCCTGCATTGAGCCATCCATGCAAAAAGAACTTAATTTCCTTGCTAGAGGTGGCACCCAAATGTTATTGATGCGTTAATGAGGACTACCTACCGCGTACATCCATAATCAATCACTGTCCTCCATATATTCTGTCTATAAAAACATTAATTTTAGAAATTTCAAAGATCCACGGATTTCTTCAATGTCTGAAAGACCAAGCAAGAAAAAGACTCAATTTTTTATTCATTAAATTTGAGTTAATATTATAAACTGTAATTACAAAATGGTACTAATTAAATAATATGAAAGTGATGAACATCTCATTCTTTAGTTAAATAATGAAATAATTAAGGAATCTTTTACATGAATTTGAAAATTTTCAATTTAGTCAGATTATATATCTTCCTACTTGAAGGCATTATTGTGATGAATTCTACTACAGTGAATGATTGGAAATTGTGGGTTCGTCGTCATATTTCTCGGTAGGGCACGAAAGTTACGAAAAGAAAAAATTTAGATGTCCCTCTCTCACCGCAAACCAAGGAAAACAAACTCGCAAATAGTTTGGTCTTTACGGATTACCAACGTGCAGACAAGGCATGTACGGTGCTGATGGGGAATCGTCAAAGTATGATGACAAGCATTTGTAAAGAATTGCAGTGAAGTATGCAATAAAACCCCGTGATTGTCTCCTGAAGATTATGCGGAGATCAAACAACAAACTTCAAAGTATGGTATGAGCGAACAAGTTTTGGATTCAAGGACTTTCACAACAATTGAGATAGGTTTATGATGAATATTAATGACTGCAATTCTGCCGCTAGTTATGTAACCGCCAATGAGAGAGAGAAATGCAAAATAAAATACTCACAAATAAGTCTGAATAAAATCATGGGCTCGGGTATTGTTTCCCTTATTTTATAATTTTTGTGATTAAATATATATTTATTTAAAATTACGAGTAGTATTTATCTATATTTATCCGTATATACATATATGTCACTCACTGTTTTATCACGCACTAAGTCGGGGTATTCACGAAAACAACCTCTTTATTCTCTTCATTCTTTTAGAATAAGGAACATGTTCTGCATAGATTTTACACTTCTATACCCGTATGTTTGGATTGGTTTATATATCTTCCTGCTTAGAATATCTGTTCTTATGATCAAACAGTATTAGAGGCTTATCCTGGGAATAACATCGTAGGGAAAGTTTGGCTCCTGATTAATTAATACAATTAATAACAAATTTAAGTGCAATTCTTCGAATGAATTTTTTTATCGATTTAGTAATAAGTAATTAATATTCAAAGCTCTCTTAATTTTCATGTATAATTTAGATGTTTGATAATGTATAATTTCAATAATTGATTTTAATTTTAATGTATAATATATATATTTTAGGGGTTTCAGATTATTTTATGAATAACTTCAAAAACAAAATGTAGCACATTCATAGTATTATTATTTTATGCAACTTTTACTCTATTAAAACCTCACGTCCCCCCTCCCCCTGTCAAAGTACTCCCTCTAGTTTATTTTTTAACTTTTGACATGTATTTTTAAAAATTAAAAATACATACATATATTTAATAATAATTATTAATTTTTATTCAAACAAAAATTTAAAATTTTTAATATAAAAATTAAAAACTAATATTAACTATAACTATATACTTCTTACTCCTAAATATGTGTGAAAAAGTCAAAAGACTATTTAGTACGAGAGAAAGTAATATTCGAAACTTCCTTTAAAAAAAGTTAATAATATTCGGAACTAACAAGCCACGCAAGTGCAGTAACTAGGGCGGTAAAATGATCCGGGTGAAACCGGACACCCCCGCTCAAGTATCGGATCATTTTATTAGGATATAAACTGATATCGGGTATTTCAGGTTCAGATCCAAACCGAATATGAGCTAATACCGTATTTTCTATTTCCTATCCGGGTAGTTTATGATCCACCGAATACGATCCACTAACATTAATTATCATTTTTTTCAACTATTCAAATAATTATCATTTAGTCTAAAATAAACATGATACTATAAAAATATAATAATTACGAACTAAAACTTATATATAATGATAATTAATGCATGATCACGGTAAATAAATCATATTTTCTGAAAATTTAATTTAAATAAGATATTAAAATTTTATAAAATGATGACTATTTACCTACAAATGTAATGAATTAAAAATATTAACTATATATGAGTTCGAATCAAATACGAACTATGGATCATATTTCGGTATTCGGGTAGAATCATTTTATAAAAAATAATATGAGACATAATCTGAGCGGGTACACGAGTGCTCATATCCGGGATCATATTTTATCCGGGTTTAATTTTTCTGTCAGGATCATTTATGAAACGAATATAAGACGTGTATCATATTTATGAGCCGAAACGAATATAAGACATGTATCATATTTACGAGCCGAATATAAACCGAAATACCGGATAATCCGGATCAATTTACGGCCCAAACAGTAACCATACGGTACATGCATCGTCTACGTATAGAGAGTAAATATGTCATACAACCTTGGGAATAGTTACTGCCAGATAGGCATGTAAATAAAGCGTCTCTCTTCAAATGTTTCTCGAGCAGGGGATGAAATGTCTATCCGAGCAAGGTGCGAAACATACTTGGGGAAAACAATAGGCCATCAAGGCAGACTTCCACTTTTGATGCTAAATTATGTTCATGAGACGTGGCAAGGATGTACAAAATACAAATTCTCAAGAGCCTTGAAGATACTCAGAGCCGACTAGAAAGCTACCAAACAGCAATACAGCATACACAATACCTTCGGCTTTGCCCCTCATACTTGGCTTGAATACACACCCCATACTTTATGGATTGCTCTCAGACAATTTGCATTTGCTATGGGCGAACTAAAGAAAAGACGTCATTCTTTAATTCAGATGTGAACATCAGTCTGCAAACCAGGGAACAGATATAATGCTGCAGGCATGCAAAGCTAATAAATTTGCACAGATCTCGAGGCGGCACCCGGGCACTTGACCATAAGAGCAAATCCAATGTAATGCTATTGAAGCTAATAAATTTGCACAGATCTCGAGGCGACGCCCGCGCACTTGACCATAAGAGCAAGTCCAATGTAATGATATTGGAGGTGATATTTCTATAATATAGCATCAATTCTGTAATATAGCACTCCAATGCAATGCTATAAGAGGTGTTAAAATATAAAAGTTCTATACTTAGTCTATAATTAGAAAATATAAAACCAAGTATAGATGTAGCTATAATTACCACATAAACATGCAAATTGGAAATTGAAGTGGAAAATTGAAGGGAAATGAATATAAAAACACTTATTTTAGCAATTTCAATTTTATACTTTACATTATTGATTAAAAAGTTACTTAATTTTACATTTATTGATTCTATTTTGAAACTATACATTGAAGCATGAAATCTATTTTAACACCAAAATATACTTTTTGATTTCATATTATAACAATAGCTACATCTATTTTAACATTAGCATTGGACTTTTGCTCTAAAGAGAGGCAAACTACACCCCATAATCGAGGCAAGCCCGATGATGATAAACAACCACTTTCAAAGGTAAAGAGACATCCTGTTTAACATATTACCATATTACCGATAGTTCAAACATATCTTATAATATACTAAAGTGGGTCACTTAAAGCATCCAGAGAAGAGGGCAAAAAAAAAAATCTACAATGCGATGGGAGGAGCAGATGACAAGTAAAAAGGAGTACAAAACTTAATACCAGAAATTTTCAATTGACAACCAAGCAAAGAAAAAACTGACAGATGTTCTTTTACCAAAAGATGGAACTTTACAAATTTGCTTTTACAATGAATGACTACTCTAGGTAAGGGGGATAGATACACACTACACAGTATAAGCTTCTACATGACATAATATTAAACCCAGGAAGGGAAAAATGGTAAGCATCTAAACAAAAAAAAACACCTATATGAGAGAATACATATTAAATAGCAATTAAGTTGGTGGTTTACGATTTAAGCATCATAATGTTGACAAATATTTTTCTTTCATGCGAGTTACGAGCTTAAATTTTTCCTCTGCCTCAACTTGTTCACGAATGTCAGACTGTGAAGCTCGATCTGGGTGAAAAGTTAGCAACGCTCTTTTAAAAGCAACATGTACCTGAAATAGATATGGAATTTTACTACATACAACCAAACATACATAGATATATGCGGAAAGAAAAATACCGCCAAAAGAGCAGAGTAAATTGAGATGACTACATTTATCTTCCCTGTGGTACAGAGAAACTCTGACAAAGAATATTATGTAAATTATCATCATTTGGCCACACAAGAACCAGCAGAAGATTTCAAATGTCTTCAAAATCTTCACTGACCTTTTACTTCAATCAAATTATTTCCAATTAGATGTGATTGGTTTCATATTAGCTAAGCCAATTAGAAAAACATAATTAAAGCACATCGCGAGAAGGACGTGAGATGAGCACTTGAGGGTACACTTAGAGGCCGTGAATCTCTCCAAGGACATGACCATAGATATGATTTGGTGGAGAAGTCAGATTACAACTGCCGACTTTCCTGTAGGAATGGGAGATGCTTCGGAATAGAGTATTGGGGGTTGGAGATTCAGGGGGTTCGGTTGGTTAGGTTGGTTTAGGCTTTATCGACTCTTTCCCGCTTTTATATGTATGCTTGTTGTTTTATTTTTTATTTTATGCCATGAGATTGTACAATTGTTATTTAATGCTTCTCTTCTTTTATATAATGCTCTTATTATGCCTATTGTTACTCATTCTTTGTATAAAACGCTCTTAATACTACTTTTTATCTTATCAAAGGCTGTCTCTACGAAAAAAACTTCTCTGCTTTTTAAGAGTACTACCAATTTTGCAAACATCTCACTCTCGCCAGAAAGTTCTGAAATTTAACAGTTTTTAACCTAGACTTCAGAGAAATTTAAGAGTACTACCAATTTTTCCATGTTTTAAGACATGCCTGCTTACATCAAAATTAGTCAAATTCAGATTGTGAAAGATGATCTTTATTTCCTTGAGCTTGAATGTAATGAGTTGTACTGCAAAGTTTATGAATGCTATCGTCGGAATAAGTTATTTGAAGCTGCCGCCCGGCCCGTGTTAGAGGGGAAGATTTGCAAAGCGGGAAGAGATTTATGTTGGAGTTAGATAATCAATATGATGAACTTGAAAGGATGGAAAAGAAGTATAAAGTTGAATTGGCAAAAGAAAGCTACGTACGTGCATCAGAGAGAAAAGAGAAGATTATTGAGACTCTTACATCTCAACTTCAACAATCAACATCTTATACATACATTTGGAGGATGGAAAAAAGTCAAAGGGGATAAAATTGCAATGGAAATTGAGCATGTCGAAGACAGAAATACGGAAGATCTAATTGAGGAGGTTAAACAAGTTGAGGATATAGAGGTTGTGGGTGAGGATCAGGTACAAGAAACCAAGCCCAAGCCACAACCCTATTGCTTTCAAATTGTTGAGGGATGTAAAGTGGTTGTTGATGTTATCGAGGTTGATCATATCAAATTTGTCATTTCATAATACTTGGTTGAACCTTCTTCACTTGCTAGTCAGTTCTCGGGATTCTTTTCACCTCAGGGCAGAAAATTTATCTTGATTCCATTGCAATCTTTCGTGATTCTTGCCTTCTACAAAACTAGTGGTCTAGTTTTGCTAACAAGGTGAGAATGATGGGGAACAAGAATACAAATAAAAAGAGTCTCATTTTATATTAGTTAATAGTTTAACTATATTTAGGAGAGAAATTAGCAATGTATTATTTATATGTATATTATATGTGGCTTTTAGTTTATTAAATAAGTAGTTTATTTATAATAAGTCCAATTGTTAACGGGCCATAATCCATTAGGTTATTTGATTAGAGTTCTAATTCCCTATATAAGTATGGTAATCCCCACATATTATATTAGATTATACTTGATTATTGAGATATTATCGAATATATTGAATTAGGTCTCTTCATGAGTTGTGATACATAGCTTTTCTCCATTCTGTAGTAGGGAAACCCTTGGGGTAGTGAATTTTGTGCGGTTAATTCACCCGAGTTTTATCTTGTTCTTGTTTTTATAACATATTCCGTCTTTTTAAAATCCTTTCTTGCATCACCTACTTTACGAGCACTTTACAAGGGGGCTACATTGTGTATCCTTGGATTGGTTTGGCTAGTTAACTAGGAAATTGTGTAAAAATACACCAAATTATAGAAAAAGGGCTTTCATATGCATTATGTTAGCAATGCATTGTACTGGAAGTGTCCACTCACCCCGTTTACACCATTCACATTGATTCCTAGACCACACAGTATCGATTTCATATCATGGCAAGCTGCTTCAAGTCTATCAAGGTCCTTCCTAACTTTAGTCCGTAGTTGTTCCTTCAGATTCAAGTTCTCCTCGTCCTAAATCAGAAATGAAATCAAACTCAATATAGCCAAAGTGAACAGGTTGGCGAATGGAGTCTCACAACAAAGAAATCATAAAGAAAAAATATGTAAGTGCGGACCTTCTTTTGAGTTTCACGTATTTCTTCCACACGTAGCTTTTGCCTTCTCTCCATATCTAACAACCGCATAGTTTCTATTTTTTTCCTTTTCTCCAACCGTTTTAAATGTTGCGCTTCTTCAGCCTGTAAAAAGGAAGAAACACAGTGTGTGTCATATTATGACATGTATACTTGACGTAATCACAAACTTATAGTTGCAGTGAACTTAAAATAGCCAACAAATTGTGAAATTGCAAACATACTAGATGCAAGAAATCACTGAATTTGTGAAATGAAATATGCATGCACTCACTCAGAGACCTGTGACGTCATGAAGAAAATTTGAAACTGAACAAGGTTGCGAAAGTTATCTTTTTGGTTCACAAGCAAACCACTCCGGGAGTAAACAGAGTTTCACCTTGTTTACAGGTAGACCTAAGCATGCAAGGACTAAGGTTATGCTCTCAGTCTCTAGGCCAGACCTACAGAGTACAGACCTATACATATCTATATATCTATAGAAAGATAAACCAATGATATACACAACTTGTGTGAAACTTTCAATGCAGCCTTTGTAGATCTTTAAAAATAGTTCTACAATATGCTATTCTACTATGGCTAAATTGCAGATTGCAAGGTCGTACGTTATCAAGCTCTGCCTTCTTTTGGATTAGACCAGCATACTTTCAACTGTTTAATCATGTGCATTGATAGTTTGGGCAAGATAATGTTGGGGGTGTTTGGCTCCCCATTTTTTCCGGAAATAAGCCCTTATTTCCGGAAAAAAGTAGGTATGTATGTACTTTTTCTGAAAATAAGTAACTTATTTTTTATTTTGAAGATAATATTTGGTTTTAAAATTCTAAAATAAATATTTATCTTAAAAAAAATGAATGTAAAAAAAAATATGAAATAAGTAACTTATTTTAAGTTTAAGGAACCCCAAACGGCCACAATGTGAAGAAGATTATGACATGAGGGAAAAAAATTCTACCCAACCTCTTATTTCGGTATGGCTACAGAAATGCAGGCATGCAGAATATAAATTCGTAAACTAAAATAATAAACCAAACCAAGCTGCCAACATAGGTATGTATACACCACACTAACAAAAAACCATGTAAACAACATACCTGAATTTTTAGTTCTCTTTGCCTAGCTTCCAGTTCTGCCTGTATCGAACGCCTGTACTCATCTGTCTCCTTGTGCATTTCTCGGTTAAAGAACACAGAACCATTACTTTTATCCATAAAAGATTGACCATTTACAACATTTATCTCTACCTGTGAACCATCTTCGTTATTCTTCATGTCTCGTCCAGTATGTTGATTATCGGTACAAATATTTGATTTACCAGAATGATCAGTCACAAAAGACTGATCATTAAATACATTATTTACCCTGTTCAAGGATGAGGTTTCGCCAATATTATCATAGAAAACGCTTTCAGACTTGCCTTTGTCCATTGTACTTGAGGTAGATCTATCTCCTTCCTCGTGACTTGTATAACTTGTAGATTCGGAGCCATCGCTATATCTCTCTGTACTATCTCCTCCTCCAATATCTTGGTGACTATCAGATTCGTTTTGCCTCCGCAGAAAAGCCTTTTCCCAATCTCGCTTGAGCTTTCCGGAGGAACCTTCAAACTCCAACTCGCAGTCAGTACCATCATCATCATCAGACGAGACACTCTCGGTGTCTGTACTCCAACCATAACGATTGCTTGTAGAAGGACCAGAGTAAGTCCGTTTGCACTTTGATAACTTCACGGGATTACCATTTTTCTCAGCATACCTACCCTTATCTAAATTATTGTTTTCAGTATTTTCGTCATCATCCTCGTCGTCATCAATGCAAATCACACTTTCACATGAAAATTTTCCATCCTTTTTTAAACCATTAGAACTTGAACCACGTAAATATTCAGGAGCATCAACAAAGATATCATCACTACAATTGTCACTATCTACGTCAATTACAACAACATTATTCGTTCTCCCCTTCCTATTACATGCTCTAAGAGTCTTCCCTTTTCCATTCATTTGCCACGACTATACACCATAAAAAAACAGAATACGAAATTAATAACAAAACACGACACTATAAAAAGTACCCAACTTCAAGATAAACAACATATCATTTCTAACCCCACCCCCCAAAACCCCAACAAATTTTAATTTAAAAATTAGATTATAAAACCTCATTAGCTCCCCAATTGAATTAAAACTGTTTGCAATTGATCATTAAGTATACTATATACACAAAAAATTACATACATACATATATATATACTTGACTGAAGCTACAGAAAAAGCTGAGGAGCCCAAGATACATACAAAAAAATTAAAAGTAAGATGACTAACAATTACACATAACAATCAATCGCCCAAAAAATTGAAATTCAAAAACCCTAAATAAAATACAAAAGCCCGTATGTATGAAATAAGAATCACCCATAAAAATTCAATCAATTGGGGGTTGGATTCATGAAAAAAGAACAAAAATGAAGCGAAAAATAAGTGGAATCAAAGTGAAATTACCCGGAGATTAAATCGCGTGCGGTCAACGAATAGAACCATACGTACTGAACGAGGGGATTTTACAGCAGATATTAAGGCCGTGTTTGGCTTTTTGTCATTAGCCCCCACCTAAGCAGATATAAACTGAAAATATATTTAATTTTTTATCAGAATCCTAGAAACCCGCAGATTTTTTGAGGTGCCAGTATTTTGACTTTTTTATTTTAATTTTTTTTAAATGAGTTATAAAAAATATTGTAGTGTTGTAAAATCAAATTACTAAATTCCTTTCTTATTTGCAAAGGGTATAATCTCATTTTTAATTTATATTTTATAAAAATACTATCTATTTTTCACCATTTTCTCTATTTTATGTATTCAAAATAATTTTAATAATAAAAAGTTTTATATAAAAAATATTATTGAAAATGAGCATTCACTAAATCAATAATATTTAATTTTTTATATTTTATTAAATATTCAATAGAATAGGAAGTAGAATCTTAATGTTATTAGAATAATTAGTAGAATGTTAAAATATTATTAAATGGAATAAAAATATATTACATTTGGTTTTAAAAACATTGGTGAGATGATATATTTAGTAGAACACTTAGTGGAAACTTAATATATCAATTACGAAAGATGATTTTATTAAGTGTTTCAATAAAATAAAAATATAATATTTTTAAGATTCCATTAAATATTTAGTAAAATCTTAATTTTAGTAGAATAATCATTAGATCACTTATTAGACTCTTAAAATTATTATCTAATAAAATAAATTATATTAAACTAATTTTAAAAACATTGATGTAGTGACATATTTAACAGAGGACTTAGTGAAATAGTTAATAGAATATTTAGTGGAATCTTAATATATTAAATATGAAAAATGATTATACTAAATGTTACCATAAATAAAAAGTATAACATATTTAAGATTCTTGTAATATTTTTAAGATATTACTAAATTCTTTATTAAATATTTAGTATAACACTTTGTAAAATAGTTTTTAAAATACTTAACGGAATCTTAAACAAATATTTAGTAGAAACTTAATGTCATTAGAATTATTAATAGAACACTTAGCAAATTCTTAAAATTATTATTTTATAAAATAAATTATGTTACATTTAATTTTAAAAACATTGGTGATTTGACATATTTAATAAAATATTTCGTAAAATAGTTAGTACTTAATAGAATACTTAATGAAATCTTAATATATTAACTATGAAATATGATTGTGTTAAATGTTTCCTCGAATAAAAAATATAATATATTTAAGATTCTATTAACTCAAATTTGTCCAAAGATTATAAAAAGATAAGTTATTTGTTTTGAGTTTTGTATTTATGGATATATATAAATGATATATAATTGGTTGCATTTAATATTTTAATTGGTGGAGTAACGAATTCAAATATTAGTTTCTTTTTTAGTTGTTCTACCCTCTATCAATAATACATATTTTTTGAAAGTATTACAACCTTGCCATTATTATATTCTAACATTAATTATATATACTATAATACAATGAACGGTTTAGATGGTGGTCTCTAAATTTTCTATCTAAAAGGTTTTCTCTAGATCTCTAATATATATATATATATATATATATATATATATATATATATATATATATATGAGGATGACCTCGATAACTCTCCTAAGGTTATAAGTTCCTCCCATACAAATTTAACGGCATTTTTGTAAATACTAAAAATTTATTCTAAATTTACAAATTTACCCTTATGTATTTATATATGAAATTATTATAACCTTTAGGTAGTACCCTAAGGTCATTCTCAGGTATATGTTTCACACACACACACATATATGACTTCAAATTAATGAAAATTTTATATATTTATTTTTGATAAATTAATAATTTTAATAAAATTGGAACTCTTGAGTTAATTAAATTACAATATTTAAATATAATTGGAATTGATTCTAATTATTTGGCATATAATTTCATTTTTTTGGATTAAAATTGTGAGTAATTGATTTAAATATTAAAAAAGTTCAAAATTAACTATACTTTCATTAAATAATTATTTTTTATTGTATTATTAAATATATAATGTTATTTATCTTATATTTATATTAATGACTTGCTAACATTTTAAGTTAAAATTTTGTTCACGAAAAATAATAATAATAATAGAATAATTTCAAATAATAATAATAGCATAATTCAACATTTATAATTATAATTATATTTATTACTTATTGGTTAATCACTAAAAATAATAGTAATAATAATGATAATATATTTAAATAGCTCTTCGAGTATCACACTATTAATTTTAATATTTGTTGTATATTGACATAATTAAATAGGAATGCTTTTCAATTTTAACAGTAATATTTTTAAGCTTCAAAATTAAAACATCGGCAATATATTTTGCAAAAAAAACGGTGACTATTATCAGAGGGTTGGGCTTTCTCATCATTTATAAGCCCAAAATATAAATGTCCTAAACAAGGTTATTCAGGGGGACAACTATAACACCACGCCCTTTTTCGGGTCATTAATTTTATAAAATCTAAAATAAAATAAAATTTATTAATCCAAAATTTCACTTCCTTTTCCACCGAACCTGAAAATTATAAGTAATGAGCTACACAGCTCAGCAAGCAATTACCGTGTAACGACTCAAAATAATATTTTATCTTTTCAAAAACACCACTAAAACACGTACCACATAATGTTTATTACATAGTTACATATAATATACTCAATACAATTATTACAAGGATTCTCACATAACAAATTAATTCAAAACAATGTATTCTATAAGTCACATATTCAAAATTCTTAATTAATAAATAAATCTTAACAAAGTATCCATATTTTATTCTCACAATCTTAAATCACGATCACACTATGCTAGTGATCGACATCTTATTCTTATATTACATTTTACCAGTTACCGACATCTTATAATTTATGTCACACTTTCTCAAGTGGTCGGGATCTTATTTTTATCTGTATGTCACACTTTCATAGTGACTGAGATCTTATATTTTATGTCACACTTTCTCAGTGGTCGGAATCTTATTTTTATTCTTATGTCACATTTTCCCAAATGACCGAGATCTTATTCTTCACGCGAATAAGATTGAGGATTTCTGAAAACTCTTTTTTTTTCTTCTTATTAATCACATGTCAATATATTATATACGATATTCGAAACAAATAGTTGATGTCAAATAATCTAATAACACAAAGCATGTTTCATAATAATACAGAGTAACAGAAAGTTACTTACACAAATATATGATAACATATAATCAATTAATATAAAGAATGTTTCAGAGCAACGGAAGACTACTTACACAAATATATGAGAACATAATCAATTAATAGAAACATGTTTTACAAATATACAGCAACGTAAGATTACTTGCATCAATCATGAAAACAGAGAATTCACACCATATTAGCATATATTCAATCCAGAGTACTCAACAGAAAATATCAGAATTCAAACGTCGAACTACTCCATGATTCTAATTTGCCCAAATTTGTATTTCACATTTTTAACTCTTTAAACGATATTTTCTCGAAAAACTTAAAACACGAAAGTTGTAGAGAACGAAAATACCTTTCCAAAAAGTCTAAAATCATTGAATTCTGACTTACGATGAATTTTCTATGAATTTTACAAGATGATAGAGTTGTGTATGAAAAATCCTATGAATTTCAATAAAAAGAAGAAGAAGAAGAATCAAGATTTGTAGAGAAAGAAATTTACAACTATTTAATCTTGGTGGCTCAAAAATAATATGAAAGAATAGGGATATCTCAATCTATATATAAAGTTCTAAAACCTAATTTCTAAACCTACTAAAATTAAATCCGAACCATATTCGAAAGTACATTATTATAATCTATTACTAATTCCTAATCTCTATTCAATTTTAATGATTTTTTATTATTATTAATTTATTTTATTATTTTAAAAAAAATACGGGATATTACAACAACAGATCATGTCGATGTATACATTTAAAATCGGATCGTGAATTATAATATTAGTATTATATGTTTAGTCATTGCCACATTGGTAACCATAACGAATATTACAAATTAATTACCGGTCATTGATGCGAGGAAGACTACTCTATTGGTAAACACCAAAAAGACACTTGCATGTTCATGTTCATGTGACTGAGGAATCACTACATACTGCAAAGTTATCAGTGACTTGAACAGAAGCTGGCAAGCTGCACATGCCCCCCTTTTCGTTCTTAAATAACACACTTCATGCCCATTATTTCACTTTTACCTTACTTTTAAATTAGAATTACCTTTTCATTCTTATGAATATGTATATCCATTTCATTTCACTGTCAGCTTACTGATATAATTGATTCTGTTTTATTTTATTGGAGCAGAATATATGATTTAAATTTGTTGATGGCAGTGGTTATAAAATTTTACCTGTTAATTAGTTAAGTACCAAGAAAGGTGGGACAAAATGAACACAATTTGTAGTACGGAATATATACTTATGTTATAAGTAATTTATAAACTAAAAAATGTATGTATTTTTTAACTTATAAACTAATCGTAAGTCCAGACAAATGGTATCAAGCGACAAAGCCTTTATTACTCAAACAAAGATAATTGGTTTTGACTAGTCCAAACAAAGATTAGATTTTAGTCTATGAGGTTGTGTGCCCTCCCCTCGTTTTAGTCTTGGGATATGGGTTTTATGACTCGAATATTATATATTATAATTATGGACCAACACTGCGCGAATCAAGTCGGAGATTCCACATGCAGTGTTTGTATTCACAACACTGAATCTGCTAGTACTGGACACTTATCCTTCAAGTACTGATTCAATACAGGATTTGCCAAAGGATTATACAAAACTAAATTAGCCTATCTCAGCCCGTTTGTGGTTTCTTATAAATGATTTATGAATTAAAAAATACTACAATTTTCAATTATTTATTCGATAATTGAAACGGATCCCTGGTCTGTAAGTGACCCCTCGACAACTCAGGCCACCAACCCAAAATAATAGAGAGCTAATCATAATTGTAAAGAAACTGATGTGTGCAAGTGTGGAATGCGGATATAGATGATGATGAGTGGGATGTCATTGGATTGGATTTAGAAAAAGATAGATCTTTCAGCTAAAGACATATTGCTTGTTTTCTTTGTGTTAATACAGAGCACTATGCTGCCATCATGTAATATAGTCAAAAGAGAATTTGATTAGATTGATTTCCACATTTAGGTGAAACTGCTTTATGAATCAAGAATGTTCCACCATTTCTTTGTTTTCATTTGGTAAAAGATTAGTCTATATACTTGGACTGACATGACTTTTTTTGGCCACTTAAAAGTTAAAACTATTATCGACCTAAAAAAAGAAATTCGCACCAGTTTCTTCACTGTCCATTTAGATATATACTCATTATTCATATGATTTGTGATCACATACATTTAACACGTTGATGAATGAGCCCTTGATAGGTACTCAAACAAGCCTAAAATACTACAAGCTTAATACTTGATTATAATGGCTTGAATCAACGTCAATAGAGTTTTCAACTAGGTTTGGTTTGGATTTGACCTTTACCGATAATGTGTATGATACTCCTAAATTTTGGAAAATAATTGCAAAATTCAAATTGAACTCAAAGATATACTTCTTAGCTCCTGTCTAGCCACAAACATCATGGAGAAATAAAATTGACTAGTGATCAAATAATTCAATACCATAAAACAAGGTGGAATAATGTTACTATACAAATCATTCTCTCTTGATTGCTAACCATAACTCAAGCTAATTCTTTCCACCTATCATGCATTCAACGGTCACATTGAACACACCCTAACACTTTCAAACTACATCGCGAAGCTGATAATATGTACAAGCACTAGATGATAATCTATGGCTTTTCTACCTCCTGCTACCAAGTCTTGGATTATGCCCTAGAAACCTAATAAGACTGTGAATGTACTAGAACTTGTGCAACAATAGGCTTTCTATCTAACAGAGTACACAATTCTAAGCAACCTTAGGAGTATGATCTAACCAAGCCAAAATTGCAGAAAGATCTCGACTTGAAAAGACCACCAAAGAGGAACCTGGTAGGAGATTCTTGCGTAGCTTGATTTACCTCTGCAGTGTTTCCTTTTACTTTTAGTATAGTTTGTCCGATTGCTTGACGGATGGAGTCAATAATCTTGGTATCGACAGGATGCCCAGATGCACCACAAACATAAAATGTGTTAATAGCCTTCCCTCCCCTAGTTGTAACTTCTGCTCTGGTGACAGTGAGGCTATTTTCGCGGAAGATCCTAGTGACATCAGAAAGCAGCCCAACTCTGTCCGTTGTGCATAATTCTAGCTTCAACCCCTGAATTAAATAATGAGACTGGTCAAGAAAAACGCAAAAGACTTCCCTATAAAAGAAAATTTTGCTTTACAATTGATGATAGTAGTAATGACGTACTGTATTGAAATTCACATCATGATAAGTGGACGACACACATTATTACATAATATCAGAGGGATGAATGCAAGGATAAACCAATCATATAATCAATAGTTGAAAGAGATAATTAAGATGATAAAACATCATAAGTTTGATCCCTTTCACACTATAATAGAAGGACATAATTAACTGAAAACAACATAGGGCGCTTCAACTAAATCAAGAGTGTTTATAAACCAATGCTGACTCACCTCAGACACCCTTCTTTCAATTGCTGCTTCAAGACACTGAACCACCCTTTGTCTCTCTGCTTCTGATTTAACAGGGGATCCATCTATATGTTTGATACAGTATTCCTATTAATGGAACTCATCTCAGTTCTCATAAATAAAAGAAAAAGGCTATCTAAGTCTTAAATATTTGTAAAACAAAACACATATGCATAATCTTCCATTTGAAGATGCCAAACCTGGTGAGCCTCTGGCCCTGAAGCGTCAACGTTGCCATGAAAAACTACATACTGCATGTCTGTCAAAGTGCAGATAGCATCAAAGATAAGTTTAGGCCTATCCTTGCACCGGATTGTGACCACCGAGTAATCTTTGTCATACCAATTAACAACATTCACTTCCGGCCTTAATTTATCTTCGGATGCTTCATCACTATTTCGTTCATAGTCCCGATCAGCAAACATCATCTGGTGAAGCCTCCTTTCAGTATGGGTGATCCCATGAGAGATTACAGTCTTGGCTTTCCTTGACTTATTGCTACCATTAAGAACATTACTCAGCAATTTCTTAATCACCGATAATCTCTCCGAATCATTAATCGCCGCCCCAGTTTCTTCGTCGCTTACTTGCATCACAGCGGCGGCCCGAGTGTTATGGGTCCATACCTCAGCACTTACCACATTACACTTGAGGTGGGTGAGAACAGCACTCACCTCAGAGAGTAGTCCTGGCCTATCACATCCTATTAATTCAATTGCAGTGTGGTCCATTGTAGATTTAACCCCCACAGATCTTCTCACAGAATAGGCGAAATCCGAATCTGGTCCAAGAGCCTGATAATAAACACAAAACAATCAGAAAGGTCCATTCATGAAATCAAACATATAAAACAAGATTGGAAAACAGCTCACCTTGTGAATATAATCCAAAACCTCAACATCTGTGATTTTGTTTCCATCTTGATCAGTAACATTGAACACTGGCCAAAATATAAAAGTAGAAAATATAAGATACAAACCATAATATAATTATAATACCATATCCGCACTAAAAATAAGGGAAATGTTGTAGCATACCATCCATAAACCAACCTCCATCAGAAGATATGTAAGCTTTAGTAATGGTAAGATTTAAATCAGTAAGAATTTGAACAACTTCCAAAAGTATACCATGCTCATTAGCACTATCCACCTGTACCCATATGATACATAATAAGTACCAAAAATATCAAAACAAGAAAGCTCCATTAATGACAAAAGGATACACTTATATGACCAAAACAAGACATACCTGAATAACAGTAGCACTTTTGCAAGAATCATTATCAATCACAACTCTGAAAATACAACAAGGTGCAAATTTGAGTAAACTTTGAGGCTATGTCATACATACAAAAACTACAAGACTAATGAAAAAGATTCTAGCTACCTTGGTGGATTCATCCTCCTAATAAGTTTCTCGTATTCATCATCCATGTCTTGTGAAAAGCTCAAACAGTTCTCTGAGACAACAAAGAAATATATAAGGACTTAACATAATAAAAAGAAAAACACTTTTATATACACAATCACTTAAGGAATAAGCAAATGACCAACAAGAAGTGTGAAATAAGTTGAGAAAAACATGATGAAAATAAAACTGACCAATCATGAAGATTTGAAAGAGGAACAGAAGGATCTAGCCAATTAGGAACAAGTTAATCTACCAAAAAAGGGTGTTGGCCCTCTGTTTTATGTGTGTGTGTGGACGTGGGTTGGGGGGGGTGTGCAAAAAAATTAAAAGCCCACCAAACATTTTTAAACACAACGCAAAGCATAACCAAATAATTAAAAACCCAAGTACCATAACAAATCATTGGATTTGACACCCTCAACCACTCAAAAACCAACGTATCATCAGTGAAAAATCAACTTTTTAACAGAATTTAAATGTTCATATTACCAAAAAAAACACTATTGAGATATATACAGAAACCATGAAAATTCAAGAACACAAAAGCAACAAGGAAGATGAAAAACAAAGACATACCCATTAGAAATCTTGAAGAATCTTGATGATTGTCTTGAATATAAACAAACTAAAACCAGGCAGCACGGGCTTTTAAAGAAACAAGCCAGCAAGCAAGTAGGACAGTAAAAAGGAAGAAATGTTTGGTCCCTCCAAATCTCCTATCAACCTATTTATAGATACGTTTTGGTATCGTGATATTTATCTATATAATTTAGACCAGATATATATTCTTTTGTTGTTTGGAATTATTGAACAAAATGAAATAAAAAGCATGTAAATAAGCACAGTAAATTAAAACCCTAAAACACAGTAAATATTAGAGTAACTGCAAATATTTAACGTTTATACACTGCAATTTAATTACATCTACATATAAGTTACGTAAAACTATATATATACATACGTTATACATTTACATTTACTCTCTCCTTCACTAATACTATCTGTAAATTTGTGAGAGATAAATGAAATGGGTGAATGTTTGCCTTCTAACTTATCAGGCGCAAGATAGCAAGTACTGTTGCTCTTTTCTAAAATACGCTGGCGGTGTGTTAGCGCGCATTATTTTTACCGGGGTGCGTTTTTACCTCCCCACTTGCAGCGAGATAGGGTACAGTAATAATTTCCGAGAGTTACGGAGCGAGGGAAAAAATAAGAGTAAAATATTGATTTTTTTTATAGTAGATATAAATTCATTTATACATATTTATTAATTATATATTAAAATTGTTTTTTATTCTTTATGATTGTTTAAATTATAATTCCTTCTCTTGATTAGTATATTTATAATTAAGAGTATGCTAATTAAATTATAGAATATTATTAATATTGTTTAAATCTTAAATATTTATTAATGTTTCTAAATTAATAATATAACTATTAAATTTTAATATCTTATTGATAAAAATATTTTTAAAGTTATAAATATTAAAAAGAGGTTTAATCAGAAAAAAAAGTTGATTTTTACTTTAATTTGAATAAAATATATATTAAAATGTTAACCATGATGAAAGACACTCGTACTGCCTGCGGGTTATTATTGGTCACAGTGTGCAATGTGTATGTACTCCGTTTGGGAATAATAATCGTTTTAATTTTTGATAAGTATGTTCAAATATAAAATGTATATAATTAAATTTAAAATTTTATATTCAATAAAAGTTTAAAATCAATATGTTTATCTAGTATATAATTTTAAATTTAATAACAAATTTATTTATATTTTTTATTTTAATATACATGTTAAAAATAATGAATATTATTTTAAAACGAAGAAAAACGTGCAAGCTTGAAAGAATTAGTTTCCAATTTATGGATTGCGCAGCTTGGAAGAACCTTTGGAATAAAATGACGAGAAAGGTTAGGTATCCAAAAATTGTTCCCACCTTAATTGTTAATGTTAAGTCATTGTGTGTAATTAATAATTTTTCTAAGAATAATATACGATCTCGTGTACATATACATCCCGAATTAAAATAAATCATATATCATAACACTTCATTTGATAAAAAAAATTGAAATTATTTTTAGGGTAAGTAACCTTACTCCTAAAATTATATAGGACAACTTACGGGAATTTTAAATTTATGGTTATGAGGACAGGAGTTGAAATCAATGGTATCTGATCATTAATAATATATACTCCGTAAGTCCGTATGATATAGCCAAGTCCCTGAAATCAATAATTGTTGCGCAATGTCCAAGTGAATGAGTTGATCAGTGTAGACTATAGTAGTATAGTGCAGTACTTTTTTTTTAGTAAACGACTATCAGAGCAATTCAATGTACCAAATTATTTATTTATATTTTATTTGAGAGATTAATGTAGATGAGTTTATCTCATGTAACTTATTTAAGATTGAAAAAAAATCTCATACAAATACATGAGGGTATTATTATAATTACAGAAAATCATTTTACAATTACAAAAATGTCCACACTAAAAAATACTAATATTTTAAGTAATTTTTCTGAGTTAATTTCAGGAATTTTATTTTTTTTATTTAAATAAACAATTTCAAAAAGTTTAATTAAAAATAACTGATCCAACCATTTCATCCGTCTCTTATAATAATTTTAAAGGGCATGAAACTCAACCCCGTGTTGAAGGAAGAAAATTAACTCCTCCTATATCTTTCCCGTCATTTCTCACTCCCTCTTCTATTATTATTCTCCCTCGCTCGTTTATTCTCTATTCACATCTTCTTCTTTACTTTTCAGTTTTCACTAATTAAATATTATCTTTAAAATATAGAAAATAAGGGAATCAATATAAGAAATAGTATTGGAGTAAAATAATTTTTAATTATTCATATTCTAGATAATTATTATTTTACTTTATTTTAAGAAATTAAAATAAGAGCTCCCATTAAAATTACTATGTACCCCCATTAATGAGAATAAGAAAATTAAAATTCATGTTAGATAACTTTTTCTAAGATAGTGAATAAAATAATGTGTTTTAATTATTATGATATTTTGATATGCACAATTTTTTATAATATTATTTTGATTGTGCATATCAAAATACTATAATTATTAAAATATATTTATTTTATTCAATATCTGAGATAAGTTCTTAGGTCCCTACTATTAGGTTTAACTAACTTTTTTTGAAATAAAATAGGTTTAACCAACTTAAAAAAGAAATAGGAAAAAACAGAAGTCGGTCGAAGAAAATTAGGAAAACGTAGCAGTAGTTATAGGCTATAGCTAGGCAGACATGCGATAGGCAGTTTACATAAAACACTACGATTAGTCAAGTTTTGCTGCCTCAAATTACGCTTGTCTCCCTCTGCATGTTTACTTCTTTATGTCTCC
Organism: Oenanthe sinensis; assembly: GCA_028671895.1. Classification (NCBI taxonomy): domain Eukaryota; kingdom Viridiplantae; phylum Streptophyta; class Magnoliopsida; order Apiales; family Apiaceae; genus Oenanthe; species Oenanthe sinensis. The sequence goes on along the minus strand of CM053812.1, from coordinate 35,120,445 downwards.
CACATGCATTCAATCCCCCTCTTTTCTTATTTTCTTTCCGTTACTAATTAATATTGTTTCTCATTCTTATATCATTCTTTAATCAAACTTTTTATTTGTTGAGTTTTATTCAAAAGAATATCGTTATTAATTGAAATACTATATATTTTATAATATGTTATGTAATATACGATATGTAAAATATATTAATAGTTTAGTTATTACTCTATTAAATTTTTATCTATATTTATTTGTAACAACCCGCCCTTTTCGGACTATTAATCTTACACAAACTAAAATACAATACAATTTATTAATACAAAACTCTATTACAAAGATAATTATTACAAAATCGCAGCTAACAATAACAAATTAACAACTAATCTACTCCAAAACTAAGATTCTCGAAATCTAATGAACTTCAACTTCCTCTTGCATCAAACCTGAAATATTAAAAGAATGTGCTGCGAAACCTAGCAAGCAACTACCGTCCAACGGCTCAAAATAACATTTTACCTTTTCAAAAACACCACTTAAATACGTACCACGTAATATTTATCACATAGTTTCATATAATATACTCAATACAATTATTACAAGGATTCTCGCATAACAAATTAATGCACAACAATAAGTTCCAAAAGTCACATATTCAACATTCTTATTTAATAATTAAATCTTAACAACGTATCCATATTTTATTCCCACAATCTTAAATCACGATCACACTATGTCAGTGACCGGCATCTTATTCTTATGTCACACTTTGCTAGTGACCGGCGTCTTATACTTTATGTCACACTTTCTCAGTGGCCGTGATCTTATATTTTATGTCACACTTTTCCAGTGGCCGGGATCTTATTCTTTTCCTTATGTCACACTTTCCCAATGGTGGTTTTGGAAGACTTGTTTTGATGTTTCTGAATTTCAAGTGTCGGAGTGCACAGGTGTTGAGTTGGAAGGGTTCTACAATAAGATCTATTTATATATGAGTTTTTTTACCGGAAAATTTCAGAGTTTTAAGGGCCAGGCTTGTTATTTTCGTACTTGCGGCAAAAAAAATCAGTTTGGATCTTCTCTGGTACAAGATGCAGTTCTAGGTTAGTATTGCTGTAAATGGAGATAATATAGCCTTTCTTAGAAGTTCTGTAGCTGATTTTTGCAGTGTCATGGATCTGGTTTTCGGGCTCTACAATTCTGGTGGGTATGTAGTTTTGTCACAGACTTGTAAAATTTATTTCTGGGGTCAGATTTATAAAGAGAGATGCAATAGATTTGCATATGGGAATTGGAGTATGAAAAAATAGAGAATTAGTTTGAAGAGATATCTAGGGTTTCAATACTACAAGGGTAGAAGAGTGTTCCTAAAGCTAACATTCGGTGGTACAGAAATTTTCAAATCTGTATGAACTAGTGTGTGTAGGGCTGGAATTCTTTATGCAGATGGGAGTTTGCAATCATTATGCAGATGGGAGTTTCAATGGCTGCAATTTTTGTGCATTTTTCAACTTGTGCAAAGATTGAGATGAAGTAAGCAGTGCAAACAAAGCCAGTTTTCTCAAAGTATATGTTATTTGTTTGCAGGTTAGCCCAGACCTTGGATATGTGTTATTCATTCCCTTGTCTGCTATGTTTGTTCTAGATTTTTAGTTGTTTGCAGAACTCTGTAGCAACATATAGGTCTGTTAGCATTTTGCAGAAGTCAGGGTGAAGTTTTAATCAAAGTGACTAAGGCTGTTAGTAACATATAAACCTAGTTTGCAGGTGGATATCACTAGCATGAAATTGTTTCAAGGTGGCATTTTCAGGTGATATGCAGCTAGAGTATAGTGGTGATGAAATAATGGTCGCTGACAAATTTTTTTTGCATTGGGGTGTGTGGAGATACTAAAACTGCAGTGGTGATCTTGGGATTTTCGGTTGCTAAGAAGGCATTGGTTTTTCATTTGATTTTTAGTAGTCGTTCTATTGTGTCTAGAAATACTTGTGTTTTTTATTTTGGCTTTTCTCATGGAGCTTGTTCTATGGGAATCTTGTTTTTGTCTTCTTGAAAGGAGTCCTCTCAAACTCATTTGTACATATTTTATAATAACAATGTTTTAGTTGCCTCTATGATATATGAATACATTTTGGGTATATTTATATTGAATTTTTTAGTGATTCTCTTTGATATTTTAGTGATTCAGTATATATTTTGGTAATTTATTTGAGATCTTTAATGATTCACACTTTTTTAGTGGCATATGGTGTATACATTTAATCTTTAAATATTTTTTGTTATTCAACCCAAAATTAAGTGATTTAGCCTAATTTGTAGTGATTCGCTATATTTTTTTACTGATTTAATATACGTAGAACTTAGGGTTTGAGATTTAGAATTTATACTTTAGTGATTCAACCCAAAAATAGGTGATTTAACCTATTTTTTAGTGATTTAATATACATAGAACTTAGGGTTTGGGATTTAGGGTTTAAGTTTTATGGTTCAGGTTTAGGGTTGTAGGGTTTAGGGTTTAGGGTTTGAGATTTAGGTTTTATATTTTAGTGATTGAACATAGAATTAAGTGATTTAGCCTATTTTTTTTTAGTGATTCACTCTATTTTTTTAGTGAATTAATTTACCTAGAACTTAAGGTTTAAGTTTTATGGTTTAGGTTTAGGGTTTTAGGGTTTTAAGTTTAGGGTTTTAGGTTTAGGATTTAGGGTTTAGGTTTGGCATTTAGTATTTTATATTTTTTGTAATTCAACCCAAAATTAAGTGAATTATACTATTTTTTAGTGATTCGCTATTTTTTAGTGATTTAATATACGTAGAACTTATGGTTTGGGACTTAGGGTTTATATTTTATGGTTTAGGTTTAGGGTTGTAGTTTTTTTTGGGTAAATGAGGGCAACACCTCGTCAAGATATATTAATAAAAATATGTATATAAGAGTTTTGAGAGGACTCCTCTCAAGAAACCAAGCCAAGTTCACATGAAACATACTCCACGAGAAAAGCCAAAAAGAACAAAAATAAATTATCTCTAAACACAATAGTATGATGACTAAAAAATAAAAGAAAAAACTAAATCCTTCTTTGCAAACACAACACAATCCAAAAACAATGCCATTGTACCAAGGCTAGCTACAAATTGCAACTGCACACTCCTCAAAGTAGAATCAAGCCGCAAGTCCACCATGAGCATCCCAATCTGCAGTAATAAACTCTGCATAGCCTGCAAATTCAAGGCCACTTTCATTTGTTGGCAACATCTGTAGAGAAAATTGATGTAGACCTTCCTTGCATCAAACATAAAAAATTTTACAGACTTATACCTCCATCTGAACTTCTGCATCCACGAATGACCAAATATTTATGTCATTCCGTAATACATCTAGAAAATAATTTTACCAACTGCAACAAATCGGTCATGGGGCCACATCTATAACACAATATGATTTACAGAAGTTGCACCTTAACTGCATAACTCGCCGCTTGACAATTATCACCCAGTTTACAACACCACCTCATCGAACCCTGCAACACGTGAATTTTTAATCCTCGACTTATCTAAAACCTCACGGACTCTGCGGTTTCCGTGGAGCCTCAAGTCCATGATTTTTAATCGAAGAGTATCTTCAATAACAGCTATCAACTGATCAACCGTTCTTCTTGAGTTCTGAAACATTCTGAAATTCCTTTCCTGCCATAAAAAATAAATTAACGCACATAGGGTTAACTTATTAAGCACTGCATCAATGGACTTGCCTTTCCATTCAATAGAATCTTTTTGAATGAACTCCTCCCATGAATCACATCTAACTTTACACAGTCCCTTTATTTGGAAATGATTCAACATCTTCTCACTATAGTAACATTCAAAAAACGATGATTCACATAATCTGCTTGCATAATAGCCAAATATATGTATAAATTAAGTAATTGGAGTCTAAATAAGAGCATTGCATAATAAATGAAATCAGTTTCTCAAGCAAAGCAATTCGAGTGTTAACAAGAGCATAGAACCCTAATTTCAATGATTCGAGTCTAAATTAGAAAATTTCAAATATAAAACCAGTGATTTGAGTTTAAGTAAGAGCATTACAAACATCAAATTAGTTTTTCAAGTGTCTTGTAATATAAAATCTTAATTTCTACTGCACAACAATCAACTATATGTATAATTTCAGCGATTCCAGTCTAAGAAAGAGCATTTCAAATATGAAATTAGTTTTTCAACTGTCCAATACCATATAATCATAAATATGTAGTCTATAATAGCAAATAGATGCATAAACTCGTTGATTCGAGTCTAAATTGGAAGATTACAAACATAAAAGGAGTGATTCTAATTTCGATTAGCATGTAATCATATATTGTAATCGGTAATAGCTAATACATGCATACATATGTTGGTTTGAGTCTAAATTAGTGGATACAAACATCAAATCAGTGTTTATAATCACATAGAAACATCAATTTGTAAAAAAATTAGAAAAGAGTGAAAAATTTGAATCATACTTAATTTGTCGATGTTTATAAGAATTATACACTGAATCGAACTATGTAAATCAATGATTTTGTGTGTGAATCGATTTCGAACGAGGAAGGTGGGTGTGAGTTTGATGAAAGAGTGAATTGAAGCGGGACTTCTGACAGTTTTTTTCTATTGGAATTTCTTTTCTTTTTTTTAATTTGGCTAGGCTGGATTTGAATTTGGCTTGGCAGGGCTGGATTTGAATTTTGCTGGGTTGGACTTCTTTGGTTCGAAGTTCTAATTTTAACAAGTTCTTATCACAGGATCTTCATATATATATATATACACACACACACTTACTTACTAGCACATTAATCATGCTACTCAATTTTTTTTAAGAATGGAGTTTTGTTGTTTTTGAGTTCATCAAGATTATAATTTCGCCTCCAATATTATATACATTTAAATTTAAATTATTTACTTTTTTGAAATAAAAATAATTTTTTTGGAAGAAACATACGTTTACATGCATGCATGTACCTATGCAAACGCATAAAACGTGGTATGGTATCTTGCATTCGCTAGAAAAGTAGAAATCGTAACCCTACAAACATGGATTCCGACGAGCAGGAAGTTGTTTGGCTCGTTTTATTGAATAAACAAGTGTTTTTTCATTTTGGCATTTTGTATAGGCATGCATTCGCTTTACACGAGTAATAATCAATGCGAAAATACTGCTTAATTTGTTTACCGGTGTCAATTGAAGTGTTAGTAGTATTTAGTAACGTACTCCCGAATAGGTAAACGGAAGTAGGGTAACTCAAAAAAAGAATGTATTTCTATTACAAAAGTAAGATAATGTTAATATATAGTTCCTTTAATTGTAAGAAAAATATGTGTAAATTAATGAAACTTAACATTTTAGTAAAAGGGAAAAAATATTATTCAGTAAAATGTTAAAATATTATTAAAAATAAAAATATTAAGAATACATTTGGTTAAATTTTAAAAAAATATTTATGAATTAAAGTTAATTTTAATTTAATAAACACATGTGTACTTTTTGTTATATCTAATTTATTAGTTGTTAAAAAATGTAAAACAAAATTAAACAAAATTAAGTTTTATATTTAATGATAATATTGACTTTTATAAATAAAAAAAATTAAAATAAATTATTGAAAAAGTTCATTTTATAATTTCAAATCGTTTTAATATATTAATATATATTTTTACTTAATATTTAAAACTTATTTGAATCCGTAATTTTAAGAATAAACAAACCGACCCTAGAAATGAGATGGAACGGAAAAAATATATCAAAGAAAGGGGGGCGGTAAGGTCGGTACTGTAGGTTTCTGGTTATCGAAACGGCACCGACTCAGTCACGTGAGCAGCGGCAAGTTGGTGAGTAATCGGAGGCGATTTTTATACCAAACGTGTTGCCATCTATCTATGGTCTGATTTGGTAATGTTATGATAAGTTACTTTTTATTTATATAAGATAAGTGATAATAAGTAATAATTAAATGATTACAGTGATTAATATGTTTGGATGATTTATTTATAAGTTAAATAAAGTGTTTGATAATTTTACTTATAAGTTAGTAAAAAAATTATAAAATAATTTTTTAAGTTGAATTAAATAGTGTTCGGATAAAACATGATAAACAAATTTTCAATTGGACTTGGAAAATTAAACTCTTATCGAGTTCTAGCCTCAATTATGTGCAACAAAACATCACAATAATTTATCATAATTTAAAAAAAATGGAATAAAAAATACCAGTTATTCCGGGTATCAATCCTTCAAAAAACATTCAAATCAAGTCACTCAAACCTAACTACATTTATATGATGTTTAAGGATTTTAAGAATGATGAGTAAAAAATATGTTTGTCCTCACTTTTGCTTATGAGATGTATAAGTTGCCAAAAGTCCATATTACTCAGGGAGCCAAACACACTCCAATAAGTCTAAATGGACTTTTGGCTCATATAAGCTGCTTAATTAACATCCCAAACACACTATATTATATTATTATAATCAAACAAGATTTACTGAATATATAAAAAATCATAACCGTTCGGTGAACCATAGAAATAATCATAATCATCCAATTTTGAAAAAATCTAATTTTAAAAAAGATATATCATACATACAATTCTATCCCCGACAGTCCTCTTTAATGCATAAATTTAGGGGGTGTTTGGGAGAATTTTTTTCTAGAATAAGTCAACTTATTTTAAGACAAAGTTAGAGATTCCTAACTTTTTTCTGAAAAAAGTTAACTTTTTTTTGCAACTTATAGAATCTCAAATATACATTAAATACTTGTATAAAAAACATTTATCAAAATATGAAATTTTTACCCGAAAATAAGTCCAAAAGGACTTATTTTAAGGCAGGCCAAACAGGCCCTTAATCTAATCAATAAACAAATGTAGATGAAAGAAAGATTTTTTTTAAAAAAAATCATCACTGTTTAGATTAAACTACATAATTTGTATGTGTATATATATATAATTTTAATTTTAATTTGATTTCATTTAAAATTAAAAAAATAATCACTGTTTAGATTAAACTACATAATTTGTATGTGTATATATATATAATTTTAATTTTAATTTGATTTCATTTAAAATTAAAATAAAGTTCATTATTTTAGTTTGACTATAGTTTTTGAGTTGACTTCAGTTTAAACTTAATCTAATCCACTTTTAATCAAAATCGCATATATATTATATTTATATTTATATCACTTATAATTATACTATATTAAGATTTACAAACTAAATTATTATTAGGACATATTATATTTTTGGCTTTTACATATGACTCAATTTATCCACTTATTAATCTTATTTCAAAATAATATTGAAAATATTTATATTATTATCTAATATTGTTTTTTTGTAACTAAATTAATTCAATCAGAATATTTGAACTAATTTATTTAGTTATGAAAAGATAATTGTTTTATTAATCAAAGGCATGGAAAGAATAAAAATTCAAGCATGGGAAGATATTTTCAATAAAACAAATATTATCTTATTTGTAAATTTTGTTATTCAAGCTATAAATAAATTTTAAATTAAAAAAACATGTTAAATTGAAATTATCAAAATAAACTACATTTTACAATTTAATTGAATTAAGTTGCGCTAAATATCACCCAATAATTTGATTCCAATTTATCTCCTAACAAACCGAATCATCACCCATATTGTGTCATTTAATGGTGAGGACCGTTTTTTTATAACTAGGATACATAAGAAAATGTATTGATGTATAGCAATTTTTACTTAAATTAGATTATTACATCATCATATTTTTACATACTTCAAAATGTGAGTACAAGTCTAACATAAACAAGCTTAGTAGAAGGATGAAGAAAAGTAGATACACCATTCACTTTTACAGTGGGTTTTATAGTCTTTTTCATTTACAGTGTGTAATAGTGTTGTTTTTTGTCGAAATTTTTGGGGGTTTTATAAAAGTATTTAATAGGTTTTACATTAAAAAAATATAAATTTAAATGTTTTTTCCTAAAAATAAATATTTGTTTACAATTTATTAAATTAACCAACCACCTTCAGCGCTGCAACACGTCTCAATGTATCTAAATTTTTTAACTTATATATGCATCGAAAAATATGGGCACCATTAAATTTAAATACTTTAGACCTCGTAATATTTAATAAATAAAATACATTTTGGAAAACAGTATAATTTATATTATACTACAATTATATTATATTTTTAATCAGAATATACATACTGTGCATCTTATGTTTTACTTAATAATAGTAATAGTCATCATGTTATAATTCAACATGTATAAAATGACAATAGCTGATTATAAAACTCATAAACCGGTTAATGGACCATGAACAGCCCACTTTTATGTGGCAGCGCCTCTTCGCAGCATCAACGGACACTTCCCAAATTACCTCCACCTCACATCCACGTCATTACGTCAACGTCAATTTCAAGATGAATTTTGTTGACAGAGAAAGCACCAGGACACAATTCATTACTGCTTTGATAGCTTTTTCGTCGCTTTTTACATGCGGTGCAGCTCCCGATCGTAATAAAAACAGTTTTATCTAATATTTTTTGTTAACTTTTTTCTATACAAGAATTTTATTTCAAAAATTAATGAAAAAATACTGAGTACGGAGTACAATTTTTTTATTAATATTAAGATCTTAAGTTATATGCATACTCTGTAAAAAGGATAAAACAGAGTATAATTAATATTTTTTTAATTTTATTTTTATATTAAATTAACTTGAGTGTTTGTTTGACTTTTTTCTAAAGTGACCCTACATTGCAAGATGGTTGTTTTTGGACTCTGCTTCTCCTTTTATTAGTCAAAATTTGAAGAAAATTCTTATATTATAAAAATGTTAGTTAGTATATAAAAAGTTATACCTTGAAAATAAAAAAATATATAAAGATAAATTTGTTTTATAATTAGATATAAAAATAAAAAATATTTAGAAAGAGATATAAATAGTCTTACAAAATACTGTACAAATCTCCTTGTCGGCAACGGTAAGTATAGAAGATTATAGACGCAAAAAGTAGAGAAGACAAAGTACAGATTTCAATTTCAAGACATGCAATACGAGTAGTACATGAAAGGTGTACACAAACATCAAGGATGATATACGGGGGCAAGTGGGTGGGGGGTGCATCTACATTGGAATTCACAACTTTGAAAGACCAAGGTCAAGGACACATCAATCTCCTCACAATTCTACAAACAAACTACATAGTACTACATAAAAACTGGTCCAGTCCACCCTATACAAATAACACACATGGCCTCTCTTTTCAATTTTGTACATATCTTGTACTCCCCGCCGATGTTATTAGACTTTTTACACGTAATTTTAAATGTTTTGATCATATATTTATAATTAATATTTTTTGAATTTCCTTTTTTTGAATAAAAATAAAATATTTAAATTTTAATTTATAAAAAGAAAAATTTTAAAAATATTAATGCGGTCAAAGAAAATTACGTGCAAAAAGTCAAACGACCTATAAATAGGAACAGAGAGAGCTTTTAATTATGTTTCTTTATCGAAATTATATATATATATATAGTGTGTGTGTAAATTATAATGGTGTATATATATAAATGATGATGAATGTGATGATAGAAACTGGGAGGGGGGGGGGGGGGGGGGGGGGATAGACGAGGGAGCAGAGAGCAGCAGTCAGAAGTACTCGTGAACCGCAGCAGAGGCGTACTGTTTTATATACGCAGGAAATAAAGGAGGGGTACACATACACTGCATGTGTGTATATATGGTATGTATGTGTGTAGCATGATTCCCTTAAAAGTTAAAACTAAGACGTGGTCCTCGTGGGTTGCCCCGACAAGAGTGGGAGCTTAACGTGACTTCAACGTTTTCACTGGACCAACCCCCGACACCCTCCCTCTCAATTTACTACAGTATACTCTATTTTTATACGTACATTTTCGTATGTAATGTTAGATTTCTCAAAAAATATTCAAATTGTTTTCAAATATAAATTGATAAGTTTTAATTAGGGGATATATATATATATGTGCGCCCGCGCACGCTCAAATGAGAAATTAACTTAAAACTAGAATTTAGAATCAAACAGCCCAGTCCAATAAAATAGTTCAGCCCAATATAAAATTATAATCCTCATCTAATCCTTCATTTAATCTGGTCATTGTTTTATAACTTCTATGACCGAAATATATACTGTATAATTAATTAATTTTCTCTCTCTCATCGTGCGCTCTCTCTCTCTCTCCATCTCTCTCGATCTCTCTGTATCTGTCGTACGTCATCTCATCTCTCTATGTTATTGCATCTATGTATCTCTGTTATTCCATTTATTGAATTTTTAGGTATCTATGTCAATTTGGACTGTATCTCTGTATCTTAGCTTTAATTTAAGCTATTTTTGGATTGTTGCAGCTGGATATTCATTGTTGTCTATTTTTCTTAACAATTTCACAATGATTACGGACGATTTATTGAGAATAAGTTGTAATCAAGGTAATTTTTATTCAAGTTTTTATGATTTTTCATGTGGTTGTTAGATATATTGATTTATTATAATGAAAAAATCTACGTTTTTTTGACACAACGATTGTTAAGTTGTTTTAATTTCGACTCTGTATCTGATTTCAATTAAATCAGTAATTTGAATGACCAATTTTTTATTAGTGATCTGAGTTTTGTCATTTACAAATTGTTCTAATATGCATTCATGTGTTTCAGTTATTTTAATATGCAAAATTTGAGAGTGAGAATAATTTCTATGACAGGTCACAATTGAGTTCCAGACCTATTCAATGGTGGTTTTGGAATATTTGTTTTGATGTTTTTGAATTTCAAGTGTCGGAGTGCACATGTGTTGAGTTGGAAGGGTTCTGCAATAAGATTTATTTATATGTGAGTTTTTTTGTCGGAAAATTTCAGAGTTTTAAGGGTTAGACTTGTTATTTTCCTACTTGTGGCCAAAAAAATTCAGTTTGGATCTTCTCTGGTACAAGATGCAGTTCTAGATTAGTATTGATGTAAATAGAGATAATATGGCCTTTTTAGAAGTTCTGTAGCTGATTTTTGCAGTGTCATAGATCTGGTTTTCGGAATCTGCAATTCTGGTGGGTATGTAGCTTTGTTGCAGACTTGTAAAATTTATTTCCGGGGTCAGATTTATAAAGAGAGATGCAATAGATTTGCATATGGGAATTAGAGTATGAAAAAATGGAGAATAAGTTTGAAGAGATATCTAGGGTTTCAATACTGCAGGGGTGGAAGAGTTTTCCTAAATCTAGCATTCGGTGGTACAGAAATTTACAAATCTGTACGAAATCATGTGTGGAGGGCTGTAATTTTTTATGCAGATGGGAGTTTCAATGGCTGCAATTTTTGTGTATTTTTCGACTTGTGCAAAGATCGAGATGAAGTAAGCAGTGCAAACAAAGTCAGTTTTATCAAATTATATGTTCTTTGTTTGCAAGTTAGCCCAGGCCTTGGATATATGTTATTCATTCTTTTGCCCTCTATGTTTGTTTTAGATTCTTAGTTATTTGCAGAACTCTGTAACATCATATAGGTCTATTAGCATTTTGCAGAAGTCAGGGTGAAGTTTTAATCAAAGTGACTAAGGTTGTTAGTGGGAAGGGTTGGTATCTAGTTTGCAGGTCTATATCACTAGCATGGAATTGTTTCAAGGTGACATTTTCTGGTGATATGCAGCTGGAGTATAGTGGTGATGAAATAATGGTCGCTGACAAATTTTTTTACATTGGAGTGTGTGAAGATACTAAAACTGCAGCGGTGGTCTTGGGATTTTCGATTGCTAAGAAGGCATTGGTTTTTCGTTTAATTTTTAGTAGTCGTTCTATTGTGTCTAAAGATACTGGTGTTTTTTATTTTGACTTTTCTCATGGAGCTTGTTCTATGTGAATCTTGTTTTTATCTTTTTGAGAGGAGTCCTCTCAAGCTCTTTTGTACATATTTTGTAATAATAATGTTTTAGCTGCCTCTATGATATATGAATACATTTTGGGTATATTTATATTGAATTTTTTAGTGATTCCTTTTGATATTTTAGTGATTCAATATATATTTTGGTAATTTATTTGACATCTTTAGTGATTCACACTTTTTAGTGACATATGGTGTATACATTAACTTTTTAAATCTTTTTTGTGATTTAACCCAAAATTAAGTGATTTAGCCTAATTTTTAGTGATTAGCTATATTTTTTGTGATTTAATATACATAGAACTTATGATTTGGGATTTAGGGTTTATATTTTAGTGATTCACCCCAAAATTAAGTGATTTAACCTATTTTTTAGTGATTCACTATATTTTTTTAGTGATTTAATATACGTAGAACTTAGGGTTTGAGATTTAGGATTTAAGTTTTATGGTTTTGCTTCTGGGGTTTAGGTTTAGGGTTGTAAGGATTTAGGATTTTAGATTTAGGGTTTAGGGGTTTATGGTTTAGGTTTGGGGTTTACTATTTTATAATTTTTGTGATTCAACTCAAAATTAAGTGAATTTAGGGTTTAGATTTAGGGTTTTAGGGTCTATGGATTAGGATTAGTGTTTTAGGTTTAAGGTTTAGGGTTTAGGATTTAGGTTTTATATTTTAGTGATTTAACCCAGAATTAAGTGATTTAGCCTATTTTTTCAGTGATTCACTATATTTTGTAGTGATTTAATATACGTAGAACTTTTGTAGGGTTTGAGATTTAGGGTTTATATTTTATTGTTTAAGTTTAGGGTTGTAATTTTTTTTGGATAACTGGGGCGACACCTCGTCAATATATATTAATAAAAAATATGTACAAAAGAGTTTTGAGAGTATTGCTCTCAAGAAACCAAGCCAAGTTCCCATGAAACATACTCCACGAGAAAAGCCAAAAAGAACAAAAATAAATTATCTCTAAGCACAATAGTACGACGACTAAAAAATAAGAGGAAAAACCAAATCCATTTTTACAAACATAGCACAATCCAAAAACAAACTCACTGCACCAAGGCTAGCTACAAATTGTAACTACACACTCCCCCAAAGTAGAATCAAGCCGCAAGTCCACCATGAGCATCTCAATCTGCAGTAATGAACTCTGTATAGCCTGCAAATTCAGGGTCACTTCCATTTGCTAGCAACATCTGCAGAGAAAATTGATGTAGACCCTCCTGGCATCAAACATGGAAAATTCTGCAGACCTGTACCCCCATCTGAACTTCTGCATCCACGAATGACCAAAACATTTCTACCATTCCGTAATACATCTAGAAAATAATCTTACCAACTGCAACAAATCAGCCATGGGGCCACATCTATAACACAATTTGATTCCCAGAAGCTGCACCTTAACTGCATAACTCGCTGCTTGACAATTATCATCCAGTTTATAACACCACCTCATTGAACCCTGCAACACGTGGATTTTTAATCCTCGACTTATCTAAAACCTCACGGACTCTGCGGTTTTCGTGGAGCCTCAAGCCCATGATTTTTAATCGAAGAGTATCTTCAATAACAGCTATCAACTGATCAACCGTTCTTTTTGAGTTCTGAAACATTCTGAAATTCCTTTCCTGCCATAAAAAATAAATTAACGCACATAGGGTTAACTTATTAAGCACTGCATCAATGGACTTGTCTTTTCATTCAACAGAATCTTTTTGAATGAACTTCTCCCAAGAATCACATCTAACTTTACACAGTCCCTTTATTTAGAAATGATTCAACATCTTCTCACTATAGTAACATTCAAAAAACGATGATTCACATAATCTGCTCGCATAATAGCCAAATATATGTATAAATTAAGTAATTGGAGTCTAAATAAGAGCATTGCATAATAAATGAAATCAGTTTCTCAAGGAAAGCAATTCGAGTGTTAACAAGAGCATAGAACCCTAATTTTAATGATTCGAGTCTAAATTAAAAAATTTCAAATATAAAACTAGTGATTTGAGTTTAAGTAAGAGCATTACAAACATCAAATCAGTTTTTCAAGTGTCTTGTAACATAAAATCTTAATTTCTACTGCACAACAATCAACTATATGTATAATTTCAGCGATTCCAGTCTAAGAAAGAGCATTTCAAATATGAAATTAGTTTTTCAACTGTCCAATACCATAGAATCATAAATATATAGTCTCTAATAGCAAATAGATGCATAAACTCGTTGATTCGAGTCTAAATTGGAAGATTACAAACATAAAAGCAGTGATTCTAGTTTCGATTAACATGCAATCAGATATTGTAATCGGTAATAGCTAATACATGCAGACATATGTTGATTCGAGTCTAAATTAGAGGATACAAACATCAAACCAGTGTTTATAATAACATAGAAACGTCGATTTGCATCAAATTTAGAAAATAATGAAAAATTCGAATCATACCTAATTTGTCGATGTTTATAAGAATTTTACACTGAATCGAACTATGTAAATCAATGATTTTGTGTTGTTGCTACTGTGTGTGAATCGATTTCGAGCGAGGAAGGTAAGTGTGAGTTTGATGAAAGAGTGAATTGAAACGGGACTTCTGACCGTTTTTTCTATTGAAATTTCTTTTTTTTTTTAATTTGACTAGGCTGGGTTTGAATTTGGCTGGACTGAGTTTGAATTTGGCTGGGCTGGATTTGTTTGGTTCTAAGTTCTACTTTTAACAAGTTTTCACTAGAGCAGTTCCCTGTATATGTATATGGAGTTCATTATTATTATTATTATTAAGAATGTAATTAATTTATTATCATTCACATCGTTAATAAATTTATATAATATAAAAAACTATCATGTGTATTAATATAAATTCTCAATATTTTAAAATTTTATATTGAATATTAATAAAAATAATAAAATAAAATATAAATTTACTTTAAGGGTTATAAAATTGTATAAAAAATATATATATATTATTATTTTTCCACCGATTTTAATATTTTATTGTTTGTAAATTTAACTCCCCGTCCCCATCTTCCTTTGACGGGCTTTATTATACGAATTTTAAGGTTTGTAAAAATGGAAATTTGAAAATCTCTCTAATGCATTTTTTTTAAATTTAATATTTTGCTTATTTATATTCTAATATTTCGCACGCGAGAGAGAGAGACGCAACACTAGATTCGTATTCAGATATGCTACACAGCTACAGCCTACAGCCTATAGGTACTGTAGATCTTACTGAGAGCGAAAGGAACCACCGAATCATTGTCCGAGATTCTTTGCAACGTATGTATTATCTCGTCAACCCCCCGTATTTCTTACGTGGATGTTTGAGATTCCTTAAATTTAAAATAAGTTATTTATTTCATATTTTTATATATATTTTTTCATATTTTTTTAAAGATAAATATTTATTTTGGAATTTTAAAGCCAAATATTATATTCAAAATAAAAAATAAATTACTTATTTTCAGAAAAAATACATACATACTTACTTTTTTCGAAAAATAAGAGCTTATTTCCGAAAAACAAGTTTGCCCAAACAAGGCCATTATAAAACACACAGAAAAATTTGGCTAGCACTGTGATGAAATATTATTTATATTTCAGCTAATTTTTTCATAAAATATAGAAACAATATATACTATCGATCTTTAAATATATTAGAAATTATCTAAAATATAGAGGCAAGGAAAATAATGAAATCCTTTTTCCGAAAAAAAATACTATAGTAATTCTTATATACCTCCCAGGCTCCCACGTTAGCTTTGACAAAAGTGTATATATATTAGTTATTCTTATTGTTTTCAATTAAAATACTGATTTTAATATTGAAACTCTAACGTATCCATAGCTTGTTGCGACAGGATTTTTTTTTTTTGCTTTTTTAATGAAAGTAAACAAATGAAGTACAATATAATAAGAAACAGTTATTTGTCGTCGTGTGGGCAGATTCCGATGGGTATATATTTTAATTGGATCCCCCCTGCATCTGCCCAAATCTCATGACTCATGTTTGTAATATTTCTCGTTATATACTTGGTAGTTAAAGTTGTTTATATGTGTTAGCCTCCTTGTTGCGACAGTACATGGAACCGGAATTCAAAATTTTAAATTATTAAAATTTAACAAAGTTGTGAGTAATTGACTTTATCATTTTTTAAAGGTATTGAATTTATCATGTTGAATATATCAATTTTATTAAATGATGCTAATTCATCCGAACTCCAAAATTTTATAATCCAGACATAGATTTGATCAAATTCAATATACATACCTTATATTCAACTAATATTAAAATTGTTGAATTTTAATGACTTTTATTTTAGTTCGTATTTAATCGTTTTTCACTGGAATTAGATCCTTACTTGTTTTTACTGAAATATATCACATTTTTGTATTCTAAACCACCACAGCTTTTTTTTTTTGAATGGATTTTAAAAACTAATTCATTTTCATAAAAGCAAACTAAATCAAATCAAACCATATATATACAAAATCCCACTCAAAAAGCAATTTGGAGAAAATAAGATATAACAGGCTGTTTCGCAGAGAGCCAACTGGAAAATAAAAAAGGTATACAAGTACATAGTCTACATTTGTTCGCATCATATTTGTATACTGCTTTTTATATATTTTTAATTTTTAGAGTACTAATTTAGTTTAGAAGGGGTGGTGGTAACTGGTAACCACCCATTTCTAGAATTTCTAACCAGTTTACTACTTAATTATTACTCCGTATTATTATTATTAATTTTTCTCTATGTTTACGTAACTAACTAACTGATTCATAATGTTATATACACCAACAAACATTCAGTATCTTAGCTGTCTGAATTTTAAAGTCAAAGACAGTCGCGCATAAGGTTAGTATTACCATTTACAGGTAGGGTTACTTATGAACTTGAGGGTTTCAGACTTTAAACTTTATTATGAAAATAAAATTAATAAGGTCGATGATTCTTATGTATATATCCTTCTACATGGAACAGAGTTCTTATAATATATAACTAATTTAAATCGTACTTAGGTGATTGCTAACAGAAGTTGTTATCGATCTGTTGCAGATAGTGTTAATTAATTAATTTTTATAAGATCATATAAACTATTAAATATATAAAAAATAGTTTAAAAAATCAATAGACAAATTCTCAGTTATTGAAAGGTTTTGTTTTGTTAGATTTGACACTTGACAGAGATAATGTAAATAAATAAAAACTTAAAAATTAACATTTCACTATAATGGGTCTTTCTAGTATATGACAGGGGTCCATCATTATTAATAAATAGAAAATTAATAAAAATTTGACAACTAAGTTTCTCACGAACACACACCAGAAAACCATAAACAAATATATCAAAGTTTTGTGAAGAAAGAAAATTTAGAGTACTATTTTAATGCAAGAGTCAAAATAGGGAAGAAGTGCATGCTAGCTGGCTCTAGTTTGCTTGAAGCCTTGAACCAAAGTTGTGCTACCCATCTGGAGTATTTTTTTTACCCAAATTTTTATGTTGTGTTTGATTGGAGAGATTGGAATGAGTAAAAATTGGAGAGATTGGAATGAGTAAAAAAAGAAGAAAATAATTGAGGTAAAATGAGAGATTTGAAAAAAAATTAGTAAATTCAAAATTTCTATGATGAGAATTGACAAGAAAATGAATAAAAAAAAAGGAAGGGTTTGAGTTTTAGTCTAAATTAATAGGAATGGAATGAGTGAAAAAATGATTTTTTTTAAAATTCATCCAATATTAATTCAAATATAATTTTATTCCAATCTCACCAACCAAACTCAGTCTTCTGCCTACCATGATTTGTTAGTTAAAAAGGCGAACTATATCCATATAAAATCTTATAACTTCATCGTATCTGTCTCTAGCTATCGACATTCAACGCCATCACTCTCACTCTATTTTCTTATCTTGCTTTTATTTTAACATTAAAACTTGTAAGATTCTGTTAGTCCTTCATTTAATTAATAGGATGTTTTTTTCCCTCATACATTCTTCCTATACATTAACAATAGTATGTGTTTGCTACTCAAAACGAATAGTCTTTCCTTTACAGTTGATGTTGGAAGTTACCAATGTAAATTTAGTGCATATTTATGGCAAATGTTACCGTAATCATACAAACATATTTTGTTAATAAAATTTTAGTTTAGCTAAAATTGTGTACAAATATAAATACTTTTTATTCGAGTTCAAACGTGCGAACACAAATCAATAAAAGAAAATAGTATTCAAGTACATAAAAAGGTGAACTGACTAATATAATGAATGGACTGCATGGAGCCGAAAGGTGAAAGGATGATATACGGGCCAAGCCCAAATAACTTTTAATTTGGGCTAGGTTCGTGCTTGTAGCTAACTCCTGTGGACTAAATGCTCTGCTAAAGAACTAGGTGGCTAAGTGACAATGCAACTTACTTTTGAGGCCCACACAACCAACTAACCAAAAGCATTTTAAGGTACAATTTACAAGTGTACACCACTAACCACTTTGGGCACTTGTTTATACCAGTGTGTGGAGAGCTTACAAGTCAGAAAAGGGGCTAAGCGAAACAGACCCACTATCTAATGTCCTCCGCTTATACCATCTGAAATTCTGAATCTGTGCAAGTAATACAGTTCAACCTCTATAATTTAACAACTTCGAAAGAGCGAATTTTACTAATTTAACAAGGTTAAATATACATTACCTCTATTATGGCAAGCCTAAAGAATAAATTTTAAAAATATTAATTTATTGAGGTTTTACTGTATTTTAGTTTAAACAGCCACAAGAGTACTATAAATATCAGGAGAATGAGCGAAATTAACGTCCTTTGACATATACTGAGATGAGATACAAGGAGATCAGGAGAATGAAGGCCCTAGTTATACTATGTTGGACTGACAGAATTATGGAGCCAACAATCGGGTTTCATTATCCTTTCAACAAAGAAAAAATATATCACTATATGCGATGCAGAGTTTACTTCATCGCTCAAGGTCAGGCAGCATCAATGGGTCATTGGGATTATTGTTTCCAAGGAGAGGGATATACTCCGACCCTCTAACATGAACGCTGTAGCAAGCTGCAAACAAAAAAAAAGGTTGAAATGAACGGAATAATGCTTCACATTGGAAAGATATTACGTTGAAACTTAACATCCTTCTGATATGTTCGATAGCTAGCTAATCAGATTCAGTTACACGAA
The DNA here is from genome assembly GCA_028671895.1 of Oenanthe sinensis. Lineage (NCBI taxonomy): Eukaryota > Viridiplantae > Streptophyta > Magnoliopsida > Apiales > Apiaceae > Oenanthe > Oenanthe sinensis. The sequence goes on along the minus strand of CM053812.1, from coordinate 35,101,323 downwards.
GATATGAACTTTTCAGGAAATAGTATTAACAAAATTTCACTCAATACAACTATACAAGGATAGTTCTTAAAAGCAATTCTCATGTAATTTTCTTCTATTAATGGAATAATAACTATATTTTGCAGGGCACGTGTTCATTACAAAAGAAAGTTTAATGAGACCATATGCATCAGTACTAGGTAGCATCGAATATTCTAGACAGCCAACAAGTGATAGTTTTAATAGAGGAAACAATATACATCACATAAAATATAAAATCTGGAACAATTCACACGCACTAAATGAACCAATACATAACCAGCTTAATCATAATACTATACTTTTTCTTCAAGTCACTTGCTATATTGATTGGGCTTTGTGAAGAGTAAAGCAACGCAGAAACAGTTCAGAAATTGAAGGTATCATAGGTTTTTTCCTAGGTTCAGGAGCGAATCACTAAAGGTCGAAGTCGTTATTATAATACTATGAAAGGCAGGAGGCATGTGAATGTACCAATCCATGTCAATCTAGCAGAAATAGTGGCTAAACATACCCTTTTCTATTTTCATTACACTTTGAAGCATTGTATCCATCTTCATTTTCATGTCTGTATTGTCATCCATGTCAGGGGCAAGAAGTGTCAGCTCTCTGTAGATATCTTGCACAAATCTGCATATCTTCTCAGCAAATTCTAGTTCATCAGAAACTCGTCCAATTGCCAACCTCATCAGCTCCCCTGTTAAGTCAGCAAGCTACACCACGAAACAACAGAATCACTTTCACCATATATAAATAAATAGAAGATGATAAAATGCATAAGTTTAAGGAGCACAATCTATATGCAGGCAAATGCAACAGGTGTGTGAAAGATATTTAGTTACCCCCAGTAGATAATCAAGGACATTAATTTTCAATGGCTCAACAGATGGATCACTTAATGGTGATAATGCAGCATTCATCTCATCAAGAGTTAATAGACTCCCAGTTTCACAGAAGTAACACAATGTTGCAGCCTCAACATATTCTTGAATCTGCGGAGGAGCCAGAGTAAGATGAAGCAAAACTTTAATCTATTTAATCATAATAAGTATAATGAAATTAATATACAACCCCTGGAGAGTATGCTCGTCTTAATTTCCAGAAATCGGTTCCTTTGAGTTCTTTTACTAATCGGGAGATGTACTGATCTCTCACAGCAGCTAGATCCTTATTTGCCTTCTCCAAAACTTCCTCTTTGTTGTGTTTACTGATCCTGTCATTGGAGGAGAACAAGATGAGAAAAAAAAAAAGAACCAAGGAAATGCTTCAAAGCAGTGCCAACACCAGAAGTTAAGGTTTCCAGGGGCTACCAGCAAGAAGCAAGGAATGTAGAAAACTGAATATCTGCCTCAAGGGCTACAAATATGGGAATAGATCATTCTACACATTTGTTAAAATATCACAATACAACATAATTTAATAGGATTCTTGTGATGGTATCTAAGAAGCATGGATGCGGGTGCACGGTATGGAGATACGGAGATTCGACAAATCCCAAAATATTGGGGATCGGGTATGGGGGGATATGGCATTATTAAATATATATATATATATATATATATATATATATATATATATATATATATATATATATATATATAAAATTCAACTGATAACATATATATTCAACACAACTGAACATACAAAATCAATTAACCAAGTGATTAACTAATAAAGAAATTAGGTAATTATTAATTAAAATATAAACAATATATAATAATTATTGTTGCCTAACCTAGTAACCTGCCTCACTGAATCATACAGCCGGCACTTTCATGTATAACAGCTGACTTAAACATATAAACAAGCATATATATAGGGCATCTGTTTTGTGTAACTATTAAAAAACAATTATATATACACTCCCGCAACCCTGCCATACGTGATATGCCACCATGGGAAGGAATCCTGCTTTCTAGGATGGTATATCAGAAGGAAGGCAGTGTTTAGATATAGTGAAGTCAAAATCATCCTACAGAAAGCTCGCATGAATAGAAAGAAGAAAGAACAACAAATGAAGACATGTGTAGACAAAGACCAGTAAATTAGTAAAACTAATAATATAGATTCAAGAAACACATGATCATACCTGTGCACCTGAAATATGACCTTTTTGCTATTGATGGTAATATCTCGACTTGCTTTCACCACCCTTTCCCTTTTGTCATTCTACAGAGTTTCATAAATTAATTAGAGTAGTTAATAAATTGAGAGCACACATGAAGGATAAAAAAGTTTAAACTCAAAGTATGAACAGCAATTGAGCTTTATGGCACAATGCTAAACTTGAACATCACAATGCGCCTCCTTTACCAATCAATCTGGACAACATTTTACAACTAGATATAATGGAACACAGCATTAACTAATTAGAGAGAGAGAGAGGGAGGGAGAGAGATGAGGGAGAGAGAGAGGGAGAGAGATTAACTAATTGATTGAGGTAGTCGGCGTAATGAGAGAAAGCAGTAGCCATTGGGTTAGGAGATGAGGATGAATCAGTGGTAATTGTTCTTGGCCTTTTAGAATCCGAAGCTATCTCTGCACCAACTGTTTATGTGAATTATTAGTATATATTATAATAGAGATTGGGGGTAGGGTTTAAGGGAGAGAATTGAATAGAGGAGGAGGGTACAAAACTTACGGCGCTTATGCATAGGAGAAGAAGACATGACAAATGAACGCAACTTGAACAAGCTCCTCCTCGTCCCCGATGACAACCTTAACATTCGTCCACCCTCAATCGCCAGCAACTTATATATATACATATAGATAGATGGATATTTGTAGGGGAGCCGACTAGCCGGAGGGTATTTTGGGAATTTCATCTATATGTAGGGCATTTGCACATTTACGGGGTACCTAGAGGGTATTTTGGAGATTTCAACTATAACGAGTATGTATGTATGTAGGGCACCTGCGGATTTACGGGTGAAAATACGTCCGATTTCTATATTTTAATAGTTTTGAATTATTTTTAGAATATCGATTCTTTATTAACTGTCATCAGATGTTTTCAATAAATAAATTAATTAAATTCCATCAGATTTAATAGATTTTTAATTTTAAATAAGATATTGGATTTTTAAAATTTAAATAAATTAAATATTCGATATGAATTCTGAAGATTTTTTATAATTTAAAAATTCAAATATATTCAATTTGGATTCTAAAAAAATTATTTGAATTTTAAGAATTTACTAATTACGATTCAAAATAAAGTATGCAAATATTGTGATTCAATAATAAAATAATAAATCAGAAAAATCAAATTAATTCTTTTTAAATGCAACTGCTTCTAGTTTTTCTCAATAAAATGATTTTAAATTTTAATTGTAAAAATGATCTTTAAATTTTAATAGAATTTATAGAATATCATATATAAAAATTGTAACACAATTTATTATCCGTTTATGTCATATATATTTAAAATTTAGATTTTTTCATGATCATATTAATGTAAATTATTATGTGTTTTATTTAGAGAGAGAAACACAATTATTTCAAAATTTCAAAATCTTCTGGGGCGTAGACACTTATAATTTTTTTTTTAAAGTGAAGATTGTAGATTGTTTTTTATTTTTAAGGAAAATTAGCATTGACAGTTTGGCACCTATAAAAACCTCGCTTCAGAAAATACATATAATAAACACACACATTCATTCAACAAAATACTAGTATTACACATACCACAGAAGATCAAGAAAATACAAAATCCCCCCCCCCCCCTTTCATATTCATCCATACATCACGTTACTTCACAAAAAATACATACATTCAATCTTGATTATTTTATCAAGAATCTTGAAAATTATGGTGACTTTAGTGGTGGCGACAACCACCGATCCTGCCTCATTTGGCCCTGCCACTGCCCTTTTAGCCATGCCCGGTTGGCAACCTGGCCCCACCTTTCAGGTCCCATCTCTACTCTCTTTATATGTACGCATCACATGTATGTATATTTAGGATTTGTATATGTATGATGAATGTGTGTGTTTTTTGTTGAATTGGAAGGGTGTGAGCAGTTTCTTGAATGGAGAGGTGAGATTATTACAACATGATAAAGGGATTGTAGAAGAGGATGATTTGGACAGGAGATGGGAAGAGGTTACTGGTCAAGTTGTTGATGAAATTATCTTCCTTAGCAAACACACTGCTGTTTCTAATCGCCCTGCCCTCACTGTACATCCTATTGGTATCTTTTTTATACTTAACAGATTTTTTTATGCATCAGTTACATACATATATAGCAATGTAGCCCGGGTCTTTACTGAAACGTCTCATTTAGCAGAGTTGAGGATTATGTACATTTTAAGCCCCGTGATCCCTTCCCATCCCAGGATAAGTGCATATGTTTGGTCTAATCTTTGCATACATATGATTACAATTTACAAAATGCCAATGTTTGGCATAATTGTTGTATCTTTTGTAAATGAATGAGAAACTACCTATTAATGAGTTTTGAGATAAGACTTAGCAAGGAGGTGGGAACTTTGAATGACAACACCAGAGTGTTTTACAGTATGTTCTTCTGATGCAGAGTTATAAATTTTAGGACTTTTGCATATTATTTGAATTTATTTTATTGATTTTTTACTTGGACATATCTGGTTAGGCATACCACATTTGAAAGATGGAGACGTTCCTCCACAAGGTGGCAAGCCTGGATGGGCTGCCTTGCCCAGTCCTCGAATGGGGCCATGGCTTATGCTCTTAAAGAAGATTGCCCAGTCCCATAACCTACTTCCTGAATTTGAGGTACATAGCTTTATTGATTTATGTATACATGTAGATTGCTAGTGTATATACTGACTGTTGAAATTAAGTGAGCTTTATTTCTAGCCTTTTAGGATTCTTGAATTATTCATACTGCCTAACCTCTTATTGGCTTCGGCCAAAGACTTTTTCTCAACCCTGTCCAGAGAGGTTATACATATACAATACAAGAAAAAAGCATGTGCATCATCTTGTAATACATTTTACAGATTGATTATTGTAAACAAAAGTCTAATGAATTGCGTCATTTTGTGTGTAATATCATCATCTCAGTTGAAAGGTATCAAAAACTTAATACAAGCATCTGTATTTAGGCGATATTAGAAAATGTTTCGTCTTTTACTATCTGTTGATTGATTTGCTGATAAGTGATAGACCTGGCCTCTCTTTACAAAGTGCTTTTCATGTTGAATTTAAGGGTAACAAATCAATTCATAAATATAATAAATTGTGATCTAAACTCAATGTCGTAGATTTTTTTAGCACATTTTAACGTGTATTGGGGTCTTTACACTTTTTGACATATACTCCGTATCATGTAATGCCGAATTTCCTTAAATAAAAAAGGGTCTAGAATCATGCAATTCAAGATCCATTCTGGCTTTGAGTTCTTCAAAGGACCTGATCTCTGTCACATGATAATAAAATGCCCAAGCTAAAAATTTCTAAGTTGTTTCTGCTGATTGAAGATTACTTTGGAAGCTACTCATCATGGGCCTGTTACCAGTAAACCAACACTGTTTGTAGAGATTGGTAAGTCTTCTCAGTCATGCTATGTTGTTTGCGTTAGTAGCAATATCTATCTCTCTTGTTTCTTTTCTCTACTATAATCTCTTTTAAGTATATGAGCATGAGGACTTTTCAGCCTGAAACTTTATAGTCTGGATACCTTCTCTCATCAAATGGCTTATTTATTTACTCCATTTATTTTTCTTTATTTAAGAGGAAGGGGTTAAACGATATATTTAGTAGATTATGTAACAGGGTATTGGAACCATTCTTTTTTGCACATTTTTATAAAAACTTATGTGCGGAGCATTTTACTTTCCAATGTATCAGAGACATGATTTATTTCTTGTAGTTTCTTAAGCTTTTGCTGATATTATATAACACAATTTGGATAGAAGTTTGCGTCATTACTTTCGCTAAACAAAGTTACTGTATCTGAACTCTACTTTTATATTAATATCTTATGGAATTGCTTCATCAGGTAGCACAGAAGAGCACTGGAAGAGGCAGGATGCTGCTAATGTCATAGCTCAAGTAAAACTATTTCACTATGAACTCCTCAGCCCTTGCATGCTTTAAGTTTGTCCCTTGATATACGAGTCTAGAACTTGACAGTAATTTAAATTTCGGGTTAAATATCAAAGCGATCACTGAATTTGAGGCCTAATATCACTTTCGTTACTGATCTCAACGGCATATCATTCGAGTCATTTAAGTTTTCATAAATATCATATTGGTAACTCTAATACGTATTCGAGAATTGATAATGTCATTTTTTCGAGTTCTACGTATTTGTTTTACATGCTATAATAACCAAACGAAAACTTATAAATTCTAGTATTTTTGGTAATATTTTCAAAATTTATGAAATTATTATACTATTTTCTATTAGTTTTATAATTTTTTTTCTTTTGATTTATTATATTAAGAATAATTAAACACAGTAAAACTCATTTTATTTGCAAAATATAATCCATGAATGTAAACTTATACATAATATGATTTTTAATGATTTATTCAAATTTTAATAATTTTGAAAAATATTTATACCTATTTTTTTAATGTAAGAGTTACTAATATGATATTTATACCAACTTAAGTAATGTAAATGATACATCATTGAGATTGATGACAAAAATGATATTATGTTTCCAATTCAGTGACCACTTTGATATTTAACCCTTTAAATTTCTAGCTACCAAAATTATGGGAAGTGTTTGTTTAAGTTCTTTTTCCTTTATCATAATGATATTCAGAAGTTCATTTAGATTTCCTTAATATTGAATTAATTTACCTATTGTACTTAAACACGTAAGTACTTTTTCTTAATAGCTCTCGGCAAGGTATATTGTGAATAATTTCGCGGGTTAAATATCAAAATGGTCACCGAACGGAAGGACATAAATCAAATAGGTGATTATAGTTATCGGAGACTCGTTTGTACCACTATAGTGGAGAATAATGACAGCGCCGTGCCGTTAGTCAACAAACTGACTTGACGGAAAATTGAACGTGCATGGTAACTTATACAGACCGGACAATATGATCCTAGCGTAGGTGAATCAAATATACTGAATAACATTTTGACTAAAACAATAATTACTTCCTTTCATGTATTATATAAAATCATAAAAAAATACTTTTTTTCCTTTAAAATCTTAATCCAATTTTTATTTACACAAAAATTCAAATTTTCTTATAAAATTAAAAAAATATTTTAAAATATAAAACTTTTTTTGAATTATATATAATATAACTTTTTTTATAACATGGGAGCTATGAAATCAAAAACTAATATTATAAAATATGGTTTTTTATTTCAATTGTCTGAAAGTTATAAATCAATTTTTCTGAACTTTAAGCTAAAAAACCGTATTTATATTTTTTTTTCATTTCATAGCTCCCCGAGTCATAAAAAACAAAAGTTATATTATTTTAAAAGCATTATTAATATTTATATATTAATAATTTAATATTTAATCAAAAAATGAGATTTTAAAAATTCTACTTTTTTATTTTTTTAAAAAAATATAGTTCTTATATATAATTCAAAAAAAAGATTGAGATTTTAAAATATTTTTTTAAAATTTTATTAGAAAATTTTAATTTTTGTATCAATTAAGAAAAAGATTAAGATTTTAAAATAAAAAAATATGTTTGATTTTAAATAATACAAACTTGGAGGTAGCATTCTAGTTCACGCGCGTTAAGATATGTCCAACCTGTATAAATTAAGGGTTAAATCTCAAAGTGGTCAATGAAGTGAAAGGCTGATATCAAAACATTCATTATAGTTATCAAGGTCTCTAATACACCATTATAGTAGCCAATAATGACAACACCGATAAACTCAATTGTTGACCTAACGGAACATGTGCTGACTTTGACGTGTACATTAATTTTAGTGGCTTAGTGATGAGTCTGATGACAGAGCAGCATGTGGCAAATGACTAGATAAAATATATAATTTGTCATTTACATAAGTAACAATTGTAATATACAACATATCTATATACATACCTATAATAGTTCATCCCTATTCTCTATGATTCCAATTCTTCTTCAAGTTTAAGATCCCACTTTATAAACACACAATAAATATTTTCTACGTTATTTCTAAATCATAAAGCCTTTTCCAGTGAATCGAGTATCCACAATCACTTCTTTTTACTTTTAACACCCATATCTCGAGAAAGTGAATGTTTAAATTTGAATAACAAAGGTGTTCTTTTGACTATCATGATTATCGTCAAGAAAATGGAAATGAAATTGACAAAAATGAGAAAAATAATTATAGGCTTACATGAAGATTGCGAGTTCTTGAAGTAGACAAAAATTTAGGGTGTTTACATATTGTCCTATTCTTGCAACTGACAAGTGGGTAATCTGGAGATGGCCCATGTTTCAGCACGGTAATATTATTAGTATATTATAATAATTAAAAATATTAATAATATATACTAAATTTTATATTTAAAGAAATAGTTGTGGAAGGATAAAGTGTTAGAATTTATTATTTCTTATAATAATTTTATTATAAAATTTGAGTTCTACATAACTATTGCAATTTTTAAAAATAATTTGTTCTGACTTTGAATAAAATATAAATATGTCCATAGAAAATTAAAAAATTGAGATTTTAATTTAAAAAGGCTTAATTTTTATTTTAAAATAAAATTCAATTTTTTCTATAGATTTAAAAAGAAATATTAAGATTTTAAAATAAAAATCATATTTTTTATTTTAAATTAAAATTTGAACTTTGTAAATTTTAAATATATATATATATATATCACTATATTTTATATTAATAAGGTATATTTGTTGTCTTCATTGCCACGTACATTCAATTGGTAAATGTCACTGTATGTGAATCCTCGTTAACAATCAATCTAACGGCCACGTTTGTAAAGTTACATTATCTGTTTGGTCAAGAAGTGAAACTAACGGAGTTATCATTATTGGTTACTATAATGATGCATTAGCTACCCCGATAACTACAATGAACGTTTTGATATTAGGCGTTCACTTCAGTGCCCACTTTGATAATTAACCCTATAAATTAACTTCACATTCAATTTTCCATCGAGTCAATTCGTTGACTAACGATTTTGTCATTACTTGTTACTATAGTGGTACATATGAGTTCCCAATAACTAAAATCACCTATTTGATATATGCCCCTCAATTCAGTGACTACTTTGATATTTAACCCATAATTTCGCTAGGTAGTAAGTCTTGGTCAGTTTTAGCATGCCATCTATTCATTTATTCTTCAAATTAAAATTCAACTAAAAAGTCATACTTGGTTTCTTAAGTTAGTTTGGGAAGGACTTGGGCTTGGAGGAGCTGATGCTGTAGGCAACTGGAACAGGTTTGTTTGTGTTTTCTAGAAGTGTCTTATATGCTTTTCATGATGTCTGATTTCTGATGCTAGCTATATGTTCTGATTCTGAATCAATGGTCGAGGAAGAGTTGGTTTATATCCAGTTTAAAGGCCATTGATGCTCATTAACCATCGTTCCTTGTTTATTCTGTCATTACTTTTGTTTGCATCTCTCCTGTTATTAGCCCAAAGCCCCAAATAAATGTCATGGACAGATAATGTAATTTCACTATTATATAGATATTTTTCTAGTTCAATCTTGCATTCAAATATTTGGTTAATTGTTGTTGGAATGATATCTGTTTTTTCAATAGTATTTTATTTGTTGGGAGTGTCTTTTTGAGAAGAATATCATCTGACCTCAATCTTTTGCGATTTTCCAGCAAATCTGGAAGTAACAAAGTTCTCCTTGGATTAGGAGGTGGACATTATGTACCTCGACATATGGAAATCGTTTGGTAAGCTACAAGATACAATCACCCTTACCTATTATGTTCTCTGTCCTGCATTTCTGAATTACAAAAAGGTTGTATTGATTTTGATCCTACCATTTGCTGTACTACAGAACACAGTACTCAATCTGTCTGGATAAATATTTCTACAATGTCAATCTCAAAATTATAACATATCTATTTTGATTAGTCTTCTAATTGGGTAACTAATTTACTTATTTTATTTTATGGTCTTCGGTATGGTTACCTTAGTAACTAATTTACCTATAATACTGTAGAGTAAGTTTACGTAGTTCTGTAATAACAGGAAAAAAGGTACATGGGTTGGTCATCTGCTCTCTGGATATTCCTTGCCGATGGAAGATCCTAGCCAATCAAAAGTAGATACATCTTCAAAAGACATTGGAGGGACTTGGAAAGTAGCTATCAAAGTTTCCTATGAGGCTACAAAAGCAGCTTTCCCGGGAGGAGAAATTCTAGCCCATCTTGATCAAAAGTAAGTGCTTCATTACAATTTTTTTTAGAGCTTGCAGTGCTGATTACTTACTGCACCAGGTGATCTTGTTTGTTAATTTTAATTGTAGAGTCCTGGCTTATGCAAGGTAAATAGCCATTAGCATAACACTTGCAAGGCACTTTAACTCTATAAGGTCTAATGAGTGCGGTCTCACTCGGGTCTTTGCCATTACTTATGCTGCTGGCATGGGTGATTTTATTTATATTTAATCGGAACCTTATAGAGTTGAATAGCCATTAGCATAATTAGTTACCATATGCTGAAATTTATTTCGAGCCTTGCTTTACATGAATAAGTGAGGGGTAGACAGGAAGCAAAATTGGGGTTTCTATACCTTCCCTTTATAGCTCGCTTATCTGATAAAAATTTACTAATGTGGTGCTAATGATGCAAATAGAACTCAATGAATCAAAAATTCACGAGTAATGGAAGAAATGAGCTTATTAGACAGTTAATCAGACTAGTATCAACTAAGTAATCCAGTCATGATCTATTACATCATTTGTTGAAAAAGCTCCCATAAAATCACTACGTTTTAAATGTCTATTAAAAGTTGATAATTAGCAAATTATGTACTTCTATATTCGGAAGATATAAGCTCAACTCATTGTCTCCATTTAAGTGATGTTACAATTTTAACAATATCAAATAAATTATTGCATGCAGGAGTTTCAAGGGTTGGCAAAAGAATGCCATTACTGAGTATCTACGTGAACTGAATATTAAAATTGGGAAGCCAGGGGATTTTTGAGTAGTGCTGATGGCAGGCTGTTCTCACAATAATCCTAGAAAACTACCAAGATGCCTTGTGACTTTTGAGCAAGCGATGACACCGTCTTATCTATAGAGTTCGCCCCCAACAGACTTTAATATTTTGAAACAGGCCTCGTGAGCAGTGTCCAGGTGGTTTGCTGCACGATCCTTGAAAGGGTTAAACTTATATTAATCTTATATTGTGGGTAAATTTGTTGTTCAATACAACAAATTAAAGGTTAGTGATTGAGAAATAGAATTTGCCATATAACTTGGGGCCATTTGTTTTAGCTAAGAGTGAAGGAAACTGAACGAGACAGATCATGCATAGTTCAAAAGAAAAGGTATCTGAATGGTATTTGGATTTTTTACATTATGAAAAGAAAAGGTAACTGAAGAAATGTGTTTAGATACCTATGCGGAACGTTAAGAAATTTTCTGAATGGTATTTACCTAGCACATTTATTCAGAACAGTGCTTCAGGCTGGGATTCGAAACTCAGTACTACTTGCACTACTGACGTGTGATCGGGTGAATGTTAGTTTTATCATGTAAACTACTCTATTTAATTACTACTACATTTTCAATGTATCATACTATAATAATATATCTTTTATATTATTTTATTATCAAAATTATGTCAATTATAAAATCAACTCTAACCTAATCTTATTATTAAAAGGGGTTAAAAGCATCTCCAAGGATAAAGACCATTAACTAAAATATCTACGAGGCACCTAGATGGTATCTATGTGGCATCATTTAGAGCATATCTAAATTCCGAGACACTCCACCCATGATTTTTTATAAAATTAAAGTTAAAAATAATTAAAATAAAAAGAAACAGAATAAATTATAGAGCCAGAAAATATAAAAGAAATTATAAAGATAATATATAAAAGAAATGAGTTATGGAAATTGTAAAAAATAAATTTGTTTTTGTTAAGACAATGGTATAGTGAAATCTTTGAAATGCATTTAAATTTGATGTAATACTCAACATATACTGATGATATCTGCATCCATCACTGGACTTCTTTGGTCACGGCGAAACTTGAGTGAGAGGTCCGCTTACCGGACAAGATTATTACTATTACTCTCCATGTTTATGGACGTGGTGTTGCTTTTTTTCATATACGTACTATGTGCGTTGTGGCTTGTAACCATGTCTCTCTCTCTCTCTCTCGTATTTTACAAACCTTAACAGGGTTTTCTCTCCTCTCTCTCGTATTTATAAACCTTAACAGGGTTTTCTCTCCTCTCTCTCGTATGCATGGAATCTCTGTTTCTCCTTGTGCTCTGTTTTTTTGCCTACTTTCCATTTTTATGGTTTTTCACACACACACACATATTGGCGTTTGATATTCATATCTACTGTACCTGTATCTGACTGATCAGGCGATCAGCTATAATTTTATCTCATTCCTTATTTTTGTTTTTACTTGTATTTTTATTTAATTCATGTTTTCAGCAGAATTGGTTTAATTATTACTAAAGTTTATTTCAGAATCATGTGTGAATTGATTGAACCTCTATGGATTTGGGTTTCGAATTGTCAACCTTTACCCCTAAACAAATTGAACTAATAGGCCAAACAAGATGGCTTTAATCGCCCGTCACATTTTATTTCTAATTTTTTTATGCAAGTGATGATTATTGTAGCTTAGTGCTGTTACCTGCTAATGGAAATATAAAAATTATGACTTTTATATTGTGATGCTGTGTCTAATTAAAACTTGTAACTCCTGTATAAATGTAGTATATATGCTGACTTTCATTTCTGTTGTTACACTGAAATGCAAAGACATTGTGGTTTATAGCTTTGTTTGTTCAAGTAAATATAATTTTAAGTATTCTAGTTCATGAACAAAACTGGCATATATATTAGCTGCCGAAAGGGAATTCAAGTTTTCCATGAGGGGAGTGTGCTATGCTATTATAGAATAAAAGGCAATCTACTATAGAATAAAAGGCAATCTTCACAAGTATCAAGCGTACAAAAATAAACCCTGAAATCAATCGTATCAGAGAATAAGATCCGATTTCATAACAAACTCTGCAAACACACATTTCATTACAAAATTGTATGATATGTTTGCTTTTTAAGGATGTTTTAATAGGAGTATCACACAAACAGTGCATATTATTCTGTACACTTCTCTAGAATTTAAATCTAATCCTGAATTATTTGGTAGTTGTAATTAGTATTTGCAAGTTTGATTATCAGTGATTCTAATATGTAGGCTACGTAAGCTGGCTCTCCAGTACCAAGTAGGATTCTCGCTTCACAGCTGTTAAGAACTCTCTAGTCTGTAATATTAATAAAACAACAGTAATTCTTATGATGCAGATCAACCTGGGTCAATTATGAAGGATCGTACTGGAATATCTGGTCATTTGAATGGCCGTAAGAGGACAACTCAACTCTCAACCGCGTTACCAGATGAACATGGCTACCTAAAGGCCCCAAAACATAAATCACGTGTGGATGATTACAGTACAAGTAATGAGAAAGAAGAAAAAGATCTAGTTGCTGCAAGGGGGATGCCCATATATAAAATTGTCTCATGAAGACTTTACTGTATATACTGATAAAGATATATTGGAAACGGACCAGCCGGAGTTGATCGTTTACAAAGATAGCACGGTCCATGCCGTCAAGGATATATGTGTGGACGAGGGGGTGCATACTGAGAGCAAATGCCTGGCTGAAAGTGTCGTGGGTGGTCATAGCACCTTGCCATCTAATAATTGTAAGCATATAGCTAGATCTGGCCAAAGAAGCTAATACTGATATTGCGTTTGAAGATGGCTTTAAATCTTCATCGTATAAAGAGTGTAGAGAGGGTACTGTTGCTGCTGATTGTGCGAGTAAAAGTGAGGTAAATTTTATCAAGGATAATGCTTATGATAGGGATGCTGGGCTAGAATCCTCGCTAGAATCCGGCAAACACGAGGCTTTTGCAAGCGCCCATAGTCCTGAGAGTCAAATTCAGACAGGCGAAGAAAGGTGCAATGCGATAGAGAAGATAACCGAGTTTATTTGCGATAGCACGCTTTTAGTTAAAGACCTCAGCAGAAAACCCTCACTCAAATGTGTGCTTGAGTCTTCAAAGTTTGGTGAAAATGACAGCAGTCAAGGGTCTAATGAGGTTGGCAGTCTTTGTTGGTCACGTTTTTTTTTTGCTAAGTTTTTTTCTTTTTACATCATTTTATTGTATGTTCCCGTTGGACTTTATTTTTCAGTGGATTCTGATGCAATTTGTTCCGGTATATTTTATTAGATTTTGCATTAGAGTTAATTTTAAGCAGGGATAAAATTTGAGAGTTTGAAGCTGGCTTGAAATTCTTTTGCACAATTTAGTTTCTTCAACATGTGAAACTCTTTCGAAAAGAGTGTTGTATTAAGTGATGTCCAGCTTCCAGGAAGTGCCCTTTCACGACTCTCCTAAAGGGCAACACCAGAAAGTTGGCTGGAAAAGGCTTAATATCCACTGTCTATCTATGTTACCCAGACTCTTTAATTCACCATGAGTGCCCATGTCGGACACTAACATTAGAAAACGAGCATGGACCCTTGGCAGCTCATATAGGGCCAAAAACAAGGAAAATTTTCAAAATACTGCCATGACTTCAGCAGTTGGACACTTATCTATGTTGGACACTTTCAGCTAGGTAACATTGCCATCTTCGAGTTGGTATGATTAGATCATGTATTTTTGTTGGGGGCATGGAGGGGTTGCATGATTTTTGTACTTTGAGAATGATTCAATTTGATTTGCAGATGTCAGGCATGCAGGGTCATGTAATAACTGAAGAACCAAAGAAAAGCAGCCATATCGATAATTTACGTCATAGTCGTGAACTAGAGAGCAGAATTATCACTTCTAATGTTGATTCCTCCAAAGTCGCTCCTAGCACCAAAGAGGATATCCACAAATCTGCCTTCAGACAACAGCTTAGGTTGGAGAATAAGTTCATTCATGATGATGGGATTTCAGATAGATCTCTTGGCATCAATACCCAAATCAATCATGGCGAAGGAGATTCTAGTTTCTCTGTTGCAGGCTCTCTATCAGATGCAGTTCCTTACTCGGGGCACATACTATTCTCTGGCAGCTCTTCGGTCTGATAGCAGCACAACCAGACAAGATCCTTCGCATTCCCCATATAAACTTTTAGCAACTCTGAATTTAAAATATTCACTAGTATGTTGCCATATATTGAATAACAGTAGTCTAATCGAAAGATTGCTACTTTGGTCACAGATTGCCAACTGAATGGAATAGCAATCCGGTAAGAATGGGAAAAGCTGATCGAAGACATCTCAGGAAGCATAGAGGTTGCAATTTGGGACTTTTTTTGTTGTAGATTCTAAATGATCCTAATCTAATAATAGGTTCTTAGTAAGCTATACAGTTATACACAACTCAGTGTCGGAATTATCAAGTTTCGTAAATATATATATATACATCATTTTTCTCTTAGGCTTGATGGCACCCATAGTAGGTTCACAAGAATGTATTCTATGCTAAGGTGTGATCCTATTCTGGGAGCTAAATTATTTTACATCTTCATCAAATTACATTAATAAAGGAGCTTGATTTTGTTGATTGCTGGTTTTTATACTCTTATTCTTAGAGTTTGTGCATAAAGATGAAGGGTAACCTGATATGTTGTAATTATATCACTTTATTATATTTTTTGGGAAGGGATTTTACCTCAGTTTTGGCCTACAAGTAGTGTTTCTACTAAATTGATCTTTTGTACTGTCGGTCATCTACAAAGGAAAACACTACAAAATCAACATTAAATTTTACATGATGCTGTGATTGCAATAAAAGTTCATTCAGACAACTCTCTTTACAAACCTCGTAAAAAATAGCGTTCTCATTTTATTTATTTACAAATTTTCATGTAAGACTTTCTTCATTCCATTCTCGCGAATTGACCGGAACATAAGAATAAGATAGACAGCAAGTATAGAAGCGATATGATAAGATGTGGAAATGGGAAGGAGATGCACTCAGCAGACAATACCTGAAGCAGTCTCTGCTGGACTTAGATTCCCAGCTTTGGTGTCTCTGCTGAAAATGGGTTCCTTTACAAATGTTTGGCATCTCACAGCAGTTATTTGTATTATATCCACTACTACCAGCACATCCACCACAATTTGTCGCATTGCCAATGCTATTGGGGCCTTCTTTCAAATTACTTGATTGTGTTTCCATTGAGCACTAGTCCCCTTGAAACATGTTTGATCTTAATCTGTACACTATTTTTCTCCAAATTAAATTCTCAACAAAATAAATTTACGGGTGACAAGTACACAATTCGCTCATAGTTTAGTGTCAATAATGGAGGGACATCAATTTTCTACCTAATATATTCAATGTCACTTTTATCAATTTGGAACAACATTTTGAACAATGCATTGGAGACATGGTACTATTTTAGCACAAAAAACTACTTTTTGGTGCTAAATTATACTCCCTCCGTCCCAACCAATTCTTTACACTTTCCTTTTTGGGACGTCCCACCCAATTCTTTACATTACTAAAAATAGTAACTTTTAACAATAAATATATTATTACATCCACTACTTCACTCCACTTTTTCAACACTTTACACTATTACACCCACTACTTCATTTATTTTAACAATAAAATCACTATTACACCCACTATCCTTGGTCTCCGTGCCCGGACCAAATGTAAACATTTGGCCGGGACGGAGGGAGTAGTAATAGCTCTCCATTTATTTTAGCACAACCATTGGACATGCTCTAAGTCACCTTTGATGCCCATTTTTCTTTCATAAACACCTACAGGACTCACTGATATTTTAGTGTCATACTGTCATGTAATTAAGGCTCGCCACCTCTATGCAGATTAGAACTTATGGGTTTGGATCCCTACTTTATAATTCCATATAATTATCTAATGTATTGAAAATACGTGACATACAAAAAAAAGAGAGAATGGGATGGAGCTCCTAAATTGGCTCCTTAGAAAATAGAAAGTCATGATGAATTTTATTGTCTGCCTCTGGATTGAGCAAGATTTCAAAACTGGTTTTGTCAAAAGTTTATTTGTTGAAAAAATATATATTGCCGCTCAAGGTTACTATTATTATCCTTTTGACGAGATCATACACAATTATGCGCATTCATTTATGACTACACGAGGAGCATAAAAGGTGATGCAACAAACATTAGACAATCAAAAAATTTTATTTATTTATTTTTAGTTTGATACAAATTGACTTAAACTAATTGAAGCAGATTTGTGAACTAGTGATACAATGATTTGAAGATTGAGCCCTGAGATGAGCTGTGGTGCATGGAACTTCCTCCAAATCTCTCAAACCATTGTAAGTACTAGCAAGTTGGACCTCAGTTAGCATTTGACGAAGATCAGAAGCTTCTTTCTTGAGCCTTGCATTTTCTTGTACAACTCTGTCATGATCCCCCGATAAATTATTTAACTTGTCCAGTAGATCATGATTCTCTGTTCTTAAACGGACAACCTGCAACCATAACTCATCTAGGTGCTTTTGCTTCCGCATCCTCGACCTACGAGCAGATTCTCTGTTGGAAATCATTCTTCTTTGCTTTCTCTCATTGATGATGCTCAGCTGAAACTCATCTCCTTCGTCCGAGGTCGAGTTATTACTGATGCACGAGGATTGTGAATTGAAACCATGTATAGGCTGCAGGGGGTTCTGAAAATTTGGATAGTTGGATAGTAAGTTGTTAAGGTGATGATACGATGACATGCTACTATGTATATTCCCACAAGTATTATCAAAATGGGATGAAGTTTCTTGAGCAGAGATTTGGATTCCTACAAATTCAGATGGATACATCATGTCTAAAGATGTAATATATAGATCGAGCAAATCTAAAGCGTGGTTTGTTTTTGTTTTGATAGATCGAGTAAATGTGGGTTGGACAGCAAGAGAATGGATGGCTTTTTATAGGACAAGGCAAGAAATGTGGGCTACAAAGAAAAACACTTGTGAAAGCTTACGGAAGCACAAGTGCAGAAGTGTGACATGCTATAGGAAGAGCACTTCAAATGTGTGTGATGTATGCAGTATGCATGTAATGATTGGAACTTTTACTATACAAACATGGTAATCAAGCATATCCAATACTGTTAAGTAACATGCATGCGCGCTATATGAATCTATATATGTACGATGCATCATGCATATAGTTAATTATTCCATGCATATAGTTAATTATTCCATGCACTTGTTGTATAATCACCTAAAACTTTGAGTTGTATAATTCTTATTTTGTTCAGTGTAATAATTCTCGTATGGAGGAATGTTGAGCTGCAAAAAGAATAAAAGTATACTTAAAGTGATTATTTAGTCTTCCAAGTCGATCTGAAAATATTTTTTTAAGTAAATGTTGAGCCAAGTTGGGGATAATTTTACTTTTTTCGATCATCTCATCCCCCTCCAATTGTGTCAGTGTCGAGAATGGACTCCATTTTTTAAGTAATCAATTAATTATGTGACTGTAAGGGCACTGATTCTTTAAATTTAAGGGAACCTTACAGTAGTATTATCACTACATCGATCAGTCTACATCATGCATGAATGAACTCGAGTTCAATATTTCTCTCATTGTGCTCGAGTTAGGTCACATATGAAATTTAACTACTGTTAGCTTCAATATTAGCCACTTAATCTCTTCTTCGTTTTCTGTAATACTCTATCTCTTTTTATCTATAACTTGACTTTTTGACACATATTTTAGGAGGTTTGACAGGATAGTTAGAATATTTTTTTTAAAATTTTCTTTTTTTAAATAAAAATATTCAATAAATATCATAATTTAGAAAAAGAAAAAAATTTTAAAAATAATTTTAACTATGCAATCAAATCTCATTAAAATACGTGTCAAAAAATCAAACTCACTATTAAAATGAAACTCTTAAGTGCTCTTGATACACATGGCAATGTTATTTACGAGAAGATATTGGCCCTGTTTGGGGGAGCTTATAAGTAGCTTATAAGTTGAAAAAGTTGGTATATATGTACTTTTTCTGAAAATAAGTAACTTATTTTCAAATTTGGAAATAAGATTTGGTCTTAAATTTCTAAAATAAATATTAATTTTCAAAAAAAAATATGTGAAAATACTTTTAAAAAAAGTAATTTATTACTTATAAGCTAAGCCAAACACCCCCATTATCTGTTATATAGGTCTCTTTCATACCAAACTAGCCCCACGAATTCTCACATATATATTCTAGTTTAATAATTAAACACTCTTAATTGTTTAGTTATCTATATGTTTTATTTCAAGTACAAATGTTGGTTGATTATTATTCGTTAATATTGTTTACGAGGGTATAATAATGTCGATCATGATTAATCCTCTCGAATTTGTTCTTACAAGGTCATTGTCAATTTTATGAAGAAACGGTTAAATATAAACATGTTATCAAATGGATCTTAAAAAGTGTTGGGAAATCTGCAAATTGCAACGGAACATTCTATATATGCATGCTAGGATTGATTAATCAGTTTAGAGTTTCAGTATTCCACCACTAATCTTATTTTATTGACTAGTTTTAAATTTGATTAATTGAGTTTTGGAGATAACCCACTAAGGCAACTTTTCTTTGGTTTAAGCTAGGTTCCAATAACTTAGACAAGAATAATAAACACAAGAATCGGAATTACATGCCAGGTTCCCACGCAATCCTTTCAACTTACTATTGATTAAAGAGTACTTCCAATCTTGTGGTTAATCTGTAAGGAGTAACAGGGAATCGGAGCGCTGAGATGGCGTGATTAAAAACTCTCAAATTATTTTTTCTGAATTGTTATAATTGTTATTAATTATTTTGACAATTTACTAACACAAAATTAAAGTATATTTATTATTTTCACATTTTATGTTTAATTATTATAATTAATATTTTTCATTTAAATTTATATAATTTATGAAAAATTATTTCAAATCAAAATTTTACTTTAAGAATATGATCCTCTACTTAACTTAGTCTTGGTAGTGAGATTATTTAGGGTCTTATTATTCCAAATTCCAAACAATGAGGATAATTAACTTAGCCGTTGAAATATAGTCGTTATAAATTTGAAATTTGAAAAAGTTAATAAAATAATATTTTTCAAATATAGATAACGATTATAGCTAATGTGGTTGGAGCACATCACTTTTTTGGTTATGTATAATTTAGCTAAATTGTATTTTATTATATTTTAGCTAATGGTTATTGCTAATGTGATTGAAGATGCTCTAACATATTTCGTCATGGAAAATATTAGAAACTCTAAAATTTGTTTCAATTTTTTTTATAAATACATATATATTATATATTTATCAATTACATTTCTTAATAATGATGATGAGTCTTCATATATGCATATAAATGCCTAATTCATATTTAGAAACAATTTTGAAATTTTTTTAAAGTATGTACTACGTAACATTACTCTTTCATAATGAAATTTAGGGGTTAAAAAGGTTTTTTATCAACTACTAAATTTTTATTTTTTTTTGACAAAATGCAAATTCATTACTACAATAACTCATTCAAAATACAAGACTTAACATTGATTGGAACAGACCTCCAATCAAACACACAACCATGATACATACGAGACACATGAGCAAGTTCATCTGCCCCCAATGTATTAACAGACCACTTAATAAAATACAACCTTACGTTGTCAACCACTAAATTTAAGGCTTTTGAAATTTGTAGAACTGCTACGCCTACTTGTGACTCTAAAATGCTCTGTTTCCACTTTCCCCCGACCCATTATATACATACCCGCCAATAAATAATTAAATATAATTAATGTACTAAAATTCTTACAATAATTTTCATTGTTGTAAAGTTTCCATTATTCATGATGATGTTCATGACGCGGCCTGTAATTGGTTTGGATAGGATAACGTACCTCATCGTCTCACCACCATATCTTCTTCAGCTTACATCTCCACGCTTCCATTTAAAGTAGAGGCTCACAATTATAAACTATATTATAATATCAATATATAACACTATTCCTATTAATTAATTATTAAGTCTCGTAATGGAGTTATGGATTCGCTGGACTTGTTCTATGTTATACGAGTATATAGACAAACGCTGATGAGAATTGATTAAGGTCTTAATCCATGATTAAAATGGTTGTTAACAACTGTTTTGAGTTAAAGGGAAGTCCCTGTATCGCTTATTTTCAGTTTTTTAGGCGTGACTGCGTGACCACTTGTCAACTTGTAAAGTCGACTCCTCTCTGATCACAACTAGTTATCATCTTTCAAGCAGTGTATAATTATGGTTGGAATTTTATGTACGGATCGTAATAAAATAAGTAAATAAATAAATTCAAGGATGAATCAGTAATTAAATTAATAGCTGTTATGGCTGATTTTAATTATGATACACAGTGAGCAATTTTGGCTATAACACTGCATACAGGTAATTGCATATATTCGCAATCAGCATCTCTTACTTTGTAACATTTTGGAAACGCTTCTGCTTTAGGGACTTTTGACACT
This sequence comes from Oenanthe sinensis, assembly GCA_028671895.1. Classification (NCBI taxonomy): domain Eukaryota; kingdom Viridiplantae; phylum Streptophyta; class Magnoliopsida; order Apiales; family Apiaceae; genus Oenanthe; species Oenanthe sinensis. Next base: position 35,079,643 of record CM053812.1, on the reverse strand, counting down.
TCCATGCCTGCAGCATGCCATAATCACAAATTATTATAAGAGAAAATTGCAGGGAGGGTAGCCAAGATAAATGCTTTGAGTGATTCGGGGACCATAACAAAAAAGTGGCCAACGGGGGTCCTGGAAACATATTTTGTATACATTTTGGGGTATTCCGTCCATATTGCCGTTACTTCCGTTATCCCGTGGGGGTATTTTTGACCAAAAAAAATAAATTTATTATACTTAAAATTCATTTCCTCAACACTTCCCCTAATTAACACTTCCCCCAAATTAACACTTCCCCTTAACGAAGCCCCCGAATTAAACCCAAGCCCTAAAATCCCCCCCCCCCCCCCCCAATCGGCCAGCATCAAATTGAGCAATTGTTGCCCTAATTGAACATGGCATGGTTTCAACGATTCAAGGAGGATGAGAATAAGTATGCTCCCCGGTGTTGTCCAGATTATGAAGGCAAGTTCATCTCCTCTGCTTAACATACGAGTTTTTTGTTAATGATGCTTGTATATGCATTGTTGTATATTTGCGTGTATATGCTTGTAGCACATTATATATGCTTGTATGCTTCTTGTATATGCTTGTATGCTTCTTCTCTAAACCATATGTATATGCTTGTATGATGTGGTATTGTTATAATTTGTGTAAATTTTCAATTTTACAGACCCTGGAATGTTCACAATCAAACTCCATTTTAATGGTCAAATAACAATCAAACTGCATTTTAATGATCAAATGAAAGCAAGTGTTAAACAGTATGTAGGTGGTGAAATAGCATATTATGATTATTGCCATGTTACTCAAATGAGTTTGGTGGAGTTAAGATCTATGCTGACTGAGGTAGGAGGATTACTAAGTGATGAGCCTAATTTTTGGTACAGCAGACCTGAGGATACTGATTTGGTTTTCATAGAAAATGATTTTGGTATATTTGAAATACCTGAATGGATTGAGGAAACTAAATGTATTTATGTGTATGCTGATTGCTATGGTAATGAGAATGATCTGTATAGAGAACTGAATACTCAAGATATTGACAATGTACTGTATGAAGAGGGTGGAACTGAAGGTAATGAAGAAGGTGGAAATGTGAGTGGAAATGAGGGTGAAAATGTGAGTGGAAATGAGGGTGTAGAAGGTCAAGATGATAATGAAGATTCAGATGCAGATGATTCTACCTACAAGGTTAGCAGTGATGGAGAATGGAGTGATACCTCATTTCATTCAGATAAATCAAATGAAGATGAAGATGAGGATTGGCTACAGTTTCAGAGTGAATATGAAGGTGCTGTTGGAAGTGGTGATGAATCAGATCAGTACCTAGCAAGTGATGATGAAAAGATTGTTGTTAATTCAACTGACAGTGAAGATGAAGAACAAAACTTTTCTATTTTTAATGATGGTGAGGGTAGTCCATCTTTTGAACTAGGGATGATTTTTGAGTCCTCAAAGGTTTTCAGGAATGCTGTCAAAAAGCATGCAGTTTTGGAGAGAAGACCGGTTGAAAACAGGAAGCATTATGGGAAGAAGGTACTTTATTACTGTAAAAAACCCTGCAAATGGAAGATATATGCTGCTCCTATGCCTGGATCAACTAGTGTTCAAATCAGGACCTATAACAAGGTGCACACTTGTATGACAACAGCTCATAACAAACAAGTGAATTCTACATGGCTGGCAAAGCATTATGAAAAGGATTTTAGACTAAATCCTACATGGTCCACAGCTGCATTTCATAAAAGAATTTTCAATGACCTCAAATGTCATGTTTCCAGGCATGCTGTGTACAGGGCAAAAACAAGGGCACTGTCTACCATCAATGGCACTCATGTGGCACAATATGGACAAGTGTGGAAGTATAAGAATGCAGTAGAGAGTGCTATTCCTGACAGCACTATTGAGATCCTTCTAGAACCTCCTGAAGATGGAACTGATAGGGGTAGGTTCAAGAGAATGTATGTCTGTCTAGGCCCTTTGAAGAAGGCTTATGTTGCCAAGGAATCTAAGTGCACACTGCAAGTACTGTAAAGCTATAGGGCACTACCAAAGAACTTGCCCAGCTAAGGTAATACTCCACCCTACCCTGTTGCAATTCTGGTTTGGTGATGCAGAGGAACAACAAAATGACCAACATACTAATGGTTTTGTGCAGAGGGTTGATATGGAGAAGAAGGCTGAGGAAGAAGGGAGCAGTTACACTCATGGCAAGACCAAAAATACTTGTGGAAAATGTGGAGACAAAGGTCACAATGCCAGAACCTGCAAATGGAAGAAAAATGAAGAAAATGCAACTGCAAAGGCAAAATGTGTTGGACTTGCAGAGGAGGAGATGAATGGTATAGATGTTGGGGATGGAAATGGAAAGTATAAGAAATTTTTTGCTGAAGAGTTGGATGAGGACACAAGGGAGGTGTTAACAGAATCTGGTTATATGCAGCAAGATGCTAAGGGGAAGATGTTCTTTTACATGACTGTTGATGAAGTAAGCCAAAGTGATGCTGAACCTACAAAGAAAAGAGTCTGCAAAGGAAAAAACCTGCAAACTGATGCACAACCGGCCAAGAAGAAGGGTGAATTAATATTTCCATGGGAATTGGAACCTGAAAAATTTAAGCCAAAACATGGAAAAAGGAGAGTATCAGAAAGGATTTTGAAGAGGTCCTTGAAAAGATTTAAGAACACACCTGATGACCCTATCAATATTTAAGATTATGTACTGCGATGTTTGTAATGTCTTATTATGTACTTTGAAGACTGTAATGTGATGATTATGTACTTTTATGTCCAGCTTGTGGATTAATTTTATGTCCAGCTTGATGCTCTTTTTTATGTCCACCTTGATCTTCTTTTTTATGCTTCAGTTTTCAATTAAATGTAATGCTTGTGGATATAGTTACAATGCAAGACTGGAAATGAAAAATCAAAGATAGGATACAAGCAATCAAATCTTAAACATCAGTGCACTTACATACCATGTTCTCACAGACAATTAAACAAACACTTAGAATTCATTAAACACATACACTTAGAACACCAAAACAAGTTAGTACATTGTCAACAACGCTTGTACCACAACAACCAAACAAAGAACTAAACTTATAAGGATCCACTTCCGAGCCTCGTTCTTCCACTTCCGAGCCTCTTTCTTCCATCTCCATTGTCAACAACGCTTGTACCATCAATGTACTTCACGCTTGTACCACAACTACAAAATGAAGCCATTGATGCTGTGAAGAAAATGGTCGGGGACATCAAGTAACGAAGAAGCAATGTGAAGAAATGAAAATCGGAAAGTGTTATAACATACAAAGAAGATGACCGTTGCTTACTTGTGGAATGTCCAATTTACCCTTCAAAATTTAATTTTTTTGACGGTTTTTGTAACGGAACCTGACGGAATCCCCAAATTGAGTCAAAACATTTATTCTGAATCCCACTTTGGCCACTTTTTTGTTCTGGTCCCCGAAACGCTCAAACCATTTATTATAGGCCTACAAAAGGCGAAGCACTCTTATTATAAATCAAACGTAAAATCTCTCTCTCCTCTCTCTCATACATATATTGAGTGAGAGTGATGAAGACTCCGAGCAGGAGGATAAAAAATGGTAAAAATGTATATTTGATGTCTTAACTTGATAAAAAATGGTAAAAATGTATATTTGATGTCTTAACTTGGCACGTTTTGATAATTTAGTATCTGTACTTTCAAAAATTTTAATTTGATGTCCTAAACCGGCAAATCCTTTCAAATGAGTTTCAATCCCGGTTTTTTAACCGATAACCTAATATTACCCTACTAAAATGTTATGTTTGGTGTCTTAACTTGTCATATTTTAACAATTTAGTGTCTTGTTACACTACAAGAAAATACGCCTAAATTCAACCGAATAATTTCAACCGCTATCATTTTCAACCATTTACTGTTGATTTTAAGGTCAACTATGCATAAGTTTGACTGAAGGTTGTTTTCAATCGGTTATTTCCAACCGACATTTATTTTCAACCAATTATTTTCAACCGATATTCATTTTCAACCGATTATTTCCAACCGATATTCATTTTCAACTGTTTATTTTCAACCGGTTTCAAAAACAACCGTTTTCGGTTGATATTAATAATCTCCGTCCTTTCCGAAATTTTGCAAGGCGGAAAACTTTCACCAATCTCAGCGGGATTTTTCCCTCCAATAACAGTACTTTGGAAAATACAAATATCATTATATTTAATTAATATAAATTATTAAAAATACTTACTTGATTAAGAAATATATTTATTTATAATTGTAGAGATTTAATTGAAACACACAAGAGATTTCAAAAATTAAATTAGATAATGGTAACACATGAAATTTTCTATTCTTTGTTAATGCTGATTTTTTTCAAAAATAAATGAAACAAATACTAAAGATTTTTTAAAATTTTATGTTTAATAATTTTGCAATATATCATTATATATTTAATAAGATACAACACATATATCTTCAATTAATATTACATTGAATTTTTTTTCTATATAAGTATATATATATTTTTTGTGTTTTAAAAGTCGATTACTAATCAGGATTAATCGGCAATTAGTAGGTAGTCGGTGGTTTTTCATGTCGATTATGCTATATAATTGGGTGATTTTTTATATATAATAATATGTCAATAATCGGGTTACGCGATCAATAATGAACTAGTAAAAACACAAGTCAAATAATTTTAAAAAATCGAATCATAGTTCGGGACAAGATTAGTTAATGGGAATATGTAGTTTGATTAATATAAAAACACACCAAATAAATTTGAATATTTTTAAAAAAATTCTCACATGACTAAAATCATGAGATATTAACATCCGTATAGTTAGATCATAAAAAATATAATTAAAAAAATGAATCATCACTTGGGACAAGAGTAGTTAATGGAAAGGTGTATTTTAACCGTTTTGACTATTATAAAAACACACCCAATAACTTTGAATATTTTTTGAAATATTTTCACATAACTAAAATCGAGAGATAGTAATATCTGTACGTTTGGATCGTAGAAGATATAATTTTAAAAAATTTGAATCATCTCTTGGATCTAAACCAGTTATTGGGAAGATGTATTTTGAGCGCTTTGATTATTATAAAAAACACCCCAAATAAATTTAAATATTTTTTAAAAAAAATTCACATTGCCAAAATCGTGATATATTAACATCCGTAAGGTTGGATCGTTGAAAATATAATTTAAAAAATCAAACCTATTGCTTGGGACAAGACTAGTTAATAGGAATGTCTATTTTGACTACTTTGACTATCATAAAAGCACACCAAATAAATCTAAATATTTTTTGAAAAATTTCTAAATCACTAAAATCGTGATATATTAAAATCCATATATTTGGATCGTCGCGAATCATAACTCGAGACAAGACTAATTAACGGGAAGGTGTATTTTGACTACTTTACTTTGACTATTATAAAAAAACACCAAATAAATTTGAATATTTTTTGAAAAATTTACACATCACTAAAATCGTAAGATATTAACATTCGTACGGTTGAATCATCGAAAATATATTTAAATAAACGAAGCATCACTTGGGACAAGAGTAGTTAATGAAAATGTGCCTTGTACAAATATATGGTCCTTCTAATAATATAAATATATAATTCTTAAAATTTTCAATTTATAAATGATAATTTAATAAAAATGTGAGTTTATGATTATTTTTTATAAATTTTAAATTTTGTTGAAATTTATCTGTGACTTTGCTTCTGAAATTTTACAGTAACACTGAGAATATTAATTATTTTTAAAATATTATATATAATTTTTTATTGATAAATTTATTACAAGAATAAATAATAATTTAATAAAATTTTGCATTTAAATTGTTACCTAAAATATTAACTAATATAATTATAGTTCACTCTTTAATTTATAAATATTTAATTTATAAAAAATTTACCTTAATTGTTAAATATTATAATTCTAAACACTAAATTGTTAAAATGTAATAAGTTCATATACTAAATAGAAAATTTAAAAAAAAATGACACATCATATTAAATGTTAGCAGAATATTCCATCTAGTGAGATGTCGGTTATAAAATCGGGATTGAAACCTAAATGAAAGTACGACACTAAACTTAAAACCAACCAAGTTCATACACAAAAAATGCACTTTTACCGGATAAAAATTAGACGAGGTTCCTGTTCAGTAATGTAGCGTTTATATATATATATATATATATATATATATATATATATATAAAACTTTGCGCTGTTTACACCACTACTTGAATTTAACTGCTTATGTGAGGTGAGAGTAGAACGCGACGTCCCTCTTGAATACATGGCGGTTTCATAATATATACCTGCGATTATGAATAATTTTTTATACCGTAAAGAAAACTAAACATATAGAGTTATCAATTTAATTAGCCAGCATTATCAATGGAATTAATCACCCGAAAAGGTCATTTAATTATATTACTTAATTACAATATAATATCATCTTAGGGGAAAAAAACTTACGCAGATCTTTAATCTAATAAATTGGCCAAATTCTCAATTACTTGAACTTTTTACTTTTTAAAATGATTTGTATTTTTTTAAAACGAAAAAAATATATACAAATCATACTAAAATAGTACTCCGTAATATTTAGCTATGTAACATGCATAAACCAAAGTGTTATGAAATTCATGCTCCAGATAAAACGTTAAGATATAGGCCCTGTTTGGGGTAACTTATAAGTAGCTTATAAGCTGAAAAAGTTGGTATGTATGTACTTTTTCTGAAAACAAGTAACTTATTTTCAAATTTGAAAATAAGATTTGGTCTTAAATTTCTAAAATAAATATTAATTTTCAAAAAAAAATATGAAAATACATTTTTAAAAAAAATAACTTATTACTTATAAGCTAAGCCAAACACCCCCATATTCCCTCCCTTTTTTATTATTTGACGCTTGATTTTCTGACACACATTTTAAAGAGATTTAACCGTATAGTTAAAATTATTATTTTAAAAAAAAATTCCTTCTGGATAAAAATATGTAATCAAAATTTTAATTTATAAACAAATTAATTAAAAATAATAATTTTTAATACTTAGTTGAAACACCTCAATATCAATATGTGTATCAAAAATTAAAACGATAAATAAAAAAACAGAAGCAGTACTAACTACATGTATAATTAAAAGTGTATGCGAATCATATCAATATGTCAAAAGTCAAAATGACACATTAAAGAAAAAAAACTAAGGCAGTACCAACTACCTGTATAATTAATGGTGTATGCGAACCACCTAGCTACAGGCTACTCCATTTTCAACGCTAACTGCTACTGGTGTTCATGGCTCGGATTGACCAGTTTTAACTCGATTTTCTACCCACCCCGATTAGTTCCGTTATAAAAATTTCATCCCGTTATGTTAAAAAATATTATACAACCCAATGCTACCTAATTTAAATCGGTTTGGGTCGGGTTGGTTCGGTTGGATCGGTTTATAATTAATATTAAAATTTTATATTTCCACATATCTGAACATAAATTGCGATAATAAAATTTACTATCTCAACAAAAATGACAACAAAATTAAAACAACATTAACGAAATATGTTCATAAATAGTAAAACTTATAACTAATCTAATAAATATTTAAATTTTAAATATATAATTACAATTATATTAATATCTAATATATAAATTATCATAAAAGTATAAAATATTGGAGGTAATTATATATTATGTAGCATATAATATATACGTATCGGATTGGGTTGGTTAAAATAACTTTCAACCCATATCCAACCCAATTAATTCGGGTTGAATTTTTTTAACCCAATTTAATATCAAGTTTTTTATTTTCGATTAAATTAGTCGAAATAAGGATCCATTTTAATCCGTTTAATCGGGTTTTATAATATATGAACACCCCTGCTAACTGCTCCTTCCGTACGTTATTTGATTAAATTTTTTAATTTATAATAGTGTTCGATGCAGTAACATCTGCGACATGGTGTTTGCCCTTTACACATGTCCAAGCCAACGTTAAATGATCTTCAACGTGCATATCAAACTTTTTTATATATAAAAAAAATTCTGATTATAATCTGTTCTTTTTGTCCTTGTGTCTAGAAATACTTTTAAAACAATCATTTATTCGTAAACAAAAAAAAAGAAATTACGCCAAAAATTGAAAAAGTATATGAAACGAGGAAAAACAATACTACAAATTCAAATTTATTAATACTAATAGGTAATGAGCTATTATTATATTATTATCACCAACATCCACATTGGTGTCTGAAACAAAATGGAGCTTGGGTACTCCCACAGCAAGGACCACAATCTGTAAGATCACTGCAATATATTCCTTGACATGCCACTAAGCCATCACACTCACGCCCATCCTTCGAAGAGCTCGGTTTAATTGCGGTGCTCATCATCTCTGGTACTGTTGAAACTTGTATTTGCTTATGACGGACCACGTCAACACATGTCCACTCCCCGCTCAGTAGCTTTGGACTCCCTTTTTCACATGATATTTTGCACCCATCCACTGTTACACTCTCCTTCACTGCTTCTGCTCTTCCGCTTCTCAAAAATGTACCTGCCAAAATTATTATTTATTTCTTCTTAATTTTAAAACTCAAGAGAGGAAGTCTTAATTTAAAGTAAAAAACAAAAATTTAACAAGGCTAAATTTGGGGGGGAAATTGACAGATAAAGCTAATTATTTTTGTGATTCGGAGGTAAGACGCGGGTTCGAGCCTTAGTCCGGTAGTGATTGACTCTACATTTAGGGAGAGACTAACCAGAAACGGCAAGCAACAAGGCCAATACAAAAAGGATGTTAGTCATGTGCTTCTCCATGTATTATTCAAGTTTTTGCAGCAAGCAGCTGATATATGCAATGAATTGGAAGTGTGTACGAAAAATATATATATAGCAGTTCTGGTGATCGATCAACGGTTATGGAATTACATGCTTATTAATAAAGAGAAGGAATACAATCTCTCACGATTTTAAAGAATTTATTTAGTCGATAGCATTTATTTTGCTTCCTACCTGCCCCTGACCATTAGTAGTTTAGTACTATTCGCAGTATATTTATCTTTCGGAAAATAAAAATAAAATCTGCAGTATATTATGATCTAGAAACAATATATTATATCTCATTTCCGAATGCATAAAAATCTGTTTAATATCTGTGTGTTTCTACAGATCTTAATTTGCAGAATATTAGATTCTTACCGTTTTTCAAGTGTTATTTTGAATTTTGAAAATATAATTAATATTTACAAGGAAATACACAAACATATAAAATGAACTGACTTATAAATTGTAAAAGAAAACACATAAAAATATAAAATGAACCAATTATAAACTAACTAGCTCTTCCGTACAAAATAGATGTTAGAAAAACATTTAATTCTATAATATATTTATATTACATTCAATCTCCTTTTTTTGAAAGAGATATTTACAATCAAATTTAAACACTATAAATCTTACAAATAATCTACTTTCAAACGTAACGCCAGCAAGACAAGTAATTAATTGGCTCAATGATTTTCTTGCTGACATCAATTTTAATTACTTTTCTATATAGAAAATAGATAATAAATGTCTTACATACAGATTAAAAATACGAGAATAAGAAAATTTTAAAGTTCTGCAATTACTTATTTAAAAAAATTAATTAGAATCACTTGATGTACAAATTGGGACACAAAAATATATTAAAGGTTGAATATTCAATTAATCATTTCTTACATATAACCCTCTTGGGTAAGGCGATCAAGGCGGGCACCATCATCACAAGGTGCACCAAAAAATTTATATACATGTATTATATATCTGTTTAATTTTTAATATTTTTAAAGCCTTAAAGAAAAGAGCAGTATTTTGAAATTCCGTTTAGAGTACCCAAATCTCTAAAGCCGGCCCGGCATATAAGGCATATAAGTTATAATTCTTACTCGGCCACTCCTTTGTCCGGCCGGTTATGTTATAGTATCGTATATACTATCATTTTTATGCAGGTAGTTCTTTCATATACCATTTTCGTTCTATTTAATTTTGATAATGTTTTTTAATTAAATCGTTATAAGAACTTGGGACGTGATTTATCATCATCGATTGGTGACTAGTTTTAGAATTGATGACTTTTTTTTCAAATAGATAATGTACAATATCTGAAGAAAAAACATAATTGTAAAGAATGAAATCAATTATGAGTAAATGCAAAAAAAAACAAAAATAGCACTACCATTGATATGATATGAGTAATGAGATTGGAGCATTCGGATTGAATGCTAAATGGTTCACACTAATTTTTTAAGCAAGCATCGATGGTTGGACCATATCATACGTACATAATATCAGTTGCAGCCACAAAAGCAGCCAACATCGCTGCATATACAATATGGTCTTAAAGCACCACAGCAACTATAATGTGCACAAGTCATGACTCTATCGCAAGGTGTCAATTGACACAGCTCTGCATATTTAAGGACCCCAACATGCTTTGAATGTATGCTGCTCATTATCTCGCCCGAACCCGCACCTTTCCGACTATCGGCCTCTGTCATCGTTAAGCATGAGCCTGCAGCATGCCACACACATTATATATATACACTAACATATACGAGTACACATACACATATATGATATACGTTTTTAATAAATCTGTGTGCAAATTCTTTTAATTGGAGATTTACCAGAAACGGCGAGCAATAGCGATATCATTAAAAGCGAATTAATAAATAACTTTTTCATTTTTATCTGATTTTTTAATCTAGAGATCTAATTTACCAGTATGTATCAATGTATCATGTAAGCAAGTGTAATCGTGTATATATAAGAAAAAACTCCGGGCAGGGAACAAGGGCAGGCTTATAATGTGGCCATTTGGGTTCCTTAAACTTATTTTAAGTTTTTTTTTATAAATTTTCATATTTTTTTAAAAAATAAATATTTATTTTAGAATTTTAAAACCAAATATTATTTTCAAAATAAAAAATAATTTACTTATTTTCAGAAAAAGTACATACATATCTATTTTTTTCGGAAATAAGGGCTTATTTCCGGAAAATAAGATTGGTCAAACAGGGCCAATATTGGGGGCCATTCAAATTTCTTTTTTGTCAGGGGACCCACTCAGTATATATTTTTTTAGAATGGACTTAATTTTTTTTTTTACTCACTTGATTTAGTTAACCTTGAGTATTTGTTTTAATAAATTATCGAATAAGCCCAAAGTCGAAAACCAGAACGATAGAGGTAAGTCCTCTACAACCTGACTATCCAGAATGATCAAGGATAAGTTCATGCTCAGTGGACTCAAAATTAATTTTATGTATATTTGTTATAATAATTTATTATTGGCCCCACTTAATGTATAACCATATGACCTCACTGTATTAAACTGAATATCTCTTCCGTCTCAAATCACATGTCCAATTTAATTTTTACGTATATTTCAAAATACATTGAACGTATGTTTAATAATATTTTTTAAAACCTTTCTAAAATAAAATTTTAATAAATTAATGAATTTATATATTCAACGCACTTTAATAAATAGGTGTAAAAGTTAAAATGCACCAATAATTCATGACCGAGGGAGTATAATAAATTTAAAGTTGAGCCATTTTGACAAAACAAATATACGAAGCACAACATTTTAACATTAAATTAAAACAGTAAAAGTAATGAAATCCCATTTATTATATTATACTTATAATAAACCAATCCATGCATTTAGTATATTATTACTAATTACATATGATCAAAGGCAACCACATTTGTTTTTAAAACAAATCGGACCCAGAAAATGACCACAACATTGACGGCATTGCTTAGAATCTGTGCAGTATATATTACAGTTTTTAGTCTTCAATATGTTGTCACACCCATCCTTGGAAAAATTAGGATCGGTAGATATTAATTGCATTTCATCGACGACCAGACATGTCATGCCCCGTTAAGAAATGCGGGACTCCCTTCTTTGCATGATGCCATGCAGTCATTGTTGGAAAATGTGGGTAGAAGCTTCACATTGTCAAGTTATTTTGAATTTAAGTTTGAATGTTTCTTGGATGCATGCGCGCAACAAGTTTTGGTTGGAGCACGTTCTTTTTTCGAGAGAACTTTCCAACGCATATTTAAGTATTTAAAATGATCAAAGAATGGATAATATATGATTATCCAAAATCAGTTCCTTGAAAGTTGAAAATTAAGAATGAGAACTTGAATCTTACATTAAATTTAAAAAAAGGGTTTCCATGACTTTATATAGTATAGCACTTATGTAGTGTTTAAGTTGTGTTAGTATGGTGTTCCTCCACCACTCACGTGCGCGCATGGGGTGCAAAAAAGCTTTCGGGCTTTCCGTTTGAGTGACATGTCCGATTTCTTTTATTAATTAACGTATGGTTACTTAGACAATTGTGTAGCAGCACAAGTTTTTCCAAGTCTATATAGACATCTTATTCGATCTTAGGCGAAATAGCTTCAAAAAGGCAGTTTCACACATAGCTTCAAGGAGACAGTTTTACACTGGACTTGAAACATCTTCCATTTCAGATTGTTTCACAGTCATCCATAATTAGAGATGGCCAAATGGACGGGTAGGCACGCCCCGACTCGCGCATTTGGCCATGTCTATTTATAGTTACACTTGGTTCTTCATGCACCGCTAGTACCGTTCCACTTCTCTCCAAAACTGAACCTGCCCACATTAACACAAATCACATCATATATGTATACTATATTATATTATTAAAAATGAAACATTAAAAGTTTGTAATCGATAGTTGGTCATTATTTGGGCCGAACAATTGTTAGTGAGCTTAATTTTTAAAATTAATCTCCTTAACTAAAACTCATCTCAAATTATTCACCTAACTAATACACATCTCTAAACAAAACATATAATATTATTTTATTGAACATTAATCTCATAATTAAAACATATTTCATATTAATTTCCTAACGATTACATATCTCTGAATAAAACACACAAACATTATGTTATTAAAATACAAATTCAAATACAAAAAAAATATGAAAAAATATATAAAAATATATACCTATAACATTAAATAAAGTTTAAATTATTGGTATTAAAATTAATTTCAAATCACATAAAGAAAATATGAAAATAAAAATTATTTGAAATATTAAACGTATAAGAACTTGAGCATTAAACACATGTGCTAGCAGAAAAAATAGCACAATAGTCATGAATGATTTTGTGAAGAGATCTCGGCCCATGCAAAGATTGGCAATGGCAAGTGGTTGAATTTTTCAAACATCGAGTTATAGTAATTTGAATGTTTGTAACATAAATAAACTTAATTTATTAGTAATGCATATCTTTATTAATACTCTGTTTCTGCTGGTCTATGAGAATGATACAGTGACACATTATACTTGCACTTTAACAGTGCATTTAAAGAAGGTTTATATATACAATAAAGGGTTTGAATAAATTCCCCATATCTATTTGAAGAAGCCTACATATATATAGACATTGATGAAAAGCAGTTCTTTTTTGGAAATATTGGACAGAGCACCAAAAAGCATTAGAGAATCTGTAATGGGTATCTTCATGTTCCCACTTTTAGCTGACTCTTTTTTGTGTATCAGAGCTTGAGTATTTATTACTGTCACTGCACAACCTGAATGACTATTTATGGTATACTGAAATCAATGTGTTTGTCTAATTACTTGCTTTTCTTCATCTCTTTATTGAGTTGTGCTTGTGTTTTCATTGTCATTGAGGGGACTTTTCTTGATTTAATTTGGGAAATTTTCAGTGGTTACTTTGGATATAGCGTGGCTTTTGGTGCAACTTTCTTGATTCTTCAGCTCATTCTTTCAGGTGGGTCATTCTCATTTACACTCTTTACAGCTTTTATTCACTGTTGGTACAATTTTTTGTGTATAAAGTTTGCTTCTTGAAACTGCTAGTCCAGTTCTTGTTTGAGTGTGTTAATTAGGTTAGAATCGTCAATTTCACTTTTATGATTGTTCTGTTGTGTTGAGCAAATAGGGATTCTATAAAGGGCTTGTTGGCATTGTTGTAACTTTGATTTTATATAGGTTATGATTTGTTTCTTAGCTTGTGCAAGTCTGTTATAAAATAGATATCTTGGGGTTTGGTTCTTTTTTGAAGAATTGTGGATATAGAGGGGATGGATAAATATAATATGAATGTAGGGGATGGGGATGGGGATTCAAGGGACTACCATTCACCCGATATGCCCTTGAGTTTGCGATTTAGCCGAATTATATCAATGGGATCAATCCCCCCTGATAATACTAGAGCAATTGGTATAGGGAATTTATTGGAATCTTCATCATGTTCTGTTGCATCTATGGTAGACACATTCTGCCCTACTGTTTCAGACCAACCCATCACTTCACAAAACTTGGGTTTTTGTGATATTAATGTGCTAAACAATGTGGGCTCTTTTAATGCAAGTGCTATGGAGGGGACACTTGACATGGGTTGGAATCTACCAAATCCTATATTGGGAGGGGAAATTAGTTTACCATCATCATCATCAAGTATGCTTCCCCGGAGCTTATCTCAGATTCCTACAGACTTGGATTTCATTGAGCCAGGGGGGAGGTTCTCATGCTTTAGTAGAGGAAATTTCAACGAAATGTTAAACTCCTTTACAATTCCAAGGTCCGTGAGTCAGTACAGTAGGGGAGTGGCTCCAATTCAGGAAAATGATACTTACGTAATTGAAGGTACAAAAGATGTTTCAATGTCTATTGAGCATGGACCTAGTGGAGGGAGTCCAAACAGTGGGATGAAAACCGATAGTTTTATAAGATCTCACGATGAAGCAAATCAAGGTCAATGTGAGTCTGGTAATGAATTAGTTGATGCTGAATTTAGCACTATTGGCAATAAAGCAGAGCCATCCCAACTGGAGGGTACAGGCCAAGGATTTCTTGCCAAGGAACATAGCTCAAACAAAAGAAGGAAAATTGTTCAGGTAGAACGATACATATCTATTTTAAATATGGTAAATGTTGATTACTTTTATTTGTCTTGTATCTTCTTAAATGATGATCATTACCCTTTCAGCAGGATGCTGAGCTTGAAGAAGTCAAAAGAGCTGCAGATCCGGTTGAACCTACAAAGCACAATTCTGAAATTCAAATAAAGGGTGATCAAAATCCAGGTTCAATTACCAACAAACCGAGTGGAAAACATGGCAAACTAGTACCTCAAGCTGCAGAGTCACTGAAACAAGAATACATACATGTTAGAGCAAGAAGAGGGCAAGCAACAAACAGCCACAGTCTTGCAGAGAGAGTATGATTTCTTTTGGAATAATTTGGTTTCATTGAAAAACTTACTCTATTTTAGTATTTAACAGAAGTTGAATCTAACAGGTGAGAAGAGAGAAGATCAGTGAAAGGATGAAGTATCTACAGGGCCTAGTACCAGGTTGCAGTAAGGTTAGTCACCAAGTATATCTTCGCCAAATTTCTGATACATTTTATGTGTTTGGTTAATCGGTTTAGCATTCATTCATGATGGTTTATTTCAAATTTTAGGTTACAGGCAAAGCAGTCATGCTTGATGAAATCATTAATTATGTTCAATCACTACAACAACAAGTTGAGGTATGATAAATATATCTACAGTGTCTTTTATGTTTCTCACTTGTCCACTATTTGTTCTTTCAAGTTTCGTAAATTCTTTTACCCATTAATTCCTTTAAAACAATTTCTGTGTAGTAGTCTAACTGTTTAAATAGACATGAACCATGTGGGGCCATGTCGCACAGTGTTTGACACACCTCATACAAACTGAAGCACAGTGAGTTGCAACGAAAGCTTTGGTTATTATATGTGCACACGAGTGATTCATCAATTTGTTTACTTGATATATATATGCACCCGGTTAAGGACTGTAAATTTGCGTCTGCAGAAACATCTTAACTGTTTGAGTTGTATTGAATTATACTAAATGTAACTCACTCATTTTACAACAGTTTCTATCAATGAAGCTTGCATCAGTTAATCTCCAGTTGGATTTTGACTTTGAAGGGACTACTGCAAAAGATGTAAGAGAATACCCTACAACAAAAGTAAAACCAATTTTATTTATATTTAATTTAAAACAAATTATATTTATAGTTAATCACACCTCTGAAGTTGGATCTACTTGATATGTTTTTATGGGTTGCAGATTCTTCAGTCACAAGATGGACCCTCATATGGGCTTGGTTTTTATTCTGAAATGTCTATGCAATATCCTCTACTGAACGTATCACAACCTGGAACCATCCAAGCGGGTCTTCTTGGCATGGGAACATCTTCCAATGCACTTACGAGAAACATTAGTTCCCACATTACAGCCATGAGTGGTGGGAACAAGGATTCCACTTCTCAGGTAACTATAAGTACTTGTTGAAACTGTGTTTCTTTTCTTTTTGTTTCTCTAATTATGAAGCTGTATTTCTTCTTATATTTGTGTCCCTGCAGTTTGAAGTTGACTTTTTATATATGTACAACTATGTCAATAGTGGTACGAGGCTACAATTATTATATTTGTTCTTATCAATTGGTAGCAGATTTATTTCCTGCTGCTGATAGCAGCCTAAATTGACATAGTTATGGTTCACTTCATTGCAGGGACCAGATGTCTGGTAGGATGAACTCCACAACATTATTCAGACATGTCTCAATCCTCATAAACCCCTAACATCCAAGATTCAGATGGTAAAACCTTGTCGATTTCCCATATTACTACTAGTTGCTGATCCCTGACTGAATTGCTAGCCTCCCTGAGTGAATTGCGAGCAGGAATTTGAATGTTGAAGCCTGATTTTGTCTTGGCTGTTCTCAATGCCAGTTGCCTCTTAAAGTATGGATTACTATTTTATGTGGATAGACTAAATGACACAGCAGTCTCATCACTTTACTCGCGGCATAGTTTACCACATCGTAATGCGAAAATCTACATGCTACTTTGCTTATTGCAGAACTGGTGTGGAGCTGAAACTGTATCTTGTCAAGTGTTACATATTGATGTAGTCAGTGGCATTTTTTCTTTATTACGGCCAGAATGGTTAATCTAGCACGTTTTCTCATAGGATTAGAATGATTCCAGTGATGCTTAATTTTGTCTCTGGATAAATATAATAATTGTACATGTTGTAGAGAGTTGGAGGAATTATGTGCTGGAATTTACACTGGTGTTGGAGTCATTTTAAATATTAATGAAGTACTCTGTGTCTGTGTTGTGTTTCTTCTGTATAGTTGCCTGGTTACTGTAATGAAGGCTTAATATTATTGTGTGATAATAATGGAAAACTGAAAAAAAATGATAATGATAAACTGGCATGACTTGTAATTTACATGTTCTCGGCTGATGTATGCAATACAATATTCAAACTTAAACTGATATTTGAATCTCAAATACGTATGAGTAGATATTCGAATCTCGACAAATACCCTTCCTCTCATAAGAGACTGGAATCTGGCCCTGGGAATGAGTAGGCGTAGCTGATCAGCATTCTCATGTAGCTCTATTTGAAGTTAATATTTCATTAAAGAATTACAGTGATAATCTATATAGAATCAAATATAGATCATAAACAAAGTTCTACATGCAGTCTGAATTCGGGATCTATTTTTAATATAAAAAAATTCCCGCATCACTTTTTTATCCTAGCAGCTTACATGTGATATACTGACATGTGAGAATCATTCTTTTTACCATGCTTTCACTTAAATGTTGTCTTGTTTTTTTTCTTAGAATGTTGCTTTTTCACTTTATTTTTTTTCTTAGAATGTTTCTTATTTCTTTTTACCATGCAACTGACTTGATTATTTTTGCCAGGATAAGGAGTTAAGGGCAGAGAACATGGAGCTTATGGTGTTGGCCGAACAGTTTTTGCAATTTCCAGAATTTAGCGACATGATTCTACACCAACTTAAAGTTGTGAAAATAGAACTGGATGTGGGTTCAAATGCCGAGCTTGTGTTAAACTTTTTGCTTGCATCTTCTTCTTCACATAGGCATAGGCGGATGAAACTTGTTAGTTGTGACGAAACTCGATGATCCTAAGAAAGAGTGAATCGTCCAAGAGGTGACGAAGTTTCCTAAAGCATCCACAGCTGCAGAGATAACCTTCTGCAATTATGTCTGGGAGGAGCTCCCTGCAATATCCGGAAACTCTTTTGGTTCTCATTGAATTAATTTTAGGTTGTGTTCACTTGGTGAAAATGGAACAGGAAAGGAATGGAATGAAAAATTATAAACAAATTTTATGTATGAAGAAAAATGTATGAGTGAAATTGTGAATAAACATGAGGGAGTTTAAATTTGTTATGATGAGGATCGTAGGGAAAATGGTGAGAAAATGGAATGAGCATTCCTTTCAAAACATGTGGGTTAGAATTTTAGTTCAAATAGTTTGGAATTGAATGAAAGAATGAATGAAAATAAACTTTTTTTCTAATCTCACCCAAATAAGAGTATAAATTCCATCTCATCCTCCCCTCATTCCATTCTATCCAAGTGAACACAACCTTAGTGTTTAGACTGTCATTATTTATGAACGTGGACTAACTAGTAATAGTATACGTGATAGATTTATCCTATTTACCCAATCTTAAAATCCAAATAATCTATTATCAATTTATCATGCATCCCCAGTTCAGCTTCCTAACCAACAAAAGATAAGCAAGTAAATAAAGTTAAAATATATTTCAGGTAAAATACAATTTTAAGTTTAGTATACATGATTCCTTTGTTTTAGTGCATATAAACGTAATTTTCATTTCATTGATCTCCTAATATTTGATGCAATAAATCCTCCAACCCCTGTTTGAGTGTTTGTAGTTAATATAATTAAATTACATTATATCAAGCAATCGAGCTCAAGAAAATTTTAGCTATATTTCAGCCATCTATCCCAAGATTATTTGCTTTGTTATAAAGTGGTGGTTGGGTAAAAAGGTATTGTTAGTTATGAAAAGTGACCTACGTGTGGTGGGTCAAGATATTTTCTTGTCTGCCTTCACGCGGGTGAATGATATGATTGATCATATATTCTTTGGAAGACTATTTTGGTAGATGATGATGATTTTGAAATTGAAAACAAATGGAGGGTTACTTGCAATTATGATTTTTGTTGTTCTTTACTACAATACACAAATAGTCAAAGCATAATGAACCGCATAGCAACTTTTGTGTCCAAGGGACAACATTCACCTGATATTGAATTATCAACATTTCTTCACTGTATCTTTGTTTTTTTGGTTGCAGGATGAAAGGATATATTAGAATTTACTTCAAAGACTTCAAACTAATGTTCTTAGGTCGTGCCCGTCTAACGAGGAGTCGAGGACCTTATGAGAGGTTTGTGTAACGGATACGACAAATGTTCTTAGCTACCTAAACAATATTCATATTCATATTCACATTTCAAAATGACAAACCAACCTCAAAATCAGAACATATTCAAGAAACAGAATTACAGAAAGCAGGAAAGGAATTCATTTACAGCAAATAGTTCACTGCGGTAAAGGTGGCCATTCTGTTCATTAGGCTTAAGAAAGGAATCTTCACTGGATGTTCACTCTTTATACGAACAATCATCCAAAGATTTGCACAAAGTGGAACAAAAAACAAATAGTTTTTCTGGATGTATTAGTCCTCTGTTATTGTCTGCTTCAAACAATCCACATTGCAAAATGCTACCGATCTCATCATATCTCCTAACCTGCCATCAGAGCAGTACTACTAGGCATCAGATAATATAATGAAGTCCAACCATGCCTTCAAAGTGCGTTATTGATATATAAATTTATTTCAAAAGGATCGAAACATAGATAGTTTAACTAACCGATCAATGCTGTTCCTTCCTCTTTCTGATTGATCAGTGCTGATCCTTGGTTTCCTGTAATAATAATCCGCACTCTTTCTTGCTTTCTCACTCTTATCTGAACTAGTTTTTGGTTTTTCTCTGCTGTCTACACTAAGCCTCGAGATATCTTTATTCCCAACAATAGGCCTAGAAGAGTATTTCTCTATGCTGCTAATGCTTAGCCTAGACTTCTCTCTTTGATTCACTGTTTGGTTCATCAGACTACTCTCCGATCCACTATTTTCACCTGATAACCTCTCAATAGCTATTTTGAATTTCTTGAGATGCCTAAAGAACTCTGGGAAGACATGTAAGTTGCAGTGGTTCCCTCCTGTAAGCCATAAAGGTTCATACTTTTCCTTACAGAGATCCCAGAGGCGCTTACCGTGAGAGATATCCACAACTTCATCTTCTGTTCCCTATCAACCTCAAAATTCTATTAAACATTTGCAGGTCAAAATATAGTTGTGTAGGGAAAGGAATGGTGAAAATACACTTACATGAATTATAAGAATAGGGCAACGGACATACTGAATTTTATCAACATTCTGCAGGAGAAAATACTCACTAACACCGAAAACTATGTAACAAACATTGAAATATATACATATCTTTTTGTATGTTCTTTGATATAGAAAGACCTTATATATGTCAAGCCAAAGTGTTCGTTTCATCCGATACATCACTCTAAGGCCGGATAAGATTGCACTTTGAAGAATTACAGCCCTTAATGCAGGCACTCGCATAGCTAACTCCATGGTTGGTCCACTCCCAATTGATTGGCCATACAATATGATATTCTCATCTTTTACTCCATATTTCTCTTTGAGGCATCCATATGCAGCCTCTATGTCAGCGTATGTGTTGTGTTCACTTGGCTATTTAACATGGCAGAATTATAATAGCAAGATCAGCAGCTAAATCACAGGTTAATCAAGTTATCATATATTATACTGAAGTAAACAAATTAAGTTGAAATAGTGTTTCTTAGAAGGAAAATCATTGTGTTAAAATTTTAAAACCAGACTTTAGCTAAATTGTTACTACTATATATGGTGATCCATAAATATATCAAGCATATAACCACAAAGTTATAACTCCAACTAGTATAATATCGAAAGTAGATTGGATGCCACACCTCTCCTGTGGATTGCCCATAACCAGCATAATCATACCTGTATGTCATGAACAAAACATTCAAACCAATCAGTCCATGAGATAAGATGCATCAAGTAGTTATGTGCATATACACGAGATATGGACCAACCCCATGACATTAACGCATAACTGATCACATAATTCAATCAAGAATTTAAACATCTGGCCTATATCAGCAGCATTGCCATGAGAGTAAAGCACTGTGAATTTTGCTGATATATTCCTCACATATACCACAGTTATACTGTGACCTTTCTTTGTTTGTAACTTGGACACTTCACCCTTGTCACCTTCTGGCACGCCAATAAGTTTAAGTTTTTCAGTCTGTTGATCGATTTCTATCCTGTATGATGATTCTGGAGGGAAGAATGCAAGTTTGGCTGCGATAGATGATGTTGTAGCACCCATGGAGATGGCTTCAAGTTTGGTTTCTCTCAACTGCTTTTGTAGCCTCTATTACTTTCCTGATGCAACAAAACAAAAAACAAGTGAGCACTATTAATGAACACACAGCTGTTAAAGAAAATGTGCCTGTAAGGAAAAACAATGTTTGTACACCGTGTCAATAAAAAGGCTTTTTGGTGGGGTGATGACAGGAACAGAGGGGCATATCTAGAAAGGGGGCTATGTGTTCGAAAATATATTTTTAGTTGTTTTTCGACCATTGAAAATAGAAAGAAGGTCACACAAAAATTAAATTTTATAGTGTAGTGTTATCATTCGTTCAATTATTTTGTGTCTAATATATAATCTTGGACTTGCTAATCTTGGACTCGCCTTTGACGCGATAAACTATATTTCTGACCGCTGCTATATATATATATTGCATGCATGTATATTCCGAATTAACATGATTTTTGTATACGAAAAAACTGATAGTTGGAAATTCAGTTGATGAAAAAAGATGTTGCAGAGGGTATGGGAAAAATGTATGTGAATAAAAATGAGAAAGGGCCCTTGACAAAGCAAAACAGATATGATGCTCCTCTGGGAAGAGGATAAATGATTGAAGCGTGGGTCTCCTCGAGTAACAAAAAGGAGGCAACATTTCATAATCACTCGTTTACTGCTACTGCCTACTACTAATACCTTTAATTATAATAATAATAAATTTATCTACCTATTTTGATTTTCACCCACCTAATTCATCGGAACTGTCCGAGTCAGGTAACGTTTATGGCTCATAGGGGCAGCATATATTCTTTATTCTTATATGCTAGATCATAGAGCAATATCCCGATTAAGTAGCAGTGTCCTAGTGACTACGGCCCGTTTGGCTCTCCATATAAGTTAATTATAAGTTTAAAAAAAATACATACAATTTTCAATTTATAAACGTTTGTGTACGAGATTTCGCATCAACAGCTGTGCAAAACAATTCATTTTAGAATAAATCGTGTATTTCAATACGTTACATTGATATTACTAATTGGTCCAGCCCAATTTGAGGGCTAGTAGGGGTACTATTTGGTCCTTAATTTTTACGGCCCAAAAGTTTTAAATAAATGGGTTGTATGTGATGTTTTAATATTTTTCCAATTTGTTTGGACCCTTTTCCAGGTTTACGGGATCCATCCCTCTTCTACTCCGTGTGGACCGTGTCTAAATAGTTTGATTAAGGGTTTGTTTTTAATTTTCTTGTGATTTTTCAATTTATTTGGTTCCTTTTTCAATTTATTGTCCATTTGATTTCACTAAAATTTATTATTATCTTACTGTGCATCATTACAATAAATTAAATATGACTATGTTTTTTATACATTTTATAATTCGTGAAAAATCAACTATTAAAAAAATTATGGGAAGGAAATAATAATTTATTTGATAGATTAAACTAAACATGAGAAAATAATTAAATATAAATTTTATCAAATAAATGAGGTTGAGTTCATTAAACATTATTATTTAATTAAAAATATTGAAGATCTTTATAAAGTATTATAGATATCTTTGTTTCTAATACATATTATACTGATATCCTTCTTATAAAACATATATATCCCCTCAATATTTATAATTAAAAGACGGTTCTCATAAAAAAAATTTCGTGAAAAAAACTATTAAAATTATAATTTTAATTAACAAAATTCGTTTTATTATAAACGGCCCAAACATCCCAATATCTCCGCTTCAAACCTAGAAAATCATAGAAACGTTGATTCCCTCTGGAGCTCCTTCTGACGCACTTTTCACTTTTCTCAGTTGGTTCATTGACGTTAGGAAGGATATAAAAAGACCGGGAACGTCAAACTATTACCCTTTCGAATCTTAGTTTTTTGAAAGAAAGTTATTACTCGCAATTTTTTTTATAGAATCATCAATTATTAGTATCACAATTATTTTAATACAGGTACATAATATCTTACCTATTTTGATTATTATGTTAATTTTGATTATTGTATGACTTTTAGTTTACAAGTCGAAATTTTATATGATTAGTCTGTTCCCTTTAGGTGTATAATTTGGGACAGAGGGAGGGAATATTAAATTTTTTTTTTATACTTAGCTTTCTTTATGTTCAGAAGCATGACAAGTGATGTTAAAAGGAGGCGATAATTGTGGTGATGCAGTTGACACACTTAGCAACTTGCCTAGTAACGTACTAGACCGCTTACTAGTATTCTTGCCGGTTCAAGATGTAGCAAGAACAAGTGTCCTCTCCAAAACATGGAGGGATATATGGAGAATGTACCCGTTACTAGTTTTTAATGACGATTTTTTCATGCAATTTGTTCCTAACAAAGTTTGTAGGACAGTTAAAGTAGCTCAGCTATCTGAAGCTTCAGGGATCATTACTGATGTTCTCTTACTTCACCGTGGCCCCATTTTGAAGTTCCATATTTCCATTCCTTGGGATTCACTTACTCACCAATGTCTACGTACGGATTCTTGGATTCAGAACCTATCAAAAAATGCCTTCGTATCTGTTTTCGTGTTTGGAATTAAGGTACTTGACTCTCAGTAACTGTATACTGAATCCACCCCGTGAATATAGGGGACTACGTAATGTGATTAGTGTCAAACTTACCGAAGTCACAATTACTGCTGAAATGTCTCTTAATTGGGCCTAATCTCAATCAACTGATATTGGAAAGATGTACTGGGATTGAACATCTGGTTTCCCTAATATTTATACCTAATAACAATCTCGGAGTGTTGGTGATCAGTGATAGTAGAGAACTTGATTGGAAATTGTTTGAATGCACCAAAAAGTTGAAACTTACTAGTCTTATGCTGAATGGTGTGGCAAATTCTAGAAAGAGAGTCATCAATTTGGACAAGCTGCTCAGCAACATGCCTGCAATCAATAGTCTTTTCTTTGTGGCCATTTCTTCGAGGTAAAGTGAATGTCATGCAAATTTGATTAATTCATATATACCGTCACACTAATCAATAGTTCTCACGATTTAATTTATTTTTTGATATACAAATATGTATATGTATAGTTTTTAGAACCAGGTGCAGCTATATTGGAAAGGCCGATATATACAATGGAGAACTTGAATTTTCTGTCCTTTATTGAAAAGTGGCACCATTGCACATGCTCTTGGAAACTATTTCAACAGTTACTACTGTCATGCATATACATTTCTGGAGAATTTATAGCTTATTAATACCATAGAATTACTATAAATTATAAGCATAAGTTTACTATAAATATATAAGCGACTTCTGTCAGAACAATGTTTCCTTAGTAAAACTGA
Source organism: Oenanthe sinensis (assembly GCA_028671895.1). Lineage (NCBI taxonomy): Eukaryota > Viridiplantae > Streptophyta > Magnoliopsida > Apiales > Apiaceae > Oenanthe > Oenanthe sinensis. The sequence continues at coordinate 35,054,885 of CM053812.1, read as the reverse complement.
TATATAGCATATCTTTATGTGTACATAGGCACTAAGTGTGTTTATAAAATTTTGCATGCAGGGACCTAGAGTAAAGAGGGTGGATGGTATGAAGGTGCTTTCGTCGATCGAACAGGTTTTGCAATTACCAAACTTCATCAACCTGATTCTATATCAACTTAAAACTGTAGAAATACAGTGTATTGTTGGTTCCGTGGATGAGTTGCAGTTCATACAATTTTTGCTTGCATCCTCACCTTCACTTAGACGTTTGATATTTACGTATGAAACGACGATTAATCATCCTGGAGAAAAGTTGAGGATTTCACGAAAGATAAAGCAATTTCGTAAGGCATCTACAGCTGCACAGATTGTATGGAAATAACTCCCGGATATTTAAATGTCGAAGCTTATAATTAAACTTCTTATAAGTTGTGTATTATGTTGAGCGACCCTATACCTGCAGGGTGTTAAGGTTCCCAACTGCACTTCACAAGTCCCGCAATTTACAAATTGAATTAGAGTTGAGCAAGCAAGAGTTCGCATAAAAATGCTAGTTTTTCCAGCAGACCCCTTCATAATAACTGAATTTTAAATTATCCAACTCACGAGATTCATGAATTTAAACAGTTTTTTATACATAAATTATAAATATACTGTAATCCAATGTAGTTATTTCATTCAACATATTTATTAAATAAAAGTTACACAGAACTTAATATATTTAAGTATTATTTTATTTATTCAAAATTCGGACACAAACTCGAATGTATCACATTTTTATCGAATCGGATTTCAAATATTACATAATAGTTACAGTTCGAATGAATTTAAGCAAATTCAAATGCAAAAATTTTAAACCCTTGCCTTTCGACTTTCAAGTCTGGATAGTCGTAGTTTCGTACAGTCGTACTGGACAACTTATAAAAAGACGAAATGCGTTGTTAAGCCCTAAACCCCCATTTCTGTAGCTCTAACTCGAGCATATTCTAATCATTTTAGACCTCTCTTTATATACAACACATGGTTTTTAAAAGTTGGACTTTTGATTAATTAATTAATTGAACTTTTTAGCTTGTATGTCTAAGATCATTCACCTATATATATTCTGTTTTAAATGTTGTAGTACGTGCCAAGTTTTGTAATATATAGATTGATTAGTTTGGGTGAAGAATCGTTTTGACTTGTAATATTATAGCGATTAGTGTTGAACTTAGGAATGTCAAAATTACTGCCAACATGTCATTCGGCACTCGACTCAATCAACTCTGTTTGGTAGATTGCACTGGAATTGAACATTTGGGATGCCAATTTAAATATGGTAATAAAAATCTTATTCAGTTGATAATTTTTAACTGTGGAGAAATTGATTGGCAATGTCTTGAATGCACCCATAAGTTGCAAATGCTTAATCTCGGTATGAGAAGAGTGCCTAATTCTAGGGGAAAAGTGATGATCAGTTTAGAAAAGTTAGTTCGCAATATGCCCATAATCAAGAGTCTTATTCTCCATGACTTTTTCCTTGAGGTAAAGTGAAGATCCTACAATGCTCATTTGCGGATACTGTCATCCACTAATTTGATTAGCAACACATGTGAAAAATCTTCAATATGCCAAATGTGTCTTACTTTTTTTTTCCTTGATATATATAGCTTTTGGAACCAGGTGCAGCAATTACGAAGAAGCTTATGATGAAGAACTTGAACTGTATGTCACTCCACGGGGTTAGATTATACGATTCGGTTCATGTTCACAATGCTCTTTGCTTGATGAGAAGTTCCCCCAACCTGCGATTCCTTGACATATACATGGTGAGAACTAATACTTTAATATGAAGTCATCTAGTAAACTTGATGTTCATCTGTGAAGTACGTAATCACTATTATTTGTTAATCCCGTCATCCTTAAAAGTTGGAAAGTTGTTGTTGAGGGAGTCATAATCAAGAGAGGAATTTGATTACTTCTTCATGCACAAGTGAAAATAATTAATGGTTCAACTAACGAACATCTTTTATTAGAATAGTAGTATTAAATAATTACATGTGTAATGTATTCCTATTTTATATTTATTTTTTTTGCCTTAGGAATCTGACTCGAGAAATTAGCATTTATCTAACATCCTTATGAATCACGATCCTTATATATATTTGAAGTTTTTTTAATAAAAATCATTATGAGAATTTGTTTTCTTAGAATATATATATAGGTCCTGCTCAAATAGAAAATAGATTAAATGAGAAATAGAAAGCCTTATCATTATATCTGCCGCACCCACACACAAATTATATACACCCTTACACACACAATCCCATCTATTCTCCTCCGTTTTTAATTTGATTTTTCCCGTCAATTGGCAAAGTTTTTTTCAAATCTAACTTCACCACATTTTTTTTCATCTCCCAACGATCAGTTTTCATACCATATGTGCTATATTTCGGTAAATATAATTTATAATTAAAATAAATTCGTCACTTATCAGATTCAAACTTCAATCACTAAATTATATTACAGATACCGCTAATTAGTATTACAGAAATCACTAATTTGTATTACAGAAATCACTAAATTATATATCCTGGGTTCACAAAAAATAATGGAAATCGTCGAAAAAATAAAAGTCACCGGAATATATCACATATGGTATGCAAACTGATTGTTGGGAGATGGAGAAAAATGTGGTGAAGTTAGATTTGAAAAAAACTTCACTAATTAACGGGAAAAATCAAATTAAAAACGGAGGGATTATGTGGGATTGGGTGTATGAGGGTGTATTTGATTTGTGTGGGGATGCTCCCCTTGCCATTAGATTAGATTGAATATGTGGTGTAGATCTTATTTTCTATTCTAAGTTATTTTCTATTTGAGCAGGACCCTATATATATATATATATATATATATATATATATATATATATATATATTACAGGCAAATGATCAAATAGAAAATAATTTAGAATAGAAAATAGAAAATAAGATCTACACCACATATTCAATCTAATCTAATGGCAAGGAGGAACATCCACACACAAATCAAATACACCCTCATACACCCAATCCCACATAATCCCTCCGTTTTTAATTTGATTTTTCCCGTTAATTAGTGAAGTTTTTTTCAAATCTAACTTCACCACATTTTTCTTCATCTCCCAACAATCAGTTTGCATACCATATGTGATATATTCCGGTGACTTTTATTTTTTCGGCGATTTTCATTATTTTTTGTGAACCCAGGATATATAATTTAGTGATTTCTGTAATACAAATTAGTGATTTTTATAATACAAATTAGTGGTTTCTGTAACATAATTTAGTGATTGAAGTTTGAATCTGATAAGTGACGAATTTATTTTAATTATAAATTATATTTGCCGAAATATAACACATATGGTATGGAAATTGATCGTTGGGAGATGAAAAAAAATGCGGTGAAGTTAGATTTGAAAAAAACTTTGTCAATTAACGGGAAAAATTAAATTAAAAACGGAGGAGAATAGATGAGATTGTGTGTGTGAGGGTGTATATAATTTGTGTGTGGGTGCGGCAGGTATAATGATAATGTTTTCTATTTCTCATTTAAGCTCTTTTCTATTTGAGTAGGACCCTATATATAACGTCACTTTCGTACATTTATATAGAAACTAGTGTACATCATATACATCGGCTATGAATTTGTATCTATGTTGTCTCCTTAAGTTTTTTTTTCGGAAATTTTATTTACTTCTTTCTCATTTATAAGCCACTTTCCTCTATTAGATTTTTTTCCCGAATACAAAAATTCTCATTTTCTCACCTGTAACGACAATCACATTACCTGCTATTACCTCTCTGTGTGTGTGTATATCTCACAAACACATGCACAACATAAATTGTGTTCTGTGGCGGTCGGAAATAACCTGGTTTCTTGGTTTCTTATAGTGTTTGGAAACCATATATATGTTCATCTTACAAAACATGTTTAAACAAAATATTTTCAAATGTTCTGCAAGCAAAATATATACGATTTTCAAGGTCTCCAATATAAAAGTGTTCATAAAACTTAACCCTAATCATGGATATCATATCTCTTGGTATAAGATTATTTTAATAATATAATTTTCTCTGTATCTGATATTAAGATTAGAAACTAATTGAATTGATGAATGTTGCATGTTTATGAATACCAACCTCTTATTTTTACCTTTGTTTTTACTACTGTATTTAGGATGGTAAAGTAAAGAGCAAGGATGGTGTGGACTTGGTAGAAAGCAGTGACCTTATGGTGTCATCAGTTGTGCAATATTTGCAATCACCAACTTTTGCCGACATGATTTTTGACCAACTTCAAATCGTTAATATATATGAAATGGTCGGTTCGAGGGCTGAGCTTGAATTCATAGAGTTTTTTCTTGCATCTTCTCCTTTGCTTAGGCGGATTAAACTTTTCAACACCACTATTGATGATCATAAAGAAGAGTTGAGGATTTCAAAAGAGTTGATGAGTTTCCCCAGAGCATCCAAAGCTGCACAGATAATATGGACTTGATTACTACTTTGTAGTTAGTGTGTCAGACTTGTCTCTTAGAAAATTGTTGAAGCTTATATTGAACTTAGCATTGTTGCATATTTGGACCAGATTCGGTTTGTTGTATGACCTTTGGTGGTAGCTGAACCTTTTTTGTGACTATGGAAATAGATCAGACTATTATTAAATAACTTGTGTTTTTTATGGGCTATAAATTAAATAGCTCGTGGAAGTCCTTATTTTTGCCGACCGACGTTTCATTCAAGACCCACCTCCAGGTATTGGATTTGAGATTTGTACTAGGATTAAGCGTCTGGAACACAGGGACAATCTCATTAGGTTGATTGTCTCCTAAAAGTAGAAAAGTTGATTTTAGATGGTTTGAATGCACCAAGAAGGTGCAATTCTTGGTCTCACGTAGTTAAAAGGAATGGCAGATTCTGGAAAGAATTACATCAATTCAGACAAGTTAGTTGGCAATATGTCTAGAAACTGTGCTCTCCGGCCACTTCAATGCCTTATTTTTCAAGGTAAATTGGAACTCCTGCAAATTGAATATTTGATATGGTTTTTGAGTAATTTGATTAGTAATGCATATGAACAACATGGTGGCAAGTGCGTCTTGCATTTTATTTTTTTTAATTCTTTTCATTATACATGCGCACATAATTCACAAAGATATATATATATATATATACATATATATATATATATAATAGTTCGTGGACCAAGGTGCAGCTATTCTGAATTAAGAAGTTTATAAGAACAATGAAGAACTGGAACTTTCAGTTCCTTGACCATTTTGAATTTTATGAAATGGGTTAGATACAGTATGTTTACTTCTATCTGTACATGATGGAACTGTGTATCTTTCACTGCTGTCATGCATATAAAATTTTATGATATTTGGACAACTTATAACATATTTTCAGTGATTTACCGTAAATATTTATAATATTTCTCGTAGTATAACTATTGATTATATATTTATACTATATTATTATAACGAGAACATTAAAAGTTTTGGTTGCGGGTATGATACTGGGTGAACCATATAAAAGATCTTTACCGTTCAATTTTATATAAACCATAGAAACAATCTTAACCATTTAATTTTAATAAAATATAATTTTATAAAGAATATAATCATACATACAACTCTAACTCCAGTAGTTCTCCTTTTATACAAGATGGGATAATATTATATTATATTTAAATTATATTTTATATTGTTTTTTACGAATCATACTTATCTTATAATTTTTATTTAACATATCATTAAAGTTTATCCTATCATTTTTATTTAATATATCATTAAAGTTTATGATATGTTTAATATGCATTTTTTTAGTTTTCATCTATTTCTCTATTTTAATCGCACAACACAAATTATTTATCAAAACACAAGTTCTACTCAAATTAGAAGAATTTTGCTCAAACTAGAACAATCAGTTCCCATCAATATCTGTATGTTCAAATTAGAAGACCGATATCAACACCTTATATACAACTCTAACCCCCTATAGTCCTCCTTTTATACAACTCATCATGGATAAAATAATATTATATTATATTTAAATTGTATTATATGAATATTAAATTTTATGAATATTAAAATAATAGTATTATTTTATTATCATTAATTAAATTTTATCACTATGTTATATTTATATTATCTATACTTTTATATTATATTATTTTAAACAAACTTCTCTTTTAATTAGAATATATAGTTGTACTCACAATCTACTAACATGTTTTAATTTTCCTTATCGCTCAAACACTTTAATTTATTTAAAATTACAATTTTATAATTAATATTTTTTAATATTAAAATTATATTATATTTTACCTACATTAAAATATACTCTTTATTTAAATTTTAATTAAAATATTTCTAATATATTTGTAACTCTTATTATTAATAAAAAAAATTCTAATTAAATTTAAAGAAAAATAAAAAAATTGGTCAGTTGGTCATCCATCCGGTAAGTCCTTTTTTTATACAACTCTTTTTATCATCTGTAAGTTTTCTTTTTATACGAATTTTTTTATGCAATTATGATATAATTATAATTTAATTTGAAATCTATAAACTAGAAACTAATATAAACCACATATTTAATCTAATTTAAGGTCACCCTACAGTGCGCCACACACAATTAAAATACATCATCTAATACACAAACTCTCTCATACACAATCTTATTTAATCTCCTCCGTTTTTAATTTGATTTTTTCCCCGAATTGATGAACCATTTTTCAAATCTAACTTCACCACATTTTTCTCATCTCCCAACGATCAGTTTGCATACCATATGTGCTATATTTCGACGACTTTCATTTTTCAGGCAATCTCCATATATATTTATTTAACAAAACTGGTGACTTTGGTGATTCTTATAATATAAATTAGTGATTTTTATAGTACAAATTTGTGATTTATCTAATACAAATTAATGATTGCATTTCGATCGGGTAACTAATGTAATATAAATTTGAGATTAATTTTAAATTCGCCGAGATATAGCACATATGGTATGAAAATTAGATGGAGAAAAATGTGATAAAGTTAGATTTGAAAAAAAGTTCGTCAATTAATGGGAATAATCAAATTAAAAACGGAGGATAATGTTTATTTCTAGTTTATAGTCAAAGTTGGTTTCTATTAGAGTAAGATTCTCTCTCTCTTTCTCTCTCTCTCTCTCTCTCTATATATATAGTCCTACTAAAATAGAAAATAGCTTAAATGAGAAATAGAAAACCTTATTCTTATACTTGGCGTACCTACACACAAATTAAATATACACTCACACACATGATCTCATCTATTTTCATCCGTTTTTAATTTAATTTTTCCCGTTAATTGACGAAGTTTTTTTTATCTAACTTCACCAAATTATATTATTTATTCAATATTTATTTAAAAATAGTAATAATAAAGGAGGTATTCAATAATTGTTATGGTTTTTTCATCATAAGAAAAACCCTTTTGTTTACCCTTTACCTTTCCCTCCGAAAACGATAAGAAAAAAAAAAAATCGATGAAATTGAAAAATATGCTACGAGTAGTAAATATATTTTTTCGAGTGGTCTGATTATCTACAAAGCAACCATGCTCAATTAAAATACTCACATTTCCCCTTCCTTTTTTTCTACTTAATCCCTAAAACGCCCTCTGCGATTTCCCCGCTCTGATTCCTCAAATTACAGCTACTACAAGTCTATCACCCAAACACAGGTATCAATTACAGACATGATTATATTTATATTTATATGATAAACCTGTATACTAATTTATGTTTTATTGATTCAAACAATATCACATTTGAATCGAGGAGAGATGGGATTTTTTTTTAAAATTCAATTCAACGGCTAAATAAAAAGAATTGTTGGTTAAATGATTGTCACGGAGCAGGACTTTAGTTTTAGATATATATGTAACAAAATCCCATGCCTGTGAATGAATATATATTGTTTTAACTCTGTGCTATGGGCAATTTAATCACTAGTTTATAACATCCTATTCATTTTTTTTTTTTTTTGTATTAAGACTCATGGCCAAGGATGCTAAAACTAGGCCACTTGAATATGGAGGTGCAGCCGTTGATCGAATCAGCAAATTGCCCGGAAACCTGATAGACCTCATCTTAGAATGCTTGCCAATTCACGATGCAGTAAGGACAAGTACCCTCTCGAAAACGTGGAGGAATATATGGGGAATGCACCCACAGCTACATTTGAATGCAAATTTTTTCTCACAATTGGTTTCACATGAGAAGTTTTCTCGGATGGATGAAGAAACTAAAATAGTAGAAGTTTCAAGAACCATCAGTAATATATTTTTAGCTCACAGTGGCCCTATATTGAGTTTCCGCCTTGCCATTCCTCTAGACCTGCCTTTTCATCAAAGTTCAGATATGATTTTATGGATTAAAAACATATCAAACAAAGGTGTTAGGAAAGTGAAGCTTCGTAATAAATCAATGGTTGACTGGAAAGTGCCCTCTCATTTCTTTTCCTGTTTGGAGTTGATTCATTTGAGCCTCATTAGCTGCATACTAAATCCACCCCTTGGATTTGGTGAATTTTGTAACCTGATTAGTGTTCAACTTATGAATGTCGATTTGAATGCTGACATGTCATTCGGCACTCAACTCAAGAAATTGGATATGAAACTCTGCAAAGGGATTGAACATTTGGGATGCCAATTTGAATGTAATAACAATCTCATTGAGTTGAGAATCATGGGCTGTAGAGAAATTGATTGGAAATGGTTCAAGTATACCCAGAAGTTGCAAGTTCTTTATCTCACGATGGATTATGTGCCATATTCTGGCAACGAAATGATTAATTTAGACAAGATAGTTGGCAATATGCCTGAAATCCGTACTCTTTTCCTTGATGGCTCCTTTCTCAATGTAAGCACAATATCTACAAGCTAGCTACTTTGATATTTGTCATTTTCATCTACTGATTCAATTAGCCGATCCAACTACATGTCTCACATTTAATATATATTTCAATATACTTAAATATATGTGTGTTTGTATATAGATTTTGGAATCAGGTGCAGCTATTATGAAGAGGCTTTCAAGAGCTGTGGAAAACTTGAAATCTGTGTACCTTCAGTGGATTGAATTATATGATTTGGATCAGATTCAATATGTTCTCTGTTTGATCAGAAGTTCACCTAACCTACAATTTTCTTACATCTATCTGGTGAGAACTTGTTCACACAATCTGATCATTATAATATGTTAATTAATCATTAATTTTGATTAATTTTCAAGGTTTCTTCTAGCTTGGGGACTCGGGACTCATAATCCAAAGAGGAATTTGGATTAGTCCTCTCCTCTTCAAGTAAAATCAAATAATGTTTTAATCAGGGGACAAATTATGTGATCAAATAGTAGCATTGGAATATTAAATATACCATCTTTGCTGCATATATATGAATGTGACCCTAGATGTTTTTGGCGTCATTTTGTCTTTCAAACATGTAGCAAATGCACAATTCACAAAGCATACCATAGATGTTTCTATCTCTTCTATTTACTTTTATATAAGAAAGGAATTATTTTTTTTCAATTATTCCACAATAAATGCTTTTTTACCTATAATGATAGGTATATTTTATTCATGTGCATAAACCTAAAACTACTTGTATTAGAAAACCTAGTGTTGGACCTATAAGCTAACTGTAACTGTATTCAGACTTACATATTGGTGTAATTAGAAAGCGGAGATAGCCCAACAGGCGTAAAGAAGGAAATAAAGAGAGCCCCCTCTACGGCATTCCTCATTTTTATTAACCAAAGATCGAGGGTTCAATATTTAGAGGCAAACTCTGTTATAACTTTCATTTTGCCTTAAGTATAATGGGGGACACTAGACACTCAACCCATGGGTATGCACAATTGGACACTTAGTTTAGACAAAAAATGCATGTATTTTTTTTAACATTGCTGAGTTAGACACTAGAATATGTATCCATGTTGGACACTTCTAGCCAAATAAGGAGACAAATGTGTTAGGAAGTCTTTTAATTGACTTTACCATAATAAAAAACTTCTAAAAGAAAGAGATGGGGATGGAAAAAGATTCACAATGTTTGTATTCCCACACACATTGCACTAGAAAGAAAAATACACTTCCATTGATGTTCGGAGCTTTGAGTTGACATATATTGCCTGTTCGTTTGACGTATCATTTTATTAATACCCCGGAACTTCAACTTCTTGGGTTGAAATGCGCTCGCTCGTTGCACAATCTGTTAAGTTCGGATTTTCTTTTTATTTTTTGGAAAAAAAAAACTCATAATCAACACCAACTATAGTATATATAATATATTTCCAAGAAAAATAATAACTCTAATTAAATCAAACGAATAATAACAAACATAATTTCATACAATATATAACTGAAGAAGAGATCCCACAATACAACTGCAAAATGTAAAAGAGCATCACAGAACGAAAATTCAGCCACAAGTCTGATGATATATTTATTTTATAATTTTTATTTGAAACTTCAATTAGTACTCCTTTTCTTCTTTCTCTTCATCCTTCCAGCAACATTTTAAAACAGACCTAGGAGATCCACAGCTCTCGGTCTTCACGAACTTCTGGTAAACAATGGAACCATCCATTCCAAGCTCTTCGCAACTTTTCTCTTCCAAATGATATCCCTTGACCTCGAAGGAGCTCGTCTTTTCAAGTAGACTAGATGAAACATCAGCGTGCAAAGCAATAGAAAATTCACTTGGTTCAAAACACATCAGCACCCTTAAAACAAGTTGACTAAGGTTAATGTCTTTTGGATCATATCCAGCAGCTTCAAAACTTGCATAACTGAAACCATCTTCAGGTGTGATGTGAATTGTAGAAATTGCTTTTCCTTCAATAGCATTCATTGAGTATCCACACGGATCAAACTCGAAATCACAGATGTCAGAATTCGGAAGAATTTCTCTTATACCAGAGCTATCAGTCATTAGAGCTGCTGAGTTTGAATCATTCTTATAAAAGACTAATGCTTTTGACCTGTCTAGAGAAGTCATGCACATTTCCATTGTATACATAGGGTTGGAGGAGTGCAGAGATGAAGCACATGCAGAATAGACATGCCATTTCTGCTGTTTGTCGAAATTGCCCATAACATAAGCCTTGCTTCCTGAACCAAGTTTTCCAAAATAACTATTGAGCACTGCAACTTCTTCCGAGAAATTGCGATGAGGGTATGACTGAGCTCCAGGAAATATAAAACTCCCGCGACTATACCTCACCGAATGCACATTGAGGGAGATGGATTTAGCCAACTTCAGTATGGGTGGGATTGACTTGAGCAGCTTGGTTGTTCCACAAGTTTTGATGATGATCTTGTATGCATAGACAAAAAGACTAGACTCTGAGAGAACATAAGAGTCGACATGCTCGTTTGACAATGAAGCAACTATAGTGCATTCAGCAGGCTCCAGAATCTCATCCAACTGAGCTTTGGAAAGAGTTCGCAGACCCATTCCTTCGGGATCAGCAAAAATACTTGGCTCAAAAAAGCAGATTTCAAGCCTCTTTTCGTAACCTTCAAAACCAATTGCAGAGACTTCGCTTGCCATATCTTTATGAGATATGGTTGAAAACCAGAAAGAGAGTAAACAAGAAATGTGTCGAGACCAGAAGAAAAGGAGCAAATAGAAAGAAATTCAGAATGTAAATAACTTAAAACACCTAGTTACTACTAATGTCTTCCGACGTTATTTAGGAAACACTTAGGAATATCAGGAGGGCTTGCGAGCGCACTGCAAAAGAAGAAATCACATTTAGTTTAACACTTCAATCACAAGGTAGCATCAAATACATACATTAATAGTAATCCAGAAACTTACGTTTGAGTAAGCAGCAGATTTGAATTTTTTGATTCCTCCGTTTGGTCGAATGTCTTCAATGCTATATCCAAGGGGTGCTTCGTAGAATAACGATTTACTACTACTACTAGATTTTTTCCCACCTTTTGTCTCCATTAGAACATCAGTTTGTCTGATCAAATAAAAAAAAAGGATTAAAATCACAATTGCAAACAAGAATTAATTACAACAAGCAGTTTTTACAATCATACCAATACAATAAAAACCCAAGTATAAAGTGTCACATATTCATACCATCAAATCAATATTTCAACAAAACTAAACTAGTACGTAGAAATTACATGTATCTATAGCCATTTCAAGACATCAAAATAAACACACACACATACACACATATATAAAGCTACTATAACTGTCTCGTTATATTAAAAGGCTCACAATATTTACAAATTAATTGTAAAAAACAGAAATTTACACACAAAAAGCAGGTAATATACATAATTACAACACCAGGTATATAAACCATGAACTTCAAATAAATTTTAACAACTATATTAAAGCACATCATATTACGAAAAAGAACAAAAAATATATACTTACAAAAAATAATATGAAATTCGTCGAGATCCGCGCTTATATAATCACGATCCGCCTCTATAACCTCGGTACAATCAATCTAAATAACAAAAAACAAACAAAATTAAAATCAATAATCAATCAAAACACACAGCATCTGTATATGTATATGTATATGTAATTGTACGAATATAGATACAAAACATGTAAATTATACTTACGAAGATTCGAGAATTGTAGAAGAAAATTGAAACCCTAGAGAGATTGGGGGAGGAGAGGATTGTGTTTGTTATTGTGAGAGACGTGAGCCAAGGCCCAAGGGTAATTGTATTTATATTTATATATTTGTGTGTACACAGGACTTTACGTGTATGCCCTTGTTTTGTCAATTTATTTACTTTTCTACCCTTTTTCTTGGAAATTTCCTATTTTCTCACGGCGTGTTTGATTTTCCTTAAAAGCCAGCTGCTAAAAATGTGTGTGGTGGGGATTGTTCCAAACAACTCAAATTAGGCAAATGATTTGCTGTATTTATAATTTTATATGGTGTTTCCTAATTTAGAAGATTAGGAAGATGCTATTTTTATAGTAGAAATATATTAAAATTAAATTTAGAGGGATGAAATAAAATATAAATTTTAATTTATAAAATCAATATTACGCTAACAATAACTTATAACAGTATGGAAAAGGAAGCAAGGAACAAAAAAATGTTTCTAAAAAAGTAGTTTTTCTCCGTCTCAAAATTTTAGCCCCGGTTTAAATTTTAAAAATGGCTATAACATAATTTTGATTAGTTATTAAAAATTAATTATTTAAATTTTTATTAATTTACAAATTACATATGGAAATAAATTAATCAAAAATTTTGATGATAAGGCTAAAATATTACGTGATAAATTTAAGTATTTTTTAACGTTGGAGAAAAACATTGGAAAAGAGAGTAGAGTGGACCATGGAAAGTGGAGTGAGAATTTTAGATTGTGAGGCCCAGCCCGATTTAGGATGAGCGCGTCGCGTTGGTTGATAATTAGCGGTTAGCGGTAACAGATTAAATTAATTGTTTTTATTAGTAGAATGAATTAGATAATTTGACTACCGTATTAAATTAACTGTTTTGTATTAAACTGTTTGATAATTAGTTGTTTGTCCTCTAATACAAAAAATCTTTAAAAGTAATTTTTTCAAAATTAGTTTTTTCATTTCAATAAATTATTTAAATTCACTAAATACCAAACACTCATGTTACAGGATTTACATGATCAAATCTCTATTTTATCTCAAACCTCTTATTTTCAAATAAAACTAATATGAATCGTATATTCGATATATGATCTCATATCGGTGGCGCAGCCTGCAGTGAGGGCTTATTCAATATACTCCACGCATTATTCAATTATTTCTTTATTATTAAATAAATACAAACTTATAACACGTGATTCACAAGCACGTGATAACTAATATTTAAATAAATTGATTTTTATTTTTATTTTTATTGATATTTGATATAAAATTTTATAATATTAAATATTTATGTTAATATTCTATGTTCTCTTATTTTAGATAACGTTATTCTATTTAATATAAATATGTTATAATATGGATCAGTGTTATAATAAATATATAATTGAGACTCAAAAATAAATTTTAACTAATGTATATATGTATATACTTATAGTCCATATTATAATAAGTAATGTGATATAATTTGGACTCATGTTATAAATATATAACTTGATGTAAAAAGTAAAATTTTAGTTAATGTGGATATATATAGTTACGATCCATGTTGTAATAAATAATATTATATTTAATACATGTATATTTTCTAGGCCCGTGACCAGTCCAACAACTAACCAACCAAATTTTTTAATCTTCTAACTATAATAATATAGTATAGATATTATGAATTGATGCATATTATCGTCCACACTTTTCTCAGAGTGTATTCAACGTAGAATTTTCAGAAATCGAATTAGATTTTCTTAGGGCCTACACATTTCTTATCTTTTGAGAGAAGATTGTTTAACACATAATCATGCATTTTACTCATCACTATATTTGATATATCCGGAGTTGTTTCTTCGAAACAATTATTATACGAAAAGTTGGTATGGGGTTGAATGTTGAGGTAGTGTGAATTGTGATATTATTTATTTGGTAAATGGTAGAATTAATTTATCTGATTTAAAAGTATTTTAAATTTATTAATTATAAAGGTAACAATCAGATAAAATGTCTATTGTAATGTCACTAAACCCGTCATTAAATGTACTTTATGCAATTTCACGGGTCACACTGTTACAAACTGATGGGTTATCCTCCGAAACGGGACAGAAGCAATTCCAATAATATATATATATATATATATATATATATATATATATATATTGTTTATAATTTTTTATTATCAGAATAAATTGTAATTGTTTAAAGATAATTATTTTTATTTTATCTTATTATAAAAATATAACTTATTTTGTGTTATATATACATACACATATTATAATATAAAATGAAATTTCTGCAAAATTATAAATAAAAAATTAATGTAAAAATTATATTTGCTTAACAAATTATTTAAACAATAAAATGTTAATCTTTGGGGCAGCGAGAGCTGAACTACCATAGCAAGGGAGGTATCTACGTCAAATACGGCAGAATCCCTAAAAATCCCGACCCTCAAGAATATAAAGCGGGCTGTCATGGAACTGGGCTAAGACTCGAGAGCCATATTTGGTTCTCTCGAGCCCGGCAAGGAGAAGTATTCTAAAAATTTAATCCGCAGGATGATCACAAGAAAGGTGGCAGGATTCGAACCTATGGTCGGCCCACCCTGACGTGCAGATTTTATTTATAATAATATATATATATTTTTTTAATTTTTAAAAATTGATTATTTTATTTACATATGAAAGAAATTAATGAAATATAATATAATAAATTTATTTTATTAATAAATATGAGAGTATATTAAACATTTGTAAGACAAAATCAGTTGGTTTATGTTGTACACAAATCTTAAACAAATACACAAAGTGAGTTGATCCAAAAAAATCATTTTTCCCGCGAATCAAGAAAAAGCCATTAAACGTGTTGTAAGTTGTAACTGAGAGAGTGAGAGGCAATATAGGAAGACTAGAGAGAAATTTGTGATGCGCGATGGCGCTGCCGTGCGGGTAAGCGGAGAAGAAGTGACGATCGATCTGAGTTGTTGGTGGAAAATGAGTAGATAAAAAGATTTAAAAAATAAGAAAAATGTTATACACCCCAAAAAATATCTCAAATTGTCACGTATGTAATTGATAATTTTTTTAATAATAATATAAGACCCGCGTGCATACATACAAGTCACGTTATTTGATTTAAAAAATTGGGACGATTTTTTGGATTGCTAGCATTACTCAAACAAATAATATTAGATTAGGGTGCGGAAATGAGTGAATGAAGCTTTCCTTAAAGTTACTTTTACATAAATTATTTTTTATAATTTAAATATTTGCAAAATTATGTTTGTAATTTAGCATGGACATCCGAAAATAATCAGGTAGACCGGTCCTTCTACAAGATTGTATATTGTGTAAAATTTAATATAAAAAAGTAGTTTAAAATTAAACTTTAGTTGGAGTTGCATTTTTCAGCAACTTGTTCTACTTTTATTACTTTCTTAATCAAATTAGTATATTATCTTCCATATGTATTATTTATAAATTTTATTTTTAATTTTTAATAAATCATAAATTATATAATTAAAATAGATTTATTCAAACATGTCATAATTTAACGTTTAACTTTTCCTTTAAATTAACTTAAACACTAAAGAAACTTTATTATCTAAACAGTCTCCAAATAGGTTTGACAGATTAATGTTTGACTACATACAAACAGTGCAGTTGACGAGTCAAGGATGGGTGGATCATGGATTGGATGGATTCGGCGGCTTTGACATTGTACTTATTTGTATTAAATATATATCCTTTTAATTTTAAAAATTTTATTACGAAACTAATATAAGTGTGAAAATTTTATCCTACAAGTCATATAATTATATTTTACAATTTTATCTATTATAAATAAATTTATATAATAGAGTTATTATATACAATAAATATACAAATTCAAATTCAAAACTAAATTTCATATTTCGTATATTCAATATTCAAATTTATAAAATAATCATTCATATTTTGTATAATAAATTCATAACAAAATAAGTAGTTTTTAAACTATAAATCATATAAATTATTATTGTATATGTAAAAATGCAAATTTAAATTATAAATAACTTGTATACGTAAATGAAATTTTTTAAGCAAAATACTATAAATTTAATTTAATATAGAGATTATAGTTGAGCTAAAAATAATAATATATAATTACATCATATAAATGTTATTAAGAAAATTTCATTTTAAATATTAAAATATATTTATATAAAAATTTAGAATTAATGATTATAAGTTATAACACGTACCCCGGTCTTAATCCCACATCGAAACATGTGTTCATTTTATTTTAGTGTAAAAGATAAAGTACTAATATCAATGTACTAATAAATCATGATCTTCTAGAGTACCGTGATTGATTTCCGGATGACTCAAGTTGTAGTATTCGAGTCATGAACTCTGACCTTATGTGTGATACATATTTTGAATTTAACTTGATTTCAAAATGGACTTGATATTTGACCTAAGTTATCACATATGGTATCAGAACCGACTCTCTAAAACTTGATACTTTAAGTTATCAGAAGTGGGGATGCAAAGACATGTGGTATTATCACACAATAATCGGAGGTTCGAGTGTAAGGATATGTGAAAAACCGGTATTATCTGTTCTCCTTGACATGAATAACTAAAATTTAAATTATGGAGTTTATAAACACCCCAGACCTACATCAAAACGTGTGAATAATCCATATCACAAATAAGTTCAGGTATACTAAACCAAATACAAAAATTTGAATAATTCACAAGTTCACCCCGACGTAAATTTTTTTATCATTTGTTGATATACTTGATAGTAGTACTCTAATAAAGATAAAGAACTAATTAAAACTCTTGATAAAATATTTAAAAAATTAGATAAACCAGAATCAAGCAAAACTATAGGAGTCCTAGGCTTTTATGAAAGCCCTAATGATAGTGATAGTAATGATACTATAATTGAAATAGAAAATCAATTTAAAAAATTAAGTTTTAATCAACCCAATATCACAACACAAACGAAGAATTGGTACTCTAGACCAACTCCTCCAGATTTACAATTTGAAGAAAGAAACCTAGATAATCAATTTTCTGTTTCAGCCAATAAAATGTATGAGTGGAATATAGATGGTCTTAGTGAACAAGAAATATTAAACAAATTAAACCATATGTCAATGGTGGCAAATACATATATAACAACATTTGATCATCTAAACCAAAGTGATATTGTTGAAATTCTAACTAATGGGTTTACAGGAACCCTAAGATCTTGGTGGGAAAAACACCTTACTGAAGATACTAGACATAATATAATTACTGCATATCAATTAGACAATGATGGTCAACCAATATTTGAAAAAAAGATAGGATTTATTCCTGACGGAGTTAATACTTTGATTTATACAATAATAAAACATTTTGTAGGAACACCTAGTAACATTACTGAAAGAATCCATGACCAACTCAGTACCTTAGCCTATACACACCCCTTATGGTATCAGAGCCAACCGGTTATCTTGGTTATTGAGTTATTATTCCTGCAATCTGTTCATTCATATTGTTTACAACTGCTTCTTGGTTATCTTTTGGTTATTCTGCTAGTATTAGTTACCAATCTTACTGTAGACCACCTAGTGTTGCCAGGTAATCCTTTTGTAAGTCTCAGGGTAGAGCAGTGTTGGATAAGGGCTAAACATAGGTATGTGTAGACATAAGGTAAGAAGGTATGCACTAAAAACCCAGAATAACTTTAGATATTAAGGATCAGTTAAAAACAAAATCAATGAATAAATTATTTAGGTCTAATTCCTCAGTTAGCTCAAGGTCACCGATGACATCGATCCCTGCAATTCCCGATTTCATAAACCAGGAAGAACATAGTTATGAAAATATTAGTCAAGAGTTAGGAAATTGGAATATTCCTAGCATAGATCCAAAGCAGATCTATCAGTCAACTTTTACAGATAAATTTAAAACAAATTACAATGTAAAAACAGTAGAGAAAATCTATGCTATTAACAAAGAACATGAAAACTGTTCTTTATTAACAAATGAAATTATAAAAAAATATAAAAAGAAAAGTTATAATTTTATTCATATAGGATTAATACAAGTAGCAGTAAAACCATTATCAGTAAAAGGAATTAACTCTAGTATTCTTTTATGTTTAAGAGATGATAGGTATTTAAACTATGTCCATAGTATATTAGGCATTATGGAATCAAGCCTCCATAATGGACCAGTTCATTTTAATTGCTTTCCAGACTTTACTTTAAGTCTGAATGACCCCCATTTATTAAAAGCCTTAACATTAAATATTAAAACAGCTGGTGAAATCACTCACATGATTGAGGGATCACAACCACTTGCATTAATTTATAGAATTTACTATAAAACAATGAAAACTAATTTAAACATTCATGCATTAAATAAATGTCCAAAAGACAAAACTGTTTTAATTCAAAGTAGCACTAATGATGCTAATATTCAAGTACCAAAAACTATACTCTGGAAAGATATCAATCTTCCTAGCCAATGGGTTTTAGATAATGAAATACCCCAGGCGCCAATAACAAACAACTTAATGAATCTAGATAATATTAAACAGTATTTAGATGGAACTGTTAGAATAAGCTTCGATAATATTAGAAAACCATTAATGTTAGACGAAATAACTACAAGGTCAGTTACATCATCTAGACAAGATTCTGAATTACTTAGTAGAACAAATATTAAAAATATAAAATTAAAAGGAATTATTAGTGAAGGACAGACTAGTCAACCCTATTATAATAAATCTAGTAACCAATCCGAAGAAGATGAAGAACATTTATCTCCTACACAGTCAGATTTTGAAACAAGATCTATTAATAATCAACTAAAAGTAATTAATAAAGAAGTTAAAATCAATTGTAAAATCTTAACAGAAGATTTTAATTCAAAAGAAAATAGATTAAAAAGACACCAGTTTAGAGATAATCATAGTCCTGAAGAAAGAGAAAAAGTAGTTAATAAGTGGAAATCATTCCTAGTAAAAGAAAAAATAAATATTACTTTTTATTCTTGGTATGAAAGATACTATGGTAAATGTAATGTAATTACTAAAACACAATGGATTAAAGAAGATAAGACAAAAGTATCATCTAGTCATCCCCCTATAGAAACAATAATAATCCCAGTTAAAAATACGGTTATCATAGCTTCACCATTTAAAATATCTGATGGAAAGAATGATGAGAAGAAATTAATTGAGCAAAATAATTTCACTAATCAATATCTAGCCTCTTTAGGTAAGCAATTAGATAAAATTGAAGACAAGATTAAAGATTCAGATATTAAACAATATCCAGATCCAAATAAAGAATGTGAAGAAAAACCCTTAATAAACTTACCCAGTAAAAGAGAAAATCTAAGTCTGCCTAATAAAGATAAAGAACTAATTAAAACTCTTGATAAAATATTTAAAAAATTAGATAAACCAGAATCAAGCAAAACTATAGGAGTCCTAGGCTTTTATGAAAACCCTAATGATAGTGATAGTAATGATACTATAATTGAAATAGAAAATCAATTTAAAAAATTAAGTTTTAATCAACCCAATATCACAACACAAACGAAGAATTGGTACTCTAGACCAACTCCTCCAGATTTACAATTTGAAGAAAGAAACATAGATAATTAATTTTCTGTTTCAGCCAATAAAATGTATGAGTGGAATATAGATGGTCTTAGTGAACAAGAAATATTAAACAAATTAAACCATATGTCAATGGTGGCAAATACATATATAACAACATTTGATCATCTAAACCAAAGTGATATTGTTGAAATTCTAACTAATGGGTTTACAGGAACCCTAAGATCTTGGTGGGAAAAACACCTTACTGAAGATACTAGACATAATATAATTACTGCATATCATAATATAATTAACATAATATATATATATATATATATATATATATACATATATATATATATATATAAACTAAAGTATTCACATGTTTCGATACAAAACTGAGATATTATAATCATATTTCATTAACTAATCAGTTGAATTTTAAATCAAATTATACAGTTGAATAAAAATGAAATTTTAAAAAAATATTTAAATTTAAAAAAATATTATAATTAAAATATAAAATAGGACAACAAAGAAAATTAATACTAGCCGCGGTGTCTTGCACGGGTTTTTATGCTAGTCAAGTGTAACAACACAGCGTCAAGAATCGGTAGCCTGAGAGGATATGATGAATTATATTAATGATCTATTTTAGCTTTAAATTTTACTTTTTTTCCATTTGAAGATTAGAATTTAGAATAGTCAAGTCTAGTAATTTTGTTGTGTAGTCGTCGTGTTCACCGGTTGACTGGCTTTTCCTATAATTGTTCTGGTTAGAGACTTAGAGCCAATGTTTAATTAAGCCGTCACAAAGCTTGATACTATTAATTACAAACAAAAATATAAAACAATAATATATAACCGGTGATATTATATATATCTAAGTGGAACTTAATCATCAATACTAAATTATATAGCATATATTAGATGGATCATTGAAAATCTTTCACTAATTCGAAAAGATAAAAACTTGAAGAACAGCATTCGCAATCCAGATCCCTCGTCTTTATTACGAGGAGCAGCTAGAAAACTTCGACACAGAGGACAAGTCAAGCGTGTATATGCAATCCACTTGTCTAAGCAATCTCCATGAAAATAATGTTGACACCGAAGCTCTCTAATCTCATCCGCTTCCTTGATCTCACATAAACATACTGCACAT
This sequence comes from Oenanthe sinensis, assembly GCA_028671895.1. Lineage (NCBI taxonomy): Eukaryota > Viridiplantae > Streptophyta > Magnoliopsida > Apiales > Apiaceae > Oenanthe > Oenanthe sinensis. Next base: position 35,033,475 of record CM053812.1, on the reverse strand, counting down.
TCTGTAACACAACCATCTACCGATCTTTTTTTCGTTTCGTATTGCTTCCGTTCACCGAGTTGTTGATCAAGATTGTTGTGAAAAGTGGTGGAGTATTGCAGGCTGGTGAAGAAGGCTTCCAAAGCTAAGTAGTTTCGGTTGAGAAAATGACTATCAAATTTTGGCACAAGTTTATGGCGAATGCATATAAGCAATACCCATGTAAGGAAGAGAAAGTTTGTGAAAGAAATTGCCAAGAGACTCATGGTTGTGTTGTGATGAAAATACAAATATCATATACGGATTGGACAGGGAGACAACAAGGCATATGTATATATGAGAATTATAGGAAAGTTATCTAGCAGTTGATTGTACTTGGCCTAATCATACTTATATATATGGTTCACATTCATTTATCATAATACACGCCAACTTATTTGTCCCCTGCATCCGTCTGACGCGCGCTTATTTATTTATTAATTTATGATTTAATTTAATTTATAGCAAACCAAACCTATATAAGAACTTATACTAGTTACTTTTTTTAAAAAGTATTTTCATATTATTTTTTTGAAAATTAATATTTATTTTAAAATTTTAAGACCAAATCTTATTTCCAAATTTGAAAACAAGTTATTTATTTTCAGAAAAAGTACATATATACCAATTTTTTCAACTTATAAGCTGACTTAAATATAAGTCAAACGGGGCCATAGTATATCTCACTTATTGCAGGGTCAGGGAGGGTATAATGTATGCAATATTATCTTATTTAATGAATAAAGAGGTTGTTTCCATAAAGACCTCAACTTGTTTGTGAATATGTGTAACATATGTAAAATAATATTTTTAATAGGAAATATGATACAATAATACCAATAATGAATGTCGTAAGTCATTTGTATTTCTCTGTGACCAATATTGTTAAAAATTGCATTATTCATTTTTAATTTCAAAATGAAATTTAGGCTCCTTTGTTTTACAAAAAATGTTTTTTTTATAATTTTTCATTTACACCTTTTATTAAGCTGTACAAGAAATATTTCCAAAATTCTTTATTTTCCCTCATTTGTTTGATTTTAGAAAAATAAAATATTGATAAAAAATAGAAAATTCCTTTAGAGAATGTTATACGTTCTGAAAAATTAGTTTACCTTTCAAAAATAAGAAAAAAACCATTTTTCATAATTTTTCAGTAAAAGTCAAATGATAGAAAATAATTTCTAAACATCTATTTTATGAAAATTATTTTTGGATATATATCCTCTGAGAAAAATCATTTTTCCAAAAATATTATATTTCGATAAATAACTAGAATCTTAATCCTTTATCAAAAAAAAAAGAATCTTAATCCAGAAAATATCATTTTCCGTAGTCCAGGGTCATTGGTGCTTGTCCCTGTAAATAAGGTTGATGAAGTGATGGTGAATACATTATACATGGGCCAAAATCAATCCCAGGTTCCCGTTCCCCACTACGAGGATGTGACTATGCAATTGCATTGACCCATAGGCCATAACCCATTCCCTCGCTATACAAATATGAACCCTGGATAAAGAGATTGGTTGTTTTTTTGATGTATGTGATTTAATAAATATTGGTTGCCGTTGAATTCTTGATGACTTTAACTCATATATTGGTGAAAATTTTGTATTCTCGTATCCAAATATCTCTTTTCTCTCTCTATTTTGTGTGTCTCTCTCTGATGTGTGTGTGTGTATATATATATATATATATATATCTTTTCTTCTTTTTTAATAGAATTTTTTATTGTTATTCAACTCTCTTTCTTGAAGAATTATAACGAAATTTTAGCTTGAGACCATGTAGTTTGTTTGATTTTGTGCTTAATTGAGGCTTGGGTTTTATGAAATTGGATTATATTTATAAATTTTTTGTTGTTCTTGAGTCTTAGTATTGTTGTTGGAACTCTAAATAGATTTGTCATTGTTTTGTCCTTGTTATAATTAAAATTCTTGACGGGTATTGTTCTTCTCACTATTCTAAACATTTGATTGAGTATGCATGTTATGATTACTCAAGTCCTTGTTATATGCATCAATTTGATCTCATGGTTAATTTATATTTTTAGATTTAAATGATTGCAGTTGATTCTCAACCAATGATCTTTATAATTTACTTTGTACAATTTATTGGCGGTCATGATTGATGACATTTTTTTTTTTAATTCTTGAAGAGATAATCAAGTGCCATATTTAATGGCTTATTTTTTTATCTTGTGCCATATTGTTGGATTATTTTTTGATCATGTGCCATATTGATGGCTTATTTATTCACATGTGATTTTTATACTTAAAATTTTCTGTTATATTTCTAATAAATATTATGTTTTAATAAGGTTAACCTTTTAAATTTTTAAGTTTATTAGCTAAATTTTTGTTACGTTTTATTATACATTACTACTTTAATAGTTTTAAATAATTTTAATGAGAATAAGTTACACATATTCATATTTATTACTCATTAAATGGTCATTATTACCTTTTATTTAATTGAGTTATTTTACCTCAATTTGAAAGATTTTATATTTTGGATAGATATATTTATTCTATTATGCATCTAATCAAAATGAATTTCCTTTTGGTTAGATTTTATTCTTTTAAATTTGATTTTGTATTATTATTTCATGTGATATTATTGTAAAATATATATATGAGTATTTTTTCTTGTTTTGATGCGGAATTAATTATTATTTTTTTGAACTTTGATGCGGCATTAATTGTTTTTTTTTTGTATTTTCATTGCAAGTGTTTTATATTTAGACATTAAAGTTTTATTGTCTAAATGTCCAGAGATATCTTGCATGTCTTTTGATTAGATGATAAGCTTTCTTGAATGAAACAACTACATTTTTACGGGATTGTATTTCGGTACAAATCATTAACGTATAAGTTATTCTGACTATATATATAAACTAACTTTATTCCCTCCGTTTTTAATTTAATTTTCATGTCAATTGACAAAAAAAAATTCAAATTTAACTTCACCACATTTTTTACCATCTCCCAACGATCAATTTACATGCCATATGTGCTATATTCCGGCGACTTCAAAATTAATCATAAATTTATATTATATCTGTTACCAGAAAAAATATAATCACTAATTTATATTAGATAAATCACTAATTTGTACTATAAAAATCACTAATTTGTATTATAAGAATCACCAAAATCACTAGTTTTATTAAATAAATATATATGAAGATCGCCGGAAAAATAGAAGTCGTCGGAATATAGTACATATAGTATGCAAACTGATCGTTGGGAGATAAGAAAAAATGTGGTGAAGTTAAATTTAAAAAAAAATACCAATTGGCGGGAAAAATTAAATTAAAAACGGAGGGGATTAGATAAGATTGTGTATGAGAGAATGTATTTTAATTGTGTGAGGTGCTCTCTAAGAGGCCATTAAATTAAATATATGATCTAGATTAATTTGTAGTTTCTAGATTTTGACTTTTTCGTATTTGACTGTATATATGTATCAACCTTAGATCGAGTAACCCTAGACGGCTAGACGTACGTGGGTGGAATAGTAGATAAATCCTTTCTGTATATCAAATTTGTACTCCATTATTACATTTTTCAACGAAAACATAAAGGTTGCATTAGCGTGGTAGAAATGTAGAATGTATTATTCTACCAAACTCATTATTTCCCAATATTATGATTACATATTATTTTATTCTGTTAGTATAGTTTATGTATTGTAATAATAAACTTACATTGTGTTTATCGGGCAGAATGAAATTAATAGAATTGAAGAAATAATAATGAAAAAATGTGGCAAGATTTGAAAATAAAATTTTAATGAGTAAAATTTTCTATAATAAAATTTGGTATAAAATAGGGTTGTCAAATGGATAATTTGGATACGGATCTGTCTATATCCGTATCCGAATTCGAAAATCCGCATCCGAAAATTTTTAAAGGTTAATATCTGAATCCGGATCCGACGGATATTATCCGGATACGGATAATATCCGGATCCGAATCTGATTTTTAATAAAATTTTTAAATTTATATTAAAAATTCAAAAAAAATTGTAAAAAAATATTAAAAATTTAATTTAATTTTTTTTAAATTGAGTTAAGAGTTAAAGGGATTTAAGCATTTTTTTTAAAAAATTAATTTTTATTTATATTTTCAATCTAATTTTATTATCTAAATAATATTAAACTCAAATGATATTTTTATATATGTATATAATATTTTTACAATTATATAAAATTTGTATAAATATATTATTTAATGAATATACACACACACACTACAAAACTAATAGAATAAATTTTAAATTGTATATATATATTATTTATGTGATATATGTGATATGATTTAAAATACATAAATACTATAGAAATATAAATTGATATATATTAAATATAGATTTTAAAGTATAACCATGTATAATGTATATATTAATTTATTAAATTAAAATAGACAATATGAGCTAATTAAAAAACATAATTAAATTAAATTAAATGGGCTTATAACTATAAGTATATGTATAAAAATATATAAATGGGCTTATAACTATAAATGGATTTAAAAATATATTTATATATATTATATATATTAATATATATATATATATTATATATAATTAATTTCGGATGCGGATATTTTCGGATACGGATGTGCCTATATCCATATCCGTATCCGGAATTTTCGGATTCGGATACGGATAATATCCGGTTTCTTCTGGATACGGATAATATTCGTTTTTTTCCGGATACGAATACAAATATTTCGGACGAATATCAGATTTTTCGAATTTTTTTCCCACCCCTATCAGAAAACACAAACATAATAGAGTGTAAATTCTGTGCTTTTTATTTAATCCGATCCTCAAAATCATATAATTTTAAGAGAGATTTATATACTTATATGTGGGGGAAAAAAAGAGATAATTATGTATTTCCTCCAATCCCATTTACTACAACAAAACACAAACATATAATTTCACTTCATTATATATCCAATTCCACCTAGTGCCTTTAAGTAATTACACTCTACTATCTACTTTCTTTACCATTGATCCTTTGTCAAATATCTTTACCTCTGCAAACAAGAAAACTACAAAATTATTCCACGTTAGACATATATATATTGAGATTAATTTTTAATAGAGTATAATTGTGTTCTGAGGAGGTTTTCTCCGTTTCATCCTCTGGTTTGCAATTAATTATTGATAGACACAGTGTAATGAAACCCGTGACTTCTTGCTTTCTGGGATATAGATCCACATAGATAGTAGAAAACTAAAAGCATAGTATATGTAGAAGATGTTGATTCATTAAATTAAGCAATTAACTGATAAAATATAATAATTAATACAGTTGTTATTTATTGATCCTTAATAAAATTAAATTTATTAATTCATCAACCACTCTATTAAGAATTGATGAAATCGGTGATGGATTGATGACTGATAGATCAATAAATAATCACCGTAATGCTAGAAGTTAATAATTTATTGAACAAATCATCCATTTTGATTTATAACTGGTGCATAAAAATTTATAAAATAAAAAATATTTTGATTTAATTCATTTAAATTAAACTAATAAAAATTGACGGAATATATATAGCCATGTAGGAGTAGGACAGGCCGCATACAATTACGCGTAGGATAAGTGTATAAAAGGTTGGTACAATTCAGTCGTAAGTAGCTTTGGAATTATATACTTGTTTCTATTGCAAAATACTCCACAGCATAATAATTTTGGTGGACAAAGTTAGCTGTATATGTAGGATTTTTTTTTTTATTTTGATCAAAAAACCAATTCGTACGCAAAATACATACATTGCAAATAAAAATAATTAATACTCTAATTTTCTTTAAAATCCGAATTCCTTTCAATTGAAGCTGTCAAGCTGCAAGCAAATAATGTAATCAAGAATTGATTTAAAAAATAAGTAATACTCTAGTATGTCAGGATGATTGGTTATACTTGCACCCTTTATGATAATTTAGTGTAATCACTGCTGAATAGCGTAAAAATTTAAAACGATAGACTATTAAATTCTGCAATCTGTTGCATACGTATTTTCCCGAATTCATTCGACATAGGAGTAATAGACAAATTCCAGTTGTAGTATTAGGCTTATTAGCTGTTAAACATGAAAACTCACAATTGTGTTAACAAATAGAATCGTAGTATATTGTCCTATATTCCTTTACTTTCCATTCGTTCACTAAAGATAATTACATGCGATTAAAATGTTTTTTTAATATAAAATAATGATAATATTTTTTATAATTATATTTACATGAAATATATTATCTCCGACAAAATTACATCTCAAAAACATGAATTTCATTAATTATTTAAATAAAATTCACGGCACAAATACTAAATCGAAATAGTTGTGCAAATTGTCATTATTTGCAGATATTTCGTCATAATTTGAAAATTCAATTCACTAATAATACTACTGTAATATTATAAAAACAGAGGCTGTAGACGCTAACAGAAAGAGTGCGTGCGTGGTATATGAATCAACAAAATAAAAGCGCTGACAATGATGACTATGAGACAGCAACACAGGTGTTACGTTACGTAGTTTGCCCGAGTCAACTCGTTTTTTAACACAGCCAAGCCAGGTTAGGCTAGGGCCACATCTCTTTTATTTCACGTTATGTACAAGCAAATTCTTGATTCTCTCTCCTTTTAATTACCTCCACCTTTTTTTTCTCACAAAACTCGTTCAACACTAATAAATATATATTTGCCTCGCAATTTCTAGCTTACACACACACACACACACACACACACACACTATTAGTCTATTACTCTAGAATCATTTATACATATATTCTCTCGGGGGAGGTTGCTATCAGGTTGGATTTGAGAGCCCAGTAAACGTGTTATGAGGCTGAGCTTCCTAGGCTGACCAAGCTCTTTCTTTTTGGGATTATTATTATTACTACTTGCTAGTATTCACTTCGGCTTGTTTATTTTAAAGGGATATATTAAGGTAACTTACATTTCTTGGACTTTATCTTCCTTTTCTTTTCATGGGTCTATTTTCATGATGTTTCAGCAGTTTTGGATTTATATGTGTTCTTTAGCTGGACTGTGCTTGGGCCTTGCCTAATTTTATATCTTTTTTTTAAATAAAGTTTTAATCTTGGTTTCTTGAAATGAGGGCTTTGGGAGTTGATTGTATTCTTTATTAGTAAAAATTTAATCTTGATTGATGATCTTGGTTTTTAGAGTAAAACTGGAGAATGGGTTTAAGTGATTTTAGGTGATTAGATGATACAGTAGATGAACTTAATTATAAGGAGTTTTGTTGTTGACGAATCTTGGTAATGGTGATAATAGTTTTAGTGGAAGTTTGTGGATTTTTGGTAATGTTACTACGGGGGAGTTTACTGTGATTTTTTGTGAAACATAACAGTACTACTGATTATGATGGCAACATCACCATCTCCAAACTCATCATCACCTACTTCTTCTGATCCACCAGTAGCCACCACTTCTGGTGCTCCACAGCCTCAGCCATTTTCGCCTCCTCCAGATTCTAATTCTACTTCTCAGCCTAATGCAACTCCTACTACCCCTTCTACTAGTACACCTCCCTCTCAAGCTCCTTCTACTTCTACCAATTCAACATCATCATCTCCTCCTGCTAATGCCCCACCCCCTTCTTCTAGTCCTCCTCCATCGACACCGATTCCGTTAAGCCCACCTACACTTACTCCTCCAACAAATGCTCCTCCACCAACCCCACCAGCAAGTCCCCCTACTGCACCACCAGTAAGTCCACCTACACCTGTACCCCCAAAAAGTCCACCGACACCTCAAACTAGCCCCCCGCCACCACCAAGTCCATCCCCGCCTTCAGTACCTCCACCTACACCCCCAGCAAGTCCATCTACGCCGCCATCAAGTCCGCCTACGCCATCAGCAAGTCCACCTAAGCCATTTCCAAGTCCTCCTACGCCACCAGCAAGTCCACCTAAGCCACCAGTAAGCCCTCTTACACCACCAGAAAGTCCACCTAAGCCATTGCCAAGTCCACCTACGCCGCCATCAAGTCCGCCTACGCCACCAGCAAGTCCTCCTACACCACCAGCAAGTCCACCTAAGCCATTTCCAAGTCCTCCTACGCCACCAGCAAGTCCACCTAAGCCACCAGTAAGCCCTCTTACACCACCAGCAAGTCCACCTAAACCATTGCCAAGTCCTCCTACGCCACCAGCAAGTCCTCCACCTACACCACCCTCGGATCCACCAAAGAATCCTGCATCTCCGCCATTAAATTCTCCTCCCAATTTGCCTCCACCGCCCCCAGGAAAAAGACTCTCCCCTCCAGCTCCATCCATTGTCCCTCCATCAATACCTTCTCCTCCACGTCCTCAAGTACCAGTACCACCATCAGGTAAACCATCTACCAACAACTCTAATACACCCTCGACCTCGGAATCTAAAGATAATGGTGGCATTGGTATTGGAGGGACAGTAGCCATTGGTTTAATAGTAGGTCTCATACTACTTGGTCTGTCTGGAACAGTTATTTGGTGTGTCAGAAAGCGAAAGAAGAAATTTACTGCAGTGAATGGTGGTCATATTATACCAACCACACGAAGTTCTTCTCCGAAATCAGGTAGTTCATTTAAGTAATCATTTGTTTTCTTCAGCATTGCTAGGCTTTTAAAATTGAGTCTATATAAGTGGGCATTTCCATCCTAGATAATTTGATTAGCCTAGTTTTAAAAAAGAACTTGATCGGTTATGAAATTTCAATTTTATAAATATATTATTCAAGGCCTTCAATACAGATTGTTAACAATTAAGTTAAGATGTTAGTGTACAAGAGATTCTAAAGTAATTTGTGATGTGTAGATTCAGGCTTACTGAAAGTACAAGCATCTGTAGCTCACGGTGAGAGTAGCAGTGAGAGTGGATTTGTATATTCGCCAACAGAGCCAGGTGGATTGGGTAATTCGAGATCATGGTTTACTTTTGAAGAACTTTTGAATGCTACGAATGGATTTTCGGAGCAGAATCTACTGGGTGAAGGTGGATTTGGCTGTGTGTACAAAGGCTACCTACCAGATGGAAGAGAAATAGCAGTAAAGCAACTAAAGATTGGAGGTGGGCAGGGAGAACGAGAGTTTAAAGCAGAAGTTGAGATAATTAGCCGTGTACACCACCGCCATTTGGTTTCCTTAGTCGGTTACTGCATTTTTGAAAATCAAAGAATGCTTGTGTATGACTATGTCCCCAACAACAACTTGTACTTCCATCTTCATGGTAAATTTTAGTTTTTAAGTAAAAGGATTGAGATGTAATTTTATTGGCTCCTTTCTGTAACATGGTTCTCGTCTTCTGAAGGGGAAGGCATGCCAGTAATGGAGTGGGAGACACGTGTAAAGGTTGCTATTGGTGCAGCTCGTGGAATTGCTTATCTCCATGAAGATTGTAATTTCCTATTCCTTTTCTGTTTCTGCATTTTAAAGAGTATATCGATCAACATTTTACCTAAGCAGCTCTTGGGAAAGTGATCATAAGCACTTTTTACTTACTACAGATTCGGCACGTAAACTTCCTGGTCTTTCTGATACACTTTTCCCTTCTTCTTTGATTAGTGGTATGAGTGATAAGTTAGCAGTAACAAACAGGCACATTGCTGCATTGTTTGGGAACACCATCATTAATCTTGTGACAGAACTCACAATTTTTTTAGTATAATGTAAAAACAATGAAGTAGGGGTGCCCATTATGCTGACTACAGCGAATACTATGTAAGACGGTAGAAGGATACTATATTTTGTATCCTTCCAGTATCGTGTCATGACATGACCAGCTGCTCAATCTGAAAAAATATTTCTTTTATGCGATTGAAGCATATGATAGTCATTCTATTGTCCCTATAGATAACAAAATATGTACTTATATCACTGTGTCAACTGTGAAAGAACCAGAATTACCTAAAATGTGAAAGTCCCTGGATCAGCAGCTCACCTGCTTGCAGCCTTGATCAGTTGTATGGGACATATCTATAAATTTATTGTTTTTTGAACCATTATTTTGTTCAATTTTTATTACAGGCCATCCTCGCATAATTCATCGGGACATCAAGTCATCAAATATTCTTTTAGATAACAACTTTGAAGCACGGGTATGCCAATTCTTCATCGACTTCCTTTAGCTAATCTTTTTTTACATGCTTTTAACTTTTTGAATACTTCTCTCCCCCTTTTAACAGGTTTCTGATTTTGGGCTTGCAAAACTAGCTTTGGATGCGAATACACATATAACGACGCGTGTTATGGGAACCTTCGGGTTAGTCATTTATCTGACCATTGCAGAATATAATTATTAAGACAAAAAACATAGTAGTAACTTTTATATCAATTCATGCATTTTTAAATGGTTAATGAAACTTGAGATAAATTTCGTTTTCAGATACATGGCTCCTGAATATGCAGCTAGCGGCAAATTGACTGAAAAATCTGATGTTTATTCTTATGGCGTTGTGCTTCTAGAACTGATTACTGGACGCAAACCTGTGGATTCTTCTCAACCCTTGGGAGATGAAAGTTTAGTGGAATGGGTAAGTTTTATGCTGGCTGTTTTTTTTAGTATTTTTTCTTTATCATTACTTTTTTTTTTTTTGCATATGCTGGCTGAATTCAGTGCCTTTGAATCATATGCATTATCTTCATGCTGTATTAATTAGTGTCTTTAACCTAGTAAAATATTTTTCTTGTTTTTTCATAGGACTCGTTCATTCTCAGTACAAGTGAGTCAAATTACGATTGTGTTGCTTTTTGTATAAATAAATTTTAGATATAGAGTTGCTATGATGCTTGGGCTTTCACACCTATACTGGAGGAAGTTGTCTGTTTCCACCCATTTTTACTTGTATAATAAAAAAGTTATTGTGCTCTCATATTCGTTGAACATTCTTACTATAACCTTGTTGCTTTATTTACCACTCCTATTTAAAATTTCCAGGCCGCAGTGTGGACACAGATTTAGTATGCGTGCATAATAATTTCTAGAGATGTTCAAAAACCCTGAGCATAGGCATTAGGCAGTTTTAAGGTTTTTCTTTTTAAGAAAATTCTTTTCAAATTGAATAGCTTTTATAATGTAAATAATATGTGGTTTGAACTTTTATTAGAATCAATGGAAGGTTTGGTACTAAACTGTAAATGACCATGTTATACCTCAGAAAATTGTGCTTCCTATCTGAAGTCATTATCCTCCTGTCACCCTACTCTCCTTACCATGAACTCTGATATTTCATTTAGGCTCGACCTTTGCTTGGCCATGCACTTGAGGCAGAGGATTTTACAGCATTGGCAGATCCAGGGCTTGGAAATAACTATGTCGACATTGAAATGTTTAGATTGATTGAAGCTGCTGCAGCTTGCGTGCGACATTCAGCTGTAAAGAGACCACAAATGGGGCAGGTATTGTTTTTTTGATCACTTTTTCATTTTATAATTGACGTATTAAATATTCACTGAGTGTCTTAATCTTCATTAATTTGTAATTATCAGGTTGTGAGAGCATTTGATAGCATGGTCACTGCAGACTTAACTAACGGGATGCGAGTTGGTGAAAGTGAGGTATTTAACTCTGCAGAACAATCTGCAGAAATCAGATTGTTTCGGAGGATGGCATTTGGTAGTCAAAATTACAGTACAGATTATTTTAGTCAAGGTAGTAAAAATAGTCAAATGCCCTGATGTACATTTCTTGTATAGCTCAATTCTTCACATATATTCATAAAGTGTCAAAAGCAAAGCAGATTTGCTGCTCAGCTGAGAGAGGTACAAGTTGCCTCAGTTTTGGACTTTATTAGGTAACAAGAGAAGCTTGGAATAGAATTTTGTTAGTAGGTTCCACTTTGTCTCAAATAATATATTCATTATAATCCAAATATATGCTGTGCGCAACAAGAAATTCACATAAAAATATCGTTCATTCACTGAAAATTTGAGTATAATTTCTTAAACCAGGGCTTGCTGTGTCCAAGAGTAAGAAAATAAAGAGACTTGTCACAAGCTTTCTTAAGAAATTCTCATATTTAGGTAGTTAAACAGTAGACTATGATCACTGTGTGATGCCACATTCATAATTTAACATCAAATATAGGACATATATCTTCGGTGAAATATTAAACATAGATGTAAATAGCATTATTATGTTATATACTTGACTAGTATGCAATTTTCCAAATATGATTAAATAAATTTTGGTTTTATTTAGACGAAACACATTTGAATGACAATGGTTTCAAAGCATAGAGATGATTTTACCATGAGATTGACTCGATAATTTCCAAGCATTTATAGAATAAATATAAAGATGATATCAACCTTTTCTTGTATAAATTATCCTTAGAAATCAGCACTGTAATGATAATAATCAGTTACAATACTGCAATGTTTAAGAATATCATACAGACTAAAACATATCAAACTATTTCAAATTTGATCAGAATCAAGGTCCACTTTATCATCCTCTCGAAAGTCATACTCAACCACCAGATTAAGATTGTCTACCAATTTATGATACTGTAAACACCCTGCACACTGCAAAGAAATGTCAGCAGCTAATAAGGATAAAAGTAGAGATTCAATACATTTAAAGTATTAGCCTTCTAACTCCTACTGGAAGTAACTCAGCAAGCAACAACTCGACCTTACCAATATTTACCAAGTTGAAGAATGTAACAAAATTTATTTAGATCCGATAACAATAAGATTCGTACTCGTAGATATCAAGAAGAGAAACGATTGACTAACAGTTAAAAAAAAAGACCCATAATGCTGGAACTATGAAACCTTTTAGGTATATTATAGCTTCTAAACATGTAAAACTTAGATCTTCAGAACTATGTAAAAGGTCAACTTTTCTCGAGCAACCAAGCTGAATTTTTTACCTTAATATAAACAGTTCCTTTTTCATATGCCAGTCTGTTTATGAGCCTTTGCGATCTTTCACCACATATGTTACAAGTAAACTGGACTAACAAACTTCTTCTTGGGAGTTTTAAGTCGACGCTTATTTCCTGCAACATAAGGTACCGAGGCAAGTAACAAGAAAGACACATTACACCAACTCTTTGGATACAATCAACACAGGAACCATATTCGTCTAATTCAATAAACTAATATATAATGCATCTTAAAAAAAATTCGATTCTTTGGCTCTCATCCTTGCTAATCTAAAAAGTATGGGCTCACCCACATAACACTTTCACATAAAAATTTGATTCCTTGAATGTGTGCCCCTAGAGTATATCACTTCACATCACACAAAAACTACAGTTGCAGAAATTTGCCTACTTTTAAAATAAAAATTAAACATCTTCTACTCTTGACTCATTAGCCAATTCATGCAGATGGTTGCTATCACTTTTATGACGAATATGATATTAAAAAAAAATCAAAAATCCAACTGTAGAAATCTTTAAAACTATTTCAAACTACAATACACCAAATTCTGCATGGTATCACTTTAATAAAGATTAATTACACACTTGCATAATAATAACAAAGATTAATAATTTAATTTATAACATCACTAGCACAAAGATCATAGCTTTAAGTCATCAACACAACCAATTAACACAAAATTTTAAAATATTAACTTTTATCGCAACAGAAGTATACCAGTGCAGATTCATTCGAATCAACAGAGTGTGTTGACCCAGTAACCAATTCAGCATTACCATCAAAACACGAGACAACCGAAGCCGGCATTACACATCTTGGTGCCCATGACTGCTTCTGAGAAATTTTCAGCCTGTAAACTAAAATCAGGGACATGTACATAAACACATACATAACATATCTACATACATATCACATCACACATACACATACCCAAACACATATGGGACAACAGAATCAATTAAAAAACAGAAGCAAATATGAATAAAATTAAAACCCTAAAAATGAAACAAGTTAAATGAGGATAGATACCTGCAAGATTTAAAGGTTGTATTGGGATTACCCAAAATGGATCTGAAGGAATTAGGGCATGAAATTGAGAAAATGGGTTTACGAGAATTGGGGGAATTTGAAGAAATGGCGGCAAAATTGATGAGCAAATTAGTAGTCGTAGCCATTGACGGAGATCGTGAATATTTCTAAGCTTAGGCCCCGTTTGGATTATAAGTTGTTTAAAATATGTATACTGGATTGGAAGCCCAAACACGTATTGTTATCGGGCCGGGTCATTCCCTTGCTAATAATCTTGATCGTTTATATAGATTCCCGAAATTGCCCCCAGTTTCATGTAATAATCTATATTCCATATTAATTTGGCTTAAAATTTTACTTTCTCTGTCTTATATTTTTTTTATCTCATTTAAATTTTTTAGAAGTTAAATTGATCAAATTTATATTATAATTAGAAATTATTGGTTTATAATTATACAAATTTAAAAATTCCTTCTCATAATAGACTAACTAAAATTTTTAATGATATTGTTTTATAATTTAAAAATTCTGCTTGCACTCTAATCATGTTTTTTTGAGAGGAACTTTCACTCTAAACACTAATCGCAAAGAAGATGTGTGTACAAGTATGGATCGGTTCGCTTAACCAGTGGATCAAATAATGATAAAAAAAAGTTGATGCACTTTTGTATCTTGTTCCATCAACTTGATCAGTGATTAAGAGATTTGTTTGCAACATATAAGCAACAATTCCTATTCTCTAACCAAGTGTTGCCATTATCATCAGTCTTCTTCATCAACTTCATGAAAAGGAAGTGGCACTATCTTAACTGCCCTAAACTTGCCAGCATTATTCAGATGCTCATTCTCCAATCTGCAGGACCATTCAAATTATATAGTTCATTAGGACTTGACTATATTCCGATCCAATATAGTACCATGATTATGCTTCAAGAACATATTGATATTGAAGAATGATGATTGAGTTGGAATATGCCAACTAATATACCTGTAAAAATTCCATTGTCCTCTTCGAATGACTTCAAGGGCTGCTAAAATCAGCCCAGTAATTCTGTAATCAATGCTGCCAAAATTGTAATGGAGCACTGTTTGTAACCAAGCTAGCCTGAGGACAAGGTTTAATCCCTGAAAGATACATGCACCGTATTTCTTGTTAAGTCAATTCAACAAATTTATAGTTTGATTAGATTAATCATGCATCAAGAACCAACTAAACTCATATACCATGGAGAGGAAGTAAATGAATTTTCGACGAAGTATCAAATCATTTCTCAACCAGGGGTTCTTAGAACCCTTCTGTAGTAAACCCCAATCTTTTACAAAATCCCAGTATAAATGGTAAACAGTTGCAACACTAGACATGACCACAACTAGACAGAGCCATCCAACAGTCCTTTCTTTCTCATAGGCCACTTTTGCTCCTGCTGCTAACATTGCGGATACATATTTGCCAAGATTCACTAGGTGACTCGTTTCACCTTCATCAAACCACCTCCTAGCACACTAGAAACAAAATAAAAAAGAATAAATTAGATAAAACACGATTTTGGTTAAATTGCATAGATAATTAGATATATACACATTTTAAGCAATTTTACAAGCTTAACCTGCATAGCCCTCCAATAATATGGAAGAAATGATATTGCATAAGAAAGATCTCTGTAATTTTTTGTCCTCATGCAGTATCCATAATCCTGAGTTTTGTAGCTTCTTGTTATATAGTAGCAGCTAACATACTCGAGGTTTCTAAGCATTGGTACCTGATTGACAGTCACATCAAGAGTAAACATGATTAGTCTGTTTGTCCATAAAAAAACCCACACCACACTTTCATTTTTGTATAACCGAAGTTACCTGGCTACAAAGTTGATCAGCCATGAAAAAGTCCAGCATGACTACCTGAGATTTGGAGTTATTATAATAACATAATCATTAATCTAATTGATGGTAATACATTTATCAATTGAGATATGAGTACACACTGAAAGTAAGGGTACCTTGTACAAAGGGGATAGAACAATATTTCTTATCACGCGAAGTAAGCGATAGCGGCTTGATTTGTAGACTACGTTGATAGGGCAGACTAGTAGGAGAAAAGAAATCTGTATGCATACATATGAAGAGGGAAGATCATGTAACCTTTTTTTTTTTTTTTTAATTTTGTTATATCATTTTTCAGTAAAATGGTAAGCAACAACTTACCAATAGTAATAGGCCAGGTATAACTTGTACTTGAGCATAAGAATATCCCTTTGCTATAAGAGATATATGAATAAACAAGACGCCAACCACAGCAGTCATTGCCATAGTACAGATCAAGAACACATCCCTGTATTTAAGCTCTTTTGTTGGGGAAAGTTCGAAGATGAAACTATAATTTATACGAGTCTTCTTCCATGCGAAAATGTTGCATCCATATAAGAAAAAATGTAGAAACAGCAGGCTGAACATGCTGAAATTTATAAAACATTTTTGTTAATATCATTGACTCGTGATGGACAATTTTTTTGAATTTATTGATTTATATTATGGAGGCGACATTAGTTATTCTGGATTAGTTTGTAGTTTGCTTGCCTAAGAACTGGATAAACAGTTTCCATGTACACTGTATCTGACTGAGGTCTATACATTCCTGCTATATGAGCCATAATGCCATAGCCAACAAAGAACACGATGAAGCACCCTGTGAATAATCCTGTTGAAAAATGATAAACAGATTACGAACGTTTTTTCAGGCACAATCAAAGGTACTAGTTTTATACCAATACTAATTTTATGAAAAGAAATGATTCATTTATAAAAATTATCAGAACTTTTTATGGGCGAATGAATCGCTAGTCTTTCTACAGTTTTATGACTTTTATCTATGATTGTATCTTTGATAAAATTTATGAAATTAGTCACTTGTGATGGTTCCACTCATAAGCTGTGGACCTTCTTGACCCTTTAGTGCATAATATAGAGTGCTGGTTGAATGGATCAGGTAACTATGTCCAATCATATTTCTCTGAATTTCTTTCTATAAGATTATAAAAGCATAAATAAACTTAATATCTCCACTAAAGCTCGTGGTATTAGAAGAAGAAAAAAAAGCATTTCTTTTATGTTATCTGTTATTTAAAGTACACAGTAGTAATTAGACTTGAACTACTATTGTTTAATACCTACTTTCTAAACAGGAACATAACATATCTCATCAAGAATGTGGAAATCAGATATATTTACTTTAAGTACTGATTAGAAGAAATTTAATTACCAATGAAAAAGGTGACAGCATGAGATTCCTTTCTTTGAGTTGGTTTAAGGTATTTCATGGCCTTCCTTTTATCATCTCCAGCAAAGTGTTGGACAAAAATCTCCTCAACTTCATCTGCTAATTTCATAACCTGCAGTTATATGAAACTAACTCATAAGTTTAATCCAACTGTTAATTTTCTAATACCATGTTTAACAAGCATGTCTTAGTATTAGCCATCTAAATCCAAACCTATATATTTCTTGTTTAAAGCAGCAAGTTAAGTTGTCCGAGAACAATCTATAATGCCGTAGGATGACATACACACATCCAATCATCTTTCAAACAAAACACGGTGCTCTATTATTTTCCCCACTACATAACAATGGTTCATTGTGCACCATGAATTTTTTCACTTGATCTTATACAGCAATTGCCTAGTTGTTTACCTTGTCTGAACTGTTGAAATATGAGCTTTCAACTACTTTTAAATAGATGGGAAGAACTTGTTTGTTAGTAACCTGAGGAAAAAGCAATTAAAAAGTTAAAAAGATGATTAATTAACTAAAAGGATAAAGAAAGGGTGATATTGGATAGCTGCAGCAGCAAAAGACTACACATATTACTTACTTTGTCGAATTTCTTCAAAATCTTTGCGAAAGCTAGCATGTTCAAATTCCTGAAATTCATAGTTAAAATTATAAAATGTCACATTCAATCAAACATTAATCACAAGCGTTAATTTAAAGACCCAGTTTTTCACTAGGATACCTGTAAGTTTTCAGATAGCCTAGACCTTTATAAAGCTCAATGAAAGCTCCTTTAATCATTTTTTCAGCATGGTGTATTTTTGTTTTGTTGATGTGCACCTTCCTTGCTTCCTTGGCACCTTTCTTAGACGATTGCTTAATTAAATCATCCCACAGTAAATATGAAAATGCACGAGTTGGATTGGTGAGAGGAATGTGTATTTTTAAAATTTTTCCTTGAGAACCGAAAAATCGGCCTGAGGAAGTTCTTGAATTTGATTCCACCCTTTTCATTTTTATTGATTTCATAGCCTCGTCAAATTTTGAAGAGCCAGAGAAGTTAAACTCATTCTGATCAAACTGATCATCCTTTTCGTTACCCTGCTCATGTTCTTGCTCTGTTATGTACCGAGGGGACTCTTCATCTGTCGTGTACAAGATAACAAGTTTTAAAAACTTGGGGTATGTTTACGAACTTAATTAGATACTACTGCTTTAAAAGAGTAACATGCTCAATTTATTTAAGCCATTTACCACATGAAATGGTGCCTGAAATGGAATCATCGTCTTTGGAACCATCGGAAGAAGCTTCATTTGCACGTTGTGATTTTATCGCGATCTTGAGCTCAAGGAGAATCTCCATTTGTTTCTTCAATGATTCCCCTCTCTCCAAGAACTCTTTCTCTTTACTTGGAAAAAAATGATTGACTTTATTAAGTTGGTGGTCTAAACATGAAAAAAATGCTAGAGCTGCATCACTATCATCAGCAAACTGCTCCAGCAGCTCAGTCTCGTACATGTCCCCTTTGCTTTCTGATGATTCGAGTTTCTTATGAACCTGATTATTAGAACAACATCACAATATTAGCATCCTCAGTTCCACATATTACATATGTAATATTGTACTAAAGAGCATAATTGATGTAAAGATTTTTTTGAAAGTTGGACACACTATCAGGAAGAGGTAGAAAAAAAGTACATGAATTATCCCATGGTCTCGACGCTTGTTGTGAAATAACGAGATTTTCCTTATCGAGGAGAAGATGGTTTTTGTTAAGGAGCTGTCATGGTGGTTGGAAGGTGCATTTTCAACGTTCAAGAGATGGATTTTTTTGAGATCTTTCTTCAGTTGCCCATAATCAACAAACGCATCTTTCCATTCAGGGACAAGCTGACCCTGAAACTGCTTGGAAAACTTCACCATCTCCACGAAAATTTATATTCTCTAGATTTCTCAGGAAAATAGAGAGCTAAAGAATAAGGTGGTGTTCGAGGCAAGTGAGTTGAGGGTGTTTTGATGGTACGTTAGCAACACATTATTTATGGACAGGAAAAAGAATTCGAATCAGAGCACATTCCAATATATACTCTGTAACATTAGTATCCACTAGGAGGGTCGTGCATAGTGTTTTGATTCGCCGGGAAATGGGAAAAATGCCACCAGATGTGATGACTTGTAGTTTTGCAAATTGCCCTCACCAAAATAATGAAAGTTCTATGTATATATTTTAAGTAATAGAGGGTGGGCTCATGTATACACACATACTTAATGCTCTTACTTTTGTACTATGATAAAGAATTAAAGATGATAAGATAACTTTAATGCTCTTATTAATTGAAGATTTTAAATGATCTACTGTATTATACTCGTACTATATAAACTGTATTCTACGCCGTAAAATATACGAGATATTGGTAATATAGTTGTGGGTTTATGGCAAAGTGATGTACAAAAAACACAAAGCTTGGCTCTAATTAGACCAGCCTGATTCCCACTACGTACAGTAGATTGAGGAATGAGGATCCCAGAAACTTTACATATATATAATTTTTGGTTTCTCCCACCTATATTACTAGCTAAAAGAAGATTTGTCAATAGTTATATATTACTGCTGTTAATTAATACAAAAAAAATGATTATCTTAAATAATTTACTAGTTGATCTGTTGATGTTGATTTAATATACTGTAATACATTAGGAACGTGGGTGCATGGTATGGTATTATACGGAGTATGGGACTAGGATGGGAGAGCTAGTAGCAAATTATAGAGAAGAATGTTCCATAATTTAATGTCATATATATTCCCACATCTCGTAAATAGTGTGTATGCATGTGACAATCCGGGTCAAATCCCGAGTCTTTTTCGAAAATCAGGTCAAGTCCCGACTTCCGAATCCGAAATAAGCCAAAGTAAACTGGCTCAAATACAACAACTTGGGTAATCCACAAGCCCACCACAGGCCCCCAAAAGATCATGATTTATTGGTGCACTTAGTAGTAGTACTTTTTACTTATATACTGAACAAATTTCCTGACGTCCTCGTCAGGCCGAACAGATAGCCCATAGGCCCAGATCGTACCTCTCTAGCCATTGTGGGATAATACCGGCTGGCTTCGTGTCCCCACCTCCGGACCTCTGTCCATTGTGGGATAATACCACCAGCCTTCGTGTCCCCACCTCCGGCAACTTGACGAATCAAGCTTTCGAGAGTTGGCTCTGATACCATATGTGACAACCCGGGTCAAATCCCGAGTCTTTTTCGAAAATCAGGTCAAGTCCCGACTTCCGAATCCGAAATAAGCCAAAGTAAACTGGCCCAAATACAAGGGTAATCCACAAGCCCACCACAGGCCCCCAAAAGATCATGATTTATTGGTGCACTTAGTAGTAGTACTTTTTACTTATATACTGAACAAATTATCCCAATCTACTCGATGTGGGACTGGAGTGTTACAATGCAACACATATGGCAAACTGTCAATATATGCTTCAGTATACTCACTCCTCTCGATCTAGTTTCGATTCTAACTAACTTGTCATAACTGTAAATCTGCATTGAGTTTTCATATTAATTTACCAAAATCCATAGTACTGTGCTTTCTACTCTTTAATTTAAAAGAGACACAAATGTTTGACGAATTGAATGACAAGTATAAATAGCAACATCTATCAATGACAGAAACATTTGTGGAGAACTGAATTGAAGTCGCCCTCCCGTGTTAGGCGCGAATTCATTCGTATTTTTTATCAAGTGATTAGATTACGTTGTCTTATATACTTAGGCGTGAATTCACTCGGGTTTTTCAAGTGATTAGATTTAGACGTCTTATATATTTTCAACTATACAATATCGAAGGCAGATTCACTGTAAATTATAGTACAAAAGTTTATATTTCTGTAACAATTATAGAGGTAAAAAAAAACTATTTAAAAATGATGGGTTAACTTTCATGGTTCATGCTATAAGCCAAATAAATCATTTCTTATTTTCGTCGCATATACCACTCATTTTCAACAAGAAAAATTGTAAATACAAAGGTTAAACTCAGCCATAGATACAAGTAATTAAAAAGTGAATGCCTCCACAGTTTCAAGCTAGAATATCTATACATCAACAAAGATTTTTGGTTTGGTACAAACTGAGATCTTGCATACGGAACCAATCATCGAGAAGACATGCAATTTATATGGTCTGACTAGGACAGCATTAGTGAATTACAAATTAGCATGCAATTATATATATTTCAGTGGAGAACATATTGTTCTACAAATTTTTAAAATGCGGAACAATTTATTATCAATCTTAAAACTCTTCTCATATCATCATATGTAACGTAATTCATAGTTTGTGTAATAGCCCTAACAGTTTCCCACATCATTTGTTGAAAATTTGAACGTGTGTACTCTGTAGAGAGATCTTACTTTGATATATCACACGTAGGGATGAAAATGAGCCGATACGAACAGTTCGGGTGTTTGGCTCAAACTGGCTCGAAAAAAGTTTGGTTCGTTTTTGGTTCGATTTGTAAACGAATCGAACATAACATAATTTTCAGGTTCGGTTCATAAATAGGACTGTCAAAAAAATCTGAAAAATCCGATATCCGTCTAAAATATCTGGATTCGTATTCGAGATAAAACGTATATTATCCGTATTCGAGACAAAACAGATATTATCCGTATCTGAATCCGACAATTTCATATACAAACACGGATATATGCATATTCGTATCCGAAAAAATCCGAATCCGAAACTAAATATATATGATATTTAAATAATATATATATAATATATAATTTAAAATTTATTCATTAGTTTTGTAGTGTGTGTGTGTATATTCATTAAATAATATATTTATACAAATTTTATATAATTATAAAAATATTATAGACATATATAAAAATATCATTCGAGTTTAATAATATAAAGATAACAAAATTAGATTCAAAAGATAAATAAAAATTAATTTTTAAAAAAAAATAAAATAAGCTTAAATCCGTTTAACTCTTAACTCAATTTAAAAAAAAAATTAAATTTTTACTATTTATTTTGTAATTTTTTTGAATTTTTAATATAAATTTAAAAAACTGATTAAAAATCAGATTCGGATCCGGATATTATCCGTATCCGAATAGTATCCGTCGGATCCAAATTCAGATATTAACCTTTAAAATTTTTTGGATTCGGATACAGATACAAATATGTATTTTCAAATTCAGATTCGGATACAAACAGATCTGCATCCGAATTATCTGTTTGACAACTATATTCATAAATGAGTTGAACTTGAGCACAACATAGTTCGGTTCTAAAGTTCGCGAACAAGTTTGATTATAATGTTCGTGAACACATGTTTGTGGAAATTTACGAATTACGATAAATAGTGTATATATACAGAAAAAAGTTTAATGGAGACCACTTTTTAATTGGAGACCCGAAGACCATATATGTACTGCATGAAGAACATGAGTATAAAATGTGTAGTATAATAATATGTATCGTAATGTTTTACACGCAATACATATATGGTCTCTAAGGTCTCCAATTAAATAGTGGTCTTTATTGAATCCAACTATATATATATATATAATTAAACTTTTATTTATTTTCATAGTAATATATATTATTTTATTTATTTATGTTTAAAATAAATTATAATACACATATATTTTCTAAATAATGGTGTCAAATATATATGTTTTTAATCTTTATATACAATTTTTTAAATAGTTTTAATTAGCTTAATTTCAATTAATTTTGTATCAATGTAATTATTATGGCCACTAAAAATAAAATAAATTTTTTGGAGTTATAGATATTTATATTTTTAATTTTCAATGTTTATAAATTTTTTATGTAATAGTTTTAAATTAAATTAAATTTATAATAGTTTATAATTAAGTTATATTTGTTTTTATAATAAATTTAAATATTTTATACTACAATTTTTAATGTTTTAATTTTTAAGTTTTCATTTAATATCTCTAAAAAGTTTATAATTAATTTCATATATATATATTTATATTAATAAAGTTAATATTAATATTATCATTAAAACTGGAATCTTTTGAAAACATGTAATTAATTAAATAAAAACAACTATGTCGTGATAAACCAAACACTAATTTTTAGTAAACCTAAGAATTTTATGAATATAACCTATTTTTTAGAAACTTTAAATTCCTGTAACTACAAATCCTGATAAACAAACCAGACCTATGGTTTAAACGAGACTAATACTTTCAAAGTCATGTTCAGATTGTATTTTTAAATATGCGCTACTTTTTTTCAACCTCGAAATCGAATTTAGTGGTAACTTTTTTCTTACCATACATGAATCAGTTTTAACCTGCATGAAGTATAATTTTTAAAAACCAAATAACTTGACAAAATTATATTAATAAATACAATTTTATTTGAACATTAAATTTATATTCTGAACACTTCCAACAGTTCTACAAAAAATTGAAATTCAGTAAAAAAAAATGATATAAATTATTAAGTATCGTTATTAAATTATTTATACAACTGGAAAGGTGGACTGGTGGAGGCGTTGAAGTCCAAGATAAAATTTTACACTTTATCATGTTAAAATTTTATTATCGAATATAAATTAGTTAATTATACAGTGATATGTAGGTGCATAAATGTAAGATTTCAAACAAATAAATTTGTTGAATATAATTAAAGATGGTCTAGTCCAATATTGGGTTCGTGCCTTCAGTATGAAGTTGTACGGGGCTGTTTGGTGTTTAGGGATGTGTTAATTAATTGAAAAAGATGTTTTTAAAAAATTGGTGTGTGATCTAATTATTGATTGACTAATTATTATAATTTAATTATTGATTAATTGATAATTTAGTTTTATATAATTTTCTTAAATGGAGTGAATAAAATAATCTAGAAATAATACTCTATTTAATTAGTACCATTTTGTATTCTACTTTATATTCTCTCCTACATTATTATAACAAAAAAAAAACTTCTTTTTTTTATCTGAGTTACCCCGTGAACCATAAAATTAGATTCTAAGCATCCAATTTTAGATGAATCATAGAAAAGATCTTAACCATTCAATTTTAATAAAATTTAATTTTAGAAAAGATATATCATACATACAACTACCCTTTTATATAATTCTGGATAATATTATAATATATTTAAATTATATTCTATATTTTCTATTTTAAGAATCTTACTTATCCTATAATTTTTATTTAATATAATTGTACTTACATTCAACTCAATTTCATCACAATTCAAACTCTTTTATTTATTTAAAATTATGACTTATAGTTAAAGAATAAATCTTGGCGTACATACATATACACTACAAACTCACTACCTTTATAGGAACATATTAGGGTTCAATTTCACGTATATTTTAAATTGATGGTTTTCTTTTATTTTTTGTTTTCTCTAACAAGCCTACTATTGAAATTCTATATATTTTTAAAATTTTCTTAATGTTTAAAAATATTATTTTATACCTTATAGTAGTTTATTTCTATAAGGTTAAAAAATTATGGTTTTCTATAAAAGTATTATTTTGAGATTTTTTTTAAGAGGATATACTTTTATTTTGACATTTGATGTGAAATAAGCTCAATTTTTATTAACACAAAAAAATAAAATGCAATTTAAATTGTATTATATTAAGATTTTTGTATAACATGCTTTTTAAATATAATTGTGTTCAACAAAATTTTAAATATAATAACATGTTGTAAATATTTTAACACATTTATATAACCATAATTTTTTAATCTTATAGAAATAAACTACTATAATTTATAAAATAATATTTTTAAAGATGACATAGATGATAGATCTTTATCTAGATTTTATATATATATATATAATTTTAATAGCAGACTTGTTACTTTTAAACGGAAAACAAAAAATAAAAGAAAGTTATCAGTTAAAAAATTACGTGAAATTGTGCCCTAATCTATTCATGTTGATAGTGAGTTTATAGTGTATATGTATGTACGCCCAAATTTACTCATAATTAAAACACACATATATCATATATATCATCAATATTCATTTTCGCGAACATGCTTGGAATATATCTAATTCT
This sequence comes from Oenanthe sinensis, assembly GCA_028671895.1. Lineage (NCBI taxonomy): Eukaryota > Viridiplantae > Streptophyta > Magnoliopsida > Apiales > Apiaceae > Oenanthe > Oenanthe sinensis. Next base: position 35,008,162 of record CM053812.1, on the reverse strand, counting down.
GTTTATTAGTCTAGGACATGATAAGGTGATGATTCTATATTCGCCTATTCGGAGAAAAAACTTATAAAGAAACCCAGATTTCAAATATACGTACTTCACGCGTTGAATCAATCTGCATGCATGTTGAATGAATTATATTCTGTAATAATTAGACAATGTGAACCTTTCTTGCATGTGTCCGAAAATATTTTTGAAATGCCAATCCAGAACCAAGATTCAAGGATCGGTGTATTATCAATCTATTGTCGACCACTTTAGATTGTTTGTTTCAGCTTTAAGTTCCCTGTTCAAAAGTTAGAAAATACTTGTATGTGAAATAAATTAGAAAATGATTTAAAATTAAAAAAATAGCTTAAAGTTAAAAATGGGCAGGATGTACTTTTTAAAATAAATTATTTTATTTTTGTAATTTTATTTAGAGATTAGGGAGCTATAAGTTATCTAAAATTTCTTCCGAGATGATTTCACTAAGGAGAAATAATTTCCCCTTAACGGCTAGCAAAGATTCATTTAAAATTTTACTAATACACTATTATTCTGCTGTACTGGGATCTTAGGAAATTACCTAACATGTATCTTAGGTTCTTTTTTCTCTTTTATTTAATAAAGTTAATATTATCATTTACATGTATAAATTTTATTTTTATTTTTATACCTTTAATAACTGATAAATTATTCAAAACAATAAAATTATCCAACTATATAAAATCAAAAAATTTATTTTTCATTTTTAACTTTAAATAATTTTATATCACAGATATATAATTTTTTTTTTAAATTGACCCAAACAGGCTCTAAATATTAGCTAGCAAATTATTCGATCCGACTAACAGTTACCTAGCACTCTAGCAAGAAATTAATATGACGAACTAATTTCATGTATGTTGAGTAGTAACATTAATTTGATTTCGCATGCATACTTTCAAATTGTAATCAGTGCCGGCCCGTAAGGTGATCGGAATGATGGTGTAAAATATAAATTTATTAACACATGTATATATAATTATTTTTGAATGTGTGTATAAATATAAAATATTTTTTTATTTGAGTGAATATTGTAATTTAAATAAATATAATTTTTTCCCTAAACCTTGAACAATAAAAATATTATTTTGAAATTTGGTTTAGAACGTTCAAATACGTAGAACCGCCCCTGTTGCAATGGATTTCATACATTTTTATTGTTGGATTTATATAAATATATAAGCAAACACACGTGCGCACAGACATACAGTACATTGTTCCTCCGAATATAATTTATTGGTTGTTGAATGTTGACTGTTGTGGACTTGTAGTAGTGTGAATATATTTAAAATAAAGTGTGGAAGATTGAAATATATACATACAGAAATTTTGGAGTAATTTCTTTATATTATTCTTTGAAATTTTCTTCGGTTGACGGAGCGAGCTAGCTAGAACTAGAAAGCTATTAAGGTAGTGATATTTCATTTCATGATATTCTGCGAGGTTTTAGGCGAAGATTTCATAAATTCAATAATTCCTTCCTTATTTGGAGAAAACTGGGGGAAAAGTATTCATTATAAGATATCATGACCAAGAGCAAGTTAAATTGATTCATGAACTAGAAGTATTACTATTATCTTTAGTAAAGCATCTGTTAATTACATGATTAGTTAAAATCCATTGCTAAAATGTTGGCGGAATCTGAACTTCAATAGTTAATGTATCGGCAAGGGACCGAGGGTCAGTGAAATTTTAAAAAACAATTTTTTTATAAATATATTTTTTCAAAAAATATTTACTTTAATAAAATTTTAATTTTTACATTACTGAAATTTTAATTTGTTTATATATACTATATTGAATGTGTAAATTTTTGCCCCCTCGACACTCCAATACAATTGTTGGGTGACGCACATATATTTAATATCGATAAAATAAGAATATTGATAAGTTAGTTAAAATTATTGTAATAAGATACATAAGCTTTTATTTTTAGTTAAATTCTAAGATTTATTAGTTTTTTTAAAAAAATTATATTTTAATTTATTTATATAAGTTAACAAATCAATTAAAAAATTTTAAATCAAATTTTATAATACAAATATTTTATACTTAATTATTAATAAATAGTATAAATTTGAAATAATTACATGTATGCGTGCAGATTTAATTATTTTCAAATCAAATATATATATATATATATATATATATATATATATATTAGTTTATTGTAATAAATGTACACCTGAGAAATATAAATTTTCTAGTGACTCAATGTAATTCCGAGTTCTCACACACACTCATGTTGAATATTCAGAAAATTAAAAATATTTGGATATTTATATTGAATTTTAGTTTTTAAATTATAATATTTATCTTCAATTTTATAAAATATATTTTTGAATTAAATCATCGTAGTTAATAAAAAAATTAATCAAAAAAAAGGATAAATTCTTATCATATTTGATATTATTAATAAACATCATAAAAAATATTGTATATAAAAATAAATATATAAAAAATAATGAAAATTAATAATAATTAATTGTTAAAATGAAAATTTAAAATATCATAAGAAAAAAAGTTGATTTATGTCAAATGATTTTTTAAATATAATAAAAAAATTGCAATTTATTAATTATAACTTTAAATTATACTCCATCAAAAAATAATTGATTTTTGACTTTTGACTTTTTATCACATATTTTTAAGAGTTTTAATTATATGATTAGAAATATTATTTTTAATTTGTTTTATAAATAAAAAAAAATTATTTAATATTTTTATTTATATTAAAATAATTTAAAATTAATAATTTTAATTATATAGTTAAAACTTCTAGACATGTGTAACAAAAAACTAAACATTAATTATTTCTCAACTGATAAATCATGATAGTAGTTATTCGACTCTTTAACTTTAGAAAAAATATATAATCCTCAGCCCCCTTTTTCATTTAATTCCATCTCATTTTACATATTATGTTTGGAAAATATTGTTTTAAAATAATTGTTCCTTTTTTAAAATATTTTTTTAATAATTATCTTTGTATTATTATTTATAATATTTGATTAATTTAAATTTATAAATAAATTAATTTAATTTAACGTAATTATTAAAAATAGATAATTAACAAATTATTCATCTAATATTTTTTTTAATATGCGTAATTTGTTTTTAAATACGATTTAAAATGAGGCGAAAGTTGTAAGTCGAAAAATAACAGAACTAACGACAAGCAATGATAAGAAAACACTTGGCACCAAGAAGCCTGTGCCTGTCCAATAAAAAAGTTGGTCAAAACTCTAAACAAACCAATAAAAAAGAAAAGAAAAGAAAAGCAACAATACAACTCTCTTCTTCTTCTTCTTCTTCATCATCTTGTTCTCTCCAATTACGTGTACAGTTAGTTAATATTATTATTATTATTATTATAACTTCCGAGCTTTCGCCTCTTTGCTCTGCTTCGCTGTCTCCTCTATCTTCTCCGCTGTCCGCACTCAATCAATTACACACACACACACAATATATATATATAACCTAGAAATGTCGTCACCGATACTCCCTATAACAACACCACCACAATTAAAATCATCATCGTCTTCAACAATGCCGCCGCCGTCAGCAATGGCGGCCACTATGTTCATCAGATCCGACGATAACTCCGACGATTACTACATACCTTTGAATCGCCTGTCTGTGTCATCTCTCGGCGACGATCATTCACATCAACTAGAAATCAAGCCTCTTTTGCCTCGCTCCAATAGTTTCAATTCGTTTCATACTAGAAAAGCCTCTAAGTTTTTTAATCCCTGGCGTGGGCGAAACTCGGCCACTAATTCTCCTGAGTCTGATCATGATCATGATCATGATCAGAGTCTGAGTAATGAGGTTGCTGAAGTTGCTGTCGATACGTATCGAATTACTAGACTTAGCCTCACTTTGTTGCGATATCTTGGGTAACATTTCTATATTTATGCTTTTTCTAATTAATTTGATTGTGTTTATATGCTGTATTTAGGTTTTTAATAAAATTGCGATTGTTGAATTTGTTATATGTTAGAATTGGTAAATGTTTCAAACTCGATTTCACTCTGTATTTATATGTTAGTTTTGCAAGTAAAGTGCTCACGGTAATATTAGTCTTTTGATCCCTTGTAGAAATTAGGTACTTGTCGTTTAATATGTGAGCAAATGTACTAGATAAATAATAGAATTATAGAACAATTATATTTTTTGTTGAGATGGTTCTTACTTGATCCCCCGTTTTTCATGTTCATCGTTATTACATGTTACATCTGCTCCAGGCTTCGGTAGTAATTATATTTGTCAACATTTAAGTTGTGTTCTTCATCAAAAGTTTCTCAGTTTTTTTCTACTATATAGAAATTTATATTACTGTTGCGGTATCCAAAGCCTTGTTAAGCCTTGTTGAACCTTGCACTGCTGTCTTTAATGGATTTTTGCATTATCTAGTATTCCGTACTGGACTAATCTTTTTTCTTTATGGCTGTTGATCATAGTAAAAAATGTGAAACTTTTAAGTTAGGATTAGAAAAGGCTAGTGGTTTGAATCCTCACTCCCCTTGTTATACAAATTCATTTAAGTTATCAAATTAGTAGGTCAGAATTAATACTAAAGTCAAATCTGCATAAAGGAAACACTGATATGACTAGTATGCAAACCAGCCTAACCTGAATCATTAAGCTGCAACACAACCTTTCTGTTTTAATTCTCAATCTCTTAACATATTGTTCTATTTGTTCTGATGAAAGCTTACTACTGAACTGGGAATTGGGCAGGTTTTTATTTTCCATTGTTAAATGTGGGCTGAGGTGATATGTTGTCATATAAACAGATGAAATGTTTCTGATCATTTATTTTATTCAGGGTAGGCTACAGATGGGTCCTTAAATTTCTTGCTCTCGGCTGTTATGCTTTCCTACTTTTCCCTGGTTTTGTGCAAGGTTTGGAACTTACTCCAATTTATTTCACGTATCAATAGCCAATTAGCAATCTCTGATACACAGCACGTTATTGTAATATCTCTGTATTGATGCCACTACTATTTCCAATGTTACTGTTTGCTTGTGGTGCATAAGAATTTTGTTTTGTCTATTGCAGTTGGGTACTATTATTTTTTCTCACATCATATTCACAGAGGTGTAGTATATGGGGATGAACCAAGAAATAGGTAGCACTTGTTTCCATCTGTTATCTTGTACGTAATGTCATATATGATGGCATGCCATTTTTCTCCTCAATGACGGGCATACCATTTTTTTCTAAATGACAGGCATACCATGTTACCATTTTAATTAAATTTATTGATGATTAAAAATTTACAGGCTTGATTTGTATCTACCAAAAGATACAGATGGACGGAAGCCAGTTGTTGCATTTGTAACTGGTGGTGCATGGATTATTGGGTGAGTAGTGTGGTAGCGTTTACCTAAGTTGTAGACATAGTTCAGCTCAATAAAATATAAAGGCCTTTTTTTCCAAGTCAAAGAAGAGTTACTTCAGAAAAGGAGGTAATGTTAAAGTCAAGTAGTCAGGTCCATGCTATAAAAGTCATTGCTTGAAGGAGATAACTTTGAGTTTTCTGAAACCTTGGTTTCCAAATGTAGAACTTTGATAATATATTGTTTTTAGAGATTATTGCTGGAAAAAGACAAAGAAACAAGCAGAACATAAGTGTTACTACATAGTTCTACATAGTTGGAAGTTTCCTTGTACAATGTAGTTAGTATGTGTGTGTTTAATATATACTTGCTTACTTTTTTCTTGTCTCCTGTGGTAATTCAGTTACAAGGCTTGGGGTTCGCTGTTAGGACAACAGTTATCAGAAAGAGATATCATAGTGGCATGCATAGACTATAGGTAAATTCTAATTTATCCTAATATCCTATGACCTTTTTTGACGTCGTTATGCTATATACTCTGTTCCTAGTGACAACACTTAATTGTGATTCCAACATTATCTATTACAACATAAATTAATTCCCTTATATGTATATGTGTCTCGCTCCAATGAGAACTTCGTAAAATGAGAACGGTGAGAATTGGTAATTTGGTGCAAATCAAAAAAATTAAATTTTATATTAATTACCAATTTTAATTACGCAAATCACTTGTTCTTACGGTTCTCATTTGAACGCAAGCCATACATTTGTATATAAATTCCACGATCCACATAACCAAATACTCAGTAATTACTGTAGCAGTGCATTGATCTCTCCAAAATACGAATATTTTTCCAACTTGGTGACTCTTATAAATTTTTTCTTCTCTTCGCTCATAACATCGTGCTTCTCTTGAAGGTAAATGAATTGATTAAATACATTGCTGCCTGACAAAGAATTGATTTTTTTGCAATTAAATGTATTTTATTCTTTTTAGAATTAAGTTTGATATGATTTATTATTATAATTTTTTTAACAGACGCAATTAGGTTAAGAGGGATATATACCGCAATTCTAGTGGCCATATTTATAGATATACCGTGATCCTTATCATGTAAGAGCTAATAATGAATATCATCCATTCAAGGACTATCCAGGTTAGCCTGTGAAAGAAATGTTAAATGTTCTGGACTCATTAACCCGAGATTTGTAGTTTGTTAGGTTTGATGAAGCTTAGATTATAATTTGACAAGTATGAATGCATTTTAAGCTGGCTTCTGTCGCCCATCTGATGGTTAATGTCTAATGCAGAAATTTTCCTCAGGGTACTATGAGTGATATGGTAAAAGATGCTTCTCAAGGGATTTCTTTTATATGCAATAATATTGCTGAATATGGTGGTGATCCTAACCGGTAGCGATATCTTTCTTTCTACAAGTTCTTTCATAATTTTATTTCCATAAAGCTCCTTGCTTGCTAAATTGTTTATTTTTCCCTCCCCTCCTAGAATTTTTTTGATGGGACAGTCAGCTGGAGCACATATTGCTGCTTGTGCTCTCTTGGACCAGACGATTAAAGAGTCTAGTGGAGAGCGAACTTCTTGGAGTGTCTCCCAGATAAAAGCTTATTTTGGTTTATCTGGAGGGTAAATCTATCTGCAACAGAGCTTATAAGTAGTTATAGTCTTCTTTCCTAATATATACACTAAAACATGTAAAGGGAATGAGAATAAAGCGTGTCGTTTTGAACTTCCTATATGTATGGAAATATTTTGTTCCTTGCACTAAAAAGTAGTAAGCTTATCTCTGTATTGTTCAACATGTGTTAACAGGTACAATTTGTTAAATCTGGTAGATTACTTTCATAGTAAGGGTCTTTACCGCTCATTATTTTTAAGGTACGTATCAGGGATATTGGGAATACTCTAGTTTAAGAACACACGATCTTCATAGTGCTATATTCCGTCTTAATTAACTCATACAACTCGTGGTCAAACATATATACAGCATAATGGAAGGTGAATTATCCTTGCGACGGTTTTCTCCTGAAGTTATGCTACAAGATCCTAATATTAGAAGTGCAGCTTCTCTCCTACCTCCTATTGTTCTTTTTCATGGTACTGCAGATTATTCCATACCTTGTGATGCCAGGTTAGAATCTTCATTGAGATTAAAGAAGATAACTATTATTATCTTTCTGCAGTTTAATAAAAACAAAACAAATGCATTACTATTACTGCAAAGCACTTTTACTTGGAGATACAGACATACAGTATAATAATATCAGTTGTAGACAACCGATTTGGCTTATCTTTAGTCGTCTACTGCACATATTTTTCTGTTCTTGCATATTTATATATAGTGCTGTACTTGGGACCGGGCATAAAATGAAAGATTTTTTAGATACACATTCCTTCAGTAGAACTGGCAACTCGTGCGTGCTATATAGAATCTAATTCATTATAATTAGATCTTGCTCTAGATTTCCTAGATCAATTATTTATGGGTTTGCTCTCTGCAGCACAACTTTTGCTGACACACTTCAAAGAGCTGGAGTAAATGCCGAGTCAATTTTGTATGAAGGAAAAACTCATACAGATTTGTTTCTCCAGGTGACTGAAAGCTGACTTTATTTATTCCTCTAGACAGTGTCACTATTTGCCTTCAAATAATTAAGTAGCTCTAGAGTACTTTGTCTAGGTCAAGCTTAGTCTACTGAAATCTCACCCTGCTTAAACCAAACTTTATATCCAACTAGAGCAGTTTGAGTTGTACGTGTGCCTCGTGCTACTTAATGCTAATTAGATGACCATTAAGATTAGAATATCAGCGCCAACAGATGTTTGATTTGTAATATTTTTATTGTATAATATCATTCAGAAGTGTATCCGGTTTACAAAACATCACAACAGAAGGCAAAACTTCTTTTTGGTTTATAACATTACTTCAATGAACACAAACTCATAAGCCGGAAAGTATGCGAGTACATAGTCTTCTGAAAGTAGTACAAGCACTCATCTCCTGTGAATTCATTTTCTCCCATCAGTAAGCAGGTTTTTGAGTCTTTCAATTAATGCATACCTAATAAATTCTTCCTTCAGATGCAACGAATTGAGAATCTTTTGGATACTATTTAAAACTGGCTTACGTAATTAACATAGTTAGAAGTTCATAAAATATATTAGTAGTATGAGTTGTGTAAATATTCAGAAACTAAGCACCACTCCTTGCATTGATAATTGGTTACTGTGTTGCTTTCCTTCGTTTTTTCTCTGATTAATCATTTTCTCTTTACTTGTGTTATTGAGTTTTTTTTGTAAATGTGCATATATATATGCAAGATGTTGTTCTGCTGTTGATGGTACTAACACAATTATGCTGAAGGATCCAATGAGAGGTGGTACCGATGAGATGTTTGACGATTTGGTACGTAGGATTCATGCTGGAGATGCAGAAGCCTTAGCCAAGCATGCAGCTGCACCTCCACGTAGACGTCTTGTGCCTGAATTTATGTTAAAGCTAGCTCGCAGAGTCAGCCCTTTTTAACCGACTAATTTTCTTTTTCTATACTTTGTATCACAACAAAAAGAATACATGTCTGAAAAGAAATATGAGTATAATGAATCATTCTTTTTAGCTGTTCTGTTTCGTATCCATAGTGTTTGCAAACATAGTTAGATACCTTAATTAGTGCCATTTTTCGGAATCTAGTGTGCCTACTTAAGTTTGAATTGATTGTTTTGCATCAAATTGTATTTTGTGCTGCTTGGTTTATTTAGAAAACAGTTTGACTACCTGCTTGTTTAACAACGTTAAACTCAATTTATTTATGTTTACTACAATTTTAGACTACCGTTTTCTCGTTAACCACTTTTGTAATTTATTTTCTGGAAAAATCAGAATGCATAGAAGTATTGAACTGTCCTTATGAAACTGAAATCGACAAAGGTGCCAATCTTTTATGATCAGAGTAGCTTCGGGTGAATTATTATTGATGAACACCGCGGGATTAACTTCTTCTCATCCTCTGATTCGGTTAGCACCATTTCCTACTACCTCAAGAAGAAAAGGGTGAGGCCAGCACTTGTCCCTTCCCTGTATTGTCAAATGCATCTAATTTTAAGGTCGCGATGCAATATCCGCCACTCTTACTACTAGCCGAAATGGCAGCACTCAAGAAATACTGGAATACAGATCTGGAGCAAAACTCTCTTATAAATATTTGCAGCTCACATTTTTCACTTACGGAGAAAATATGTATGTAAAATCGCTTCCTGATTTACTTGTTCTGCTTGAATTATCACATGGTTCATCAGTGCAAGCATTCCTCATGTGTAACATATATGATTTTTTTTTTTTATCATTATGATGAATGAGACTCGTCTTCTATCTTCTATATGTAGTTCAAACTGGGTGGTTTATCTTCTTTGACACTCCTTGATTTGAGATTTCCAGTAATATGGGCATTCTCAAATAATCAAACTTGGGTATAAACCTCACTTACTCCTGGAAATATCACAAGCACAGTGTACAATTAAATCTCTCCAGCAAAAGAAGGCATGTACTACTTTAGAAAAGTATACTGCTAAAGAGCTAATTTGCCCCGAAAAGTGTAGTGCTAAATTACCCTGTGTTCTGAGAACGGCTAATTAAGAAAGCTGTTCATGCAGAGTAACGTTCAATACATATATTTCAGTGCGCGGCAGTCAAGACTCAAGAGTTACTTTCTTAGTTCAGCACCAAGTCCACCAGGCTTTCGTACATAAGAACTTAGTATATGACTTACGAGGGTGTTTGCCTTTGCTAGGGTTTTTCCAGGTGTTGGAGTTGGACACCGAGTGCATATAGTCGTTATTGTCTCACTCATTCCAATATTCCATAGCCCACACAACCAGAGGCGATCCTGGCAGTGGCAAGGGGGTCATCTGCTCCCCTTAAAAAAAATTTAGTTAAATATATATATTCAAATTTTATATAAATTAAAAATGACCCCCTTCAAGTTTTAAAAAAAAAAAATTACCCTACATATTTAACATTTTTTATGTCAATTTTTTCTGATAGGAGCAAAAATTATAAGTATAAATATATATTTGTCTTAGTTTTAAAAAATGATGTTACAAACTAAAATAAAAATTAAGAAATGAACTACTTTTGGCCTAGATTTAAACTACTTTCTGAACAAGCAAGTCTTATTTTTATCCATGTATCTATCGGTAGGAGGAAGAGTTAAGAGGTGCTGTCGACCTGTTCTTATTTTTGCAAACAAGCAGGTAATGTTACTTTATAAGGGTAAGGGTAATTCTTTGTGTTGTACATACCAGTCTTGGTATAAATAGTTGATTGGTTGATGGTTTTTATCGGTTTAATTAAACTTGAGTTTTGGTTTTCTAGTTTTATGTTTTTGTGTTTGATGAAATGTCTAAACCACAAGTGTTTGATTTAGTTCAATAAATCTTACATATTTTTATGATATATTGATATGCATATATAAACATAGACAAATACATTATTCGAATAAAACGTGTTTGAATCGAATTAGTGGCGGATCGTGGTAGGGGTCATCTGCCCCTTAATTTTTTTTAGTTAAATATATATTCAAATTTTATATAAATTAAAAATGACTCTCTTCAAATTTTAAAAAAAAAAATCGATCCTACATATTTAACATTTTTATGTCAATTTTTTTTAGTAGGGGCAAAAATTATAAGTATAAATATATATTTGTCTTGGTTTTAAAAAATGATGTTACAAACTAAAATAAAAGTTAAGAAATGAACTACTTTTGGCCTAGATTTAAACTACTTTCTGAATAATTTCAGTTTCGGTTATAAACCGAATTAAATTCGATTCAGTATTCGGTAGGATTTTTTTGACTAATTCGGTTTCGGTTAACCGAAAAAAATTCGATTTCGAATTCAATTAACCGAATGCTCACCCCTGGTTATAATGGATATCAATCATGAATGTACATGTAATAATTTATTATTTTTCTTCAAGCCCCAAATGCCAAAAGTCAATCATAGCCTTAGAGTATCTCCAACACTTTTCTTTTTTAAGTTCCTAAACTAAAATTTAAAATTTAATGAATGAGACTGAAAAATGGGTTCCAACAGTGTCCTAGATAGGTAACACCTCTTCTTCCTAAACATGTCTTAACTTATATTTTATAATAAAATATTATAAACAACATCTTTCTATATCTATTGTATAGTAGATCTTTAATGATGAAAAATGTTTTTAATAATGAAATATAAGATGAAGAAGGAATATAAGTAACATTGTTGGAGTTCAAGTTATTTATCTATATCTTAAATTACTAAGATTTAATATTTTATATTAAATTTAAGGAATGAACTAGGACTCAGTTGAAGTTGCTCTTAGGCTCCATTCTAAATGGAATGAAAAAAACAAATGAATATGCAAATGAAATTTGTGTTCATACCAGTTCTGAATGCGAGGAAAAAATTAAAATGAAACTCATGCTCATCCACGAGGGAAGCTGGAAAGTACCCACTTTTTCTAAACAACAAACTAGCCCACACGGACTCAAAATTTCAAGCACTTGATAACCAGGAAGCAGGGAGGCCAAAACATTCCATTCAAGAACTGCTACATGTCCCTTTACCTCTTCCTGGAAAATTATATATATATTTCATCATAGCCCTGTATCTCACCAATATATATACCATGCTCATCCATGGGGAAGCTGGAAAGTACCCACTTTTTCTAAACAACAAACTAGCCCACACAGACTCAAAATTTCAAGCACTGGATAACCAGGAAGCAGGGAGGCCAAAACATTCCATTCAAGAACTGCTACATGTCCCTTTACCTCTTCCTGGAAAATTATATATATATTTCATCATAGTCCTGTATCTCACCAATATATACCATGCTCATCCATGGGGAAGCTGGAAAGTACCCACTTTTTCTAAACAACAAACTAACCCACAAAAAGACTCAAAATTTCAAGCACTGTATATAACCAGGAAGCAGGGAGGCCAAAACATTCCATTCAAGAACTGCTACATGTCCCTTTACCTCTTCCTGGAAAATTATATATATTTCGTCATAGTCCTGTATCTCACCAATATAAAATTATCAAATATCAACACCAGAAAACCTGAGCAAAATTCAACTACAATCACAATAGAGGTTAAAAGGTGCTCTTCTATACATATACAGCATTATACTTGTTGGATATTCATGTTTGTAAAACAGCAAACAGAATTTTTTTGAAAAATGATATAAAAATGTAAATTTCAAATCCATCAATAGTCCCCAACTGATACTAGGACAACCATGAAAAGCAAGAGAAAAACCATGTACAATTTTCTTGTTTTCCAATCGTTAACAACATGGCATATATGTATAGTCTTCAGCATAGTAGCCTTCTATAGCTGCAAGAATGTCTACCAGAGAACAAATAAAAATAATATGATTACTCTCAAAACCAAGACCTTAGTTCTAAGCGAAATAATAAATTTGAGATGATAATCATGACAGGTTACTCTCCGATGAATGGCATGACATGAAGAGAGAGAGACCCCAGAAGAACTAGTGAAATTCCACAATCATGTAGTAAAGAATGTCCAGAGCTTCTTATGTATTGACACTGCACCAGGATGCTCTGATTCTTCATCCACATCCTCGGCAGAGTTGAGATCTTCAAATTCATTATCTTCAATTTTATGTAAGGTGCTTCCCCTTTCAGCACCGACGCGACATTCAGGTGTCATGCCAATTACTGCCTCACTGAACTCAATATTTTCAGCTATCGCTGGCTCAATGCTCGTATCAGAAGTTTTGAATGTTTTGAGCTGTGCATCAAAGCAAAAAAAAATATAAACAAATATCTTCCATAGAAGAGCAATATTCTAGACTTAATTACATTACATAATATATTAATAAAATCCCAAATTTCCTACAGAAATCAGAAAACTGAGAAGAAGTACCGGAACATCCCTTTCTGTTGAGAGATCATGAATTTGAAGACTTTTATTAGCTGTAACATGTACAAGTGGTGTTGGATTGCTTTTCTCAGAAGTAGGAGCATCTTTAAGATTCTGCACCGCCTCCGCCTTAACAAAATTAATTTTGCTTTGCATCTTCTCAGTATTAACCGAAGCTTGTGCCGAGGCAGCTGTGCCCACACTGACCAATCAATTGACAAATCTTTTTAGATGACAATTTTAAAAACATAATTACATATTAAAACTGACTAAAAAAATTATTACACGAATTTTCAATATTTAGCAATTAGCAATTGACCTTTAATGATTCTACATCTCCTCATATCAGGACTAATATGATCTTTCTTGTAACAACAGAAAATTTAACTTCATTCTTTATAAGCAACACAGACACACAAGGTCGAGGATTTCGACATACCTGCTCAAACAATCAATGGTGAAAAAAATATTTAAAGGGGTTGTTTCATCGCATACCCAAGACCAATTCACAAATCCAACATTGTTCAGCATCTAAATTGTAATTCTCTATCATTTGTGACAGACCATTCAACCCACAATATAAAGGATAATTAATTCAGCTTTAGATAACTACAAACTCAGAAGAGAAGGCAACTTTCCATGATGTTCCCAGTCACAAAACCAGGTTATTTAATAATAGCAAGTGAAAATTAATTTACACATGATTTCTAATATTGCATGGGAAGGTACAATTATATCATATACGTTGTCATATTTTATTTACTAAAGCATTCCATTTCACATATTATTCATACAATTTCTACTTTTAACTAATATTATGTTTATGATTTTTAAACCTTGAAATGACACTTGAATTATGTAATATCAGCTTAATTCTACTGTTTTTTATTTAATATCTGATGCAAGCATAACTGTTTCATGGCACACTAAGAAACAAAGTCTTTAGTTCTGGCAGTTGTCTCTGAAAAGGCACAAACTGGTTCAATAAAAGGAAGTAACAGAAACAAACAACACCAAAATCGAATATTGTTAACATCTATGAAAGTAAGGACCAAGGCCCATGAAGAGTCAATTGTGATCGATCTGATTGAAAACATAAGCAATCAAAATTCTAATAATAAAAAGTATCACTAGTTATGGTTGTGTGTAAAATTTTATAATCAGCTTGTACCTAAACTGCATTTCGTGGTTCAAATCTAGACTCTAATGGCACTTGAAGGCTGTGACTTAATGTTTTAGGAGTTAATGGTCTAATGCTAGCTTAATATTGTCAAAAGTTAATATATATCACTTCAGTTATATGCAAGGGTGACTTCTCAAGTTACTAATACATTTTCTTGACATTAAATGATGACATGAAGAACAATAAACTATCACTGCCACAAAACAATCTAATTTTATAAAATATTGAAACGAGGACAAATTTCGGAGGCCATGTTTAAAATTCAAAAGTGGCGAGAAAGAGTTAAAATTACTTCTTCAAATCTACTAACGACACCAAAATACCTACTAATGTTCCATAAACCACTTCCAAGTCAAACTCCTGATACTTCTTATACCATAAGCTCAAAACACCAAGAGCAATGGTATTTGCCTATATCATCATTACACAGATTATCTAGGAACTTACGTCTTGTTTCGCCTAAGATTATATCGCCTTTCACCTGGAGTTTGAACAGATGAAACTACAGTTTGTCTTCTTTTTCTGTGTCCAACTTCTGAAACACTTTCCGAACATTCTTCACTGTAGTCACCCGCAACTTCACTCCCCGTGACTCTTGAGGTCTGAGCACGTTGTCGCTTCCTTTGAGTGGTACCAACTGCTTTTTTACCATGGTTGGACTCTCCACGACTTTCCTCATCAACATTGGCAGACTCACGTAGATCAGTGTCACCCAGTTTTCCTGATGAACTTCTCCCCAGAATTACTGCAGCATCTTCAACCACAGCTTTCACAGAATGTGTTCTATTGATTCCAACTTTGGGTTTCCTTCCCGATCTGCGACGACTGCTTTTAAGCTCTGATTGCTGAGAATCTTCTGGAGCTTCTGGTGCCGTACTGTTGATATTGCTAAACTCGTCGGTGCATACATCATATCCTTGATCAACTCCTCTGTTGTTATTTGAAGTGACCAAATGAACATCACAAGACTCATTTGCAATACCAAAGGATAGTTCTAATCCATCTTCAGCATTACTTAGCCCCCTAGGTCCTTCATCCTTTTCATCTACATTGGCCAGCATGTCGGATTGAGATTTCGAATATTGAGCAGTCTTGTTAGGAGAATACTTAAAAATGCTTGAGGTGCATTTCTTTATCCATGATATATGACCTCCAGAAGTTGATGGTCTTGAATCAGTTCCCTCCTGAAACTTGTACAAATGACCATATTCCGACCTTGATAGAGGAGAGATCTCATACTCTGTTTCAAGCTGTTGGAGATTAGATAGTTCATATTCCCGGGTGAATTCCCCGCAATAGTTGCAACTTTTTAGCCTGTCACGAAATGCAAGTAAGCGGTCTCTTTCCTTGATAAGTTGATCTTGCTGAAGCTTGACCTTCTTGTTAAGAACATCAAGCTCATCAATGTCTTTGTGCATTTCAAGTTGGTGCTCTTCCAGCTGCTTCTTTTTCAAGGCAATCTCTTGTTCAACCTTTTCCATTCTATGCTTTTCAGACCTTAATTCCTCCATATCCTTTCGGACAACTTCCTTCAAGTTATTGATATTGCTATATTCTTTCTCCTTCTCCCTCTCAAATGCCCTCTCCCTATCATATAGTTGTGTCTCCAATTCATCTCGTCTTTTCTGTATCTCGTCCTCGAGATCTTTTTTCCTCAACTCAAAGTCAAGGAGCATTTGACTATGTTCAGCTTTAGATTTTTCAGATAGAAGGGTCTGCTCGTGCCTCATTGCAATAGCAAAGTTTTCTTTCTCTGTTCTAAGACTTTCTGACTCCACCTTAACGCATTCTTCCATGGCAAGCTTTTCAATTTTTAATCGATCCTCCAAACCCAGTCGCATTTTCTCAAACTTAACTTTTTCTTCGCTAAGTTCGCGTAACTCCCTAGTTAGAGCAGTACTTCTTTCATCAAGTGTTTCCCATTTCTCCTCAAAGTTCTTTCTGTCTTCCTTTAGATTCTCACTCTCCTTCATAAGCAAATCCCTCTCGCGTTGGCACTTCTCAGTCTCTTCTTTCAGTTTCAACTGTAAATGAAGGTATTCTGCCCTCTCTTTTTCAGAAATTTTAAGTTTCTGGACTTCTTCTTGAATCTGAATCTCCCTCTGACTAATGTCAGCCTTTATCTTCTCGATTTCATCTTTAAGAGTTTGTAAAGAATCCTTATCAACAAGGATTTTTTTCTTTTCCATATCCAGCCTTTTCTCAGTTGACAGGAGTACTTCCTCTTTCTCTTTCAAAGCTTTTTTCACTGCTTCAAGGTCTTCCTCTTTCTCTTTAAGTCTCTCAGAATTGTTTTGCAAAGATTGCTCAAACTTGCCCAGTTTTTCCTCTCTGTGGGTGATTTCAGCTTCTTTGTCACGTAAGGCATCCATCTTGAATCTCACCTCCTCATGGAGTAACTTCCTTTTCTCATCGATTTCCGCCTCAAACTCCTGCCTTCTCGCATTAAGAACAGCCTGTTGTTCATCAACAAGCTTCTGAATCTCAACCTGCGAGAATTACATAGATAACATTTGATTGTTAGAGGTTGTACTTCTACCAGACATGTAAGATGACTATTTGAAGGAGGGAGGGGGAGGGGGAGGGGAGATACATTAAGGGGACTGCTAACATTAGCATGAATTATAACCACTAGCAAAAGATCAAGTGTCAAGACTTACTCTTTCTCTAGCAGACAGTTTTTCTTTTAGACCAAGTAACTCCTTTTCCTTCTTCTCCAAGTCACTCCTAAGAGCCTCAGCTTTCTGCAATTAATCAACAATCACGTACAATAAGAAAACAACCTATGTTTGACAAACACCGCCAGAAGAAGCATAAATAAAGAGTAGAAACTCACATGCTCTTCTGCTATTAAATTTGCTAGTCTATGTTTTATATCATCCTCGGCCTTCTTCAAAGCTGAGTTGCTCAAATCAATTTCCTCCTGGGCTTTTTTAAGTTCCTTCTCTTTCAACTTGGAATCCCTCTCAATTTCATTTACCTTTTCCTCTGTCTGATTACAAATTCTCCGACCCTCGTACAATCTTTCTTCCCCTTCTTGTAATTTTCTCTCCCACTCCTGCAGATCTTTTTTATGTTTAGAATAAGTGGCTTCATGCGCCTCCCGCCTGCAAATCAAAAAGGTTATTTATTAACTGTAATCCCAAAGAAAATACAAATTGTGGAGATATTTCACATAGATCATACTCTGCAATAAAGGATATACGCTCCCTCCGAAGGACACTATCACGGGCCTCGACGTCTTGCAATTTTCTGTCCAACTCCAAGCTCTTTCTATTCACCTCAGATAACTTTGCATCTGCAACATGCAGCTTTTTTTCAACATTCAAAGATTTCTCCTCGAGTCCAGATTGCAAATCATCTGTATCGACCATTTTGGCCTCAAATGATTGCTTCATTTGTCCATATTCTGCCCGAACCTCCCGCAAAGCCTTCTCTAGCTACAATAACAAAGTTTTGATTGTGATACAAGTATATAAAAATGAAATAGCAAAGTAAAGACTCTTATTAGAAAACACTACACCTAAATATATATAAAGGGAAACAAAAATACAGCAAATAATGGCTATATTACATCCTAGTATTTATCAATATTGCAGGAAGAATAAATTATTTTACTCGAAATTTATGTCTAATAATAAATTTGATGCTTAAGATAGCAATGAATAGAAATCTAAAGGGAAGGGCCGGAAAAGTAAATAGCCATGAGTGAAATATAAAATTTCTTACATGAGCAACGCATTTCTTTTCGGTTTCCAAAGCCTTCCTCAAATTCTCCTCTCGCTTCTCAACCTGAGACAGCGAAATAAGATGCGCAGTCTGTTGGCGTTTAAGCAACTCCTGTGATTCGGCCAATGCCTCTCTTAATTCTTCGTAATTAGAAGTCCATTCCTTCTTTTCGATCAGCAGAAGTCCCATATTGTATTGATAATCATATAGCTACAATTAAAAAAAAACAGTAGTTAATAAATACAACAAAAACAATGTCATACATAAGTAGATAAAGATGATGAAATTGAATACCTCTCGTTTAATTTTGGCTAATTGATCAAGTAATGCTTGATGATCCTTGTTTTTCATAGCGGACTCATCTAATAAACCAGCCTCTGTGAAGCGTCTCCAATCCTCGACATCGGAGCGAGGCGTGGACCTAGGGTTTGGGCCGGAGCGAGGCGTGGACCTAGGGTTTGGGCCGGAGCCAGGCGTGGTGGTCAGACTGGCCCGATTGTTTCTCTGTGGAGTGAACATGTTTCAAAATTTTAGATTAGGGGTTTGGATTGATTTTATACGGAACCCTAATTCAGAAGACGGCTAAAGAAAATAAAAAGAAAGAGATGTGGAGAGACCAAGGGAGTGTGCAAGAGTGTGTGTGTGTGTGTGTGTGTGTGTGTGTGTTGTAGATCTTGAAGAAAGTGAACAAGGGTTTTATAGCGTTGCGTTGATTTGTAAAGCTCTGCTTCACCGACTTGCTTGCTTACATTTAAGTCGGCTACAAACTACAAACATATTCAACATAAAAATAAATAATCTCTCCCCTCTAATTTTTGTTCATGATTGCTAAACGCAGTAAGGTTTTACTTCATGCAGTAATGGATAGTTACATGGATAACCCTGTGTGTATTATTAATAGTAGTTGACTAGCTACGACTATTAAGGGTTATGTAACTATTAATATATATTTCAACGGCTATAAAAAATATATATTTACATTTAATATTTATTTTCATGTATTTACAAAAAAAATGATATTTTATTATAATATTTATTTTCATGTATTTACAAAAAAAATATTAAGGGTTATGTAACTATTAATGATTTTAGGATCGTTAAATCCTATTTTAAAATATATGTTTTTTTAATATGAAAATACGTATAAAAATTATATTTTTTATTAAATTTAAAGATTACATAATCGTAATTGTCACACGTTTTTAACAAACTAGGTTATTTTACACGAGTAATTTATAATTTATATATTAATAAATATTATTATAATAATGTAATATAATAAATATATATATAATTTTTTATATTTAAAACTTTAATGTAATAAGTTTAAATATTTTTATCTATTTTAATTTCTTCTTTATTATTATTTATAATATTTATATGTATTAATTTTTATTTAGGATTTACTTTTATAACAATATTTTATGTATAATGTTTCATAAATCATTTTTATTTTAAATTATGTATATCTTAAATTTTATTCAAAATTACTTTTGTAAAACTACATATAATATTATATATATATATATCTTTTTTTAATATTTTACTCATATTATATTATTTCTTTACGTTCAAATATCAATTATATTTAAAATTTATTATTTAATTATATGTATATCAATTTTTAGGTAAAAACATGTATTATGTTGTATCAATATAAATATGATATTGGATACAAAATTAAGATTATTAATTCAAACATATATATGGATATCAAACTTATATATATTATTATATGATATAATTACATTAATAAACTTAACATAATATTTCAAATTTTGATAAATTAAGATTACCATAAATATTATATATCACATTAATGGTAATTATTAAAATGAGTTAATTAATAATCTAAAATGGATTATCAATGCATCAAGCTAAATTTATAAATTTTATTCAATCCTAAAGATATCAAATCTAATGGTTATGGAGCGATTTATAATATATAGATATATAGACACACACACGAGGGTGATCATATTTGCAATACATAAAACAAATATAAAATAAAGCTTATTAACATTACTTTTAAAATTCCAAAATTTAAGAAAAATAATAAATACTTAGGTTCTAATTAGCTGTTATTGAATTAGATGTTTTGAATTAAATTAATTGTTTTTTGAATTAGTTGTTTGTATTTTAAATAGATACATGATAATAATTTAATTCGAAAAACTCGTCTAAGTAACTTTTTTAAAATCAATTCAATCCGCTAACTACCAAATACTAATTTTAGAGAATTTATCACGGTAAACCCTCTAATTTATTTAAAATCTCTAATTTTATCACAAATCTCTAATTTTTAAACAAGGGCTTACATGAATTATTTTATTAAAATTTGATATATTCATTATATATTTAAATTCGATATTAATAAATTTAGTTTGGAAGAATTAAAGCCTTGTTTATTTTTCTTTATTATTTATAAGTTGAAATATATATATATATATTTATTTTTTCAAGTAACCTCGAATATATTTAATATTTGAATTTGAACAATAATAATATTATAATAACTAATATCTATATTATTATTTCTATAAATATTAACAAAAAATTATTTTAAAATTTGTATTAGTAATATATTAATACTAAATTGAAGAATTTGTATAAAAAACTCATATTTTGTACATGATATATGTAAAAACTTAAATGTGATATTATTTTCCTAAAAAAATTGCGATCAAGAATAAGAATAAGACAAGTATAGTCAGATGAGATGATGAAAATGTTAAAGAATTTAAATATTTACTATCTATCCCAATATGTAAATTTGATATTTAAAGGTGTGTTTAAAATTATTGTTGCTAATAGTTTTTCTAAAAAGTTGATAAAAGAATATTATTTTAAAAGATATTTTATTTAAAAAATTGTTTTTAGAAAATGAAGGTTCTATATTTTTTTAAAAATGTTATTTTTGATTTTTTGTCAAAAATAACTTATAATTATTCTTTCAAATAATCTCAAAATATTATTTTTTTATATTATATTTTAAAATATACACATATTGCAAATAATTATTAAATTTTTCTGATAACACTTTTTATCACTAATAGTAAACAATTTTGAATATTAATCGCCTAAATTATATCAATAATTTAACTAATAACATAAATAAAATTTTATAGTTTTATTATTCATATTAAAAATGGTAATAAAAATTAAGAGTTTATATAAGAGAAAAAGGAACTAAGAGACATTTTAGATATTTTTTAAAAATTTTAGTACAAAACAACAATATATATATTAGTAAAATTTTAAATGAATCATAATTTTACAAAAATATCTCTCCTATATTTACATATAATATCTTAAATATACTTAACAAAAATAAATAGATATGCGTAGAAATATAAATTAGTAAAGTAAACTTGTATTAAGTATGTTTTTTTTATATGTGTTGATTTGTGATGCAATCGACTTTGCATAATAAAAATGATCATTAAAAAAAAGATTACGAATTAACGTATTAGTTATATATTTTAATTGAAAATGGTTTTAAAAATAAAAGTTTTTTTGAAAGAATAGGTAAAAGTTTTTAATATATAATGAAAATGATATATGTGCATAAGGGCAAATCCAGTGATCCAAAAATCCAAATTTGGGACATATTATCTTAATTTCTCCTCTAGTATACAAATTTGGATTGGTCGGATTAATATTAAAACAATGATTTGTTATTTATATATTTTTAGTTTATTAAATTTAAAATTGATTTGTGAATTTAATTATTTAATTAATAATAATACGTAACTAATAATTAATAAAATTTAATTTTTAGAATAAAATTTATAATAACGGGGAAAACATTTTCATTAAAATTTAAATAAAAGTACATTAAATGCATGCATTAAAAAGTACATTAAATGTATAAAATAAAGATTACATTACAAAAATGACTAGAAAATGGTACAAATATAATAGTTTAATTAAAAAATTTAGTAAACTATACAGTATAAAAAATTTAGTAAAAATATATATTTTTAATTTAATTAATTTAGTAAATATAATATTAATAGTTGATAATGATTAAACATTAAATTTAGGATTAGATAATTTAATATAATTTTTATATAATATAATATGTAAATAGTAATTTGGATCAAAATTTGTATGAGATCACGGAAGGTGGAATTGATCAGAAATTTGAATCAAAATTTGGATATTTGGATCACAACTATTACGAGATGGGTTAAAAGAGTAAGTGCACGTTTGGCTGGATTTATAAGCTGGAAATAAGTGTTTATTTTCAGAAAAAGTTAGTATGTATGTATTTTTTCTAAAAATAAGTAACTTGTTTTCAATTTTGAAAATTATATTTGGTTTTAAAATTCTAAAATAAATATTTATCTAATTTTTTTTTTGAAAATATATAAAAAAAATTAAAATAAATTACTTATTTTAAATTTAAGTCCAGCCAAACGGGACACAAAAAAGATCCAACATTACAAATCGGAAGAAAAAATAACACTGCAAGTAAAATAAAATAAAATTACAAAGCCTAAAGCAGGCACTAAAATCCGAAACCCTACAATATTATTAGTGTCTATCAGCAAAAGAGTCAACAAATCAATCAATCTCTAACTTGTTTCAAGTCCTCAATTTTCCCCTCTATCTATACTTCTATACTCACATTCACATACATACACACACAGCGTAGTGGAGTGCTATTGTTTATCTTTCCCGTTCCCTGTATCTCTCTATCTATATATATCTGAATCGTGTGGTCTGGTAGTATGGCTGCAGAGAGTTCTAGATCTAATTCATCGGCCGATTCGTACGTGGGAAGTTTAATTAGCTTGACTTCCAAGAGTGAAATTAGATATGAAGGGATTTTGTATAACATCAATACCGATGAGTCTAGTATTGGTCTGCGTAATGGTAATTTTTTCTATTTAATTGGCTTTCAATTTAACATTTAGTGATTTTTCTGTTTATTTGCTTTTATTGATGTAAAGATAGGATTTTTTATTGTTTGTTTGGTGAAAGATTGAATCTTTTGTGTGGAAAGTGGAGTGGTTAGTTATTTTTCTGGGCAATGGTTAATTTTTATATTTATTTGATTAATTGCTTAAAGATAGGATTTTTTCTGTTAATTGTATGAAATATTTAATCTTTTGTTTAAAAAGTGGAGTAAGTCATTTTTGGGTAATGCTAAATTGTTTTTTATTGATTGATTGTATAAAGATAGGCTTTTTACGGTTAATTGTTTTAAAAAGTTGAATAATTTTTGTGGAAGTTGGAGTAATTTGTTATGTAAGATTCGTAAATGTGTCGTCTTAATCTTATTTCAGAATTTGTATTAATTGTGTTAGTATAATTATATTGTGCCTTTTAAAACATAATTTAAATATGGAATTTGTTTACTTTAATATATCTTTTAGCGTTTTTGATTTTCTTGTTCATCGAAGTTCATATGATATTAAAAATTTGTTAATCATTTTATGATAAGTTTTTCTTTCTTTTTTGATATTGAATTTTGCATGCCACTTCTAAATTACATTGAATATTACGAAGAAATATGAAATTTAAGCATTTAATCTCTCTATGAAACAAAGGTTCTTGTGTGTGGTATTTGATATGATTTTGTACTATGCATGCTTTAATTATGATGCTAACATTAGATGCTTATTTGGAATGGCAGTGAGATCTTTTGGAACAGAAGGACGTAAGAAAGATGGTCCACAAGTTATGCCTAGTGAGAAAGTTTACGAGTACATACTGTTCCGTGGAAGTGATATTAAGGTACTAGGATCGAACATAAGAGTCGGGTCACCACAGTATTGGAAGCTTTAAATGGGAATGTCTTGTCTTGCTATTATTATATCTTGCTATTGTTATATGTTACTCACATCACAAGTGTATACCATATTTTTTGTTTTAGTCTGTCCATTATTCTTTTAACTTTCTCTTTTTCGTACAAAAATGTAGCGTGCAACTGCGTAAGCTATTATATGTAACTACAGAAGTAAATTTCTGATTAGACGCAATGGCACAATTTTTCATTAATGTGTGATGCATTATGTTTGTCATTTAGTTGGAAATGTAGAGACGGGAAGAGACATTTATGATGCCATCATGATTAAGTTTCCATCTTATGGGGTAGTCAATTGATGTGATATTAACGGTATCAAAACTAATTGTCATTAGTATAATTTAGTTATAAGTATTTTACAGTTGATATATATTTGCTTTTATGTTAAATTACCTTGGAGTTTTTATCAGATGGGAGCAATTTTACAAGCATCGATCATAATAGAAGCTAAAATGGTTGAATTCCCTTGTGTATTTCGCAGGACCTTCAGGTTAAATCATCTCCACCTGTTCAACATACAATGCAGACTTCAACCATAAACAGTGACCCGGCAATAATTCAGGTATGTTAAAGCAATGATCACACACATATACACAAAATATTCTGTTTTAGATTGTTACTATTCTCCATCATCAATGCAGTCTCATTATACTCGCCCATCGTCCACATCTTCAAGCTCGGCACCTCCTGTTATTGGGTCTTTGACAGACAGTCTTTCTCATAGTGCACAACCAGGACAACCTGGTTCAACTTACCAAGGAGGCATGCCTCTGTATCAACCAGGAGGAAATTTGGGGTCTTGGGGTCCCTCGCCTCCTCATCTAAGTGCAAATGGTAGTGGACTTCCAATGCCAATGTATTGGCCAGGTTACTATGCCCCACCAAATGGGCTTCCTCAAGTCCACCAACAATCTTTGCTTCGGCCACCACCTGGGCTGGCAATGCCACCTACAATGCAGCAGCCAATACAGTACCCTGCCTTCAATCCATCCTTGCCAACTGGAGCTTCAAATTTGCCAGGTTCAAATCTGCCAGAGTTTCCATTGCCTTTGCTTCCAACCAGTACTGGTCCACTCAATTTAACAAACACCTCTTTGCCTTCAAGTCTGCCTCCTGCTCCAACTATAACACTGTCATCGGAAGCATTACCTAGTTTTATGCAAAACAAGGCTCCTAATTCTGCAATTCCCATTGCGCCAATGGGTGCTAACTTGCAATCAGCACCTCTGCTAATCACTTCAGGTCTAGATGCAAGTACCATTGTGCCTCCTATCTCTAACAAGTCTAATGCTAGCTCAGCCCCACAGTATTCAACCACTTCTCAACCTATTCCCTCTGTAGTAGGAATATCAAGCTCACTTCAAATGGAGACAACATCACCCTCGCTTATAACCCCTGGACAGCTCTTGCAATCTGGGCAAAGTGCTGTTTCATCGGCTCTGTCATCACAAACAGCCAATAAAGATGTGGAAGTGGTTCAAGTATCACCACAGAAATCATCGCAGCTACCAGTTCCAGTTGCCACAGAAGCTCAGCCACCAATATTGTCATTACCGCAACAGTCTCGTCCTGTCTATAAGGTGCGAGTCATACCAATTTTGGAACTAACTAGGAGTTTATGCTTGTGTATTCTTTGTTTTCATTTCATTTTTATTTTGCCTGTGTTTACATTCTCAAGATTGCTAAATTATATTGATGTGATCTATTGACTAATATTTGCAGGTATATGGTTAATAGTTAATAAGAATGATAGGTTTATGTTTCATCAGTATTGATGGACATTTGAGGAAAATTGTTCTTGTAGTTGTTGGCTAGAAATAATATAAATTGACGAAATAATGCGTTCTGTTTTGATTTGGAAGTTTTGTTCTTTTGTATTCATATCTGCTAAAATCTTGTATGATCAGCCACTGCTTTCTGTGTTTATGTAGTAGGCCATCAAACAAAAAATTAGGGAACACCAAGCATTTGTTTGCGAAAACATGTTAAGTATAAGCATGTAACCTAGTGGTTTCTTTTTGGTGGAAACTTGTAAATACTATTCAAGTTATTTCACTTTAAGGTCTAATACATGTCAAGCCTCAGTCACCTTCCATGCTGATCACCCATTTAGACAGTTCATCTTCATTTCTTTGTTGACTACCTTTAGCCCTTTTAACTGCAAAATTCATATTCATTGGATGATATTGATAGTATAGGTACAGTGTAAATGATTTGTTTTATTGCATGTTGAGATTATGTTAGTCAAAAATTGCTCTTGAACATTTGATGAGGGCTAACAATATTTTAACCCGTGTTTTGATTTAGCCAAATGGAGCCCCTCATCAAGCTCGGTACAACAACTATAGGGGACGTGAAAGAGGAAGAGGATCAGGGGTAATTACTGCTATTAATTATATACTTAAAATATATATAAAATTTCATTATCATTATTATTATTATTTAACTATTGTTTAACAAAATTTTGCAATGCCCTACGTCTTCAAATGCTTACAATATCTTAAATCTTAATTAAAATGGTTTCTCATGATTCGACTTCTCTGCTATTGTTAAAAAAATGTGGAGTTACTCTGTAGCAGAAAGAGATGATTGAGGAGCCCACTTGAATGTTTCTATAGTCACACTATCTGTTAGCATGTCCTACCATGTACATGCATTTTACCCATGGCTTTTGGTCGATTGTGTTGTCTTTTGTTTGGGACTTTAGACTTGGGAGGGTGAAGGTTCTCTAGATGTGAGTCCATGAGGTGATAATGATATAACATTTGGATTGCAGAGTTCACGCCCGATTATGAAATTTACTGAAGAATTTGATTTTATGGCGATGAATGAGAAATTTAACAAGGATGAAGTTTGGGGTTGTCTTGGCAAAGGTAACAAATCGAAGGAAAAGGAAGGGGATGAAAATGATAGTGATGATGATCATTTTGAAGAAGTTGATGCTGAATTACCCAAGTTTGAGGTCAAGGTGAGAATATTTCTGTTATGTACATCAATTTTCCACTATATTAATGGCATAAAAACTAGTTCTGATGTTTTTGTTGTGTGCCGTATACTTGCATTATACAGCCTGTGTACAGCAAGGATGACTTTTTTGATTCCCTCTCTAGCAATTCAAGTGATAATCAATCTAATAATGGAAGAACCAAGTTTTCTGAGCAAATGAAGTTAGACACTGAGGTACTTTTGAGCTATATGTTGTTGAATACTTCAAAAGATTTTTTGAATTTTTTTACAGTCTGGCATGTGCTCACTTGTTTCTAAATTGCAGACATTTGGAGAATTTTCAAGGTATCGCGGTGGTAGGGGTGGTCGAGGTCCTAGTCGAGGTGGTCGTTTTAGAGGAGGTTATTATGGAAGAGGATATGGTTATTCTGGGAGGGGCCGTGGTCGTAATATGCCCAATCGTGATTACTTAATTTAGGTCAAGGGGGGATCGGCTATGGCCTAGTGGTCCCCCATGAAGCAACTGATTTAGGTTCTGCTTGTAATTTCCTGCATTTCATGTTCAGACCGGAATAAAACTATAAAATGTTCGGGCTTTCATGGTGCTTCTGAATTCTTCCACAACTGTGGAATTTATGAAGCTTTTGAACAAATCGGGTTAAAGGGTAGGGGATATTCCTATGCCGATAGGGTAATGGTCAGAAAAGTGACTGTAAATTCTGTGTTCATGATATGGATAGTTTGTTTGAAGTAATTTTTCAGTTTTTCTTGGGCAAGTCTTGTATTTGGGTGACAATTTTAATTGTTAATTAGTTCGGCAGTAGAGGTCCACCTTGAATTGATAGTCTGCACTCAACTTACTGTAGTATATGAACATGCTGCACTGTATGAGCTAATTGAGTTGCGTTGCATTATGGTGCAGGAAGATGATTATTTGTTTATACCAGCGGTAGGATCTTTTTAGTGCTTGTCCGAGTTCTTTACCCTATGTTTGATCAATGGTTGTGGTAATCTGCTCTAACCTTTTATTCGAAAGGGTTGTATATTGGATGTGTTATTATCAGTGATGTTAAATTCCTGACCAAAAAACAGGATAAAATCAGGTGTTTATGTACTACAATCAGTGACTTGAGAGACGTAAACATATTAAAGTTATAATGGCTTTTCA